>OX387239.1:143866709-145066709 GCA_947561735.1 Cenchrus americanus | reverse complement strand
GCCATGATGGCCTACCTCGTACCCGAACAGTGGCGGTTCGAGGGTAGGAGGGCGGCAGATGGTGGTGGCGTCCCCCGATAGGCTTCGAGGGAGGTGCTGACGATGGCTGGTACGGGGCACAGGAGTAGGCAGAACGGCGTTCCTTCCCAACGCGCTTCACGGGGCTGGAGTTGTTGCTACAGGGTCCGGCGTGCGCCTGCACGCGCGGGTACGGCGGCCACGCCGTTACAGTGGCCGGGATGGCGATCCACCGGCCTAGCGCCTCCACCTAACCCTGTAGGGTCACAAGAAAGTGAAATCGAGGGTGCGCCCGGCCCCCCTTCGAGGGTCTGGCGCGTTAGCCGTACTGTAGTGGGTGCGCGGTGTCACGGGGCTGACACCGGCCGTACTGCACAGTCCCTCTCCACAGTGGTGGGGATGGGCTCCTCCCTGGGGAGTTGGTGCGGCGGCACCGGGGCGCGAGCCCCGGGCGCATGATGGCGCCGCCCCGCCCGTGTCGGGCGTTAAATGCCCGTGTACGGGGGGCCGGCGCACGCGTGCGGGGCGCCCGCGAGAGTGGTGGGCCCCGACCGAGGGCGAGACGTACCCTCGAGCGAGGCGAGACCCGCTCGAGGGGGAGTGAGCCCCCGAGCGGGGCGGAACCGCTCGAGGGAAGAGTTGTCCCTCGAACGGGGCGGAGCCCGCCCGAGGGGGAGCGCGCCCTCGAGCGAGGCGGAGCCCGCTCGAGGGGACTTCTAAGAGGGCCGTCTTGGTGGGCCGTCGGGGTCCCTGCGGCGTGGGCCGTGTCCTGCATGGTTAGGCACCTGCATGGTTAGGCTTAGCGTGTTGTTGCGGGTTTTAAGTGAGGATTTCCCTGTTGTTTAAGGGGACCCCTAGGGCTGTCCCCGACAGTAGCCCCCGAGCATCTGTGGGTTTGCCATTGAGGCTCCCGCAGATGCTGGAACCTACTGATAGGACGTTCTTCCCTCCTTGTTTGCGAACGCTTTCCGTGGGGCCGCGTCAGCGGACCCGCGGGTCTAGCCCCCCGAAGCCGCGGGCAGAGTGTGGGTGCTCCTGTAGGGGTTAACCGCGAGAATTTTGGTCAGAGGGCGTGGCACATATGCCAACCGGCATCGGCGGTGTTTCAGCCGGCTTCGGGGGTGCACGCGCTGCTGGCACTGTCTCCGGTGGGTGCAATTTCAAGGAGGTGTAGCCGTGCGTCAAGCCCCCGAGCCTTGGCCCGTTCGAGGCGATCGGGTCGAGCTTTACGACTTGTTTTCTTACGCGCCCTCGCCGTCCCTCCGCGGGACGGAGGGTGAGGTTTCCGCAACCCCCCATCGAGCGGGTCGCGGATTGCGGATTCCTCGTCGAGCCGCCGGCGGGTGGCTCGGGTGGACGCCCATGCCCCGTTCGATAAGGGTAGGCTGCGCGGTCCGGAGACACGTCCATGGAAGCGCTTGCGTGGGTTTGCTAGGTGGGGCTCGGTCCCGTTCGATGGGGACCGAGGGCGCGGAAGCTCTCCCTCGGTGGGATCCCCCCGCTAGCGCCCTCGCTGGCTCTTGAACACGACATGTGGGGCACCCTCGAGCCGATGGGCTCGAGGAACGGCTCGAATGCGCGTGCCCTCGTCGTCCCTAACTCTGCGATCTGTGGTCCCGTTCGAACCCGTCGAGGGTCAGGCTTCGAACCTCTGATCAGTAGGGCCGTGCGGGGCCGTGCCTGGACAGCCCCGTCTTTTCGCGTTTGCGGCCGTCGAGGGGTCTGGGCGAGCCAGCTCTCGAGGCGCTGGTTGGCAGCACAGCGCGGCATGGGTGCTTGCGGTGCTCGCTTTACTTCAAGCAGGCCCTGGGCGACCCTCTCACGCGCGTGCCTTCTTTAGAGGGTTGACATTGTCTTGAGCCGGGGGCTCGTGCCGCTCGAGGGTTTTGCGTGGCATGGGTGCCCGCGGTGCCTGCTCTACATCGAGCAGGTCCCGGGCGACCTTCTCACGTCGATATCCCATCGAGGGTTGACGTCATCCTGAGCCGAGGGCTCGTGCCGCTCGAGGGTTTCACGTGGCATGGGTGCCCGCGGTGCCTGCTCTACATCGAGCAGGTCCCGGGCGACCTTCTCACGTCGATATCCCATCGAGGGTTGACGTCATCCTGAGCCGAGGGCTCGTGCCGCTCGAGGGTTTTACGTGGCATGGGTGCCCGCGGTGCCTGCTCTACGTCAAGCAGGTCCCGGGCGACCTTCTCACGTCGATATCCCATCGAGGGTTGACGTCATCCTCAGCCAAGGGCTCGTGCCGCTCGAGGGTTTCACGTGGCATGGGTGCCCGCGGTGCCTGCTCTACATCGAGCAGGTCCCGGGCGACCTTCTCACGTCGATATCCCATCGAGGTTTGTTTTTGTTTCGAGCCGGGGGTTCGCCTCGCTCGAGGGTTCCCCTTGCTTGGCAAGGGGCCCGGTCATTTAAATGCCCCGCGGTCGTGGCCGCGGTTTTGCAGCGCGGGCGCGCCTTTTAGGCGCGCGCGGCCGCGCGCGCGCGCGTAGTGGGCGGCGTGGCGGGCGGACGTGACCGCTTCGCCTCGGTCCCTGCGGGTCTTCGCCGTGATGATGGCCCGCCTGCAATGACGTGGCCGCTGCGGTCGTGGTGGGGCCCGCCCGTCGACGCGATGGGAGATTGAGGACCATGTGTGGTTCGAGGACCGGTGGATGGTCGCTTCCTTGTGTGATGAGTGATTGACAACGTTGTGTGGACTGATTCTTGGCTAAGTATTGCAGGTGCAGGTTGCGGCTTGACTCGTGTTGGTGCAGGTGAAGAACAAGCGCGAAAGGTCGTCGCCGGTGAGGCCTCCAGGTGTGGAGAAGACAAGTAGGCTTCGTTCGAGGGACCCGGTGGCCAGCGGGGTCAAGTGCGGGCCGCATGGTGGCATGAACAGCAAGATGAAGTCGTGGACGGTTTCTCGGTTGAGCCTCAAAACCAAGGTCGAGCCGGGACTACGTGGGAGCCGAGTCATGAGTGGAGATTGGCGGAGGCTACACCGAGTTCGCGGGGTTTCCGGTGGTTCACCAGAAAACCACTGGGTTCCTTGGTTGATCCACAAAGCCAAGACCGGAGAACCGAAGACGGAGGTGCAAGCAGCACCAGACCGGTCTGACCGGTGGGTCTGACCGGTCTGACCGGTGGGGACCGGTCTGACCGGTGAGGAGCACCGGTCTGCCCGGTGTGCGACGACGCATCCGAATCTTCGAAGCGGAGGACACGCGTCGGGATCGCATGGCTTGCGTCGAGGCTACGCAGGGTGCGGTCGCCGGGCATCCGTCCGATGGTGAAGACATCAATTCCAAATCCGCCCTTGAGGGGCTTGTATCCCTAGTTAGTAGAGAAGGGCATTTTAGACATTCGGTTGCCTCCATATAACCCAAGAGGTGAGAGGATGGCAGCCAACTCTTGGAACCCTAGCTCATTAGTTTTCCTATTTTCCACCTATTTTCTCTAGGTTTTCCTTAGGACTAGCAAGAGAGCTTCACGGAGAGATCTTGTAGAGAGGGATGGATGATCGGGCGGCTTGCTAGACCTTGTACGAACCTTTGTTTCATGTATAGATGATTCGGCGTGGTTCCTCAAGGTTTGGATGTGTTTTCCCCGGTTGTTCTTGGTGGTGATTTTCGGAGCCCTCTCTTCGTGATTTCTTTGGGGTGTTTTCGGGGCTTTTCTCTTGGGGATTTGATGGGGGAAATTTGTGGGAACCCTTCGTGGTTCTTTGGGCTGTGATTCCCCTCCCAAATCCGTGAGTAAAAGTGCTCGATTTTCGGGTTTTCTTGAGTTCTTGGGTTGGAAGTGCTTTCGGCGGGATTTCTTCGATTCCTCCTTTTTGGACGAGTTTTTGTGGGATTAAACTTGGCTATGGACTCCTCATGAGGTGTTCTTGATATCCCCAAAGTCTTGTTCAAGTCCGTGGAGCGATTCGGGAGATCGAGATTTGGATTTGGGGGAGTTGACCCGCGGGTCGTTGTTCATCCCGAGGCGCCCGAGCTACACCGGTCGACCGGTGCTCTTGACCGGTCCGACCGGTGCGAGCCCTTGTGGGTTTTTGCTCGGGTGAACGTCTTGGTGTGTTCGTTGTTGTCCCGTGTTGCTGCTCGTTTCGAGTTTGGGTCCGTTTGGTGGTCGGTTGGCTGTTTGGTGCCTTGGGGGCTTTCGAGTCGCCATCGGTCCGACCGGTGTGTCTCACCGGTCGACCGGTGAAGAGCCACTTAGTGAAAGTTGCTCGGTTTCACCGGCGGGGACCGGTCGACCGGTGGTGCTCACCGGTCTGACCGGTGTGGGTCTGTAGACTCGGGGTTTGTTGTTCCGCTGTGTTCTCGAGTCGGAAGGCTGTGTGTGTTGGTTCCTAGGTCCAGTGGCACTCCGGTGGCTACGTGGGCTTGGCCAACTTGGGTAGTGAGTCGAAGACGTGTGTTGGAAGCCGTGTTCGTCTTGTTGGAGTTTTCATCTCCCTCGAGAAGAATTTTTATCGGCTCCCATTCACTCCCCCCTCTCTGGTTCGCCGTATCGGTCCTTCAAGTGGTATCAGAGCCGGTTCGGGTCTTTGTTGACTCTAACCAGTCTAAGATCCAAGGATGGCGTACCAGGAACGGGGTTCGGGTCCTCCACACTTCGATGGCAAGAACTACCAGATGTGGAGCAAGCGGATGGGTGCGTTCCTCCGCGGAAAGGGTCACTGCTTTGGGATGTCACGGTGGACACAGGGCTATGTCCGGCCGATGGATTATCTTGCTCCGGGGGTCGAGGGGACGGATTCGACGCCAACAATAAGGCGGTCGACTACTTGTTTCGTGCTTTGTGTCGGCCGAGTTCGATCGGGTGCACACCGAGCACTTGGCTTGTAGGATTTGGGCGGTGTTGAAGGAGGCTCATGTTGGGAACGCCCAGGTTCAGGCACGGTTGTATGCGACCTACCGGAGAGAGTACGAGAACTTCACTCATCTCCCCGGTGAGTCCATCGATGCCTTGTTTCAGAGGTTCACGGTGGTGGTAAACAACATGAGGGCCAATGTGGACGTGCTTCCGTACGATGATCATGATAGAGCGGTCAAGCTCTTACACTCTTTGGATCGTACGATATGGCGCGGAAAGTTCGAGGCCATAGTCGAGTCGGAGAGGTATGATACTCTGACGGTGAACGAGCTGTTCTCGAAGCTCAAGTCGGCTGAGGTGGATAGGGGCATGATCGCCAAGCTCGAGGGACCGAGCGATTCCCGGTCTTGCCCTCGTTGGTGGTTCCAAAGGAAAGACTAACTCTAACCCATCCACCGGGATGTTCTCGTTTTCCTCTTTGATGTCTATGCCGGATGAGGAGTTTGATGACCTTGGAGAGGACGAGCCGGCGCGCGTTGACGAGGCGGTTCGAGAGGCTGCACGAGAACCGCGTGAACATGAGGAGGAACACGAGGACCTGCTTCCAGTGCGGCAAGCCGGGACACTTTGTCGCCGACTGCCCGGAGAAGGCCGAGAACAAGGATAGCTACAAGCACAAGCCGAGGAAGAACGATGACAAGTACCGTTCGAGGCGCGACCACAAGAGCAAGTACAAGAACAAGTACAAGGACGAGCGACGATCGAGGAAGAAGGAGGGCCGAGGCAAGGCCCGAGCGATGGTTGGAGCGAGCGACGTCGACTCCAGTTCCGCGTACTCCACCTCGAGCTCGAGCGGCGGCGACGACGAGGGAGATCGCCGCAAGAACAAGAAGTCGTCCAAGAACCCGAGCGGGGGCCGAGCCGCTCGCGAGAGACGGCTTCGCACCATGGCATTGAGCTCCCGGCAGCAAGAAGAGCACACGGAGCGACTCGGACTGCGAGTCCGACGACGAGGTGCGTGATGAGCTTCCCTTCTTGCGCCAGGAGAATGAGAGGCTTGGCTCTTTGCTTGATAATCGTGATGACATGCTTAGAGAGGCCAAGAAGATGAGGAAAGAGCTTAGGGCTTCACTCGAGGATGCTAGGAATAGAGTGGGCCGAGCTAGAGACACGGGTGCTTGATAGCAAGCTTGAGATTGATTCGCTTAAGGCTAGCCCGTTGTTTCGATGAGAATGATTGTGCTTTGATTGCTCCATATTCCTTGCTGATCTTGCTTTGTTTAAGGAGAAGCATGCCTCCAAGTGTGAGGAACTAGATGTGCTTAGGGTTGAAGTGGCCGAGCTTAAGTCTAGACTGTTTTGCTAGGTGCTTGCACTTCTTGCCCGTTTTGCATGCTAAAATTGATGAGATGCATGCTTACACTAGTTCGCTCGAGGCTAAATTGAAGGAACCCATGCCTACATCTTGCTCTACCTGTGAAATGCATGCATTGAAAAATCTGGAGCTTGCACATTATGTTGATCGCTTGCAGGATGAGAATGATGATTTGCGGAAGTTGATGGGTTGGTTGTCCGATCACGAGCCTCAGTTGAGGATGATGATCGAGGCCTTTAAGAGGCAAGATGGTGAGGGGCTTGGAGCAAACAAGGTTGGTGAGGGAAGTGGAGAAAATATCCCGGAGCCACCAAAAACCCACCACAAAAATGATTTCCCTCCAAAACCTAACCATCTAAGGAATCGACTAGACACAACCCCGCCTCCACCCGTGTTTCCTACACCCACAAATGACCTACAAAAGCCTATCAAGTTTGTGAGCACTTCGGGGAAAGTGTTCTTTGGGAAGGAGAGTGAGAAGGCAAGTGGTGAGAAACCGGTGGAGGGTTTGAGTGGAGAGAAACCGAGTGAGCAGCCACATCCCAAGCCAAAGCCTAAGCTTGTGAGGTTTCATTGTGGCTATTGTGGGAGAGATGGCCATAAGGAGGAGTTTTGCTTCAAGAGGAAGCGAGAGGAGAGAATGGAGAAGGAGTGGGCTAACAAGGACAAGTACCACCCTTCCAATGGTGTACTTGAGCCTCGTATGCGGATGCCCGGGGGGCAAGGCGATTGTGAGGACGGTTCGGGCTTGGGGAGAGAAGAAGGCTGCGAGGGTGGTGTTCTTTGTCCGAGTCACACCGGTCGGACCGGTGTGGAGCACCGGTCAGACCGGTGCGGGCCTGGACGGACGGATGTTCGGGTTTCGAGCTCGTACGGGTGCGAGGGTTGTTTACGGTGGTCGTGGTTCGGTGGTTGGGGCTGGAAAGGGTGCGGGTGGTCGGTTGCCAGGCGTTCTCCTCCTCGTGCTCAATACGGGGATTGGAGGAGTCGTGGCGTTGAGTTGGAGAGGAAGGACGTTCTACGGGCTTTCTTGCGTGGTTTTGGTCCTCCTCCAGGCAGAGAGGGGTGGTTCCCTCAGGGTGGTTACCGTGGTGGTGTTCGTGGAGGTAGCTTTGGTAGGAGAGATGCTTTGGTTGGTGCTAACCCCACTTTCGAGCAAATGGCTCGGCACTGGTTTTCCTCCTTTGGTACTAACCCCAGTGCTGAGTCGTTTGTTCGCTCACGTGCCTATTTTTGAATTTTAGGTGGGAGACTTGAAGAACATTTGGTTGATTGACTCCGGTTGCTCGAGGCATATGACCGGAGACAGGGGGTGGTTCTCAAGTCTCGTCCCGGTGGTGACGAAGAGGTACATCACCTTTGGGGACAATGGGCGTGGGCGTGTGCTTTCAGAAGGTGAGATAAAAGTGAGTGACAAGATCACTCTGAGGCGTGTTGCTCTTGTTCAATCGCTGGGGTACAATTTGCTTTCTGTGTCCCAGTTGTTGGATGAGGGCTTTGAGGTGTTGTTTCGGCCTGGTGGTTCTCGGATTGTGGACTCTCGTGGGGACCTTGTCTGTATGGTCGTTCCCGAGGGTCAGGTGTTTCGTGCTGATTTTTCTCAGTCTTCGGGTGTGGAGCGTTGTTTCCTGGTTGGTTCTTCGAGTGAGTTGTGGAAGTGGCATAGGAAGTTGGGTCACTTGAGCTTTGACCTTTTGTCTCGCTTGAGTAAACTCAATTTGGTCCGAGGATTGCCACGGTTGAGGCTTGAGAAAGAGTTGGTTTGTGCTCCGTGTAGGCATGCCAAAATGGTGGCCTCTTCTCACCCGCCTCTCACCGATGTGATGACTGAGCGTCCATGCGAGCTGCTCCATATGGACCTTGTTGGCCCAGCTCGTGTGCGATCTGCGGGTGGGAAGTGGTATGTCCTTGTTGTGGTGGACGACTATTCTCGGTATGCGTGGGTGTTCTTTCTCGAGGATAAGGGGGAGACGTTTGGTTTTGTTCGAGATCTAGTCTTGAGGTTGAGGAACGAGAGGCACGGAGATGCCATACGAGCTATCCGCAGTGATAATGGCTCGGAATTCAAGAACTCTCGTTTTGAAACCTTTTGTCATGACTTGGGTCTTGAGCACCAGTTTTCGAGTCCGTATACGCCTCCCCAGAATGGTGTTGTGGAAAGGAAGAACAGGACCTTGTGCGAGATGGCTCGGACGATGCTTGATGAGCATAGGACTCCGAGGAGGTATTGGGCTGAGGCGGTGAATACCGCATGCTATGTGTCGAACAGGATATACCTCGAGTGCACAAGAAGAAGACATGCTATGAGTTGATGCATGGTCGCACACCCAAGGTGAGTCACTTCCATGTCTTTGGTTGCAAGTGTTTCATTCGAAGAAAGGCGGGAAGTTGGATAAGTTTGAGGCTAGGTACGTCGATGGCATTTTCTTTGGTTATGCATCTCATTCTAGAGCATATCGTGTGCTCAATCTTGAAACTAACCAAATCGTGGAGACTTGCGAGGTAACCTTCGACGAGACAGAGCCACGTAGTCAGCTTGTCTTTGAGTGTGCGGTGATGATGAGCTTGGCGAGGAGATCTTTCAGGAGGAGGAGCATGAACATGGTGATGATGAGGATGGTGGTGCGGTGCCCCCGGCTGAACATGTACCCACTACTTCGACGACGATGATGGATGGACCCTCTGCTACACCTACGACGACAAATCAAGAACGAGGAGAAGCTGATGTTGAGGGGGAGGTAGCTTCGAGGCGAGAACCTCCCCGGCGAGTTCAAGTGGATCACCCAGCTTCGAGGATCATCGGCGACATGAATGAACGCACTACACGGTCAAGGGTTCGAAACAATTCCCATTTTGCTCATGCTGCATTTGTTGCTTCTTTCGAGCCCAAAGACATTGGACACGCACTATCTGATCACAATTGGGTTAACTCGATGCATGAGGAGTTGGAGAACTTTGAGAGGAATCAAGTGTGGGAGTTGGTTGACCCTCCCCCAGGGTGTAAGCCGATTGGTACAAAGTGGGTGTGGAAAAACAAAGAGGGAGAGAAGGGTGAGGTTGTGAGGAACAAGTCGAGACTTGTTGCTCAAGGGTTCAGTCAGAAGGAGGGGATTGACTACGAGGAGACCTTTGCTCCCGTAGCCCGTTTGGAGGCGATTAGGATCCTTCTAGCCTTTTCCGTGGCTAAAGGGTTCAAGTTGCACCAAATGGATGTGAAGAGTGCTTTTCGAATGGAGTGTTGGAGGAAGAAGTGTATGTGAGGCGACCTCGGGTTTTGAGAGTGAGAAGTACCCCCACCGGGTGTACAAGTTGAGGAAGGCGGCCGTATGGGTTGAAGCGGGCGCCTAGAGCTTGGTATGGCGAGGTTGAGGGGGTTCTTATTTGAGAGAGGTTTTGAGATGGGGAAGGTCGATCGGACCTTGTTTTTCTTTGAGGCGGGGCGGAGATATTCGATTGTGCGGGTGTACGTGGATGATATTGTCTTTGGTGGCTCGTCTAACTCTCTTGTTGCGAGGTTTGCGAGATGATATGAGCAGGGAGTTCTAGATGAGCATGATGGGTGAGTTGCAGTTCTTCCTCGGGCTACAAATCAAGCAATCAAAGGAAGGAACATTTGTGCACCAGGCTAAGTACACCAAGGACATTGTGAGGAAGTTCAAGATGGAGGACTCCAAGGCTATGACGACGCCAATGAGTACGACTACAGCTCTTGATGCGGACGAGGAGGGTGAACACGTGGACCAGAAGGAGTACCGGAGCATGATCGGGTCACTCCTCTACTTGACGGCGACGAGGCCGGACATACAGTTCTCAGTGTGTCTATGCGCTCGTTTTCAAGCGTCTCCGAGGACTTCGCATCGGCAAGCGGTGAAGAGAATTTTCAGGTACTTGCGTCACACTCCCGACTTCGGCCTTTGGTACTCCGCGTCCTCTTCTTTGGCGCTTCATGGCTTTTCAGACGCGGATTTTGCCGGGTGTCGGTTGGATAGGAAGTCCACTTCGGGACTTGCCGAGTTTTGGGTTCCTCTTTGGTCTCTTGGTCTTCCCGCAAGCAGTCGAGTGTTGCTCAATCCACGATTGAGGCCGAGTATGTTGCCGCTGCTAGTTGTTGCTCTCGGCTCCTTTGGATCACCTACACCATGAGTGACTTTGGTGAGGAGTATACCCATGTCCCACTTCAATGTGATAGCACCAGTGCCATAAGTGTTGCAAAGAACCCAGTGCTCCATTCCAAAACCAAGCACATAGAAGTGAGGTATCATTTTCTGAGAGACAACGTAGAGAAAGGGAAGATAGCTTTGATCCATGTACCCACACATGACCAACTAGCCGATATTTTCACTAAACCCCTAGATCAAGCAACTTTCACTCGTTTGCGGGGGGAACTTGGTGTGTGTTTGTTTTCTTGAGTTGGGTGTGTCAGAGCTTTTTTTGCCAGTGGTGTCGAGCCCGTTTTGCCTCCCCTCGAGGAGCCGGTTTGTAGCATATGTATAGCTTTCCTTTGTGCATTCCTTGCATTTGGCATGGCATATGTAACATGATGTATAGGCATCCTTGTATCTTAGATTGCATGCATTTTGTATCATATGCATTGGTTAGGAAAAGCTTCTCTCATATACATTGTTCACCATGGAATGAGATATATGTCTTTGTGAGCTTGTTTGGTATTCTACGGTTAGTTTGGCTTAGCTCTTGATGATCTTGATGAATAATCCATGGTTGATAGCTATGCTTTTGAAAAATGTCACATGTATGCTCTCTCATGTGTAAATGCCTTTACATGCTCTTGACATGTTTTAGTGGCCTTGCTATGCTTAATTTATGGTTGGATAGCTAGTTTATTGATCATATGGGGCCAAAGGCTCATTTGCCATCATGAATGTTTAGCCCTCTTGGTTTATCTTGTGGAGGAGCATAAGTTCCTTTTTGTCGCAAAGACATTTCATGTACCATTTACAAATCTGAAAATGAAATGAAAAATGCTTGGAAAATATGCTCCCATGTCATATGTGCTGAATTTAATTTGCTTTGGGTGCTAAACCGTTGCATGATGCCTACCAATGAGAAGTCTCATACATAGAAGTAGGCACATGGCTTGGTGGCTTTGACATGACATGAGGTGCTTGTGGGTGTTTGTGATGGTCTTATGATTAGAATGGCTGTCCTAGCATGAAGTTTGTGTGGCTTTGCCATTTTGATATGCTTTTATCATGTTTAGGACTTTACTCATGAGAGGCAAGTTTTTTCGCAAAATTGCCAAAATCCATCTTAGCCTCATCCAATGGTTGTGAAACTTGGTGATCATGTAGTTAAGATCGATACGAAGCCGTAGAGTATCTAACTTGCTCATTTGGACATGTGTAGCATTCTTTGTTGAATTTTGTATATCTGAGAAGCTCTAGGTTGAAAGTTTTGCATTTTTGGCTTGATTCATGCATTGCCAACAAGGGGGAGAAGTTTGAGCTTGAAATGGCTTGTTGGACGCGTTTAGAAGGTTTTCAGGTGGTTTCGAGCCATTTCTGGGCTTTGTTGTACACCGGTCTGACCGGTGATGAGCACTGGTCTGACCGGTGTGAGTGCTGGTCCTGTACATATGTTGGGCACCGGTCGGCCGGTGGTGATGACCGGTCTAACCGGTGTGAGCTGAGTTCCTGTTGCCTGCCCCGTTTCATGTGGTTTCTTGCATGCATTCGTCCGGGGGGGAGTTGCATTGGTTCGGGGGGGAGCTTGCATGTGTGCAGGGGGAGCCCTTTGTGAGTTTTCGAGCTTTGTTTTGGTGGTTTGCGCTCTTTGCTTGAGCTTTGCTTTGTCTCGGATGTGTCGAGCCGTTGCCCTTGCCTAAGGGGTCCGAGACTTGTTTCCTTCAAGTGATCTTGCTCTTTGCTTTTGTTTGGCTTTCGATCGCTTGTTGGAGTTTCTTTTTATTTGTTTCTTTTCTTTTTCTTTTCTCTCTTGTTACTTTCGTGTGGGTGTTGTCAATGCACTCATCAAGGGGGAGATTGAGGACCATGTGTGGTTCGAGGACCGGTGGATGGTCGCTTCCTTGTGTGATGAGTGATTGACAACGTTGTGTGGACTGATTCTTGGCTAAGTATTGCAGGTGCAGGTTGCGGCTTGACTCGTGTTGGTGCGGGTGAAGAACAAGCGCGAAAGGTCGTCGCGGTGAGGCCTCCGGGTGTGGAGAAGACAAGTAGGCTTCGTTCGAGGGACCGGTGGCCGGCGGGGGTCAAGTGCGGGCCGCATGGTGGCATGAACGAGCAAGATGAAGTCGTGGACGGTTTCTTGGTTGAGCCTCAAAACCAAGGTCGAGCCGGGACTACGTGGGAGCCGAGTCATGAGTGGAGATTGGCGGAGGCTACACCGAGTTCGCGGGGTTTCCGGTGGTTCACCGAGAAAACCACTCGGGTTCCTTGGTTGATCCACAAAGCCAAGACCGGAGAACCGAAGACGGAGGTGCGGCGGCACCGGGCCGGTCCCCGGCCGGTGGGTCCGACCGGTCCGGCCGGTGGGGACCGGTCTGACCGGTGAGGAGCACCGGTCTGACCGGTGTGCGACGACGCAGTCCGGAATCTTCGAAGCGGAGGACACGCGTCGGGATCGCATGGCTTGCGTCGAGGCTACGCAGGGTGCGGTCGCCGGGCATCCGTCCGATGATGAAGACATCAAGAATTCCAAATCCGCCCTTGAGGGGCTTGTATCCCTAGTTAGTAGAGAAGGGCATTTTAGACATTCGGTTGCCTCCATATAACCCAAGAGGTGAGAGGATGGCAGCCAACTCTTGGAACCCTAGCTCATTAGTTTTCCTATTTTCCACCTATTTTCTCTAGGTTTTCCTTAGGACTAGCAAGAGAGCTTCACGGAGAGATCTTGTAGAGAGGGATGGATGATCGGGCGGCTTGCTAGACCTTGTACGAACCTTTGTTTCATGTATAGATTATTCGGCGTGGTTCCTCAAGGTTTGGATGTGTTTTCCCGGTTGTTCTTGGTGGTGATTTTCGGAGCCCTCTCTTCGTGATTTCTTTGGGGTGTTTTCGGGGCTTTTCTCTTGGGGATTTGATGGGGGAAATTTGTGGGAACCCTTCGTGGTTCTTTGGGCTGTGATTCCCCTCCCAAATCCGTGAGTAAAAGTGCTCGATTTTCGGGTTTTCTTGAGTTCTTGGGTTGGAAGTGCTTTCGGCGGGATTTCTTTGATTCCTCCTTTTTGGACGAGTTTTTGTGGGATTAAACTTGGCTATGGACTCCTCATGAGGTGTTCTTGATATCCCCAAAGTCCTGTTCAAGTCTGTGGAGCGATTCGGGAGATCGAGATTTGGATTTGGGGGAGTTGACCGCGGTGTCTTGTTCATCCCGAGCCGCCCGAGCTACACCGGTCGACCGGTGCTCTTGCCGGTCCGACCGGTGCGAGCCCTTGTGGGTTTTTGCTCGGGTGAACGTCTTGGTGTGTTCGTTGTTGTCCCGTGTTCTTGCTTGTTTCGAGTTTGGGTCCGTTTGGTGGTCGGTTGGCCTGTTTGGTGCCTTGGGGGCTTTCGGTGCCATCGGTCCGACCGGTGTGTCTCACCGGTCTGGCCGGTGTAGAGCCACTTAGTGAAAGTTGCTCAGTTTCACCAGCAGGGACCGGTCTGACCGGTGGTGCTCACCGGTCCGGCGGTGTGGGTCTGTAGACTCGGGGTTTGTTGTTCCGCTGTGTTCTCGAGTCGGAAGGCTGTGTGTGTTGGTTCCTAGGTCCAGTGGCACTCCGGTGGCTACGTGGGCTTGGCCAACTTGGGTAGTGAGTCGGAGACGTGTGTTGGAAGCCGTGTTCGTCTTGTTGGAGTTTTCATCTCCCTCGAGAAGAATTTTTATCAGCTCCCATTCACTCCCCCCCTCTCTGGTTCGCCGTATCGGTCCGTAGCCCCTGGCCGCTCGTGCGTCCGCCCTGCTCGTGCGCCTGGCGTTGATGACGTTGCGGGCGTCGCCATCCCGGCGCCTGCGCGCGTCAAGGAGCCGTTCCTTGGCTGGCGTGCATCCTTGGTCGGCGGGTTGCCCCGCCGGTCCCCCTGCGTGCACGGAGGGTTCGCCTCCCGGTGCGGCTTCGTCGCCCCGCACGTCTCCCCGTTGGCGGATGCGCGAGGCCGAGCTCTCGGCCTGGCGGGACGGCCGCTTGCTCGATGAGGGTTTGCACCTCGCGGTGCGAGTCTCGAGCCTCGGGGGTCGAGGGCGCCGGCATGGCGCGCGGCGGCGTCGCGGCGGCGATGAGCTTTTGGCTCGCCCGCGGGGGGCGCGTCCGCGTTGTCGACGTTGGGGACGGTGTTGATGCGGTCACGGACCGTCGGCCCGGCTCCCGCGCGCGTTCGCCGCGCGCGGGGGCTTCTCCCCGCCATCGAGGCGCGGAGCGGCCGCGCACCGTCCGCATTCCTCCGCCGGCTTGGCCTCGAGCTCGCGGGCTTGGGCCACCGCGCGTCGGCGTCGGCCCCGGCGGGAGCGCTTGGCCCCCGCGGCCATGCGCGCGGCGATCCCCACGGGGCGGGGGTGATCTCCCCATCTCCGGCGCCCGCCGCGCCGGCGGTGTTGGCCGGGTCGTTCGTGATGATGGCGTAACACTCCCCGCGCGGGGTCGTAGCTCCCGTGCTTGGGAGTCGTCGGAGCGACCAAACCGGTAGTCCGTGGCGTCGAGGAAACGCCACGAACGCGGCCCCGGGTCCGGCACGCGGGAGAAGTCCCACTCCGCGTACCCGTGGCGGTTGGCGGGTGGCAACGCGTCGATGGAGCCTAGGGACGATTCATCGGCCATTGAGGCACCGGAATCCACGGCGACAAAGACATGGCGGCGGGCGGGACCGGCGCATCGTGGTGTTGACGTTGTTGTTGTTGTAGGCCGTCGTGGCGCCACGCGGCCGATGGGGATGCGCGGTCGGGAGACCGCACGCGGCCCGGCCGGGGCGGTGGCGGCGATCGTGATGGTGGGCGCGTCGCGGCCGGGTGGCGGCGCGCTCGGCCGCCGCCGCTCGGACCGCGCCCGGCGCGAGCGTAGCCCGGAGCGGCGGTGGCGTCGCGACGTCGATGGACCCGCGGCATCCGTGCCCGCGGGCGCCGCGCCGTAGTGGCGTGCGCGGCGGAGACCGCAGCGGACCCGGCTCGGCGCCGCGCGCGGAGCTCCTCACGGTTGGTGAGGCGCATGAGATAACCGTTCCCCGTGGCCCGAAAGTTCGGGTCCCCCGAAGCGGATTTCGAACCGGGCCGGGGAGGGGGTCCGAGCTACCCATGCGGTAGCGGGTACCACGGTACTCGGTGCGGATCACCATGGAGGGAGTTGGCGGAATGACCTCGGGCGCTCGCTTGCCCCACGGTGGGCGCCAGCGTCGGTGCGGAATATGGTCCCGACACTAACCAGTAGATAGCGCCGTGGTCTATCCCTCAATGGTCGATGCTAAGTAACAAGTGACACAGAGGTTTAATCCTGGTTCCGGCCGAGGGGGCCGTACGTCCAGCAGGGGCGTGCTCGGGGCACTATATTACTTAGCACCGGGGGTGCTTGTAGTGGGGCTAATACAAGCAAGGCGGGTCCCTGGAGGAGTGGCTGAAGATATTGTGGGAGAATGAGTACGTGGTGTGTGGTGTTGAGTCTTTGTTCGTCTGTCCGTCTATCTCGTCCCCCCCGCGGCTGGGGGTTCGCCCCCCCTTTTATAGATCAAGGGGGCGGCGGGTTACATGCACGCCGCGCTACCTAGCTACGTGAGGGATGCACGTCGTGCTACGTCGTAGAGTGGGCGGCCGTCGGACGATCTTCGCAGCCGATCCGGCCATGATGGCCTACCTCGTCCCGAACGGTGGCGGTTCGAGGGTAGGAGGGCGGCAGATGGCGGTGGCGTCCCCCGATAGGCTTCGAGGGAGGTGCTGACGATGGCTGGTACGGGGCACAGGAGTAGGCAGAACGGCGTTCCTTCCCAACGCGCTTCACGGGGCTGGAGTTGTTGCTACAGGGTCCGGCGTGCGCCTGCACGCGCGGGTACGGCGGCCACGCCGTTACAGTGGCCGGGATGGCGATCCACCGGCCTAGCGCCTCCACCTAACCCTGTAGGGTCACAAGAAAGTGAAATCGAGGGTGCGCCCGGCCCCCCTTCGAGGGTACGGCGCGTTAGCCGTGCGCGTAGTGGGTGCGCGGTGTCACGGGGCGACACCGGCCGTGCGCACGGTCCCTCTCCACAGTGGTGGGGATGGGCTCCTCCCTGGGGAGTTGGTGCGGCGGCACAATGGCGCGAGCCCCGGGCGCATGATGGCGCCGCCCCGCCCGTGTCGGGGCGTTAAATGCCCGTGTACGGGGGCCGGCGCACGCGTGCGGGGGCGCCGCGAGCGTGGTGGACCCCGACCGAGGGCGGGACGTACCCTCGAGCGAGGCGAGACCCGCTCGAGGGGGGTGAGCCCCCGAGCGGGGCGGAACCGCTCGAGGGAAGAGTTGCCCCTCGAACGGGGCGGAGCCCGCCCGAGGGGGGGAGCGCGCCCTCGAGCGAGGCGGAGCCCGCTCGGGAGGGACTTCTAAGAGGGCCGTCTTGGTGGGCCGTCGGGGTCCCTGCGGCGTGGGCCGTGTCCTGCATGGTTAGGCACCTGCATGGTTAGGCTTAGCGTGTTGTTGCGGGTTTTAAGTGAGGATTTCCCTGTTGTTTAAGGGATACGTCGCATATTGTGAGGCGTCGTCGAAGATGCGGTCTTTGATGCCCTGTTGCAGTGTGGGTGGGCCACCGAGGAGTAGTAGACGTCGATGAGGCTGTCTTGGCAAAAGTCCCAGAAGTCCGACCCTGTGAAAGCCATTCCCAGGTCGGTGACAATCCTGTTGGGCACCCCGAACCGATGGGTGATGTGTTCTATGAACTTCGCGGCCTCTTTCGACATAACCGTGGTGACGGCACGAACCTCAATCCACTTGGTGAATTTATCCACTACCACCAGGATGTGCTTGTAGCCGCCAAGGGCCATCTTGAAGGGTCCCACTGAGTCAAGGCCCCATATGGCAAAGGGCCAGGACGGTGGGATTGTTCTCAGAGCTTGGGCCAGGACGTGCTTCTGCTTGGCGAAGAACTGGCAACCCTTACATTGTCAGACCAGGTCTTGGGCGTCAGCTAGGGTGGTGGGCTGTTGATGGATAAAAGACGTATCCCTCTACGATCCGCAAGCGTACAGACCCCACACCTTTTTCACCACGGGATTCCCAAGGTTCTTGTCAATCCGCGGAGCAAGGGGATTGCTAGCGCTTAACCAAGCACTAATCTAGTTGAATGGAAAACCTTTGAAAGAGAGTATTAATCTAAAAGTAAAACAACCTAACCTAAGTTAATCTAAGTTAAGTTGATCAAACGAATCTAGGGTTAAACTATATGGTAAAGGGTGAACACAAGAGAGTGATTAAGAAAGATAAGCGTTCCCTCCCTAGGATCTAGGACAACATGGTATGCATCTACTACACGAAAGCGGTAAACCAATCTACCGGGGGTTGTGACCACGGTTTCGCCCTTTCCCTCCTCTCGTACTGTCACTACGCGAAGGTATTCGTGACTAGACCTATGATGGACACGGTATGTTGATGGAATCTATGGGAGTAGCGGATATCATACGCCCGAAAAACACGGTAGCTAACCTTAATCGTCAAAGCATCATCAACATGAAAACAATAGATTGAAACCACGAATCAAGTAGCGATCACATAGCATGTATCCATCTAATCCTAGGGATGAACGGAGACATTACCCCATCATCTTACACGGATTGAAGCACATAGGGGTGATGGAGACTCCAGAGAACGTCGTCGATGAAGATGGCGGCGATGGAGCTTGGGAACACCCCTAGGCCAATGGCTTGGAGTCCTCCTCTTGCTTCCTTCTCTCCACCGGCGTTGATCCTTGCGACAAGCTCATCTAACTCTCTCCCTCATCTTGCGGCGGCGGTTTTCTGGTGATTGGCGTCGGTAGGATGATTTGTTCGATGTGGCGGCCGACGGCGGCGGAGGCAATAAATAGACGAACTCCTAGGGCAAAGGGGGGACCGAACCGACCCAGAGTGGGCTGGGCCTGTCGGCCCAGGCCGGCCGGCCCGAGCCCACTTCGGCCGGTTCGGCCCCGGTTTCTCCCCGGTTGCTTCTCGCGTGATCCCTTATTCGTGTGCACTTGCATGTGGGCCTTTGACATCGTTTCCTTCACGGTTAAGGCTTGAATCCTTGCTATGCAAGCTTCGCCGTTTTTTACGGTTGAGTCCCTGAAGACTTGCACGTTGACGCTTCGGTCCTTGGGTCATTTGGAGTCATGTTCATCGCGTGTCTTGACTCTTGTCGGGCTTCATGATCTTCTTCCAAAGTGCTTGGTGAACTTATCCCGAAAGTCTCCTCTTTAGCGTAGATTTCCTGTGTAAACAACAAACTCCAAAATCGACATGCAAGTGTGAACTTGTTACATCATTAGTACGCCTAGTGGCGGGTTAGTTGCAAATCATAATCGAAACCAATGTATAACAAGTACTCTAGGTTGACGGAAATTCACCGTCAACATCTCCCCCATGCTTAAACCTTGCTCGTCCTCGAGTAAGTAATCCTTGCTTAAAAGGGAAATCAATGTTGCCTTCCAATGTTGTCCCTGCACTTAGTCATTCATGACGAGGCAAATTGCTCTCTCTTAAGAATTTATTTTTAAAGTTCAAGTTGTGACCGACTTCTTTTTCATTATGGAAGATAGACTAACAATAAAGAACAAGCCACATTTAACACAATGCTCTCAAACTTAAGTGAACTTCAAACCATTACCTTGTCACATGGAAGATTTTCAAAAAGATGCATATCCAACATAAGTGAAAATCTCTTGCAAAAGCTCATGGAAACACTCATCTCATCAAGTCACTCAAGCCTATACTAGATTATTTTCAACCTACTCTACTCATATGTGATAGTGGAAGGCTTATGTGGAGCTTGGAAGGTTAAAAACAATCCTAGCAAAACATACATACGAAATATTGTCAAATTAAGAGAGAGGTCTATTGGAATTACCGAGACTCGTCAAAAAGGCCATGGAAAATAAATGTTGGAAAGAGAGAGGGACGAAACACACACATTTAGATAAGTGGACATGTGCAAGTGGCAAATGGATGATCCCGAGGCACGAGTGAAGTCCTCGTTATCGGATTGCACATGGTTGGAAGATATGAGTATGGATTTGTCATTAAGGCACTTGAGAACTTATGAAGCAAAAAGATCCGAGGAGCATCTTTATTATTTTTTTTACTTTTATTCTATTTCCTTCTCATTTTCTCTCTTTCTTTTTTTCACTTTATTCTTCCTATTTTTCTTACTTTTCTTTTCTTCTTATCATATTTTTTCCTCATTTTTCATTTTTTTTCTTTTGCTCCTCAAAACTTTTTGCAACATAATACTTACATAGAATTTGTGTCAGAGAATGACTCCTCCCCCATGCTTGAACGATGCTCGTCCTCGAGCATAAAAGAGAGGGGAAATAACTGCTAAAGTAAGTATAAATTCCATAATATTGCGGACTATTTGAATCTCCATCGAGAATTTTACTCCATACTCAAATTGGGTTGTGGACAAGGAGGTGATCACAAAAAGATGTTTTTGGTTTAGGGTGGATGCCCAGCGAAGTTTGTGGAATTTTCGATGCGAAAACCCACAATGTGTGGACAAAAAGGCTAGCATGAAAAAGTTACACAAAGGAATGACCAGCTTCTTAGTCTCTAACCATAGAAATCAATCCTAATCCAACTCATCAAAACATATGTTTGCAATCTACGGGTTTTGTTACCATAAAACATATATGTATATGGCTTTGGTAGGTAGAACTTTGCAAGAGCATCACAAATATGTAGATAGCATAAAAGTTAAGTTTTCATAAAAACAACAAGTTATCCGGCTATCCATAAACTTAAATCAAAGAGCAAAGATATGTATGTGGGTCTAGAGCATAGTCATTTCACCTCCACAAATAAAAGAGCCGGTATTTAAATTAATTTTAGATCATATTATAGAGAGCAATTAGCCAAGACATGTATAACTTCATGTAGGTAAAACAAAGCGGCAACTTTCATCATCTTTCCGTAAGCATAGGCAATATAGAACATCGAGGTGAACACATGGTCATGCTTATCTATTGAAAGTAAAAAGAAACCTAGGTTGTCCTCCTAGTAGCCATGTTATTGTTTGAAGAGAAAAACAAAAGGTTGCACCTAGTTGACGTTGAAGGCATACTTACAAGCATTTGTGTTTGGAAAAGAGAAGGTCCATGGAGATGTTACCATCCTTTGTAATCCTTCGTTGCCTTCTTCCGGCATCTCCATGTATCGATGTGGCTTTTGCTTTTGTCTTGATTTATTAATGCTCCTAAACTTCTGAATTTGATCTTGTATGCTTAATGGAGTCATTGGTCACCCTTCTCTTCAATGTTGTCATCACCATCTCCTCTTTCTTGTTCTCATCATCTCCTTGCTGTCTCTTTTTCATGGATTTCCCCCTCTGTCCAGAACAGAACATATATCGAAATATAGCTCTATTGAAAAGTTTATGAAATTACCTTTCCAACGTGTGGCTATTCATCAAAAACGGAGTTCAAACAAGGGGGCTATGTCCGTTTTACTTCAGCGCTGCGTGCTGTCCAAAACTGATTTCAGGACGTGTTGCACTCGGTGATTCGAGCATAACTTCTTGTAGAAACCTCCGATTGTTTTGATTCTTGATTTGTTGGAATTGTAACTTCATGGGGCTTCTAAATATCCAAAAATATCTAGTGTTTTCCCTTTGAGACCATGCAGAATTTTGATGAGATTGGTGACTTCTTGCGCATTGATCCGGAGATGTTAACGATCTTTATCATTCTATCTTCTAGAGTGTCATGTTGTAGTTCCGTGTTGAAGATTCAGGGTCTCCCCCATGCTTAGCATTTTGCTAGTCATGGAAGAAGAAGACAAAGCACTTCTTAGCCATCCTTCAATTTCCTTGTAGTGAGAGTCTTTATCTTGCCTGTAAGACGTTTTAAACGCACATTCTACCCCCAAGGTGACGGTTGGGAGTAGATAGAATTGCCAACAATCTAACAATGTCTCCTAAGATTCTTAACTTGTGGCATAATTAGTCTAATGAGGAATAAAAACCTAATGAGTGTACGTGGTGCAAGGTGTGTATGCACATGATAGGAAAGCATATAAATAATACAATGTTTTCACCTAGTTCTAAACACCATGTTTACAACTAGGTTGCTGAATTTCTCCATAGCCATAAAGGTTTATATATCTAGGATTAAAACACCATGTCTATCCCTAAATCAATAACTCTTATAGCACAAGAAAAATTAAGCGCATTGCAAAGCTTATAAACTAACCAAAGCAACATGAAAACATATGAAAAGCCAGCTAGGTTTATCGAACTTAACGATGATGGTCCGCAATCATGTTTAAACACCACGTTTACACAAGATCACAAAAGGAAAATACTCATAATGCCTTATGAAGTATTAACATGGAAAATGAAGCATACATCATTAAGTATATAAAACAACCAAGCCAACTATGTGCAAAACATGTATACACAAAGAAACATCACGAGGACAACAAAATGCAATGCATGCAAATAAATAAATATGATCATGAACATGATGGTGGTTCTAAAAAGGAAAACTGAACTTAGATTAATAACCACAAGTTGATCATCATAAGATAGTGCCATTCTTTATTTTCTCTAAGAAAGTAGTAAAAATATAAAGAAACGGGTTGCCTCCCGAAAAGCGCTTCATTTAAAGTCATAGAGCTCGACTTTCTCACATACCTTCTTTTCGTTGCATAGCCATGGCCCTTCATGCAAGAATAAAAGGTACCAATGCAGCTTTAATTTACTTCCCATGTTGTGCTTGATCACTTATAAAAGACTTGCCCAAAGCATCCTTTTGTTTCATCGTTATCTCCCTCTTTATCATCCTTCAGTGCTGCCTTCACTCTATGAATTTCTTTTGATGTCCAGAACAGAGAGTATACTCAAGCTCTACTCCATTGCACAGTGCACAAAATTTCCTTTCCAAGAGTCTTTATATGCTCAAATCGGACTCCAGACAAGAGAGTTACGTCCGTTTTACTTCGGCGATGAAATCTGTCCTGAAATTTCAGAACGCGCAACGCTCAATGTTTCCTCCATAACTCCTTGCACGGGTCTTCAAACATGTTGGTTCTTGATGCGTTGGAATGGTAATTTGATGGATCTTCTGAATATCTCATTTTCTTCATTTGTACACCTCTGAACAAGCTCTCAAATTGATGAAGACAGCAGCATCCATCGCGGGATTCGGAGAGGTTGATGATTTATCTTGCAACTCTTTTAGGCATGACTTCTTTTTTTTTCATTATTCAAGCCTTGTCTACATGGTTAGTGAAAATCGGGCCTTTCCCGACATATGATTCTTTAAGGTCATTAGCTTGACCAAGCGCAAAGCATGATCGAGATTTACAAAACTTATTGTAAACATATGCGTCCATAATTAACACCACATGTGAATTGTAGCAACAAGTCAAGGTGTAAATAAAAGAAGCATATGTTTCATGCATAGCGCTTAGCTTATCATTCGGCAAAGGTTGTTTAGGTGTGAGATTAATTGGATCAAAAATAAATGTTTCCTCTATTTCATTCTCAAGAAAATCTAGCCTATCAACATGATCACTATTGGAACAAGGCATAGACATTAAACTATCATTCATACTATTGGTCGAGCATGAGTATTTGAATTTATCAACATCAATACCAATAATATCTTGAGATTTCAGCACGTACCTTGGCCTTAAAGATTTTTCAACAAGAGTGATATTTGGTTCATCAAGCGGTGTTGAAGGCGAATCGATCTCAACAAGTGTAGTTGCCTCTTCATCACCACCTTGCAATTTCTTCAACTCATCATGTGGAACATGTAATCCTTCAACTATGTACGCATTCATCTCTTCTTTGAAGTCTTCTTTATCAACCAGATCTTCATCTTCAAAGACTTGTATGTTTCTTTCTTTATCTTCCATGTACCACATGTCGTCAAGATCGTTCATTGTTGATTCACTCTTTCCTTCATCCTTGAGTACTTCCATGTCTTGATTTGCTAGTGTGTAGGCTTCAATAGCACACAAGCTATCATCTAGCTTGAGTCCTATCTCCTCCCATTTATCCTTTGAGTCACTAGGCTCATCACGGTTGTACTCTTCTCTTCCTTTATCATAAATCTTTGAGTTGTCAAACCGGTCGATCCATCCTTCATCTCCTTCTTCTCTTTCTTCTTCAAACATCTTTTGGATCGACTCTCCACTCATCTCTTGATCAAATATATCTTCAATTAGTTTGGCAACGTATCGGCGTCCCTCCTTCCTTCGGTAGTTAATTAGTGGGGCGAAATCAACTTGAACCCAATCGGATTGAATGAACTCTGCCAATGGTCTAGCATTCCACATACTTCGGCCTACATTCATGTTAGTTTCAACACTTTTAACATCTGAAATGACTTCTCTTACCTTGGGAAGTGGATCTTCACTTTCTTGTATGGTCGGTTCATCTTCCTTGACCTTCGGTTCATCTTTTTCAGAAATTTCAGCAAGCACCTTGGGCTTGATTTTGTCATTTTGCTCCTCTCGACAACATCTTTGCCAATCTCGTATTGTTCTTTGTCCATTGCTTATCCTTTGTAAGATTTGTGCGGCTTCACTAATTGTTTTATCCAATATATCACCGCCTGCACACATGCTTACAAAACGAGACGAGTTAGGGGTTAGTGAAAAATAAAAGGTATGCAACATTAAGTCACCGGAAAATCCCAAGTTCGGGCCTCGCTCAAGTAGTTCATTAAATCGGTCCCATGCTTCATCAATTCCTTCATCCTCTCCTTGCTTGAAAGTGAGCACTTGCCTCCTTAAGTCTTGGACCTTGCTTATGGGAAAGAACTTCAAAAGAAATTTCTTCACTAGCTCATCCCAATTTCCTTTTGCTTCAATGGACGCGAGTGTGTACCATCTTCGCGCTTCATCTTCGAGAGAGAACGGAAAAAGATTCCACTTGAACCAAGCGGCCGGAACTCCTTTTTGTTGCACCGTGTTGCATAACATCGTGAATTCCTTAATGTGTCTATATGGGTTGTCATCCTCCAATCCTCTAAATGGTTTTGTCGCCACTAACTTGATGATTCCGGGCTTCAATTCATAGTGGGTTGTAGCAAACGTCAAATCTGATTTTTGCATCTCAATGTCTTCCATTGACGGCATTGCTAGCTCCCTTAGCGACATCTCTTCGTCTTCCAATGGTGAGGTGAACAAATCCATCTAGGCACAAGAAAAGTAGAAAGAAAAACAAAATTTTTTTTTTCTTTTTTTTAGAAAATAAGGGTTAGGTGTTAGTAATCAACAAAATTAATACTAGATTAAACGTAGCAAACTGGCTTGCTCCTTGGCAACGGCGCCAGAAAAAGGGGCTTGTTGATGGATAAAAGACGTATCCCTCTACGATCCGCAAGCGTACGGACCCCACACCCTTTTCACCACGGGATTCCCAAGGTTCTTGTCAATCCGCGGAGCAAGGGGATTACTAGCGCTTAACCAAGTACTAATCTAGTTGAATGGAAAACCTTTGAAAGAGAGTACTAATCTAAAGGTAAAACAATCTAACCTAAGTTAATCTAAGTTAAGTTGATCAAACAAATATAGGGTTAAATTAGATGATAAAGGGGTGAACACAAGAGAGTGAGCAAGAAAGATAAGCGTTCCCTCCCTAGGATCTAGGATAACATGGTATGCATCTACTACACGAAAGCGGTAAACCAATCTACGGGGGGTTGTGACCACGGTTTCGCCCTTTCCCTCCTCTCGTACTGTCACTACGCGAAGGTATTCATGACTAGACCTATGATGGACACGGTATGTTGATGGAATCTATGGGAGTAGCGGATATCATACGCCCGAAAAACATGGTAGCTAACCTTAATCATCAAAGCATCATCAACATGAAAACAATAGATTGAAACCACGAATCAAGTAGCGATCACATAGCATGTATCCATCTAATCCTAGGGATGAACGGAGACATTACCCCATCATCTTACACGGATTGAAGCACATAGGGGTGATGGAGACTCCGGAGAACGTCGTCGATGAAGATGGCGGCGATGGAGCTTGGGAACACCCCTAGGCCAACGGCTTGGAGTCCTCCTCTTGCTTCCTTCTCTCCGCCGGTGTTGATCCTTGTGACGAGCTCATCTAACTCTTTCCCTCATCTTGCGGCGGCGGTGTTCTGGTGATTGGCGTCGGTAGGACGATTTGTTCGATGTGTCGGTCGACGGCGGCGGAGGGAATAAATAGATGAACATCTAGGGCAAAGGGGGGACCGAACCGACCCCGGAGTGGGCTGGGCCGGTCGGCCCGGCCGGCCGTCCCGAGCCCACTTCGGCCGGTTCGGCCCCGGTTTTTCTCCCGGTTGCTTCTCGCGTGATCCCTTAGTCGTGTGCACTTGCATGTGGGCCTTTGACGTCGTTTCCTTCACGGTTAAGGATTGAATCCTTGCTATGCAAGCTTCGCTGTTTTCTGGTTGAGTCCCTGAAGACTTGCATGTTGACGCTTCGGTCCTTGGGTCATTTGGAGTCATGTTCATCGCGTGTCTTGACTCTTGTCGGGCTTCATGATCTTCTTCCAAAGTGCTTGGTGAACTTATCCCGAAAGTCTCCTCATTAGCGTAGATTTCCTGCGTAAACAACAAACTCCAAAATCGACATGCAAGTGTGAACTTGTTATATCATTAGTATGCCTAGTGGCCGGTTAGTTGCAAATCATAATCGAAACCAATGTATAACAAGTACTCTAGGTTGACGGAAATTCACCGTCAACACCTCAAAACCAAGGTCAAGCCGGGACTACGTGGGAGCCGAGTCATGAGTGACGATTGGCGAAGGCTACACCGAGTTCGCGGGGTTTCCAGTGGTTCACCAGAAAACCACTGGGTTCCTTTGTTGATCCAAAAGCCAAGACCGAAGAACCGAAGACGGTGCTGCAGAAGCTCCAGACCGGTCGGACCGGTGGCTCTGACCGGTCTGACCGGTGTGCGACGATGCAGTCCGGAGACTTCGAAGCAGAGGACACGCATCGGGATAGCATGGCTTGCGTCGAGGCTAAGCATGGTGCGGTCGCTAGGCATCCATCCGATGGAGAAGATCTGAAGACTTCCAAAACCGCTCTTGAGGGGCTTATATCCCTAGTTATTAAGTAAGGGCATTTTAGACTTTCGTCTTTCCTCCATATAATCCAAGTGGTGAGAGGATGACAGCCATCTCTTGGAACCCTAGTTCATTTGCTTTCCTATTTTCCCTTCCTATTTTTCTTAGGATTTTCATAGGACTAGCTTGAGAGCTTCATGGTGAGATTTTCTGAGAGGGTTGGATGATCGGGCAGCAAACTAGACCTTGTATGAATCTCCTCAAGGCGTTGTTGTCTTGTTCCCGGTTGTTCTTGGTGGTGATTTTCGGAGCCCTCTCTTGGTGGGTTTCTCGGTGTGTTTTTGGGACCTTGCTCTTGGGGATTTGATGGGGGGAATTCGTGTGAACCCTTCGTGGTTCTTTTCCCTTTGCCTTTGATTCCCCTCCCAAATCCGTGAGTTAAGGGGCTCGATTTTGGGGTTTTCGGTGTCCTAGGGTTAGAGAAGTTCTTGGCGGGATTTCTTAACATCCTCTTCATTTGGCAAGTTTTGTGGACATAAACTTGGCTATGGACTCCCCATGAGGTCTTCATAATATCCCCAAAGTCTTTCACAAGTCCGTGGAGCGATTCGGGAGATCAAGGTTTGGGTTTAGGGGAGTTGACCCGCGGGTGCTGTTCATCCTGAGCAGCCCAGGCTGGACCGGTCTGACCGGTGTGCATGACCGGTCTGACCAGTGTAGGCCATTTGTGGGATTTGCCTCGGGTGAACTGCTTGACTCGTGTGTCTTTGGGCCGTGGTGCTGCTGGTCAGTTCTTGGTTTGTTTGGAGTTGTTTTGCTAGGTCTTGCGTAGGTTTTTTCCTTCCATGGATATTGTTTTTTGGGGGTATTCTTGTTCTAGGGCCTAGAGAAGTCACTGAGGCTCTCTGGAACACTAGTTGTGAGGCTGCTGCAGGCACTAGCCAGACCGCCTCTGTTCACCGATCTGATCGGCGCAGGCCATCGGTCTGACCGGTGCAGCACAGGCAGCAAGCCATGCAAGTTTCCGCTGTGCGTGTTGGTGAGTTTTGGCTCGGAAGGTTGTTTGTTGGTTCCTAGGTCTAGTAGCACTCCAGTGGCTACGTGGGCTTGGCCAACTTGGGTAGTGAGTCGGAGACGTGTGTTGGAAGCCGTGTTCGTCTTGTTGGAGTCTCCATCTCCTTCGAGAAGAATTTTTATCAGCTCCCGTTCACTCCCCCCTCTCTGGTTCGCCGTATTGGTCCTTCAAGTGGTATCAGAGCCGGTTACGGGTCTTGATTGACTCTAACTAGTCTAAGATCCAAGTATGGCATACCAGGAACGGGGTTCGGGTCCTCCACACTTCGATAGCAAGAACTACCAGATGTGGAGTAAGCGGACGGCAGTGTTCCTCTGCGGAAAGGGTCAAATCCTTTGGGATGTCACGGTGGACAATGGCTATGTCCAGCCGATGAACTTCCTCGCTCCAAGATCGAGAGACATGTTCGACGCCAACAATAAGGCGGTCGACTACTTGTTTCGTGCTTTGTGTCAGCCTGAGTTCGATCGGGTGCACACAGAGCACTTGGCTTGTAGAATCTGGTCGGTGTTGAAGGAAGCTCATGTTGGGAATGCCCAGGTTCAGGCTTGGATGTATGCGACCTACCGGAGAGGGTACGAGAACTTTACTCATCTCCCCGGTAAGTCCATCGGTGCCTTGTTTCAGAGGTTCACGGTGGTTGTGAGCAACATGAGGGGCAATGTGGATGTGCTCCCGTACGATGATCATGACAGAGCCGTCAAGCTTTTACACTCGCTGGATCGTACGGTTTGGGGCGGAAAGTTTGAGGCCATTGTGGAGTCGGAGAAGTATGATACTCAGACTGTGAACGAACTATTCTCGAAGCTCAAGTTGGCTAAGGTGGATAGGGGCATGACAACCAAGATCGAGGGCCCGACTGACTCTCATAGTCTCGCCCTGGTCGGTGGTTCTAAAGGAAAGGCTAACACTAACCCATCCATCAGGATGTTCTCTTTGTCCTCTTTGATGTCTATGCCAGATCCGACAGCAAGAAGAGCACACAGAGCGACTCGGACTCCGATTCCGACGACTAGGTGCGTGATGAACTCCCCTTCTCGCGTCAAGAGAATGAACGGCTTGGCTTGTTGCTTGATAATAGTGATGATATGCTTAGGGAGGCTAAGAAAATGAGGAAAAAGCTTAGGGCTTCACTCGAGGATGCTAGGACTAGAGTGGCTGAGCTAGAAACACAGAATTTGGATGCTAAGCTTGAAATTGATTCTATGAAAGCTTCACCTATTGTTTGTGATGAAGTTGAATGTGCTTATTGTCCTATTTTCCTTGCTGATCTTTCCTTGTTTAAGCAAAAGCATGCCTCCAAGTGTGAGGAACTAGATGTGCTTAGGGTTGAAGTGGCTGAGCATAATTCTAGACCTGCTTTGCTAGGTGCTTGAACTTCTTGCCCTGTCTTGCATGGTAAAATTGATGAGATGCATGCTTACACTGTTTCTCTTGAGGCTAAGCTAAAAGAACCAATTCCTACATCTTGTTCTACCTGTGAATTGCATGCTTTGAAAGATCTGGAACTTGCACATTATGTTGATCGTTTGCAGGATGAGAATGATGAGTTAAGAAAGTTGATGGGTTGGTTGTCTGGTCATGAACCTCAGTTGAGGATAATGATCGAGACATACAAGAAGCCGGATGGTGAGGGACTTGGGGCAAACAAGGTTGGGGAGGGAAGTGGAGAAAACATTCCAGAGCCACCAAAAACCCACCACAAAAATGATTTCCCTCCTAAACCTAACCATCTTAGGAACCGACTAGACACAACCCAGCTCCACCCATGTTTCCCGCACAAACAAATGATTTCCAAAAGCCTGTCAAGTTTGTGAGCACTTTGAGGAAAGTGTTCTTTGGGAAAGAGAGTGAGAAAGCTAGTGAGGAGAAACCGGTGGAGAAGCCTTGTGGAGAGAAACCAAGTGAGCAGCCCAAACCCAAGCCTAAGCCTAAGCTTGTGAGGTTCCATTGTGACTATTGTGGGAGAGATGGCCATAAGGATGAGTTTTGCTTCAAGAGGAAGCGAGAGGAGAGAATGGCGAAGGAGTGGGCTAACTAGGACAAGTACTACCTTTCCAATGGTGTACTTGAGCCTCGTGTGCAGATGCCCAGGGCCAAGGCGAGTGTGAGGACAGTTCCGGCTTGGGAGAGGGAAAGGTCGTTGGAGGTACTGCTAGCCGGGCTACACGGGTCAGACCGATGAGGGTCACTTGTCAGACCGGTGCAAGCCTGGACAGGCAGCAGTTCGGGTTTCATGCTCGTACAGGTGCGAGGTTTGGTTCTGGTGGTTAGGCTTGAGAGTTTACAGGAGGTCAGTTCGCTAGGCATTCTCCCCCTTGTGCTCAATACGGGGATGGGAGGAGTCGTAGCTTTGAGATGGAGAGGAGGGACGGTCCACTATACTCCTTTCGTGGTTTTGGTCCTCCTCCTGGTAGAGAGGGTTGGTTCCCTCATGGTGGTTACCGTGGTGGTGCTCGTGGTGGTAGCTTTGGTAGGAAAGATGGTTTGGTTTGTGCTAACCCCACTTTTGAGCAAATGGCTCGGCACTGGTTTTACTCTTTTGGTACTAACCCCAGTGTTGAGTCATTTGTTTGCTCACGTGCTCGTTTTTGAATTTCAGGTGGGAGACTTGAAGAACATTTGGTTGATTGACTCCAGTTGTTCGAGGCATATGACCAGAGACAAGGTGTGGTTCTCAAGTCTCGTCCCGGTGGTGACAAGGACGTACATCACTTTTGGGGACAATGGGCGTGAGCGTGTGCTTTCAGAAGGTGAGATTAAGGTGAGTGACAAGATCACTCTGAGGCGTGTTGCTCTCGTCCAATCGCTTGGATACAACTTGCTTTCTGTGTCCCAGCTGTTGGATGAGGGTTTTGAGGTGTTGTTTCGGCCTGGTGGTTCTCGGATTTTGGACTCTGGATGGGACCTTGTCTGTATGGTCGTTCCCGAGGGTCAAGTCTTTCGAGCTAATTTTTCTCAGTCTTCTGGTGTTGAGCGTTGTTTCTTGGCTGGTTCTTCGAGTGAGTTGTGGAAGTGGCATAGAAAGTTGGGTCACTTGAGCTTTGACCTTTTGTCTCGCATGAGTAAACTCAATTTGGTCCGAGGATTGCCACGGTTGAGGCTTGAGAAAGAGTTGGTTTGTGCACCGTGTAGGCATGCCAAGATGGTAGCCTCTTCTCACCCGCCTCTCACCGAGGTGATGATGAGCTTTGCGAGGAGGAGCATGAACATGGAGATGATGAAGATGGCAGTGTGGTGCTCGCGGCTGAGCATGTACCTACTACTTCAACTACGGTGATGGACGGCCCCTGTCCCACACCTACGGCGACAAACCAAGATCAAGGAGAAGCTGCTGTTGAGGGGGAGGTATCATCATGGCGAGAACCTCCCCGGTGAGTACAAGTGGATCACCCATCTTCAAGGATCATCGGCGACTTGAATGAACGCACTACACGGTCGAGGGTTCGAAACAATTCTCATTTCGCTCATGCTGCATTTGTTGCTACCTTTGAGCCCAAAGACATTGGACACACACTATCTGATCACAATTGGGTTAATTCGATGCATGAGGAGTTGGAGAACTTTGAGAGGAATCAGGTTTGGGAATTGGTTGACCCTCCCCCAGGGTGTAAGTCGATTGGGACAAAATGGGTGTGGAAGAACAAAGAGGGTGAGAAAGGTGAAGTGGTGAGAAACAAGTCAAGGCTTGTTGCTCAGGGGTTCAGTTAGAAGGAGGGGATTGACTACGAGGAGACCTTTGCTCCCGTAGCCCGTTTGGAGGCGATTAGGATTCTTCTAGCCTTTTCTGTGGCTAAAGGGTTCAAGTTGCACCAAATGGATGTGAAGAGTGCCTTCTTGAATGGTGTGTTGAAGGAAGAAGTGTATGTGAGGAAACCACCGGGGTTTGAGAGTGAGAAGTACCCCCACCGGGTGTACAAGTTGAGGAAGGTGTTGTACAGGCGCCTAGAGCTTGGTATGGTAGGTTGAGGGGGTTCTTGTTTGAGAGAGGTTTTGAGATAGGGAAGGTTGATCAGACCTTGTTTCTACTTAGGCAGGGCAGAGATATCCTGATTGTGTAGGTGTACATGGATGATATTGTCTTTGGTGGCTCATCTAACTCTCTTGCTGCAAGGTTTGCAGAGGATATGAGCAGGGAATTTGAGATGAGTATGATGGCCGAGTTGCAGTTCTTCCTCGGGCTACAAATCAAGCAATCAAAGGAAGGAACATTTGTGCACCAAGCTAAGTACACAAGGACATTGTGCGGAAGTTCAAGATGGAAGACTCCAAGGCTATGACGATGCCGATGAGTACAACTACAACTCTTGATGCGGACGAGGAAGGTGAACACGTGGACTAGAAGAAGTACCGGATCATGATCGGGTCACTCCTCTACTTAGCGGCGACGAGGCCGGACATCCAGTTCTCGGTATGTCTGTGTGCTCGTTTTCAAGCATCTCCGAGGACTTCGCATTGGCAAGCAGTGAAGCGAATTTTCAGGTACTTGTGTCACACTCCCGATTTCGGCCTTTGGTTCTCCGCGTCTTCTTCTTTGGCTCTTCATGGTTTTTCGGATGCGGATTTTGCCGGGTGTCGGTTGGATAGGAAGTCCACTTCTGGGACTTGCCAGTTTTTGGGATCTTCTTTGGTGTCTTGGTCTTCTCGCAAACATGAGGACCATGTGTGGTTCGAGGACCGGTGGATGGTCTCTTCTTTGTGTGATGAGTGATTGACAACGTTGTGTGGACTGATTCTTGGCTAAGTATTGCAGGTGCAGGTTGCGGCTTGACTGGTGTTGGTGCAGGTGAAGAACAAGCACGAAAGGTCGTCGCCGGGGAGGCCTCCAGGTGTGGAGAAGACAAGTAGGCTTCGTTTGAGGGACCCAGTGGCCAGCGGGGTCAATTGCGGGCCGCATGGTGGCTTGAACAACAAGATGAAGTCATGGACGGTTTCTTGGTTGAGCCTCAAAACCAAGGTCGAGCCGGGACTACGTGGGAGCCGAGTCATGAGTGGAGATTGGCGGAGGCTACACCGAGTTCGCGGGGTTTCCGGTGGTTCACCAGAAAACCACTGGGTTCCTTGGTTGATCCACAAAGCCAAGATCGAAGAACCGAAGACGGTCTTTGCCGCAAAGAAGGTGCCGGACCGGTCTGACCGGTGGGTCTGACCGGTGGGTACCGGTCTGACCGGTGAGGAGCACCGGTCTGACCGGTGTGCGACGACGCAGTCCGGAATCTTCAAAGCGGAGGACACGCGTCGGGATCGCAAGGCTTGCGTCGAGGCTAAGCAGGTTGCGGTCGCCGGGCATCCGTCCGATGGAGAAAGCTTCAAGTCTTCCAAAACCGCCCTTGAGGGGCTTGTATCCGTAGTTGTTAGAGAAGGGTATTTTAGACTTTCGGTTGCCTCCATTTAACCCAAGAGGTGAGAGGATGGCAGCCAACTCTTGGAACCCTAGTTCATTTGCTTTCCTATTTTCCCTTCCTATTTTCTTAGGATTTCCATAGGACTAGCTTGAGAGCTTCATGGTGAGATCTTGTGAGAGGGTTGGATGATCGGGCGGCAAGCTAGACCTTGTATGAACCTTTGTCGCTTGTATAGATGATTCAGCGTGGTTCCTCAAGGCCTTGTTGTGTTGTTCCCGGTTGTTCTTGGTGGTGATTTTCGGAGCCCCTTCTTTGTGTTTTTCTTGGGTTGTTTTTGGGACCTTTCTCTTGGGGATTTAATGGGGGAAATTTGTGGGAACCCTTCGTGGTTCTTTGGGCTGTGATTCCCCTCCCAAATCCGTGAGTAAAGGGGCTCGATTTTGGGGTTTTCTGAGTTCTAGGGTTAGAGGTGTTCTTGGCGGGATTTCTTTGATTCCTCCTTTTTGGACATGGTGGGATTAATCTTGACTATGGACTCCTCATGAGGTGTTCCTAATATCCCCAAAGTCTTGTTCAAGTCCGTGGAGCGATTCGGGAGATCGAGGTTTGGGTTTGGAGGAGTTGATCCGCGGGTGCTGTTCATCCCGAGCTGCCCAGGCTACACCGGTCTGACCGGTGCTCTTGACCGGTCTGACCGGTGCAACCCTTGGTGGGTTTTTGCTCGGGTGAACGTCTAGGTGTGTTCGCTGTTGTCCTGTGTTGCAGCTGTTTTGAGTTTGGGTTAGTTTGGAGGAAGGTAGGCCTGTTTTGGTGATTTGGGGGCTTTCAGGCTTAGACCGGTCTGATCGGTGTGTCTCACCGGCCTGACCGGTGTGAAGCCACATAGTGGAAGTTGCCAACCTTCACCAGCAGGGACTGGTCTGACCGATGGTGCTCACTGGTCTGACCGGTGTTGGTCTGTAGACTCGAGGTTTGGTGTTCCGCTGCGTTCTCGGGTCGAAAGGTTGTGTGTTGGCTCCTAGGTCTAGTGGCACTCCAGTGGCTACGTGGGCTTGGCCAATTTGGGTAGTGTGTCGGAGACGTGTGTTGGAAGCCGTGTTCATCTTGTTGGAGTTTCCATCTCCTTCGAGAAGAATTTTTATCGGCTCCCATTCACTCCCCCCCTCTCTGGTTCACCGTATCGGTCCTTCAAGTGGTATCAGAGCCGGTTTGGGTCTTTATTGACTCTAACCAGTCTAAGATCCAAGGATGGCATACCAGGAACGGGGTTTGGGTCTTCCACACTTCGATGGCAAGAACTACCAGATGTGGAGTAAGCGGATGGGTGCGTTCCTCCACGGAAAGGGTCAGATCCTTTGGGATGTCACGGTGGACACAGGCTATGTCCAGCCGATGGACTTCCTCGCTCCAGGATCGAGGGACAGATTCGACGCCAACAATAAGGCGGTCGACTACTTGTTTCGTGCTTTGTGTCGACCGAGTTCGATCGGGTGCACACCGAGCACTTGGCTTGTAGAATTTGGACGGTGCTGAAGGAGGCTCATGTTGGGAATGCCCAGGTTCAGCCACGGATGTATGCGACCTACCGGATAGAGTACAAGAACTTCACTCATCTCCCCGGTGAGTCCATCGATGCCTTGTTTCAGAAGTTCACGGTGGTTGTGAACAACATGAGGGCCAATGTGGACGTGCTCCCGTACGATGATCATGATAGAGCAGTCAAGCTCTTACACTCTTTGGATCGTACGATTTGGGGCGGTAAGTTCGAGGCCATTGTGGAGTCAGAGAAGTATGACACTCTGACGGTGAACGAGCTGTTCTCGAAGCTCAAGTCGGCTGAGGTGGATAGGGGCATGACTGCCAAGTTCGAGGGTCCGACTGACTCCTATAGTCTTTTGCCCTCGTTGGTGGTTCGAAAGGAAAGGCTAACACTAACCCATCTACCAGGATGTTCTCTTTGTCCTCTTTGATGTCTATGCCAGATGAGGAGTTTGATGTGCTTAGAGAGGACAAGCTGGCGCTGCTGACGAGAAGGTTCGAGAGGCTGCACGAGAACCAGGTGAACATGAGGAGGAACACGAGGACATGCTTCCAGTGCGGCGAGCCGGGACACTTCGTCGCTGACTGCCCGGAGAAGGTCGAGAACAAGGACGGCTACAAGTACAAGTCAAGGACAGAGAACAAGTACCGGTCGAGACGCGACCACAAGAGCAAGCACAAGAACAAGTACAAGGACTAGCGACGATCGAGGAAGAAGGAGAACCGAGGCAACGCCCGAGCGATGGTGGGAGCAAGTGACGTCGACTCCAGTTCTGCATACTCCACCTCGAGCTCGAGCAGCAGTGAAGACGAAGGTGATCATCGCAAGAACAAGAAGTGGTCCAAGAACCTGAGCGGGCTGAGCTGCTTCGCGAGAGATGGCTTCTGCACCATGGCGCTGAGCTCCGGCAGCAAGAAGAGCACACAAAACGACTCGGACTCTGAGTCCGACGACGAGGTGCGTGATGAACTTCCCTTCTTGCGCCAGGAGAATGAGAGGCTTGGCTCTTTGCTTGATAACCGTGATGACATGCTTAGAGAGGACAAGAAAATGAGAAAAGAGCTTAGGGTTTCACTCGAGGATGCTAGGACTAGAGTGGCTGAGCTAGAGACACAGGTGCTTGATAGCAAGCTTGAGATTGATTCCCTTAAGACTAGCCCTATTGTTTCGGATGAGGATGATTGTGCTGATTGCTCCATCTTTCTGGCTGATCTTGCTTTGTTTAAGGAGAAGCATGCCTCCAAGTGTGAGGAACTAGATGTGCTTAGGGTTGAAGTGGCTGAGCTTAAGTCTAGACCTGCTTTGATAGGTGCTTGCACTTATTGCTCTGTTTTGCATGCTAAGATTGATGAGATGCATGCTTACACTAGTTCTCTTGAGGCTAAGCTAAAAGAACCCATGCCTACATCATGCTCTTCCTGTGAAATGCATGCTTTGAAAAATTTGGAACTTGCACATTATGTTGATCATTTGCAGGATGAGAATGATGAGCTGAGAAAGTTGATGGGTTGGTTGTCTGGTCATGAGCCTCAGTTGAGGATGATGATCGAGGCATTTAAGAGGCAGGATTGTGAGGGACTTGGGGCAAACAAGGTTGGTGAGGGAAGTGGAGAGAATATCCCAGAACCACCAAAAACCCACCACAAAAATGATTTCCCCCAAAACCTAACCATCTTAGGAACCGACTAGACACAACCCCAGCTCCACCTGTGTTTCCTGCACCCACAAATGATCTACAAAAGTCTATCAGGTTTGTGAGCACTTTGGGGAAAGTGTTCTTTGGGAAGGAATGTGAGAAGGCTAGTGAAGGGAAACCGGTGGAGAAGTTGAGTGGAGAGAAACCAAGTGAGCAGCCACAGCCCAAGCCTAAGTGTCGGGGACAACCCTAGGGGTCCCCTTAAACAGCTGGGAAATCCCCACTTAAAACCCGCAACAAAGCCAAAACCAAATACGCCTTACTTAACCATGCAGGACATGGCCCACGCCACGAAGGCCCCAGCGGCCCATCAGGCGGCCCACTCGAAGACCCCCTCGGATAGGTCCCGCCTCGCTCGAGGGTGCGCGCCTCCCTCGGGCGGGCTCCGCCCCGTTCGAGGGGGAGCGCCTCCCTCGAGCGAGGACCGCCTCGCTCGAGGGACCGCCTCGCCCTCGAACGGGGTCTGCCTCGCTTGAGGGCACTCCACGCACGCGCGCCTGCTCCCGTACGCGGGCATTCAACGCTCTGACATCGGCGGGATGACGCCATCATGCGCCGGGCTCGCGCCCCGGTGCCGCCGCACCAACTCCCCAGGAGGGAGCCCATCCCCATCACTGTGAGGGGGGGAGGGGACTGTGCGGCGCGGCCGGTGCCAGTCCCGTGACGCCGTGCACCTGCTCCGGTACGGCTAACGCGCCGAGCCCTCAAACGGGGGCCAGCTGCACCCTCGATTTGCTTTCTTGTGACCTTACAGGGTTAGGTGGAGGCGCTAGGCCGGTGGGACGCCATCCCTGCCACTGTTAACAGTATGGCTGTCGCCCCCGCGCGTACGGGCGCACGCCAGGCGCTGTGGCAACGACTCCAGCACTGTGGAGCGCGTGGGAACGGGACGCCACCTTACCTGCCGCTGTGCCTCATACGGACCGACGTCAGCAACTCCCTCGAGCCTATCTGAAGACATCACAGCCGTCCGCTGCCCTTCTACCCTCGAGGACGCCACTGTTCGGGTACAAGATACGCCATGATGGCTGGATCGCTGCGAGGATCGCCTGGGCGGCCACCTACTCTACAGCGTAGCACATCACGCTCCCTCACGTATCTAAATAGCGCGGCGCGCATGTGATTCGCTCCTTCCTTGGTCTATAAAAAGAGGACGAACCCCCTTGTCGCAGGGAACAACACACAGGGACACACGGACACAGCACACGACACACGAGCAACAGAGCCCAACACGAGACAAGACGCACCATGCACTTGCTCTCCAATTCTCCCACAATATCTTCAGCCACTACACTAGGGACTTGGAAGCCCCGCTTCCTCTCCCGCCTTGCTTGTAGCAGCCCCACTACAGGCACCCCCGGTGCTGAGCAATATAGTGCCTTGAGCACACCACTGCTGGACGTACGGCCCCTGGGCCGGAACCAGGATAAACTCTGTGTCTTTTATTGCTTAGCATCGACCATTGAGGGATAGACCTTGGCGCTTATTACTGGTTAGTGTCGGGACCACATTCCGCACCGACAGTTGGCGCCCACCGTGGGGCAATCGAGCGCCTAGGGTCAATCATCAACTCCCTCCATGGTGATCCGCACTGAGTACCGCGGCACGCGCTACTGCATGGGCAGCTCAGACCCCCTCCGCGCCGGGTTCGAAATCCGGTTCGGGGGCCTGAACTTTCAGGCCACGGGGAACGGCTACCTCATGCGCCTCACCAACCATGAGGAACTCCGCGCGCGGCGCCAGGCCGGGTCCGCTCCGACCCTCGCCGCGCGCGCACCACCACGCGCGCGGACACCCGCCGGCGCGGACACCGCGGGTCCGTCGACGCCACGCCGCCGCCGCCGCTGCGGTCGGCGTTCGCGCCGGGCACGGTCCCGAGCGACGGCGAGCCGAGCGCGCCGCTTCTCGGCGCGGCGCGCCTGCCGCCACGGCAACCGCCTCCCCAGCGGGACAGCGCACGGTCTCCGGACCGCGCTTTCCCATTGGGCTGCGCGGCGCCACGACAGCCTACAACGCCAACATCAACACCACGATGCGTAGGGTTCCGCCTGGCCGTCACGTCTTCGTCGCCAGGGATCCCGGCGCCTCAGCAGGTGATGAGTCGTCCCTGGGTTCCCTCGACGCGTTGCCGCCCGCCAACCTCCACGGGTACGCGGAGTGGGACTTCTCCGGTGTGCGGACCCCGGTCATGTTCGGGCGTTTCCTTGACGCTACGGACTACCGGTTCGGCCGCTCCGACGACTCCGGACCGGGAGCTACGACCCCGCGCGGGGAGTGCCGTGTCGTCGTCGCCAACGACCCGGCAAATGCCACCGCGCGGTGGGCGCAGCGACGGGGAGGTCACGCCGCCCCGGGCATCGCACCACGCCTAGCCGCGGGGCCAAGCACTCCTGCTGGGGCCGACGCCGACGCGCGCCTAGCCCAAGCCCGTGAGCTCGAAGCCAAGCTGGCGGAGGAGTACCGAACGGTGCGGCTGCTCCGCGCCTCGATGGCTGGGGAAGCCTCCGCGCGCGGCGAACGCACGCGGGAGCCGGCGCACGAGCCCGCGACCGCATCAACACCGACAACCCTGACGCGCCACCGCGAGCAAGTCAGAAGCTCGTTGCCACCGCGACGCCGCCGGCGGCTATGCCGGCGCCCTCGACCCCTGAGGCGCGGAACCTGCAGCGCGAGGTGCAGGCTCTCATCGAGCAAGCGGCCGTCCGGCAGGCCGAAAGCTCGGCCTCACGTATCCGCCGGCGGGGGGATGCGCGAGGAGACGGGGCGCACGGGGGGGCGAACCCTCGGTCCACGCAGTGAGGCCGCGGGGCGTCCCGCCAACTCGGGACGCGCGGCAGCCAAGGAGCGGCTCCTTGACACGTGCAGGGCGCTGGACGGAGACGCCCGCAACGTCATCAACGCCCGCCGCACGAGCGGGGGTGGACGTCCGAGCGGCGGTGGGCTACCACCCTCGACGGGGCGGACGCTACGACGGCCGACGAGGACCGCTCCCCGACGCCGAGCCCCCAGGGACCCGTGTGTTCAGCCGGGAGATCCGCGCGGCGGCCTTCCCCCAGCGCTTCCGCCAACCCTCGACCATCGTCAAGTAAAACGGGGAGACGGATCCCCGCGTGCGGCTCAACGACTACCGCTTGGCGTGCCAACTGGGCAGAGCCACCAGCGACGAGGTCATCATCCGCAACCTGCCCCTGCACCTCGGCGATTCGGCTCGGACGTGGCTCGAGCACCTGCCCGCCAGCCAGATTCACAACTGGGACGATCTGGTTCGCACGTTCGTGGGCAACTTCCAGGGCACGTACGTGCGCCCTGGAAATTCCTGGGACCTGCGCTCCTGCACTCAGAAGCCCGGCGAGTCGCTGCGGGACTTCATACGGCGCTTCTCCAAGCGCTGCACGGAGCTCCCAAGCGTGGCGCAATCTGAGATTGTGCACGCCTTCCTCGAGGGCACCACGTGCCGGGACCTCGTGCGTGAGCTGGGACGCAGCCCGCCCGCGGACTCCAACGAGCTGTTCAACATCGCCACCAGCTTCGCCTCAGGAGAGGAGGCCGTGGGGGCGATCTTTGACGGCAAGAAGGGCAAGCGCTCGGACGATGCGCCCACGGAGGGCAGCAAGTCCAGGGAGCCCCACCGCAAAGACAAGCGGGGCAAGAAAGGAAAGAAGCCGCGCCGCGAGGCGCGCGAGCAGGGGCGCGACGGCGATGAGGCCGAGGCTCTTGCTGTCGACTCGGCTCAACGGGGCCCTCGACCGGCCCCTCGAGGCCCGGGGGTGTTTGACAACATGCTAAAAAAGCCATGTCCTTACCACAAGACCCCAGTAAACCACACCCTTGAGCAGTGCGACATGCTCAAGAAGTTCTATAGCCGTGCTGCCGCAAAGGAGGCAGAGGCCAAGAAAGACGGAGGAGACGGCGACGCTGGCGGCTTCCCCGCCGTGGAGAACGTGTTCCTCATCTTCGGGGGACCCACCGTCGACATGTCGACCCGCCAGCGCAAGCGGGAGCGGCACAAGGTCCTCACCGTGGAGAAGGCGCCTCCCTCCTTCCTCAATTGGTCGGAGGACGCCATCACCTTCAGCCGGGAAGACCACCCGAACCGCATCCCCAACCCGGGCCAGTACCCACTGGTGGTCGACCCAATCATTGGGAACACACGGTTCTCAAAAGTCTTGATGGACGGAGGCAGCAGCCTCAACATCCTCTACGCGCATACGCTGCGCTTGATGGGGATCGGGTTGGACCAGCTGCGGCCCAGCACGAAGCCATTCCATGGCATTGCGCCGGGCAAGCAGGTCCAGCCCCTCGGGCAGATCGACCTGCCGGTTTGGTTTGGCACCGCGAAGAATTTCCGCAAGGAAACGCTCACCTTCGAGGTGGTGGGGTTCAAGGGCGCCTACCACGCTATACTTGGGCGGCCCTGCTACGCCAAATTCATGGCGGTCCCCAACTACACCTACTTGAAGATGAAGATGCCAGGACCGAACGGCGTCATCACCGTAGGCTCGTCCATCGAGCACGCATTCGACTGCGACGTCGAGTGCGTAGAGCACGCAGAAGCACTGGCGCTGGATGAAGCGCTGGTGACCACTTTGGACAAGATGGTCAACGAGGACCTCGACTCCGCCTCCAAGCACACCGGCACCTTCGAGGCCGCGGAGCAGACCAAGGAAGTACCCCTCGACCCCGGGGCCCCCGAGGGCAAGGCGTTGAGGGTCAGCTCCACCCTCGATCCTAAATAGGAAGTGGTGCTCGTTGACTTCCTCCGCGCCAACGCCGACATCTTCGCGTGGAGCCCCTCGGATATGCCAAGCATCCCAAGGGAGGTCGCAGAGCACTCCCTTGACATCCTGCCTCACGCCCGCGCCGTGCAACAACGGCTCCGCCGCTTCGACGAGGAGCGGCGACGGGCAATCGGAGCGGAGCTGCGGAAGCTTCTCGAGGCCGGGTTCATCAAGGAGGTGTTCCACCCAACGTGGCTAGCAAACCCCGTACTTGTAAAGAAAAAGAATGGGAAGTGGCGGATGTGTATAGACTATACTAGTCTTAATAAAGCATGTCCTAAAGTTCCTTTTCCTTTGCCACGTATTGATCAAATCGTTAATTCAACGGCTGGGTGTGAGTTACTTTGCTTCCTTGATGCCTACTCCGGGTATCACCAAATAAAGATGAAGGAGTCCGACCAGCTTGCGACTTCGTTCATCACACCGTTTGGGATGTTCTGCTACGTCACGATGCCATTTGGCCTCCGAAACGCAGGTGCGACGTATCAACGCTGCATGCAACACGTTTTCGGAGATCACATCGGGCGGACGGTCGAGGCGTATGTGGATGACATCGTCGTAAAAACCAGGTGTCGGTGCGGAATATGGTCCCGACACTAACCAGTAGATAGCGCCGTGGTCTATCCCTCAATGGTCGATGCTAAGTAACAAGTGACACAGAGATTTTATCCTGGTTCCGGCCGAGGGGGCCGTACGTCCAGCAGGGGCGTGCTCGGGGCACTATATTACTTAGCACTGGGGGTGCTTGTAGTGGGGCAAACACAAGCAAGGCGGGAGAGGAAGCGTGGATTCCAAGTCCCTGGGAGAGTGGCTGAAGATATTGTGGGAGAATGAGAGTGAGTACGTGGTGTGTGAAGTGCTGCTGAGTCTCCGTTTTTTTATCTGTCTGTCCCCCCCGCGGCTGGGGGTTCGCCCCCCCCCCTTTTATAGATCAAGGGGGCGGCGGGTTACATGCGCGCCGCGCTACCTAGCTATGTGGAGAAGTGCGACGTGCTACGGTGTAGAGTGGACGGCCGTCCGGGCGATCTTCGCAGCGATCTGGTCATCATGGCCTGACTTGTACCCGAACAGTGGCGGTTCGAGGGTAGGAGAGCAACGGATGGCGGTGATGTCCTCTGATAGGCTCGGGGGAGGTGCCGACGCAAGCTTGTACGAGTACGGGGGTAGGCGAACGGCGTTCCTTCCCAACGCGCTTCGCGGGGCCGGGAGTTGTTGCTACGGGGTCCGGCGTGCGCCCGCACGCGCGGGCACGGCGGCCGCGCGCGCGCCGGGCCGGGATGGCGATCCACCGGCCTAGCGCCTCCACCTAACCCTGTAGGGTCACAAGAAAGCGAAATCGAGGGTGCGCCCGGCCCCCCTTCGAGGGTCGGGCGCGTTAGCCGTACTGTAGTAGGCGCGCGGTGTCACGGGACTGACACCGGCCGTACCGCACAGTCCCTCCCCACAGTGGTGGGGATGGGCTCCTCCCCCGGGGAGTTGGTGCGGCGGCACCGGGCGCGAGCCCCGGCGCATGATGGCGCCGCCCCCGCCCGTGTCGGGCGTTAAATGCCCGTGTACGGGGGCCGGCGCGCGCGTGCGGGGCGCCCGTGAGCGTGGCGGGCCCCGGCCGAGGGCGGGACATACCCTCGAGCGAGGCGAGACCCACTCGAGGGGGAGTGAGCCCTCGAGCGGGGCGGAGCTGCTCGAGGGAAGAGTTGCCCCCTCGGACGGGGCGGAGCCCGCCCGAGGGGGAGCGCGCCCTCGAGCGAGGCGGAGCCTGCTCGAGGGGACTTCTAAGAGGGCCGTCTTGGTGGGCCGTCGGGGTCCCCGCGGCGTGGGCCGTGTCCTGCATGGTTAGGCACCTGCATGGTTAGGCTTAGCGTGTTTCGGTGTGGTTGCGGGTTTTAAGTGAGGATTCCCCCGTCGTTTAAGGGGACCCCTAGGGCTGTCCCCGACAGTAGCCCCCGAGCATCTGTGGGTTTGCCATTGAGGCTCCCGCAGATGCTGGAACCTACTGATAGGACGTTCTTCCCTCCTTGTTTGCGAACGCTTTCCGTGGGGCCGCGTCAGCAGACCCGCGGGTCTAGCCCCCGAAGCCCTGCAGGAGCGTGGATGCTCCTGCAGGGGTTAACCACGAGAATTTGGTCAGAGGGCGTGGCACATATGCCAACCGGCATCGGCGGTGTTTCGGCCCGGCTCGGGGGTGCACGCGCTGCTGGCACTGTCTCCGGCGGGTGCAATTTCAAGGAGGTGTAGCCGTGCGTCAAGCCCCCGAGCCTTGGCCCGTTCGAGGCGATCGGGTCGAGCTTTACGACTTGTTTTCTTATGCGCCCTCGCCGTCCCTCCGCGGGAAGGAGGGTGAGGTTTCCGCAACCCTCATCGAGCGGGTCGCGGATTGCGGATTCCTCGTCGAGCTGCTAGCGGGTGGTTCAAGTGGACGCCCATGCCCCGTTCGATAAGGGTAGGCTGCGCGGTCCGGAGACACGTCCATGGAAGCACTTGCGTGGGTTTGCTAGGTGGGGCTCGGTCCCATTCGATGGGGACCGAGGGCGCGGAAGCTCTCCCTCGGTGGGATCCCCCTGCTAGCTGCCCTCGCTGGCTCTTGAACACGACATGTGGGGCACCCTCGAGCCGATGGGCTCGAGGAACGGCTCGAATGCGCGTGCCCTCGTCGTCCCTAACTCTGCGATCTGTGGCGCCTGTTCGAACCCGTCGAGGGTCAGGGTTCGAACCACTGATCAGTAGGGACGTGCAGGGCCGTGCCTGGGCAGCCCCGTCTTTTCGCATTTGCGGCCGTCGAGGGGTCTGGGCGAGCCAGCTCTCGAGGCGCTGGTTGGCAGCACAGCGCGGCATGGGTGCTTGCGGTGCTCGCTTTACTTCAAGCAGGCCCTGGGCGACCCTCTCACGCGCGTGCCTTCTTTAGAGGGTTGACATTGTCTTGAGCCGGGGGCTCGCGCCGCTCGAGGGTTTTACGTGGCATGGGTGCCCGCGGTGCCTGCTCTACATCGAGCAGGTCCCGGGCGACCTTCTCACGTCGATATCCCATCGAGGGTTGACGTCATCCTGAGCCAAGGGCTCGTGCCGCTCGAGGGTTTTACGTGGCATGGGTGCCCGCGGTGCCTGCTCTACATCGAGCAGGTCCCGGGCGACCTTCTCACGTCGATATCCCGTCGAGGGTTGCTTTTGTCTGGAGCCGAGGGCTCGTGCCGCTCGAGGGTTTTACGTGGCATGGGTGCCCGCGGTGCACGCTCTACATCGAGCAGTCCCGGCGACCTTCTCACGTCGATATCCCGTCGAGGGTTGCTTTTGTCTGGAGCCGAGGGCTCGTGCCGCTCGAGGGTTTTACGTGGCATGGGTGCCCGCGGTGCCTGCTCTACATCGAGCAGGTCCCGGGCGACCTTCTCACGTCAATATCCCATCGAGGGTTGTTTTTGTTTCGAGCCGAGGGCTCGCCCCGCTCGAGGGTCCTCCTTGCTTGGCAAGGGGCCCGGTCATTTAAATGCCTCGCGGTCGTGGCCGCGGTTTTGCAGCGCGGGCGCGCCTTTTTAGGCGGCGCGCGCGCGCGCGCGCGCGTAGTGGGCGGCGTGGCGGGCGGATGTGACCGCTTCGCCTCGGTCGCTGCGGGTCTTCGCCGTGATGATGGCCCGCCTGCAATGACGTGGCCGCTGCGGTCGTGGTGGAGCCCGCTCGTCGACGCGAAAGAAAGATTCCCTGCAGTTAATGCTAGCGGGGCGTCCGCTCCGGAGAGCTCGCCCGTCGGCCTATAAAGCTGCGGGGAGGAGGAGACGGCGGTTTTTTTACCTTAGCATCTCACCGTTTTCAGTCCCCTGCCCCTTCGTCTTCCTCTCGCTCTTGCCACCGCGCGGCGTCGTTGTTAGAGCTTTTCTTCCGTTCCTTGTCCTTCGCTTCCGCTTTCCTTTGCCTTCTTCATGGCGCCGCCTCAGCCTCCGCTCACGATCTTGGAGCCGTACGCTTGGGAGAGGTCGACGGTGACCCGGCTGGCCCTTGGCGAGCTGGTCGCCGCCGCCGCGGGGCGGCTAATGAAGACGGACGTCCGGCGGAGTGGATAGTGCCGCCGGCGGCGGACCGCGAGCCCAACCCGCCGGAGGGCTACGTGGTGAGCTTCGTCCGCTACCACGAGCGGGGCTTCAACGCGCCGGCGAGCACCTTCATGCGGGCGATGTGCCACTACTACGGGGTGGAGCTGCACAACTTCGCCCCCAACGCGATTTCGCAGGCGGCCACGTTCGTGGGCGTTTGCGAGGGGTACCTGGGGATCCCGCTCAGCGGGAGCTCTGGGTTCACCTTTTCCGCGGGGAGCTCGTCACGCAGCCCACGTCGGAGCCGAGGACTCGCCGCGCGGTGCGCGCCGGCGGGATGTCACTTGCCCTGCGGGGGCAATTCAAGGACACCTACATCCCCTGCACCATGACGATTAACAATGCCGGCTGGGAGCGGGGATGGTTCTACCTGCGCAATGCCGAGCCCGGCCTTCCTCCCTACACCGGTCGGGTGTTCAAGAAGAGGCCTGACTCCTGGGGCTACGGGGTGTCCACGGCCCAGCATCGGAGGCGGCAGGAGTCCGTCCTCGCCGCCCCCGGCGCCCGGCGGCGCACGGGGCTGAACGCGATGGGCGTCCTCGCCTTCCTCCATCACCGGCGGATCGTGCCCTTGATGGAGAGGCCACTCGCATCTTCGAGATGACAGAGGCGGCCAACCCCGTCGACCTGGCGAGGTCACGGATGCTCCCGACGCCCCTCGAGCGGCCGTATGCGCTCACCCGGGCGCGGAGCGCCGTCGACACCCGGACGCCGGTGCCTGCGGGCCGGACCCCATGGGACCTTGAGATGCTCCCCACGGGCCCGCTGGTGAGTTCGGTTCTTGACTTTGTTTTGGTTCTTGGTCTTGCTTTCGTTTCCTGACGTGCCTTTGGTGCTCCTGTGTGCAGCTGGTGAACTTCACCATCGCCAAGTCCGTTCCGCCCACCCCCGATTCCCGTGCGCTCGGCCGGGCGGCGCAGCAGCGGGAGCAGGAGCGGGCGGCGCGCGGGGAGGGAGCGCGCGAGGCGACATCAAGCGCGCGCGCGACCGGCGGGCCGCGGAGTACCGACGGCGCGAAGAGCCGGGGCTCTCCTCCCCGGGGGACCGAGGAGTACTCGTCCTCGGAGGAGGACGAAGAGGAAGAGGCCGAGGGGGGAGGGCCCCCTCCGACGGTGGCGCCCCCGCGCCCCCGTCGCCGAACCCGCGCCGGCGTCAAGGGCGGCTTCGCCGGGGGGCGGGCGCACCGGCGCCCGCCGCCAAGCAATCGACATCGGGGGCGCGCGCGCGCGCGCGGAGGTGCCGGCGCGCGCCACGGAGGCGCGCGGGCGAGCGCGCGCCGTGCGCGCGTCGGCGTGCCTGGCGCGCGGGGGCGAGCGTGCCCACACGCGGGGCGAGCGTGCCCGCGCGCGCGGCGGCGCCTTCGGGAGGTGCGGCGTCGGCGCGCGCCGCGCGCACGGGGGCGGGCGTGCTCGCGCGTGCGGCGGCGCCGTCGGGAGGCGCTACGGCAGGCGCGGCAGCTGCGCCGGCCTCATCCGCTGAGGCCTCGAGGAAAAGGAAACACGCCTTTTCCTCTTCGAGGTAAGGAGCCTGTCTTTTTTCGTTTGGTTTGATTTATTGATGATTAGGTACCCTAACCTTCTGTCCGTGCCTGCGCAGGGTGGTGCCGACCGTTCCTCCTCTTGCACCAGCTAAGGTGCTGAGGACGGACGCATCGATCCCCACCCGGCGGCGCTCGTCGAGGGCGTCGCGCCCGGGGACAAGCACGGCGGCGGGCACGAGCTCGCAAAGCCGGGCCGGGGCCTCGAGGTCCCGGCCGGCGGATCAGCCCGCCGCGCGCGCGGCCGCAGATCGCCGGGGGCGGTCGGCGCGGTCGCCGCGGAGACGCGGGCGCGGCGGCGGCCGTGGTGGAGGTGGAGCGGGCGCAGCACGTGGGGGCGCCGTGGACGCGGCGGCACGCCGGAGGCGGCGGCCGCGGCGCCGCGCCGGCCGCCCGCGGCCGCGGTGGCGCAAGTGGAGGTGCCGGTGGAGGCGGCACGGGCGGAGGCGCCCGCCGGCAACCGCAGCGGAGGTGGTGGAGGTCTCGGACGACTCCCCGCCGCACGGGTGGAATCGTGGGCCGCCGGCCCACGAACTCCCCCGAGCCCCCGGGAAGGGGCCCTCGTGAGGCGGCACGAGGGTCACATGGTGGTGGGGGGCCGAGGACATGGTGCCGAGGCCTCGTCCTCCGCGCCGGCCGTCCCGCCCGGGTGGAGGGGGCCGTCGAGGATCCCCCTGCGTTCGCCGACGCCAGGGGGGAGCAGGAGCTCTGGGGCGAGCTCCGGAGCCACGGCGCCACGCTCAACCGCGCGCTGAACGAGGCGCTGCGGGTCCATGGCGGCCCGGCATGGCTCGTCTTCCAGGTACGCCGTGGTTGCTCGCTCTCTCCCTTTGTTCGTTTGTGTACGCTGCATTCAGGTCTTGGCGCTTATGGATTTTGATTCTGTGGTCTCCAGGAGCTCGAGCGTCGCGCCCACGACAAGTACGACGCCTTCGACCGGGTGAACGCCGAGGTTCACCGGCTCCGGGAGCGGTGCAGCGCTTTCGACGCGCTTGCCGACGCTCTCGGACGCCGGACCGGCCGGGCCGGCGTACGGGCCATGGCGTGGTGCGACGAGCTCCCGGGAGGGTCGGGGGGGGACGCGCCGCGCCGCTCGAGCCTCGAGCGGGTCCGCGCAGCCCTCGTCGATCGTGACGAGGCGCCGCGCGGCGCGCTCGGACTTGGAGAAGACGCGGACGGCGGCCGCCAAGGCGGGAGGCGGAGGTGGCCAACGTCCGTCGCGAGGGCCCGGGAGCTCCGTACGTCGCTCGAGGGGGGCGCAAGCGCAGCAACGCCGGGCCGAGGAGCGGGCACGCGGGTTGGAGCGGCGGGCCAAGGAGGCCGACGACTTCAAGGCCGCCCACGACGCCAAGGCCGCGGCGCTCGCCATCGCCGAGGAGCGGCTTCGGCGGAGGAGAGCACCGCCCCGCCAAGGGGCCGAGGGGCGGCTCCGGCAGAGGGAAGGCCGCCATCGGCGACGCCCGGACGGCGCCGGGAGCGGGGAGCGCGTCGCTCGCGAGGGCGGCGGAGAAGTCGCCCGGAGGAGCGGAACACCGCGTTCTCCAAGGTCGAGGACGAGGCGCTCATGCTCGCATCGCAACGCCAACCAGAGGCGGCCCTCCGCGAGCAAGGCGAAACCGTCCGGCGCCTCGAGCTGACGGTCGAGGCCGTGCGCCGCGACTTCGAGGCGGAGAGGAAGCAAGTCGAGGGTGAGCTGCTGCCTAACTCCTTGTCTGGTTGGTTTTTCGTTAGAGGGCTCGCTTCCCCCTTTCTGATTTCTTTTTGTCTTGTCGATTCCAGGCTTGCGCACCGCCCTGGGGCACGCAGCTGAGCGGGCCGAGGCGCTGCAGGCTTCGTACAACTCCTCCGAGCGGGAGCTGCAGGAGCTGCGCGAGGCCGCCCTCGAGACCTGCCGTGCCGTGGAGGAGGGCGAGGCTCGGGCGGCGGCTCGGCCGGCCGCCGCTTGCGCGCCCTTGGCGGCCACGTCACGGAGCGAATGCGCCGGGCGCTGCACCTGGGCGTCCAGAAGGCCCTCGGAGTGGTGCGGTCCCACTACGAGGTCAACTTCGAGGCGCTGGCGGAAGGCTACATTGTTCCCGAGGGCGTCGAGGACGAGGTGGCCATGGAGCGTGTGGATGCGCTTGCCGCCGACGCCGCCGGGTCGCTCGCCGAGGCCTTCGAGGAGTTCCTCTTCCCCGACGCCGCTGACGCTGCAGTTCCTCCCGCCTGAAAGCAGTTGGGCGCCAGGCCCGTTTTTTGTGTATCAGTGTGATGGCTTCGTGGCCCTTGTAAATAAGTACATTGTCTTCCGTCGCGAACATTTGATAATGCGAAATGAAGTTTTTGTTTATTGCGCCTTTTTGTTTCTCCTTCTTCCCGAGTAGATTTTACTTAGGGAAGTTCGATTTTCGCTGGGGGTCCGCTGGGTTGGAGGCGAGAGAGAAGGGCCATATCCACGCGGCGTAGGCTATCTCTGACTCGCACGCTCCTCCCGCTGGGCCGCCCGCGCCCTGTTCAAATCGTTGCTCGTAGTTGAAGTAGAGAACAAGCTTAGCGCGTGTGAGTTGTTTTTGTTTTTGCGCAAAAAAATGGGACCATTTTTTTGGGGGGGGGGGGGATGCCCCCCGCAGTAGCCCCCGAGGGTAACTTGGGTTTCAGGAGAAAGCCGAGTTGCCCTTTTATTAGACTTGGAGCATTTACATAGTTGTCACCAACTGGGGCGTTGGCCATGTGATTTTACAACAGAAAGTACTTGGAAATCCTAGCTAAGGGTAGAAGCGACGTAGCTGTTGGATGTTCCAAGCGTTGGTGAGCTCTTCACCGTCCTCGTTGGCCAGCTTGTATGTGCCCGGCTTGAGTACCTTCACCACGATGTAGGGTCCTTCCCATGGGGGCGACAGCTTGTGGCACCCTCGGTTGTCTTGGCGCAGCCTTAGGACCAGATCCCCTTCGCTGAAATCCCTTCGACGTATCTTGCGTGCCTGGTAACGTCGTAGGGACTGTTGATACCTCGCGGAATGCATCAAGGCTACGAGGCGTGCCTCGTCCGACCGGTCCAGGCGAGTCCTCGCGGGCTCGGCCGGTTAGCATCCTCGTCGTAGCCTCGAACCCCCGGGTGACCCGTATTCCAAGTCCGTGGGGAGGACGGCCTCCGCGCCATGGACTAGGAAAAACGGGGTGAACCCGGTGGCTCTGCTTGGGGTGGTCCTTAGGCTCCACACAACCGGCCGGTAGTTCTTGGAGCCATTTTCGCCGCATTTGTTGAGCTGGTCGAAAAGTACGGGCTTGAGGTCCTGTAGGATCATGCCATTGGCACGCTCCACTTGGCCGTTGGTCTGTGGGTGTACCACAGCCGCCCAATCCACGCGGATGTGGAACTTGTCACAGAACTCCAAGAACTTCCGGCCCGTGAACTGGGACCCATTGTCAGTGATGATGGAGTTTGGCACTCCGAAGCGGTAGACGATGTCGGTGAAGAATGTCACTGCCTGCTCGGCCCTTAGATTCGTGATGGGGCGCACCTCCACCCACTTGGAGAACTTGTCAATCGCGACTAGCAAGTGGGTGAAGCCCCCGGGCGCCTTCCGCAGGGGCCCGACGATGTCCGGCCCCCACACGGCGAACGGCCATGTTACGGGGATGGTTTGCGGTGGCATGGGCGGGCAAGTTGGACTTGCGGGCGTAGAACTGGCACCCTTCGCAGGTGCGCACGATCTCGCTGGCGTCAGTGACCGCGGTAGGCCAGTAAAAGCCCTGGCGGAATGCGTTGCCGACGAGGGTGCGAGGCGCGGCGTGGTGGCCACAGATCCCCGCGTGGATGTCCCGTAGGAGCTCACGCCCCTCGGGAATGGGCACACACCGCTGTAGGATGCCAGAGGCGGCGCGCTTGTACAGCTCGCCGTCGACGAGGGTGAAAGATTTGGCCATCCTGGCGATGCGCCTGGCCGCGGCCCGGTCCGCGGGGAGTTCCCCTCGAGCGATCCAGGCGATGTATTTTTCGCGCCAGTCCTCTTGGGCAGGGGCTGGCTCGATGTCCATCGCGTCGGCCTCGTGGGAGCCGTACCCCTCGAGGAGGGAGAGCACGTACGCCTCGTTCGAGGGGTCCTCATCCATGGGTTCCGCACCCGCTGGATTCGAGGGAGCCCCCGAGGGTCCGTCGTGACTCGAGGGGTGGGGCTCGAAAACGACCGAGGGTTGCGCGATGTCGCGCGCGAAAACGTTCGGGGGGGACGATGATCCGCCCAGACGCGATCTTCGCCAGCTCGTCTGCCTCCTCGTTGTACCGGCGGGGTACATGGTTAAGCTCGATGCCGTAGAACTTGTCTTCGAGGGCCCGCACGGCTTTGCAGTAGGCCTCCATCTTGTCGTCGTGGCAGCTCGCGTTCTTCATGACCTGATCGATCACGAGCTGCGAGTCCCCCCGCACATCGAGGCGTTTGATGCCCAACTCAATGGCGATCTTGAGGCCGCAGAGAAGGGCCTCGTATTCAGCCATGTTGTTGGACGCGGGGAAGTGGAGGCGCACTGCGTAGCGCATGTGTTCCCCGAGGGGCGACACGAAGAGCAGGCCCGCGCCTGCTCCCGTTTTCATCACTGAACCGTCGAAGAACAGAGTCCAGCACTCTGCTTGAATTTGCGGGGGCGGCAGCTGCGTGTCCGTCCACTCAGCGACGAAATCAGCCAGGATCTGCGATTTGATGGCCTTACGCGGGGAGTAGGCGAGCGTCTCGCCCATCAGCTCCACGGACCACTTGGCAATCCTGCCTGCGGCGTCAGGGTTGCGGATGATTTCTCCTAGCGGAAAGGAGGAGACCACCGTGACCGGGTGGGCCTCGAAGTAGTGGCGGAGCTTGCGACGCGCAAGGACTACCGCGTACGGCCAGCCTTCGGACACGGGGGGTAGCGCGTCTTCGTGTCCGACAGGACCTCGCTGATGTAATAGACCGGCCTCTGTACAGGCAAGGCATGCCCTTCCTCCGCGCGCTCCACGACGATCACGGCGCTGACCACCTGGGTGGTTGCGGCCACGTAGAGCTGCAGGGGTTCGCCGTCTTGCGGCGGCGTGAGGATCGGGGCGTGCGTCAGAGACGCCTTCAGCTTGTCGAGCGCGTCCTGGGCCTCGGCGGTCCAAGAGAAGTGTTCGTGCTTCTTAAGCAGCCGGTAGAGGGGCAGGCCCTTCTCACCGAGCCGCGAGATGAAGCGGCTTAAGGCGGCGAGGCACCCCAACACCTTCTGCACCCCTTTGAGGTCCCGGATCGGACCCATTCGCTCGAGGGCCGCGACCTTTTCAGGATTGGCCTCGATTCCCCGCTGGGAGACGATGTATCCTAAGAGCATGCCTCGCGACACTCCAAAGACACATTTTTCGGGGTTTAGCTTGACCCCGTTGGCCCGTAGGCAGTTGAACGCGACGCCAAGGTCGCCAACCAGGTCGTCCGCCTTCCTGGTCTTTACGACGATGTCGTCCACGTAGGCTTCGACCGTCCGTCCAATGTGGTCCCCAAAAACGTGTTGCATGCAGCGCTGATATGTTGCACCCGCGTTTCTAAGGCCAAATGGCATCGTGACGTAGCAGAACGTCCCGAACGGTGTGATGAACGAAGTCGCGAGCTGGTCGGACTCCTTCATTTTTATTTGGTGGTACCCGGAGTAAGCATCAAGGAAGCAAAGCAATTCACACCCAGCTGTCGAGTCAATGATTTGATCAATGCGTGGCAAAGGAAAAGGAACTTTAGGACATGCTTTATTAAGACTAGTGTAGTCTACACACATCCGCCACTTCCCATTCTTTTTCTTTACAAGCACGGGGTTTGCTAGCCACGTGGGGTGGAACACCTCCTTGATGAATCCGGCCTCGAGAAGCTTCCGCAGCTCCGCTCCGATCGCCCGTCGCCGCTCCTCGTCGAAGCGGCGCAGCCGTTGCTGCACGGCGCGGGCGTTTGGCAGGATGTCAAGGGAGTGCTCGGCGACTTCCCTCGGGATGCCTGGCATATCCGAGGGGCTCCACGCGAAGATGTCGGCGTTGGCGCGGAGGAAGTCGACGAGCACCACTTCCTATTTGGGGTCGAGGGTGGAGCTGACCCTCAACGCCTTGCCCTCGGGGGCTGACGGGTCGAGGGGGACCCCCTTGGTCTGCTCCGCAGCCTCGAAGGTGCCGGCATGCTTGGTGGCGGGGTCGATGTCTTCGTTGACCATCTTCTCCAGCGTGTTCACCAGCGCTTCATCCAGCGCCAGTGCCTCTGCGTGCTCCACGCACTCGACGTCGCAGTCGAACGCGTGCTCGATGGATGACCCGACGGTGATGACGCCGTTTGGCCCCGGCATCTTCATCTTCAGGTAGGTATAATTGGGGACCGCCATGAATTTGGCGTAACGAGGTCGCCCAAGTATAGCGTGGTAGGCCCCCTTGAACCCCACCACCTCGAAGGTGAGGGTCTCCTTGCGGAAATTCTTTGGGGTGCCAAACCGGACCGGCGCATCGATCCGCCCAAGGGGCTGGACCCGCTTGCCGGCGCGATGCCATGGAACGGCTTCGTGGCCGGGCCGCGCTCGGTCCAACCCGATCCCCATGAGGCGCAACGTATGCGCGTAGAGGATGTTGAGGCTGCTGCCTCCGTCCATGAGGACCTTCGAGAACCGGGCGTTCCCGATGATGGGATCAACCACCGGCGGGCATCGGCCGGGTTGGGGACGCGGTTCGGGTGGTCCTCCCGGCTGAAGGTGATGGCATCCTCCGACCAATTGAGGTAGGACGGAGGAGCCCTCTCCGCGGCGAGGACCTCGTGTCGCTCCTTCTTGAGCTGGCGCGTCGACATATCGACGATTGGCCCCCCAAAAATGAGGAACACATTTTCGACGGCGGGGAAGCCACCCGCGTCGCCGTCGCCCCCGTCTTTCTTGGCCTCTGCTTCATTCGCGGCGGCGATGAGCTTTTGGCTCGCCCGCGGGGGCGCGTCCGCGTTGTCGACGTTGGGGACGGTGTTGATGCGGTCACGGACCTGTCGGCCCAGCTTCCGCGCACGTTCGCCGCGCGCGGAGGCTTCTCCCCGCCATTGAGGCGCGGAGCGACCGCACTCGTCCCGTATTCCTCCGCCGCCTTGGCCTCGAGCTCGCGGGCTTGGGCCACCGCGCGTCGGCGTCGGCCCCGCGAGAGCGCTTGGCCCCGCGGCCATGCGCGCGGCGATCCCCCGGGGCAGGGGTGATCTCCCCATCTCCGCGCGCCCGCCGCGCCGGCGGCGTTGGCCGGGTCGTTGGTGATGACGGCGTAACACTCCCGCGGGGTCGTAGCTCCCGTGCCGGGAGTCGTCGGGAGCAGCCCAAACAGTAGTCCGTGGCGTCGAGGAAACGCCTGAACGTGACTGGGTCCGGCACACCGGAGAAGTCCCACTCCGCGTACCCGTGGCGGTGGCGGGTGGCAACGCGTCGATGGAGCCTAGGGACGATTCGTCGGCCATTGAGGCACCGGAATCTCTGGCGACAAAGACATGGCGGCCGGGCGGGACCCGACGCATCGTGGTGTTGACGTTGTTGTTGTTGTAGGCCGTCGTGGCGCCACGCAGCCCGATGGGGATGCGCGGTCCGGAGATCGCACGCGGGCCCCGCCGGGGCGGTGGCGGCAGCCGTGATGGTGGGCGCGTCGCGCCGAGTGGCGGCGCGCTCGGCCCGCCGCCGCTCGGACCGCGCCCGGCGCGAGCGTAGCCCGCAGCGGCGGCGGCGTCGTGGCGTCGATGGACCGCGCGCGCATCCGTGCCCGCGGGCGCCTGCGCCGTAGTGGTGTGTGCGGCGGAGACCAGAGCGGACCTAGCCTGGCGCTGCGCGCGGTGCTCCTCACGGTTGGTGAGGCGCATGAGATAGCCGTTCCCCGTGGCCTGAAAGTTCAGGTCCCCGAAGCGGATTTCGAACCCGGCCGGGATGGGGTCCGAGCTACCCATGCAGTAACGGGTACCACGGTACTCAGTGCGGATCACCATGGAGGGAGTTGGCGGAATGACCTCAGGCGCTCGCTTGCCCCACGGTGGGCGCCAACTGTCGGTGCGGAATATGGTCCCGACACTAACCAGTAGATAGCGCCGTGGTCAATCCCTCAATGGTCGATGCTAAGTAACAAGTGACACAGAGATTTTATCCTGGTTCCGGCCGAGGGGGCCGTACGTTCAGCAGGGGCGTGCTCTGGGCACTATATTACTTAGCACGGGGGGTGCTTGTAGTGGGGCAAATACAAGCAAGGCGGGAGAGGAAGTGTGGATTCCAAGTCCCTGGGAGAGTGGCTGAAGATATTGTGGGAGAATGAGAGTGAGTACGTGGTGTGTGAAGTGCTGCTGAGTCTCCGTTTTTTATCTGTCTGTCCCCCCCGCGGCTGGGGGTTCGCCCCCCCTTTTATAGATCAAGGGGGCGGCGGGTTACATGCGCGCCGCGCTACCTAGCTATGTGGAGAAGTGCGACGTGCTACGGTGTAGAGTGGACGGCCGTCCGGGCGATCTTCGCAGCCGATCCGGTCATCATGGCTCGACTTGTACCCCGAAAGTGGCGGTTCGAGGGTAGGAGAGCAACGGATGGCGGTGATGTCCTCTGATAGGCTCGGGGGAGGTGCTGACGCAAGCTTGTACGGAGTACAGGGGTAGGCAGAACGGCGTTCCTTCCCAACGCGCTTCGCGGGGCTGGAGTTGTTGCTACAGGGTCCGGCGTGCGCCTGCACGCGCGGGTACGGCGGCCGCGCCGTTACAGTGGCCGGGATGGCGATCCACCGGCCTAGCGTCTCCACCTAACCCTGTAGGGTCATAAGAAAGCGAAATCGAGGGTGCGCCCGGCCCCCCTTCGAGGGTCGGGCGCGTTAGCCGTACTGTAGTAGGCGCGCGGTGTCACGGACCGACACCGCCGTACCGCACGCTCCCTCCCCACGCGGGTGGGGATGGGCTCCCTCCCCGGGGAGTTGGTGCGGCGGCACCGGGCGCGAGCCCCCGGCGCATGATGGCGCCGCCCGCCCGTGTCGGGGCGTTAAATGCCCGTGTACGGGGGCGCGCGCGCGTGCGGGGCGCCCGTGAGCGTGGCGGGCCCCCGCCGAGGGCGGGACGTACCCTCGAGTGAGGCGAGACCCGCTCGAGGGGGGTGAGCCCCTCGAGCGGGGCGGAGCCGCTCGAGGGAAGAGTTGCCCCTCGGACGGGGCGGAGCCCGCCCGAGGGGAGCGCGCCCTCGAGCGAGGCGGAGCCTGCTCGAGGGGACTTCTAAGAGGGCCGTCTTGGTGGGCCGTCGGGGTCCCCGCGGCGTGGGCCGTGTCCTGCATGGTTAGGCACCTGCATGGTTAGGCTTAGCGTGTTTCGGTGTGGTTGCGGGTTTTAAGTGAGGATCCCCCCGTCGTTTAAGGGGACCCCTAGGGCTGTCCCCGACACCAGGAAGGCGGACGACCTGGTTGGCGACCTTGGCATCGCGTTCGGCTGCCTACGGGCCAATGGGGTCAAATTAAACCCCGAAAAGTGTGTCTTTGGAGTGCCGCGAGGCATGCTCCTGGGATACATCGTCTCCCAACGGGGAATCGAGGCCAACCCTGAGAAGGTTGCGGCCCTCGAACGAATGGGCCCGATCCGGGACCTCAAAGGGGTGCATAAGGTGCTGGGGTGCCTTGCCTCCTTGAGCCGCTTCATCTCGCGGCTCGGCGAGAAGGGCCTGCCCCTCTATCGCCTCCTCAAGAAGCACGAGCGCTTCTCCTGGACCACTGAGGCCCAGGATGCGCTCGACAAGCTGAAGGCGTCCTTAACGCACGCCCCGATCCTCATGCCGCCGCAGGATGGCGAACCCCTGCAGCTCTACGTGGCCGCAACCACCCAGGTGGTCAGCGCCGTGATTGTGGTGGAGCGCACGGAGGAAGGGCACGCCCTGCCGGTCCAGCGGCCGGTCTACTACATCAGCGAGGTCCTGTCTGACACCAAGACGCGCTACCCTCGTGTCCGGTGCCGCCGTATGCGGTAGTCCTCGCGCGGCGCAAGCTCCGCCATTACTTCGAGGCCCACCCTGTCACGGTGATCTCCTCCTTCCCGTTAGGGGAGATCATCCGTAATCCCGACGCGGCGGGCAGGATCGCCAAGTGGTCCGTGGAGCTGATGGGCGAGACGCTCGCCTACGCCCCGCGCAAGGCCATCAAGTCCTTGATCCTGGCGGATTTCGTCGCTGAGTGGACGGATACGCAGCTGCCACCGCCGCAGATCCAAGCAGAGTGCTGGACCCTGTATTTCGATGGCTCGGTGATGAAAACAGGGGCGGGCGCGGGCCTGCTATTCGTATCACCCCTCGGAGAGCACATGCGGTACGCGGTGCGCCTCCACTTCCCCGCATCTAACAATATGGCTGAATATGAGGCCCTCCTCTGCGGCCTCAAAATCGCCATTGAGTTAGGCGTCAAGCGTCTCGACGTACGGGGGGACTCGCAGCTCGTAATCGATCAAGTCATGAAGAACGCGAGCTGCCATGACGACAAGATGGAGGCCTACTGCAAGGCCGTGCGAGCCCTCGAAGACAAGTTTTACGGCATCGAGCTCAACCATGTGCCCCGCCGGTACAACGAGGAGGCGGACGAGCTGGACAAGATCGCGTCCGGGCGGATCACCTTCCCCCCAAACGTTTTTGCCCGCGATATCACCCAGCCCTCGGTCGTCCTCGAGCCTCACCCCTCGAGCCACGCAGAACCCTCGGGGGCTCCCTCGAACCCAGCGGGTGCGGAACCCATGGATGAGGACCCCTCGAACGAGGCGTACGTGCTCTCCCTCCTCGAGGGGTATGGCTCCTACGAGGCCGACGTGATGGACATCGAGCCAGCTCCTGTCAAGGCTGACTGGCGCGACAAATACATCGCTTGGATGGCTCGAGGAGAGCTCCCCTCCGACCGGGCCACGGCCAGGCGCATCGCCAGGATGGCCAAGTCCTTTTCCCTCGTCGACGGCGAGCTGTACAAGCGTGCCCCTCTGGCATCTTGCAGCGGTGCGTGCCCATTCCCGAGGGGCGCGAGCTCCTACGGGACATCCACGCTGGAATTTGTGGCCATCACGCCGCGCCTCATACCCTCGTTGGCAACGCTTTCCGCCAGGGCTTTTACTGGCCCACCGCGGTCGCGGACGCCAGCGAGATCATACGCACCTGCGAAGGGTGCCAGTTCTACGCCCGCAAGACCAACCTTCCCGCCCATGCCCTGTAGACCATCCCCATAACATGGCCATTCGCCGTGTGGGGGCTGGACATCGTCGGGCCCCTGCGGAAGGCGCCCGGGGGCTTCACCCACTTGTTGGTCGCGATTGACAAGTTCTCCAAGTGGGTGGAGGTGCGCCCCATTACAAACCTCAGGGCGGAGCAAGCGGTGACATTCTTCACCGACATCGTCCATCGCTTCGGAGTGCCAAACTCCATCATCACCGACAACGGGTCCCAGTTCACGGGCAGGAAATTTTTGGAGTTCTGCGACAAGTTCCACATCCGTGTGGATTGGGCAGCTGTGGCACACCCACAGACCAACGGCCAAGTAGAGCGTGCCAACGGCATGATCTTACAAGGCCTTAAGCCTAGAATTTTCGACCAGCTAAACAAATCTGGCCGAAAATGGCTCCAAGAGTTACCAGCAGTCGTGTGGAGCCTAAGGACCACCCCGAGCAGAGCCACCGGGTTCACCCCGTTCTTCCTAGTCCATGGCGCGGAGGCCGTCCTCCCCACGGACTTAGAATACGGGTCGCCCAGGGTTCGAGGCTACGACGAGGATGCCAACCAGCAAGCCCGCGAGGACTCGCTGGACGAGCTGGATGAGGCACGCCTCGTGGCCTTGATGCACTCCGCGAGGTATCAGCAGTCCCTCAGGCGCTACCAAGCACGCAAGATACGCAGACGGGATTTCAGCGAAGGGGATCTGGTCCTAAGGCTACGCCAAGACAACCGGGGACGCCACAAGCTATCGCCTCCTTGGGAGGGACCCTACGTCGTGGTGAAGGTACTCAAGCCCGGCACATACAAGCTGGCCAACGAGGACGGTGAAGAGCTCACAAACGCCTGGAACATCCAACAGCTACGTTGCTTCTACCCCTAGCTAGGATTTCCAAGCATTTTGTTGTAAAAACCACAAGACCAATGCCCCAGTTGGTGACGACCATGTAAACACCATAAGTCTAATGAAAAGGGCAACTCGGCTTTCCCCCGAAACCCAAGTTACCCTCGGGGGCTACTACGGGGGGCATCCCCTCCCAAAATGGTCCCATTTTCGCGCAAAAACGAAACAACTCACGCGCGCTAAGTTTGTTTTCTACTTCGGCCTCGAGCAACGGTTTGAACAGGGCGTGGGCAGCCTAGCGGAAGGAGCGCGCGAGCCAGAGATAGCCTACGCCTCCGCGAGGATACGGCCCTTCTCTCTCGCCTCCAGCCCAGCAGGCCACCCACGAAAATCGAACTCCCCTAACTAGAATCTACTCAGGAAGAAGGAGAAACAAAAAGCGTAGTAAACAAAAGACTTCATTTCACATCAACATATGTTCTTTACAAAAACAACTTGTTTATTTACAAAGGCCGCACGGCCAGAATACTGATACACAAACAAAAATGGGCCTAGCGCCCAGCTGTCTTCAGGAGGGAGGAGCGGCGGCGTCGGCAGCGTCCGGGAAGAGGAACTCCTCGAAGGCTTCAGCGAGCGACCCGGCGGCGTCGGCGGCGAGCGCGTCCACGCGCTCCATCGCCACCTCGTCCTCGACACCCTCGGGGACGACATAGCCTTCCGCCAGCGCCTCGAAGTTGACCTCGTAGTGGGACCGCACCACCCCGAGGGCCTTCTAGACGCCAAGATGCAGCGCCCGGCGCATCCGTTCGGTGACATGGCCGCCAAGGGCGCGCGAGCGGGCGGCCGGCCGAGCTCCTCGCCTGCGCCTCGCCCTCCTCCACGAATCGGCAGGTCTCGAGGGCCACATCGCGCAACTCCTGCAGCTCCTGCTCGGAGGAGTTGTAGGAGGTCTGCAGCGCCTCAGCCTGCTCAACCGCGTGCCCTAGCGCGGCGCCCAAGCCTGGAGTTGCCAGACGAGAAAGAAGTCAGAAAAAGAGTGCGAACCCTCTAAGGAAAACCCAACAACACAGGAGTCAAACAGCGGCTCACCTTCGACTTGCTTCCTCTCCACCTCGAGGGCGCAGCGCTCGGCCTCGACCGTCTACTCGAGGCCCCTGATGGTCTCGCCTTACTCCTAGAGGGCCAGCTCCTGGCCCGCGCTCGTGATGCTGAGCACCATCAGCTCGCCCTCGACCTCGGAGAACTTGGCGTCCCGGTCCTCCAGCGACATCTGTGTCGCCTCGCGAGCAGCTCGCTCCCGCTCCAGGGCCGACCGAGCGTCGACGAGGGCGGCCTGCTCCTGCTGGAGCCGTCCCTCAACTCCTTGGCGGGCGGTGCGCTCTGCGGGGAGGCTGCTCCTCGGCAACGGCGAGCGCCGCGACCTTGGCGTCGAGGGGCGGCCTTCAAGTCGTCGGCCTCCTTGACCCTTTGCTCGAGCGCGCGCGCCCGCTCCTCGGCACGGCGGCCGCCGCGCTGCGCCCCCTCGAGGGACGAGCGGAGCCCCCGATTCTCGTTGCGGACGCTGGCCACCTCCGCCTCCCAGTTGGTAGCCAGCGTGCGCATCTTCTCCAGGTCCGAGCGCGCCTGCCACAATGCCTCATCACGGTCGATGAGGGCTGTGCAGACCCGCTCGAGGCTAGAGGGACGCGCCGGGTCCTGCCTTGTGCTCTCGGGGAGTTCATCGCGCAAGGCCATGGCCCGGTACGACAACCAGCCATCCGGAGTCCTGAGGGCGTCGGCGAGCGCGTCAAAGGCGCCGCATCGCTCCCGGAGCTGGTGGAGCTCGGCGTTCACCCGATCGAAGGTGTCGTACTTGTCGCGGGCGCGGCGCTCGAGCTCCTGGCACCCACAAATCAAAACCCGTAAACACCATGCCGCAAAGATAAGCGCGCAGAAACAAGGAAAAAGGGAAGCAAGCAATGGCACCCCACCTGGAAGACACGCCACGCGGGGCCGCCGTGGACCCTCAGCGCCTCGTTCAACGGACGGTCAAGCGTCGCGCCGTGGCTGCGGAGCTCTCCCCGAGCTCCTCGCTCCCCCCGGGCGTCGGCGAACGCGGGCGGGTCGCCGCCGGCCCCCCTCCACCGGGCGGAGTGGCCGGCACGGGAGGACGAGGGCCTCGGCGCCGTGCCCTCGCCCCCGCCACCATGTGGCCCTCGCGCCGCCTCACGAGGGCCCCCTCCGGGACCCCCGGGGAGAGCGTGGAGCTCGCCCACCGATCCCACGGGCGGCGGGGAGTCATCGTGCGGGATCTCCACCACCGCCGCGGGAACCGCCGCCCCCCGCGCCGCCTCCGCCGGCGCCTCCGCTTGCGCCTCGGTGGCCGCGGGCGCCGACGCGGCGCCGCGGCCATCGCTTCCCGGCCGCGCCTCCGCGACCGCGGGTGCCCGGCCCGCCCTCCTCGGCCACCGCCGCCCGCTCGCGCCTCCGCCGCGGCCGGCGCCGCGAACCGCGCCTCCGTCGCGGCGCCCACCGCGGGCTGCGTCTCCACCACCACCGCCGCCGCGAGGCCGTGTCTCCCGCCACGACCGGCGCCCGCCGCTCTTCGACGACCGCCGGCCGCGCCGCGGCGGGCCGGGATCCGCCGGCCGAGGCCTCGAGGCCTCGCCCCGGCCCCCGCGAGCTCTCGCCGCCGCCGCCGTGCTCGCCCCCCACCCGCGGCGCCCTCGACGAGCGCCGCGGGTGGGAACGGACGTGTCCGCCCTCGCACCTTAGCCGGCGCGAGGGGGAGGCACGGTTGGCACCACCCCACGCACAAGCACAAGCAAAAAATCGAACGCCCGGGTACCAAAAAACCAAACCCCACGAAGGGCGAGCCCCTTACCTCGAAGAGGAAAAGGCGCGCTTCCTTTTCCTCGAGGCCTCGGTGGATGAGGCCGGCACGGCCGGCGCGCCCGCCGCCGCGCCTCCCCGACGTCACCGCGCGCGCGCGCCTCGCGCGCGCGCGCCGGCACCCCCGCCGCGCGCGCGCCGCCCTCGTTGTCGATTGCCGGCGGCGGCGGCCGCCGCGCCCGCCCCGGCGATGCCGCCCTTGCCGCCGGAGCCGGCCGGCGACGGGGTGCGGGCTCCCACCTATCGGAGGGGCCCCGCCCCCCGGCCTTCTTCCTCTTCGTCCTCCTCCGAGGACGAGTGCTCCTCGGTCCCCGGGGAGGAAAGCCCCAGCTCCTCGCGCGCGCGGTACTCCTCGTTCCGCCGCTCGCGGCCGCTCGCGGTGCCGCCTCGCGCGCTCCCTCTTGCGCGCCGCCCGCTCCTGCTCCCGTTGCTGCGCCGCCCGACCAAGCGCGCGGAAGTCAGGGGTGGGCGGAACGGACTTCGCGGCGCTGAAGGTCACCAGCTGCGTGCAAGAACGTCGAAAGCGCGTCAGGGGCCAGGGGCAACATTGAGAACAAAGACAGGGCCAAGAATCACACTCACCAGCAGGCCGGTGGGGAGCATCTCGAGGTCCCACGGGGACCGATCCTGGCGCTGCAGCATCCAGGTGTCGACGGCGTTCCGTGCCCGGGTGAGCGCATACACCCGCTCGAGGGGGGTTGGGAGCATCCGCGACCTCGCCAGCGCGACGGGGTCCGCCTCCTCTGTCATCTCGTAGATGCAGAGCGGCCTCTCCATCAGGGGCACGACCCGCCGGTGGTGGAGGAAGGCGAGGACGCCCACCGCGGTCAGCCCGCGCGTCGCCAGGTTCTTCAGGGCGGCCAGGAGCGAGTCCAGCCGCCTCCGGTGCTGGGCCGTGGACACCCCGTGACCCCAGGAGTTGGGCTTCTCCCGGAGCACCAGACCAGTGTAGGCGGGGAGGCCGGGCTCGGCGTTGCGCAGGTAGAACCATCCCCGCTCCCAGCCGGCGTTGTTCGTCGTCATGGTGCGGGGGATGTAGTCGTCCTTGAAGCGCCCCCGCGGGGCGAGCGACATCCCGGCCGGCGCGCACCGCGCGGCGGGTCCTCTCGCTCCCGTCGTGGGCTGCGTGAAGAGCTCCGCGCGGAAGAGGTGTATCCAGAGCTCCCAGTTGACTGGGATCCCTAGATACCCCTCGCAGACGCCCACGAACGTGGCCGCCTACGAAATCGCGTTCGACGCGACGTTATGCAACTCCACGCCGTAGCGGTGGCACAGCGCCCGCATGAAGCGGCTCGCCGGCGCGGCGAAGCCGCGCTCATGGAAGCGGATGAAGCTCACCACGTAGCCTTCCAGCGGGTTGGGCGCGTGGTTCCCCGCCGGCGGCACAATCCACTCCGCCGGCCGGCCCTCCTCGTTCGCCGCCAACTGGCCGGCGGAGACCAATTCGCCAAGGGCCAGCCGGTTGACCGTCGACCGCTCCCAGGCGTACGGGTCGAGGATCGTGAGGGGCGGAAGCGGCGCCATGAGAGAGGACAAGGAATGCGAGAGCGAAGGACAAGAAGAAGGAGAAGAGCTCTAATGGCGAAGGTGCACGGTGGCGAGAGCAAAACGAAGGCAAGAGCTCAAGGGGCAAGAACGGAGGGGCGCTAAGGTAAAAACCGCCGTTTTCCCTCCCCTCAGATTTATAATCCGCAGGCGTGCTCTCCGGGGCGGACGTCCCGCGCGCATTAACTGCAGGGAATCTTTTCTTCTCGCTGACGGGCGGGCCCCACCACGATCCCAGCGGCCACATCACCGCGACGGCGAAGAATAGCAGGGACCGTGGCAGGCGGTTACATCCGCCTGCCCACACCGCCCACTACGCGCGCACGCGCGGCTGCAACGCCTGAAAAAGCGCGCCCGCGACGCAAAACCGCAGCCTCTACTGTGGAGCATTTAATGGCCCGGTTTCTTACAAAGTAAGGAGAACCCTCGAGCGGCACGAGCTTCTGGCTCGGGAAAACTTCGACCCTCGAAAGGGTACGGGCTTGAGAAGGTCGCCTCGGGGCCCGTTTGAAACAAAACAGGCACCGCAAAGCACCCATGCCACGCTGTATTACTGATCAGCGCCTCGAGGGCTGGCTCGCCCAGGCCCCTCGAAGGAGCGCAGATGCCAGGCCGGGAGCGCTCAGCTGCCGCCCCGCACCACCTTACTGATCAGCTCCTCGAGGGCTGGCTCGCCCAGGCCCCTCGATGGTTTGCAGATGCCAGGCCGGGAGCGCTCAGCCGCCGCCCCGCACAGCCCTACTGATCAGAGGTTCGAAGCCTGACCCTCGATGGGTTCGAACAGGTGCCCCAGATCACCGGAGTCAGGGACGACGAGGGCACACGCATTCGAGCCGTTCCTCGAGCCTGCCAGCTCGAGGGTGCCCCACAGGTCGTGTTCGAGAGCCAACGAGGGCATCTAGCCGGGGGATCCCACCGAGGGAGAGCTTCCGCGCCCTCGGTCCCTAGCGAACGGGACCGAGCCCCACCTAGCAAACCCACGCAAGCACTTCAATGGACGTGTCTCTGGACCACGCAGCCTACCCTTATCGAACGGGGCATGGGCGTCCACTCGAACCACCCACTAACAGCTCGACGAGGAATCCGCGATTCGCGACCCGACAGATGGGGGTTGTGGAAACCTCACCCTCCGTCCTGCGGAGGGACGGCGAGGGCGCGTTAAAAGACAAGTCGTAAAGCTCTACCCGATCGCCTTGAATGGGCCCAGGCTCGGGGGCTTAACGCATGGCTACACCTCCTGGATTGCACCCGTCGGCATAACGTCAGCAGCGCGTGCGTCACCGAAGCCGGCTGAGACATTGCCGACGCCGGTTGAAACATGTACCACGCCTTCTGTCCAAGTCTCGCGGTCAACCCCTACAGGAGCGCCCATGCTCCTGCAGGGCTTCGGGGGCTAGACCCGCGGGTCCGCTGACGCGGCCCCACGGAAAGCGTTCGCAAAACCAGGAGGGAAGAACGTCCTATCAGTAGGCTCCAGCATCTGTGGGAGCCTCAATGGCAAACCCACAGATGCACGGGGGCTACTGTCGGGGACAGCCCTAGGGGTCCCCTTAAACAGCTGGGAAATCCCCACTTAAAACCCGCAACAAAGCCAAAACCAAATACGCCTTACTTAACCATGCAGGACATGGCCCACGCCACGAAGGCCCCAGCGGCTCATCAGGCGGCCCACTCGAAGACCCCCTCGGATAGGTTCCGCCTCGCTCGAGGGTGCGCGCCTCCCTCGGGCGGGCTCCGCCTCATTCAAGGGGGAGCGCCTCCCTCGAGCGAGGACCGCCTCACTCGAGGGACCGCCCCGCCCTCGAACGAGGTCCGCCTCGCTCGAGGGCACTCCGCGCACGCGCGCCTGCTCCCGTACGCGGGCATTTAACGCTCTGACATCGGCGGGACGGCGCCATCATGCGCCCGGGGCTCGCGCCCCTGTGCTGCCGCACCAACTCCCCAGGAGGGAGCCCATCCCCATCACTGTGGGGGGGGGGGGGACTGTGCGGCAGGGCCGGTGCCAGTCCCGTGACGCCGTGCACCTGCTCCGGTACGGCTAACGCGCCGAGCCCTCGAAGGGGGGCCAGCTGCACCCTCGATTTGCTTTCTTGTGACCTTACAGGGTTAGGTGGAGGCGCTAGGCCGGTGGGACGCCATCCCTGCCACTGTTAACAGTATGGCTGTCGCCCCCGTGCGTACGGGCGCACGCCAGGCGCTGTGGCAACGACTCCAGCACTGTGGAGCGCGTGGGAATGGGACGCCACCTTACCTACCGTTGTGCCTCGTACGGACCGACGTCAGCAACTCCCTCGAGCCTATCTGAAGACATCACAGCCGTCCGCTGCCCTTCTACCCTCGAGGACGCCACTGTTCGGGTACAAGATACGCCATGATGGCCGGATCGCTGCGAGGATCGCCTGGGCGGCCACCTACTCTACAGCGTAGCACATCACGCTCCCTCACGTAGCTAAATAGCACGACGCGCATGTGATTCGCTCCTTCCTTGGTCTATAAAAGGAGGACGAACCCCCTTGTCGCAGGGAACAACACACAGGGACACACGGACACAGCACACGACACACGAGCAACAGAGCCCAACACGAGACAAGACGCACCACACACTTGCTCTCCAATTCTCCCACAATATTTTCAGCCACTACACCAGGGACTTGGAAGCCCCGCTTCCTCTCCCGCCTTGCTTGTAGCAGCCCCACTACAGGCACCCCCGGTGCTGAGCAATATAGTGCCTTGAGCACACCACTGCTGGACGTACGGCCCCTCGGCCGGAACTAGGATAAACTCTGTGTATTTTATTGCTTAGCATCGACCATTGAGGGATAGACCTTGGCGCTTATTACTGGTTAGTGTCGGGACCACATTCCGCACCGACACTAAGCCTAAGCTTGTGAGGTTCTGTTGTGGCTATTGTGGAAGAGATGGCCATAAGGATGAGTTTTGCTTCAAGAGGAAGCGTGAGGAGAGAATGGCGAAGGAGTTGGCAAACAAGGACAAGTACCACCCTTCTGATGGTGTACTTGAGCCTCGTGTGTAGATGCCCAGTGTGCAGACAGTTCAGGCTTGGGGAGAGCGGAAGGCTGTTGGAGGTGTTGCTGCCCAGGCTACACCGGTCAGACCGGTGTGGGGCACCGGTCAGACCGGTGCAGGCCTGGACTGACAGCATTTTGGGTTTCGTGCTCGTACAGGTGCGGGGGTTGTTTCTGGAGGTCGTGGTTCTGGTGGTTGGGCTGGAGAGTTTGCAGGTGGTCAGGTTGCTAGGCATTCTCCCCCTCGAGGTCACTACGGGGTTTGGAGGAGTCGTAGCTTTGAGAAGGAGAGGAGGGACGTCCCACGGGTTTTCTTTCATGGTTTTGGTCCTCCTCCAAGCAGAGAGGGGTGGTTCCCTCAGGGTGGTTACCGTGGTGGTGTTCGTGGAGGTAGTTTTGGTAGGAGAGATGCTTTGGTTGGTGCTAACCCCACTTTCGAGCAAATGGCTCGGCACTGGTTTTACTCTTTGGGTACTAACCCCAGTGCTGAGTCGTTTGTTCGCTCACGTGCTCGTTTTTGAATTTCAGGTGGGAGACTTTAAGAACATTTGGTTGATTGACTCCGGTTGCTCGAGGCATATGACCGGAGACAGGGGATGGTTCTCAAGTATCGTCCCGGTGGTGACAAGGAGGTACATCACTTTTGGGGACAATGGGCGTGGGCGTGTGCTTTCATAAGGTGAGATAAAAGTGAGTGACAAGATCACTCTGAGGCGTGTTTCTCTTGTTCAATCGCTAGGGTACAATTTGCTTTCTGTGTCCCAGTTGTTGGATGAGGGTTTTGAGGTGTTGTTTCGGCCCGGTGGTTCTCGGATTTTGGACTCTCGAGGGGACCTTGTTTGTATGGTCGTTCCCGAGGGTCAGGTGTTTCGTGCTAATTTTTCTCAGTCTTCGGGTGTGGAGCGTTGTTTCTTGGCTGGTTCTTCGAGTGAGTTGTGGAAGTGGCATAGGAAGTTGGGTCACTTGAGCTTTGACCTTCTGTCTCGCTTGAGTAAACTCAATTTGGTCCGAGGATTGCCACGGTTGAGGCTTGAGAAAGAGTTGGTTTGTGCGCCATGTAGGCATGCCAAGATGGTAGCCTCTTCTCACCCGCCTCTCACCGATGTGATGACTGAGCGTCCATGCGAGCTGCTCCATATGGACCTTGTTGGCCCAGCTCGTGTGCGATCTGCGGGTGGGAAGTGGTATGTCCTTGTTGTGGTGGACGACTATTCTCAGTATGCGTGGGTGTTCTTTCTTGAGGATAAGGGGGAGGCGTTTGGTTTTGTTCGAGATCTAGTCTTGAGGTTGAGGAACGAGAGGCACGAAGATGCCATACGAGCTATCCGCAGTGATAATGGCTCGGAATTCAGAAACTCTCGTTTTGAAACCTTTTGCCATGACTTGGTGAAGGACCGATACGGCGAACCAGAGAGGGGGGGGAGTGAATGGGAGCCGATAAAAATTCTTCTCGAAGGAGATGAAAACTCCAACAAGACGAACGCGGCTTCCAACACACGTCTCCGACTCACTACCAAGGTTGGTCAAGCCCACGTAGCCACTGGAGTGCCACTGGACCTAGGAACCAACACGCAGCCTTCCGACCCGAGAAACACGACGGAAAAACCAAACCTCGAGTCTACAGACCCACACCGGTCGACCGGTGAGCACCACCGGCCGACCGGTCCCTGCGCGGTGAACCCGAGCAACTTCCACTAAGTGGCTCTACACCGGTCGACCGGTGAGACACACCGGTCGGACGGTGGCGGCCGAAAGCCCCCAAGACACCAAACGGGCCAACCGACCACCAAACGGACCCAAACTCGAAACAGGAAAGCACCACCGGACAACAACGAACACACCAAGACGTTCACCCGAGCAAAAACCCACAAGGGCTTGCACGGTCAGACCGGTCAAGAGCACCGGTCAGACCGGTGTGGCCTGGGCAGCTCGGGATGAACAGCACCCGCGGGTCAACTCCCCCAAATCCAAATCTCGATCTCCCGAATCGCTCCACGGACTTGAACAAGACTTTGGGGATATCAAGAACACCTCATGAGGAGTTCATAGCCAAGTTTAATCCCACAAAAACTCGTCCAAAAAGGAGGAATCGAAGAAATCCCGCCGAAGGCACCTCCAACCCAAGAACTCAAGAAACCCCCAAAATCGAGCACCTTTACTCATGGATTTGGGAGGGGAATCACAGCCCAAAGAACCACGAAGGGTTCCCACAAATTTCCCCCATCAAATCCCCAAGAGAAAGGCCCCGAAAACAACCCAAAGAAATCACCGAGAGAGGGCTCCGAAAATCACCACCAAGAACAACCGGGGAAAACACATCCAAACCTTGAGGAACCACGCCGAATCATCTATACATGAAACAAAGGTTCGTACAAGGTCTAGCAAGCCGCCCGATCATCCATCCCTCTCTACAAGATCTCTCCGTGAAGCTCTCTTGCTAGTCCTAGAGAAAACCTAAGGAAAATAGGTGGAAAATAGGAAAACAAATGAGCTAGGGTTCCAAGAGTTGGTTGCCAACCTCTCACCTCTTGGGTTATATAGGTGGCAACCGAATGTCTAAAATGCCCCTCTCTACTAACTAGGGATACAAGCCCCTCAAGGGCGGATTTGGAATTCTTGATGCCTTCACCATCGGACGGATGCCCGGCGACCGCACCTCGCGTAGCCTCGACGCAAGCCATGCGATCCCGACGCGTGTCCTCCGCTTCGAAGATTCGGACGCGCGTCGTCGCACACGGGCCGACCGGTGCTCCTCACCGGCCGGACCGGTCCCCACCGGTCGGACCGGTCGGACCCACCGGTCGGACCGGCCCGGTGCCGCCGCACCTCCGTCTTCGGTTCTCCGGTCTTGGCTTTGTGGATCAACCAAGGAACCCGGTGGTTTTACGGTGAACCACCGGAAACCCCGCGAACTCGGTGTAGCCTCCGCCAATCTCCACTCATGACTTGGCTCCCACGTAGTCCCGGCTCGACCTTGGTTTTGAGGCTCAACCAAGAAACCGTCCACGACTTCATCTTCTTCGTTCATGCCACCATGCGGCCCGCACTTGACCCCGCCGGCCACCGGGTCCCTCGAACAAAGCCTACTTGTCTTCTCCACACCGGAGGCCTCACCGGCGACGACCTTTCGCGCTTGTTCTTCACCCGCACCAACACGAGTCAAGCCGCAACCCGCACCCGCAATACTTAGCCAAGAATCAGTCCACACAACGTTGTCAATCACTCATCACACAAGGAAGCGACCATCCACCGGTCCTCGAACCACACATGGTCCTCAATCTCCCCCTTGATGAGTGCATTGACAACACCCACACGGAAGTAACAAGAGAGAAAAGAAAAGAAAAAGAAACGAACAAAAAGAAACTCCAACAAGCGATCGAAAGCCAAACAAAGGCAAAGAGCAAGATCACTTGAAGAAGACAAGTCTCGGACCCCTTAGGCAAGGGCAACGGCTTGACACATCCGAGACAAAGCAAAGCTCAAGCAAAGAGCACAAACCACCGAAACAAAGCTCGAAAACTCTCAAAGAGCTCCCCCTGCACACATGCAAGCTCCCCCTGAACCAATGCAACTCCCCCTGGACGAATGCATGCAAGAAACCACATGAAACAGGGACAGATGCGCAAAGCACTTTCAGCTCACACCGGTCAGACCGGTCATCACCACCGGTCAGACCGGTGCCTAACATATGTACAGGACCAGCACTCACACCGGTCAGACCGGTGACCCTGACCGGTCAGACCGGTGCACAACAGAGCCCAGAAATGGCTCGAAACCACCTGAAAACCTTCTAAACACGTCCAGCAAGCCATTTCAAGCTCAAACTTCTCCCCCTTGTTGGCAATGCATGAATCAAGCCAAAAAATGCAAAACTTTCAACCTAGAGCTTCTCAAATAGACAAAATTCAACAAAGAATGCTACACATGTCCAAATGAGCAAGTTAGATACTGTACGGCTTCGTATCGATCTCAACTACATGATCACCAAGTTTCACAACCGTTGGATGAAGCTAAGATGGATTTTGGCAATTTTGCGAAAAACTTGCCTCTCATGACCAAAGTCCTAAACATGATCAAAGCATATCAAAATGGCAAGGGCACACAAACTTCATGCTAGGACAGCCATTTTAATCATAAAACCATCATAAACACCCACAAGCACCTCATGTCATGTCAAAGCCACCGAGCCATGTGCCTACTTCTATGTATGAGACTTCTCATTGGTAGGCATCATGCAACGGTTTAGCACCCAGAGCAAATTAAATTCAGCACATATGACATGGGAGCATATTTTCCAAGCATTTTTCATTTCATTTTCAGATTTGTAAATGGTACATGAAATGTCTTTGCGACAAAAAGGAACTTATGCTCCTCCACAAGATAAGTCAAGAGGGCTAAACATTCATGATGGCAAATGAGCCTTTGGCCCCATATGATCAATAAACTAGCTATCCAACCATAAATTAAGCATAGCAAGGCCACAAAAACATGTCAAGAGCATGTAAAGGCATTTACACATGAGAGAGCATACATGTGACATTTTTCAAAAGCATAGCTATCAACCATGGATTATTCATCAAGATCATCAAGAGCTAAGCCAAAACTAACTGTAGCATACCAAACAAGCTCACAAAGACATATATCTCATTCCATGGTGAACAATGTATATGAGAGAAGCTTTCCTAACCAATGCATATGATACAAAATGCATGCAATCTAAGATACAAGGATGCCTATACATCAAGTTACATATGCCATGCCAAATGCAAGAAATGCACAAAGGAAAGCTATACATATGCTACAAACCGGCTCCCACACAAAACTCACAAACCACCGGCTCCTCGAGGGGAGGCAAAAAGGGCTCGACACCACCGGCAAAAGAGCAAAGGAGCACCAAACTCACAAGCTCCCCCTAAACACATGCACTAGGGCCAAAGAGCATACAAAGCTCACCCTACGCACATGAGATAGAGAAGGAGCAAAACAAACCAAGTGGCTTGACCAAGGCCACACACTTAAAGGTCACAAATACACTTACCTTTATCATTTCTTCACAATTCACTAATCCTTGTCCACCATTCCCGAAAGTGATGCACCAACATATCACCACCGGGATATGAAGCCGAAGAACCACCCCCCGATATCAACCAAATGTTCTCCGGGCTATCCACCTGCAACTCAAAACCAAGAGCGAGAGCGAGCAACCGACTCAACACTGGGGTTAGTTCCAAATGTGTAAAACCAGTGCCTAGCCATTTGCTCGAAAGTGGGGTTAGCAAAAACCAAACCATCTTTCCTACCAAAGCTACCTCCACGAACACCACCACGGTAACCACCATGAGGGAACCAACCCTCTCTGCCTGGAGGAGGACCAAAACCACGAAAGAAAGCTCGTGGATCATCCCTCCTCACCTTCTCAAAGCCATGACTCCTCCCATCCCCGTAGTGAGCTCGAGGGGGAGAATGCCTAGCAAACTGGCCTCCTGCAAACTTTCCGGACCAACCACCGAACCACGACCTCCGAAACAACCCTCGCACTCGTACGAGCACGAAACCCAAACCGCCGCCGTCCCGAGCCTCGCACCGTCCGACCGGTGCCCCACACCGGTCCGACCGGTGTAGCACGGGCAAGCAACACCTCCAACGACCTTCCGCTCTCCCCAAGCCCGAACCGACCTCACACTCGCCTTGGCCCCGGGCACCGCACACGAGGCTCAAGTACACCATCTAAAGGGTGGTACTTGTCCTTGTTAGCCCACTCCTTCGCCATTCTCTCCTCACGCTTCCTCTTGAAGCAAAACGCTCTCTTGTGACCATCCTTTCCACAAAACTCACAATGGAAACGGATCGATGCGGGCTTAGGCTTGGGATGAGGCTCTTCACAAGGCTTCTCACTTGGTTTCTCACTAGGCGTTTCACTTGCCTTCTCACTCGGTTTTTCTTTTGGTTGGTTTGGCTTGGATGCAAACTTGTATTTGGGTGTGGGTTGTGGTGGAACCGAAACATTCCCAAATTTCCTTTCTCTCTCACCACTGCCCTCACCAACCTTATCCAATCCCAAAGCCCAACCGTCAAAACGCTTACAGCTAGCAATCATCATACCAAGCTGAGGTTCTTGACTCGACAACCAACTCAGCGCTTCACGCAACTTATCATTCTCATCTTGCAAGCGACCAACACATTTTGCAAGATCCAAATTCTTCATAGCATGCAACTCACATGTAGAGCAAGAAGTAGGAATAGGCACTTTCAAATCAGCCTCAAGCGAAACAATGCGAGAACGGAGCTCAGCAATTTTCTCATGCAAACTAGGGCAAGAAGTGCAAGCACCAAGCAAAGTGGGTCTAGATTGTAGCTCAGCCAACTCAACCCTAAGCACATCTAGTTCCTCGCACTTGGAGGCATACTTCTCCCTAAGATCAGTCAAGTCGGCCCAGAAAACGAGCAATCAAGACAATCGTTCTCATCCGAAACAACGGGGCTAGCCTTAAGGGAAACAATCTCAAGCTTGCTATCAAGCACCCGTGTCTCTAGCTCGGCCACTCTAGTCCTAGCATCCTCGAGCAAAGATCTAAGCTCCTTCCTAAGCTTCTTAGCCTCTCTAAGCATGTGATCGCGATTATCAAGCAAGTCAACCAACTCCTCATTCTCCTTGCGCAAAGAGGAGAGCTCATCACATACCTCATCCTCGGAATCCAAGTCCGAGGCGTCCCTCCGGCTTCTCTTGCTGCTCGAACTACGAGCCATGCCGCGAAGTCGTCCTTGAGGCTTAGGCCCGTCACACAAAGGCCGTTGAGATACTTGCCAAAGTTCTTCTTCTTCCTCCTCTTCTTCTCATCCTCTTCGTCTTCATCACTCGAGCTTGAAGACGTGTCCTCGGAATCGGACTCGATGTCGCTCGATCTCTTCATCTTCTCTCGAGACCGAGCCTTCTTCCCATGTTCATGATCCTTCTTCTTGGACTTCTTCCTCTTGTCCATGAACTTGTGCTTGTCGTGGTTGTTCACCTTCGGACACTCGGCGAAATAGTGTCCAGCCTTGCCACACTTGAAGCATGTCCTCGTGTTCCTCCTCTTGTTCACCCGGTTCTCGTGCAGCCTCTCGAACCGCCTCGTCAGGAGCGCCAGCTCGTCCTCTCCAAGCTCGTCGAACTCCTCATCTGGCATAGACATCAAAGAGGAGAAAGAGAACATCCTGGTGGATGGATTAGTGTTAGCCTTTCCTTTCGAACCACCAACGAGGGCAAGACTATGGGAATCAGTCGGTCCCTCGAGCTTGGCAGTCATGCCCCTATCCACCTCGGCCGACTTGAGCTTCGAGAACGGCTCGTTCACCGTCAGAGTGTCATACTTCTCCGACTCGACAATGGCCTCGAACTTTCCGCCCCATATCGTACGATCCAAAGAGTGTAAGAGCTTGACCGCTCTATCATGATCATCGTACGGGAGCACGTCCACATTGGCCCTCATGTTGTTCACAACCACCGTGAACCTGCGAAACAAGGCATCGATAGACTCACCGGGGAGATGAGTGAAGTTCTCGTACTCTCTCCGTAGGTCGCATACATCCGTGCCGAACACGGGCGTTCCCAACATGAGCCTCCTTCAACACCGCCCAAATCCTACAAGCCAAGTGCTCGGTGTGCACCCGATCGAACTCAGGCTGACACAAAGCACGAAACAAGTAGTCGACCGCCTTATTGTTGGCGTCGAAGCTGTCCCTCGATCCTGGAGCGAGGAAATCAACCGGCTGGACATAGCCTGTGTCCACCGTGACATCCCAAAGCAGCTGACCCTTTCCGCGGAGGAACGCACCCATCCGCTTGCTCCACATCTGGTAGTTCTTGCCATCGAAGTGTGGAGGACCCGAACCCCGTTCCTGGTACGCCATCCTTGGATCTTAGACTGGTTAGAGTCAACAAAGACCCGAACCGGCTCTGATACCACTTGAAGGACCGATACGGCGAACCAGAGAGGGGGGGAGTGAATGGGAGCCGATAAAAATTCTTCTCGAAGGAGATGAAAACTCCAACAAGACGAACGCGGCTTCCAACACACGTCTCCGACTCACTACCAAGGTTGGTCAAGCCCACGTAGCCACCGGAGTGCCACCGGACCTAGGAACCAACACGCGGCCTTCCGACCCGAGAAACACAGGCGGAAAAACCAAACCTCGAGTCTACAGACCCACACCGGTCGGACCGGTGAGCACCACCGGTCGACCGGTCCCCGCGGGTGAACCCGAGCAACTTCCACTAAGTGGCTCTACACCGGTCGGACCGGTGAGACACACCGGTCGGACCGGTGGCGACCGAAAGCCCCCAAGACACCAAACGAGCCAACCGACCACCAAACGGACCCAAACTCGAAACAGCGGCACCACCGGACAACAACGAACACACCAAGACGTTCACCCGAGCAAAAACCCACAAGGGCTTGCACCGGTCGGACCGGTCAAGAGCACCGGTCGGACCGGTGTGGCACCGGGCGACTCGGGATGAACAAAGACCCGCGGGTCAACTCCCCCAAATCCAAATCTCGATCTCCCGAATCGCTCCACGGACTTGAACAAGACTTTGGGGATATCAAGAACACCTCATGAGGAGTTCATAGCCAAGTTTAATCCCACAAAAACTCGTCCAAAAAGGAGGAATCGAAGAAATCCCGCCGAAGGCACCTCCAACCCAAGAACTCAAGAAACCCCCAAAATCGAGCACCTTTACTCATGGATTTGGGAGGGGAATCACAGCCCCAAAGAACCACGAAGGGTTCCCACAAATTTCCCCCATCAAATCCCCAAGAGAAAGGCCCCGAAAACAACCCAAAGAAATCACCGAGAGAGGGCTCCGAAAATCACCACCAAGCACAACCGGGGAAAACACATCCAAACCTTGAGGAACCACGCCGAATCATCTATACATGAAACAAAGGTTCGTACAAGGTCTAGCAAGCCGCCCGATCATCCATCCCTCTCTACAAGATCTCTCCGTGAAGCTCTCTTGCTAGTCCTAGAGAAAACCAAAGGAAAATAGGTGGAAAATAGGAAAACAAATGAGCTAGGGTTCCAAGAGTTGGCTGCCAACCTCTCACCTCTTGGGTTATATAGGTGGCAACCGAATGTCTAAAATGCCCCTCTCTACTAACTAGGGATACAAGCCCCTCAAGGGCGGATTTGGAATTCTTGATGCCTTCACCATCGGACGGATGCCCGGCGACCGCACCCTGCGTAGCCTCGACGCAAGCCATGCGATCCCGACGCGTGTCCTCCGCTTCGAAGATTCCGGACCGCGTCGTCGCACACGGTCGGACCGGTGCTCCTCACCGGTCGGACCGGTCCCCACCGGTCGGGCCGGTCAGACCCACCGGTCAGACCGGTCTGGTGCTGCTGCACCTCCGTCTTCGGTTCTCCGGTCTTGGCTTTGTGGATCAACCAAGGAACCCGGTGGTTTTCGGTGAACCACCGGAAACCCCGCGAACTCGGTGTAGCCTCCGCCAATCTCCACTCATGACTTGGCTCCCACGTAGTCCCGGCTCGACCTTGGTTTTGAGGCTCAACCAAGAAACCGTCCACGACTTCATCTTGCTGTTCATGCCACCATGCGGCCCGCACTTGACCCCGCTGGCCACCGGGTCCCTCGAACAAAGCCTACTTGTCTTCTCCACACCTGGAGGCCTCACCGGCGACGACCTTTCGCGCTTGTTCTTCACCTGCACCAACACGAGTCAAGCCGCAAGCTGCACCTGCAATACTTAGCCAAGAATCAGTCCACACAACATTGTCAATCACTCATCACACAAGGAAGCGACCATCCACCGGTCCTCGAACCACACATGGTCCTCACTTGGGTCTTGAGCACCAGTTTTCGAGTCCGTATACGCCTCCCCAGAATGGTGTTGTGGAAAGGAAGAACAGGACCTTGTGTGAGATGGCTCGGGCGATGCTTGATGAGCATAGGACTCCGAGGAGGTATTGGGCTGAGGCGGTTAATACCGCGTGCTATGTGTCGAACAGGATCTACCTCAGAGTGCACAAGAAGAAGACATGCTATGAGTTGATGCATGGTCGCACACCCAAGGTGAGTCACTTCCATGTCTTTGGTTGCAAGTGTTTCATTCTGAAGAAAGGCAGGAAGTTGGATAAGTTTGAGGCTAGGTCTGTCAATGGTATTTTCTTTGGTTATGCATCTCACTCTCGAGCATATCGTGTGCTCAATCTTGAAACTAACCAAATCGTGGAGACTTGCGAGGTAACCTTCGACGAGACAGAGGGGGAGTATGCCCGACACCACGTAGTCAGCTTGTCTTTGAGCATGTAGGTGATGATGAGCTTGGCGAGGAGATCTTTCAGGAGGAGGAGCATGAACATGGAGACGATGAAGATGGCGGTGCGGTGCCCCCGGCTGAACATTTACCCACTACTTCGACTACGGTGATGGACGGACCCTCTACTACACCTACGACAACAAATCAAGAATGAGGAGAAGCTGATGTTGAGGGGGAGGTAGCATCGAGGTGAGAACCTCCCCGGCGAGTACAAGTGGATCACCCAGCTTCGAGGATCATCGGCGACATGGATGAACGCACTACACGGTCGAGGGTTCGAAACAATTGGGTTAATTCGATGCATGAGGAGTTGGAGAACTTTGAGAGGAATCAGGTTTGGTAGTTGGTTGACCCTCCCCCAGGGTGTAAGCCGATTGGTACAAAGTGGGTGTGGAAGAACAAAGAGGGAGAGAAAGGTGAGGTTGTGAGGAACAAGTCGATGCTTGTTGCTCAAGGGTTCAGTCAGAAGGAGGGGATTGACTACGAGGAGACCTTTGCTCCCGTAGCCCGTTTGGAGGCGATTAGGATCCTTCTAGCCTTTTCCGTGGCTCAAGGGTTCAAGTTGCACCAAATGGATGTGAAGAGTGCTTTTCTGAATGGTGTGTTGGAGGAAGAAGTGTATGTGAGGCAACCTCCGGGGTTTGAGAGTGAGAAGTACCCCCACCGGGTGTACAAGTTGAGGAAGGCCTGTATGGGTTGAAGCAGGCGCCTAGATCTTGGTATGAGAGGTTGAGGGGGTTCTTGTTTGAGAGAGGTTTTGAGATGGGAAGGTCGATCAGACCTTGTTTTTGCTGAGGCAGGGCAGAGATATCCTGATTGTGCAGGTGTACGTGGATGATATTGTCTTTGGTGGCTCGTCTAACTCTCTTGTTGCAAGGTTTGCAGATGATATGAGTAGTGAATTTGAGATGAGCATGATGGGCGAGTTGCAGTTCTTCCTCGGGCTACACATCAAACAATCAAAAGAAGGAACATTTGTGCACCAGGCTAAGTACACCAAGGACATTGTGCGGAAGTTCAAGATGGAGGACTCCAAGGCTACGACGATGCCGATGAGTACGACTACAGCTCTTGATGCGGACGAGGAAGGTGAACACGTGGACTAGAAGGAGTACCGGAGCATGATCGGGTCACTCCTCTACTTGACGGCGACGAGGCCGGACATACAGTTCTCGGTGTGTCTGTGCGCTCGTTTTCAAGCGTCTCCGAGGACTTCGCATCGGCAAGCGGTGAAGCGAATTTTCAGGTACTTGCGTCACACTCCCGACTTCGGCCTTTGGTACTCCGCATCCTCTTCTTTGGCGCTTCATGGCTTTTCAGACGCGGATTTTGCCGGGTGTCGGTTGGATAGAAAGTCCACTTCTGGGACTTGCCAGTTTTTGGGGTCTTCTCTGGTGTCTTGGTCTTCCCGCAAACAATCGAGTGTTGCTCAATCCACTACCGAGGCAGGGTATGTTGCCGCTGCTAGTTGTTGCTCTCAGCTCCTTTGGATTTCATACACCATGAGTGACTTTGGTGAGGAGTATACCCATGTCCCACTTCAATGTGATAGCACAAGTGCCATAAGTGTTGCAAAGAACCCAGTGCTCCATTCCAAAACCAAGCACATAGAAGTGAGGTATCATTTTCTGAGAGACAACGTAGAGAAAGGAAAGATAGCTTTGATCCATGTACCCGCACATGACCAACTAGCCGATATTTTCACCAAACCCCTAGATCAAGCAACTTTCACTCGTTTGCGGGGGGAACTTGGTGTGTGTTTGATTTCTTGAGTTGGGTGTGTGGGAGCTCCTTTGTAGCATATGTATAGTTTTCTTTGTGCATTTCTTGCATTTGGCATGGCATATGTAACATGATGTATAGGCCTCCTTGTATCTTACATTGCATGCATTTTGTATCATATGCATTGGATAGGAAAAGCTTCTCCTATATACATTGTTCACCATGGAATGCTATTTATGTCTTTGTGAGCTTGTTTGGTATGCTATGGTTAGTTTGGCTTAGCTCTTGATGATCTTGATGAATAATCCATGGTTGATAGCTATGTTTTTGACAATTGTCACATGTATGCTCTCTCACGTGTAAATGCCTTTATATGATCTTGACATGTTTTAGTGGCTTGGTTATGCTTAATTTGTGCTTGGATAGCTAGTTTATTGATCATATGGGGCCAAAGGCTCATTTGCCATCATGAATGTTTAGATCTCTTGCTTCATCTTGTGGAGGGGCATAAGTTCCTTTTTGTCGCAAAGACATTTCATGTACCATATATGAATCTGAAAATGAAATGTAAAATGCTTGGAAAATGTGCTCCCATGTCATATGTGCTAAATTTAATATGCTTTGGGTGCTAAACCGTTGCATGATGCCTACCAATGAGAAGTCTCATACATAGAAGTAGGCACATGGCTCGGTGGCTTTGACATGACATGAGGTGCTTGTGGGTGTTTGTGATGGTCTTATGATTAGAATGGCTGTCCTAGCATGAAGTTTGTGTGGCTTTGCCATTTTGATATGCTTTGATCATGTTTAGGACTTTGCTCATGAGAGGCAAGTTTTTCACAAAATTGCCCAAATCCATCTTAGCTTCGTCCAATGGTTGTGAAACTTGGTGATCATGTAGTTGAGATCGATATGAAGCCGTAGAGTATCTAACTTGCTCATTTGGTGTGTAGTATTCGTTGTTGAATTTTGTCTATTTGAGAAGCTCTAGGTTGAAAATTTTGCATTTTTGGCTTGATTCATGCATTGCCAACAAGGGGGAGAAGTTTGAGCTTGAAATGGCTTACTGGACGCATTTAGAAGGTTTTCAGGTGGTTTCGAGCCATTTCTGGGCTCTGTTGTACACCGTCTGACCGGTGGGGAGCACCGGTCTGACCGGTGTGAGTGCTGATCTTGTGCACATCTTAGGCACCGGTCTGACCGGTGGTGATGACCGGTCTGACCGGTGTTGCATGCATTCGTTCAAGGGGAGGTGCATTGGTTCAGGGGAGCTTGCATGTGTGCAGGGGGAGCTCTTTGTGGTTTTTCGAGCTTTGATTCGGTGGTTTGCGCTCTTTGCTTGAGCTTGGTTTTTGTCTCGGATGTGTCGAGCCGCTGCCCTTGCCTAAGGGGTCCGAGACTTGTCCTCTTCAAGTGATCTTGTTCTTTGCCATCGTTTGGCTTTCGATCGCTTGTTGGAGTTTCTTTTTGTTCGTTTCTTTTCCTTTTCTTTTCTCTCTTGTTACTTTCGTGTGGGTGTTGTCAATGTACTCATCAAGGGGGAAATTGAGTACCATGTGTGGTTCGAGGACCGGTGGATGGTTGCTTCTTTGTGTGATGAGTGATTGACAACGTTGTGTGGACTGATTCTTGGCTAAGTATTGCAAGTGCAGGTTGCGGCTTGACTGGTGTTGGTGCAGGTGAAGAACAAGCGCGAAAGGTCGTCGCCGGTGAGGCCTCCAGGTGTGGAGAAGACAAGTAGGCTTCGTTCGAGGGACCCGATGGCCAGCGGGGTCAAGTGCGGGCCGCAAGGTGGCATGAACAGCAAGATGAAGTCATGGACGGTTTCTTGGTTGAGTGTAATACCCTAATTCTACTAAAAATTTGGCTTTATTAAAATTTGCTAGAAACGTTTAAATGCTTAAGGAATATAAGGTTTGCTTTATTTATTTTTAGGCATTTAAAACCTTTTCTAAAATAAAGTCAATGGAAGATAGGAATTAATTGTTGCATACATGCTGGAGCATTTCTTTTGGTTGTTGGAATTCAAATTCAAATTTGAATTCTATGGTTTGAAACCCCTTTTCAAAAAAAGTCTAAACCCTTTCCCTTTCTTCCTTAACCCCTTTCCCCCTTCCAGCCCAACCTAGCCTTCCCAGCCCGGCAACCCCGCGCTGCAGCCCAACCCAGCGACGGCCGCCAGCCGCGCAAGCCGCCCGGCCGGCCCGGCTAGCCGGCCCGGCCCGGCCGCTTCGGCCCGCCGCGGCCGCACCCCCGCGCGCGTGCCGCTAACGGGTGGGGCCCCCTCGTCATCCCCTACCCCGCGCTCGTCCCCGACCGGGACTCGCCCGCGCCGCCACCGCCCGAGTCCGGCGGGGTACGCGTCCCCGTGCGTGGCCCGCACGCCAAGACATCCAACCAGGCTATTTAAGGCACGCCGCCGCCCCTGGACCACCCTACTTGAGAAACCCGAGCCGCGGCCTCTTGCGCCGCGCCCCGCCGGAAACCCTAACCCTAGAGCGCCGCCGCCGCTGTTCCCCGGTTTCCGCCACCGTCGCCGCTCTTTTGTCGCCGTGAAGCCACCCAGGAGACGCGCAAGAAGGTGAGGCACCCGCCAGCGTCGCTAGATGTCGATCCCGTGCACCCCGTCGCCTTGGAGCCGTCGCCGGAGCTCTTGGGCCGCGCCGCCGCGCCGTCCCGCCGCCCCCGCCGCATCTCCGCCGCGACCGTCGCCCCCGGTTGCTTCGCGTGCTCTTGCGCCACGCATAGATGTCTCCCCGCGCCCCAAATCGTGCACCGGAGCCCAAGATTGGGTACACCGGCGAGCTCCGCCGCCCAGCGCCGCCGCAGCCGCTCGCCGCCGGCTTAACACCGCCGCTCGCCGCTCGCATGTGTTCTGCGCCGTTGGATCGAGATCCAGCGTCTCAGATCCGATCCAGCCACCCATGTTGACCACAGCCGTTAGATTCAGATCCAATGGATCTAAAGCACCCGACCCGGTCAACTAGGTCAACCCCGCCGCCAGCCCTGGCAGTTTTGCAGAAAAGCCCCTGAGTTTTCCTATATTCACAGATATACCCTTCCACCTTAGAAGATTCCCTGCAGTTCAGTCCTTTTTCTTTATTTTAGCCCAGAATCTTTTCAAATCTTTACGGATTAGTCCCTACACCTTCCCTAAACCATAACTTAGTCGTTTTAGCTCCGATTTTAGCGTTCTTTATGTCCACGCGTTCGTTTCGAAGCGTAGATTAGTTTTATGCTACTGTTTAGATCTGTTTGATCTGTTTGGTGATTGTTTCTTATTTATTTCTATTGTATGCTTGTATGTGATGATTGTGGACCGTAGAGAGCGATTCGTTCGAGGGATTTGAAGATCAAGTCGTGCAAGAGTTTGAGCAGCAAGGCTTTGTTGAAGGCAAGTATTCCTTGATGCATGCCCGTTTATCCTACATAACATGCATTTAAATTCACTGTTTTTACTTTTCCGCTTGCATTAATATGATGGGAACCTATTAAGGATCATGCCTAGATTTTTACTACCTTTACCTTGATACCGGGTTTATTAAATTAATCTTGTGGTAGCTATTGCTTAGCATGCTCAACTGGGATTGGTATTAAATCAACTTGGATACCTTTCGTTATTCTATGTTCCGTTCATGATCTTTTACTTTACAAGAACACTTTAATATGATAATCGGAACATGGAGAACCACCCAGGAAAACAGTACAACCACAAGAACTAATGGGCAATGGTCTTGGCTGAATAATTAGGAACTTTAGCTTGGGATGGTCTTACCCGATAAGGACAAGGGATCGGCGGTGCATCGTGGGGTATGGATTCGCTCTAGCAGGGGGTTGGGTGAGTTATTCTTTTATGGTGGGGTATCGACCTGCTAGGGGACTTTATACCTTGCTAACTGATTCGGACCTTGTGGGTCATAACTTGCTAGGGAACCTTTGTAAAGGCCATGTAGCGTCCCTATGCAATCACACCTCGGAAGTGTGATATGGTGCCTTGCAAACACCGCATGGTTGGGTCCAAAGTTCTTCGGAGCTTTTACGCTACTTGTGGGTAAAGATGTACAACCTCTGCAGAGTGTTAAACTAATCGATTAGCTGTGCTTACGGTCAAGAGCAGCCTGGACACTCACATGATTAAATTATGGAACTTTAATGTTTAATTGCTGTTTTATTCTTTATTTATAATGCTTATATCTTATTAATTGGGTTGGTATGAACTTACACCTTTAATAATCAGGTTGCTAATAAAACTTGACCAACTAAAATGCTAAAGTGCTTGAACCTTAGCCATCCATCATATGGCCTCGCATGTTATGTTGTTCTCTCTTGCTGAGTACGATATGTGCTCACGCTTGTTTATTCTCATGCATCTACAATACCCGGAATTGCTGCTCAGACTGGGAGAACTTTGAAGATATTCCAGGAGATTTCCAGGAGTTCTAGGTGTGCGTAGTCTTCGGTCGACCGCTCGTGGAGGCATTTTGTCATTGCGAGAACTCGTTTATTTAAGATTCGTTTGAGACTATGGTTTGTAATAACTCTTTATTCGTGTGGCACTGTTTTTGGTATTCATAATGTCTAAGCGTGTGTGTAACTTGATCCTAGCGCACACGTGATCAATGCATTCGGTTTTGCCTTTAAAACCGGGTGTGACAGAGTGGTACCAGAGCTGTGTTGACTGTAGGAACGCTAGCCTAGATAGAAATGGTCGAACTATGGATTTTATACTCATAGAAGCTTTCTCTTACATGCTTGCTTTATTCTTATTAACCTTACTCTTGCCTTTTTGCCTTACTCTTGAGCTCTCTGCATCCTTTACCTTGTGCTTGCTTTAGCTCTCATCCTTTTGCCTTACCATCTTTCTCATTCTGCACTGCACTACAGATGGTTCGTAGTTTGAAGACCTCTCAGGCTGGAGCAGTCCATCAGTATGCTCCACAGGAACAGTACAATGACTTGCATGATGGAGACACAGATGAGGAGATTGAGATGGAGCCTGCACCTATGGTTTTCCCTAACCTTATCATGGTGCCTGATGATGAGGAAGATCCGGAGGAGATGATTCCAGAGGAGGATGAGCTAGCTGAACAGCCAAACCTAGAGGAGCAAGAGCCAGGAGAAGATGAGGATCACCTTGATCAAGAGATGGAGGAAGAAGAACAAGAGCAAGAGGAGGAAGCTGAGGAAGCGATCTGGGAAGTGTACCACTACAGAGCTGATGGAGTAGGCATTCCCATGGCAGACCACCTGAGAGTGATGGTACTCCGCCTGGGCTAAGATAAGGCCCCTGTCTACCATTGTGAGCTGTGGACTCATCCGTGGTTCGAGCCCCATTGGGAGGTTGCTGCCATATTGGAGGAGTACATTCCATGCCGTGGAGTGAAGGAGGTGTCCAAGCATCATGATGTGGCTCACAGGACTACTATGGATGCTAGGATAGCAGAGTCAGCTTGGAGGGCGCTCTATGTGCTCTCTCACAAGGAGCGTGACAGGTTGGAGGATACCCACTGCCGTTACACACCTTTCAGAGCAAGTGGGGAAGCCAAGACTTACATCGCCCCAGCACCAGCCTATGAAGGAACACTCAACAATGTCCGGAGTCTACTTGCAGCTGTGAACACCGCATTGGATGATGCCAACAACACCCTATATGCAGCACAGTAGCAGATTTTCACTCTGCAGACGCAGAGGCGTGCCTTGGAAGCTGCACTTCAGAACAGGGAGCAGCCAGAAGCCCATGAAGCCACAGAAGGATGTACCTCCCCGTCACCCAAGAGGCCACACTACGACTCCCCTGACGCCCGCACAGATGCCATGGAAGAAGATAGTCCTTAGGTTTAAGAATAAGGATATGATCTCTTTGTAATCGCTAGTAGACGATCGGTAAAGTGTGTTTAGTTTAGAGGTGTGGTTGAATGCTTGATTTTGTGCTTAATGTATGAGTTGGATTTTTGGTTGAGTGCAATGTGTTGTGGAGTGATGACCACAACGACATTGGTTTAGTAGTAAGTTTGTGGGGGTTAACTTTCAGTCTCAATCAATTATCTATCTTAATCTTTTCGTCCCTTTAAGTTTTCTCTTAATGCAAATTCGAGATCCCTAAATCTGTTCGCGCAGCTTTCTGAGTCAGCTGCACTGTTTTAATTTTATCTCGAGCTACAGAACTCCGATTGCAATAAAACCAATAGGAAAAGTTCAAGAATTTCGTGACTGATTTTTTGTGCAAAATTCAGAATATTTGGATGTATAATCAGAGAGTTATGACTGAAACATTACAGCCTCACGAATCTGTTAAACACTGCTGACTTACCTGACTTGTTTATTTTATAACCAGAGCTACACAACTCCGATTGAGGTGATTCCAGTTGGAGTAGTTTCATAATTTCATTACCTTTTATCAGTCCAAAATCCATAATTTTTGGTTACCCGCACTGAGAGCTATGCCTGATTGTTTGGAGTCAACAGAATCTGTCTTATCTGAATATCATTGCTATCTTATCTTCCTGAGTTTAACCCTTGGTGCAATCATCTAAAATAATGTCCCTAACACTCAGATGGTGAACACCAGGTCAGGATCAGGTGTTGATCAACCAGCAGGAAGAGCACCCCAGCCAGTGCAAATGGATCCCGCTATGCAGCAATTCCTGGAGGCACAGACTGTTGACGGTTAATAGTTGTATCAAAGTTCGTTTGTGACTTGCAAGCGGACAAGTCTCCCGTCGTAGTCAAGGGACCCTTCTTCCCTCGAGTGGTGAACCCAAGGTATCGAATCCGTGGAACAATGTGCAACGCAAGGATTCAATCTAGTAAAGCAAGGTAAGCTATCTTATGAAGGTAAGTTGCATCTAATCTACTAACTCATAAAGAAAACGAATCTAATCTAATCTACTAAAGAGGTAGCAAGAGAAAGCAAGAGATAACCAATCTAGAGAATCTAGATCATGCTTATGTTGTAGCTCCAAACAAGATAGATGAAGATAGTAAAGCGAATCTCATTAAAAGCATCTTTAAATCGTGGCCTTCCCATCCGACTCCGAAAACGCCCGCCTTTCGGAACCCCCGTTCTGTCACAACGTATTCCTATTCATGCGGGTAGTCTAGGGCGACTTCGATAGAACAAGTTGAAATCACTTGGCCGGTCCGGTATGCACCTCTAGCCACCGCGGCTACAAGAGCACCCTATGTAATCTATCTTAAGTATAGATCGTAGAAGAAGCAAAACCAAGAAGAAAACAAAATCATCGAGAAGGCACTTGATCGCTAGAAATCGAATTCACTTACAAACTTCACCATGAATGATTACATGAACAAGATCACCACCGGGGCCCTCCCTCGATCTTGATCCTCGCTCCGGAGCTCCGACGTGGTCTTCCATGCAAGGTTCCCACGTCGGCTAGGGAAACCCTAGACAACTAGCACGACCCTCATCTCCGAGATGGTGTCCCTCAAGCTTCTCTGCTCCTCGGCGGCGGATTACGACTTCGGTTCTGCGTGTCTCTCGGTCAGGGGGCTATTTATAGCCTGAGAAGCAATTAGGTCAAAGGAGAGGCCGATTGGGCCCCGATTTGGGCTGGGCCGGCCGGCCTGGGCCGGCCGGCCCGGGCCCAGTCGGCCCATCCCGCGGCTGCTTCGCCGGTGTTGCTTCCCACGTCTTCTAGATGTTCTCCCCTTTTGCATGTGGGCCCTTGACGTCGGTTTCTCTCGAATTGGACTCAACTCCTTGTCTTGCAAGATTCAACACTTTTCCGGTTCGAGTCCTTGGAGTTTATCATCTTCTCGGGCTTGGTCCTTGGGCTCTTGGAGTCATGTTCACTTCATTGCTTGACTTGTATCGGGCTTCAAGGTCTTGTCATGAGGTGCTTAATGAACTTATCCGGAAGTCTTGCTTTCAACGTTAAAACCCACGTGTAAACACTTAACTCCAAAACCAACATGCACAAGTGAACTTGTTATACCACGGGGGTTAGTACCAATGAATAAGATACAAAAGTCATGCCAACACCGAAGGTAAACTCATGGCTAGGTTGACGGATTTTCACCGTCAACATCTCCCCCATGCTTAAACCTTGCTCGTCCTCGAGTAAGCCTTCGATGGATATCATCGTTGCCCATCAATGTTTAAACCTTGCACTTGATCATACATGAAAAAAACATAATGCTCTCAAAAGTTTAATTCGTTAAAGTTCCATAATGTACTAGCCTTCATCTCTACGGAGGGTAGATTCTTATTAAGCTTATCCCACAAGTATTAACATGCTCACAAAGTTTAAATAGATCTCAGAATTTTTGAAATAAAGAATGAGATAAAGAAAAGAGCTAAACCAAATTCACAAATTTAAATCACCTTGCATATTGCTCATGAACTCTCATCTCGCTTGTCTCTCAAGCCTATATATTCTACTCCTTTCCCTCTCATAACATATATGTGTGGTAGGCTTTATATGGAGCTTTGGGAAAGTTTAGTCCTAACAAGATTTTATAAATGAGGTGTTGTCAAAACAAGACAAGCTTCTCATGGTCTTACCGAGACTCGTCAAAAAGGTCATTGGAAAAAAATGTTAAGTCAAGGAGGGGAAAGAGAAAAATACACACACTTTTAGATGAGTGGACATGTGCAAATGGCAAAGAGTGATCCCGAGGCACAAAGGAAGTCCTCGTTATCGGATTGCACATGGTTGAAAAATGAGAATGGATCTTTTAAACTTGAAGCCTTGAATGCACTCTTAGAGAACCGGGGAGTTCACTTTACGCATATTTTTTTTCTTTCTCATATTTCTCATTCTTTTCTTTCTTTCTTTCTTTCTTTCTTTCTTTCATTATATATTTTTTTCTTTACCTTGAAAGTCATGATTATCACTGGATTTTTTTTCTTTCATCATTCTTTTTTTCTTTTTCTTTCATCATCATTTTTTTTAAAATATCCCCCTTTTAACTCTAAAACTGCACCGTACCTACCTCCTCCCCCATGCTTAGACGTTGCTCGTCCTCGAGCAAAGAGGCGAAAAAATAAGGTAGGTACCGGAAATATTTTTCCTTGGAGAGATACTTGAAATCTTCAATGTCGGCACCGTCTTGCGATCTTCCTTGAATTGATGATCCATTCTCAACGATAGGTTGTGGTCAAGGAGGTAATCACAAAAGATGATATTTGGTTTAAGGGTGGATATCCGGCGAGGTTTGTGAGATCTCCAATGCGGGGATACACAATGCACGGATAAAAGGCTAGCAAAAAGATAGATACGCAAAAACGAAATGACCAGCTTCTTAGTCTCGGGCCAGAGAAATCATGGCCTGCAATAACTCACTCAAAAATAAATCTTGTACACTAAGGTTTATGCACTCAAATATATATTAGGCTTTGGATAGGTTGAGCAACACACAAGTGATATTTGTGACAAGGTAAGCAATATTTTTGAGCATAAAAGACATCTTTAATCTATTCATAACCTGAGAGCACATAAAACACTATGGGTCTTTATTTTAATCATAACCTCCGCTGAAGATTAAGCTAGCATTTAGATAATTTCAGATTTGTATTTTTAAGAGAGCACTAGCTTAAACATGCATAAATCAATTACAAAGATAAACAAAGCAGCAATTATAATCATATATCATCATGGCACAAACTTTGTAACTTTACCAAAGGTAAAAACTTGGTGGCGACATTATTTATGATGAAAATAAACACTAAGATACACGCTGAAAAATTAAACTAACACTAAAAATTAAAGCAAAGCTGAAAATACTACGCAAACATAGGCACATCCAAGCTGAAAATTAAAGAAAAGGGGGTAAAGGAAAGATAACTAAAGCTCCTCCTCTCTCTAATCTTCCGCCGGTGGTTGATATTGATAGTCTTGGTTGTTGTACCCTTACTTGTAATAGGAATGCACCACTTCTCCTATGAATTGTCTGACGGTGCTAGGTGAAGGTGTCCAAGCACATAAGCGACGTTTGCATTTCCTTCACCCATTTGGTTTGCATTGGTTTGGATGGCTGCAATAATTTGCACGTTCCTTGCAGCGTATCCTCCAATGGTGGCCACATTTTGTTGTGGTTGAGGAAGGTGTGCAAATGGCTCCGCAAAGGCTCCGTTGGGTACCGCAAAAATGGTGGGGGTATGGCTGCACCACTCCCCCATGCTTGCATTGGTACACCATCGTAGTAACTCGGCGGCGCCGGGGTTCCTCCCAATGGTGGGACATAATTTTGTTGTGCACCTCCTCCTTGGGTCGTGGAAAAACCTTCTCCTACAATTCTTCTCTTTTATTTTTTTTCGCCGACACAAGAAGTCCTTCCTCTAACCGATCTTCTTCCCCTCAAGAAAAGTCTTAATCTTCAATCCGGAAGGGGCAAATTCACCTAGGCCACTTGGAAGCCTCTTCTCTCATCTTCACTCTTATATTTTCCTTTCTTCATATACTCAAATTCTAGGGAGGTCCCAGGTAGGAGATGATTCGGGTTCCTTGTAATACCCGGTTTTAAAGAGATAGCCAATACGGAGAGGCAACACCCCGAACCAATATCTTTCGAACTCGATGTTGCTTAACAACACCACCGGTTGATCATAGGTGAGTGGGGTCTATTGGCCACTTGGCAATCAAAGCCAAGTAAAGCCAATTCAACTCCGTGTTGGTTATCTTTGTCTCTCTTGTTCTCCCAAAAATCCACTTGCACAAAAGCGACACACTTGGATGATGGGGTTCCGGATAGTATTTCTTCGTTGATGGTCTCTTCCCGTGATCATACTCCAAAAACCTTCCCATGTGCCTCATGCATATCCACTTGTTCCGGAGCTCCCTTTTGAAAATAGGAGACACTCGCCCATGGGTCTACGATACTAGAACGTGCAATCATTTCGAACATGAAAACCAATCTAATCTATCGAGGGTTGTGACCACGGTTTCGCCCTTTCCCTCCTCTCGTACTCTCACTACGCGAAGGTATTCATGACTAGACCTATGATGGTCACGGTGAAAGATGATAGATAGATAATCCAACAAAGTATGATCACATCTCAAGATCGATTGCAACCCATGGATGAAAGGAGATTACCCCATCAAGGTGCTAGAAATAGCATCATTGATCAAGGTTACCCTTCCGATGGTGTCTTCCTTCTTCTCCTCTTGTGGGCTCCCTCCAACGGAATGAGAGACTCAGCACTCCTTCATCAAGGGTATGCGCCATGGTCATGAAAATTTCCTAGGCGAATTCCTTGTGGGTGTTTGCCGACACTCTGCTAGAGAATTGCACCGGTGTCCCGTGTGAAACCCAATATGTGGAGAGCTTGGTCGTCGATGTCGACGTTCGCTACAAGCCTCTACTTAAGGCGAGCGAGCTTCTTCTCCTCCTCCGTCATGATGACATACCCCTCGGAATACCGCGGAGCATATGGAGGTGGAGCGGATGATCGTGTCAAGCGGCGAGGTTGGACAAGCGGCTCCTCCATATGTTATTGAAGTTTGGTAAACCTCATAAACGAGTTTCGTGTGGCCCTCATGCCACCAAGGAAAAGAGTGCGATTCCTCCTCGGTGGTGCCGTGTCCTCCTCCATACTCCAAGGAAACTCGGAAACTGAGTGCCTCCTCGAAGAGGTTGTCGATGATGGCTTAGACGACGATGATCCCTTCTTCTTTGGTGAAAAGGCTTGTAGTTTTCTTCCATGATTGCAGCACTCTCCCTCACAAATATATATATCCAGGGTTTTCACCCGGTAACAAGGTACACAAATATTATTTTGGAGTCTGGACTTTGAGTGGTTAAGGATGTGATTTGTTGCACGAAACAAACGCGGTGGATGGCTAAGTCTAAGGTGGTTCCGGCCTACAAACTAGAGCACACGAACAAAGAGTTGGATGAAAGGCTTACCTCTCTCCTCCTCTTGGCTCGGTTCTTCTCTAGTGCATTCATGTTGCTTTGTGATCGCGTACACCTTCCAAACGTTCCCGTCCACTCCTTCGCTTGCATTATTGCTCCTTCCACTTGATGTTTTCGCTTTGACTCACTTCCATACTCCCTTGCCTCACATGCATCCATGATATTCCTACAAAACAAAGCCTTGGCTGCCCCCCATGCTTGTACTTTGCATGTGGTTTAAATATGTTGGAGGGGCATCCCGTGAAGTATCATGGTGCATGCATGGTTAGGTTAACTAGATTGCCTCCCTTTAAGTGTGTTTAAGGCTAAGCACTCCTCTAATTTCGAAATTTAAAAATATTTTTCAGAGCCATGCAAGAGCTCAAGCATAAATTTAGAGAAGTTTTTAAACCATTAAAAACAAATGTAAGTCGAAAATATTTTTCGACTACGTCGATTTCGGTCTCACCGGTATAGTTTGCCTTCATTAGTTGAGAGCAAGCTTTTCCCGGCTTGATCATGGGGGCATAGGTTTAGGTCCCTATTTTGATTAGATGAGAGAGATTTTGAATGAAATAAAATTAAGTGAGGCTTAGAAAAATTCTAATACTAGAGAAACCAAGGATATGGATCTTTAAATCAACCAAAAATCAAGTTTCTAGGTTCACGTGAGTCCTACCACATGCTGAAATTTAAATAACATTTAGATACAAGTCGTGGCTCTACTCGAGTGTTTTTAGCATGAAAAACAAGTCAACCACAGCACCATAATGAGGGTGAAGGGTTGAGTTAGGTTCTGAATTTTTTTTTGGTTGTGGTTTCTCGAAAAAGAAGCAAACAATCACATAGGATGGTTCATGTAAAGGGTTTATGATCAAGCAAAATATTCAACCAAGCATTAAGTCTCTAATATTGTTCAACCATTCTAAGTCTAAGGTTTTGCGTAGTAAAATTCAAAACTGAATTAAAAGGACTCGAAAAACCTGGAATCGGGTTGTCCTCCCGGTAGCTTATTCTTGACTCGACGAAACGGGTTGCCTCCCGCCTAGCGCTTCGTTTATAGTCCATGGCTAGACTTCTTCACTTGATTACTTCGGATCAACGCTCTTTGTGGGCGTTGCAATCTTGGTTACCCACTTTGGCTTAGTCAATTTTTTTTTGGTCTTCACAGGCTGGCTTTGTCCTTTGGTCTTGACGGATGCAACATCTTCCTTGTGGCTCGGCATCTCGAACTCCGGTCTTCGGTTGTGATCTTCATGGTCTCTAGTGTAATCCTTCATCTCTCCTGAATGAGTTTGAGTAGCCTTCACCGTCTTGGGACCATGGAGTTGTCTCGGATATTCTTCTTTGTTACCCATCGGGCGCCAGGCAAGTTGTCCCACTTGCGTCTCCTTGCATGTGGATCTTGCCTTGGCAGCCTTTAGGCGTTGAGCTTCTTTCTCCATCTCCATCTTCTCCATCCTCCTCTTGATTTGAACGGCCTTCCGGCGTCTTGACTTGGAGGTGGTGATTCCCTTGGAGATTTCGACGGTCCTTCGACTTCAAATTTTGAATAAGGGTTTCCACCCCTTTAGCTTGTGTTGCACGTCACCTTTGCCTGTAAAGTTTTCCTGGATCATCCACAAAAAAGTTTGGGTTTCTTGGAGAGGTAGCCAACCATCTCCGGTTAGGGTTAGTAATAAAACAAAAATCTAAACATAAAAACTGGGGTTAATCAAAACTAGATTAGATTGATATTTTTTTTCTTTTGAGGATGATCAAACATAAGAGATGCAAAAGAAAATCAAAAGAAAAACTGAAAGATAAGCGATACTAGATCGGATCTTGATTGCTTGTTCCCCGGCAACGGCGCCAGAAAAAGGGGCTTGTTGACGGTTAATAGTTGTATCAAAGTTCGTTTGTGACTTGCAAGCGGACAAGTCTCCCGTCGTAGTCAAGGGACCCTTCTTCCCTCGAGTGGTGAACCCAAGGTATCGAATCCGTGGAACAATGTGCAACGCAAGGATTCAATCTAGTAAAGCAAGGTAAGCTATCTTATGAAGGTAAGTTGCATCTAATCTACTAACTCATAAAGAAAACGAATCTAATCTAATCTACTAAAGAGGTAGCAAGAGAAAGCAAGAGATAACCAATCTAGAGAATCTAGATCATGCTTATGTTGTAGCTCCAAACAAGATAGATGAAGATAGTAAAGCGAATCTCATTAAAAGCATCTTTAAATCGTGGCCTTCCCATCCGACTCCGAAAACGCCCGCCTTTCGGAACCCCCGTTCTGTCACAACGTATTCCTATTCATGCGGGTAGTCTAGGGCGAGTTCGATAGAACAAGTTGAAATCACTTGGCCGGTCCGGTATGCACCTCTAGCCACCGCGGCTACAAGACCACCCTATGTAATCTATCTTAAGTATAGATCATAGAAGAAGCAAAACCAAGAAGAAAACAAAATCATCGAGAAGGCACTTGATCGCTAGAAATCGAATTCACTTACAAACTTCACCATGAATGATTACATGAACAAGATCACCACCGGGGCCCTCCCTCGATCTTGATCCTCGCTCCGGAGCTCCGACGTGGTCTTCCATGCAAGGTTCCCACGTCGGCTAGGGAAACCCTAGACAACTAGCACGACCCTCATCTCCGAGATGGTGTCCCTCAAGCTTCTCTGCTCCTCGGCGGCGGATTACGACTTCGGTTCGCGTGTCTCTCGGTCGGGGGGCTATTTATAGCCCGAGAAGCAATTAGGTCAAAGGAGAGGCCGATTGGGCCCCGATTTGGGCCGGGCCGGCCGGCTCCGGGCCCAATTCGGCCCATCCCGCGCCCTGCTTCGCCGGTGTTGCTTCCCACGTCTTCTAGATGTTCTCCCCTTTTGCATGTGGGCCCTTGACGTCGGTTTCTCTCCGAATTGGACTCAACTCCTTGTCTTGCAAGATTCGGTACTTTTCGGTTCGGTCCTCGGAGTTTATCATCTTCTCGGGCTTGGTCCTTGGGCTCTTGGAGTCATGTTCACTTCATTGCTTGACTTGTATCGGGCTTCAAGGTCTTGTCATGAGGTGCTTAATGAACTTATCCCGGAAGTCTTGCTTTCAACGTTAAAACCCTGTGTAAACACTTAACTCCAAAACCAACATGCACAAGTGAACTTGTTATACCACGGGGGTTAGTACCAATGAATAAGATACAAAAGTCATGCCAACACCGAAGGTAAACTCATGGCTAGGTTGACGGATTTTCACCGTCAACACAGACCCAGCTCCTCCAGAACTTGACCAACACCGTGACAAACTTGCAAGCCCAGGTCAACAATCCACCGGTGCCGCCACCCGCACCTCGCAACAAGCACCGGGAGTTCATGAGTCATCACCCTCCTGTGTTTACTCACGCCGCTGATCCACTTGAAGCTGAAGATTGGCTAAAGATAGTACTGAAGATGCTCACTACCTGTCAGTGTGACGACAGAGAGAAGGTCCTGTATTTGCGGGACGACTTCAAGGATGCGGCCGCTTGGTGGGATGCGTATTCTCGCCGCTCATGCCGCCCCGGACACTATCACTTGGGAGGAGTTTACCACCAACTTCGGGAGCCATCACATACCCTCCCGGAGTCATGAAGATCAAGAAGAAGGAGTTCCTTTCTCTGAAGCAGGGAGGAATGTCAGTGGCTGAGTATAGAGACAAGTTCACTGAGTTGTCTCGCTATGTAGCTGAGGAGGTTGCTGAAGATAGGAAGAAGCAGGAGCTATTCCTGGATGGGTTAGCTAGTTCGCTGCAAGTACCGCGTCGATGTCCTATCCTTTCCCTAACTTTCGGCGGCTAGTTGATGCCGCCATCCGCTTGGAGCACAAGCGCAAGGAGCTCGGAGAGCGAGAAGAGGAAGGCCGCCGGCTGCGGGCGTTTGGGAGTGCGTCTCGCCCGCGCTTCAACCCACCGCCGAACACCCCGTTCCGCTTTGGGGGACCGGGTGGAAACTTTGGGCAGCGGCAGTCCCGGCGTCCCGCTCGGCGGTTCCCGGCCGATGCGCTCGGCGGTTTCGGCGTCTGTTCCTCGGACTCCCCGCCCCGGTTCCCGGCGAGTCGGCGAGAGAGCCCCAGTTGGCACACCTGTAAGGTCCGTGGCACCGCCCAATCCTGCCACCACTACTTGCTTCAAGTGCGGAGAGCTTGGTCACTATGCCAATGCTTGCCCAAAGTGGAACCCTCCACACACCCCAGTGCAGAACCAACAGCAGACAAGGAGCGGAAGCCAAACCCCGCAGTCTAACAAAGGAAAACAGAGCTATGCACGAGGCAAGGCGATGCACGTTGATGCTGAAGTCGCTCAGGAGAACCCCAGAGTAGTGCTCGGTATGTTTCTAGTCAACTCTACTCCTGCCTCAGTTTTGTTTGATTCTGGAGCATCCCATTCTTTCATTACATCCCAGTTCGTAGCTCAACATAATCTACCTATCAGTCCCATGTCTCGCCACATGTTAGTTACCTCACCTGGGGGGGAATTGAAAGCTATCTATAAATGTGATAACGTCCATCTCAAGATTGTGGGCAGAGATTTCCGTGCCAATCTTATAATCTTGGATTCAAAGGGGATCGATGTGATATTGGGAATGGGATGGTTGACCGCGTGTGATGCGGTGATACAATGTGCTAAGAGATCAATCCTTCTTACAAGTCCAGCTGGTGAAAGGTTTGAGTTTGCAGCAGATCCCGCACCATCAAACACTAGTGCCGTGAATAAGCTTGATGGAGCAGCCTTGGAAGACATACGAGTAGTGTGCGATTATCCTGATGTGTTTCTCGAGGAGTTGCCAGGTATGCCCCCTGACCGAGATGTTGAGTTCGTTATTGATCTTTTACCTGGTACTGCTCCTATCTCTAAGCGCCCATATAGAATGTCTAGTGATCAGTTACAAGAACTTAAAGCTCAGATTAAAGAATTATTGGGTAAAGGGTTTATTCGTGCTAGTTCATCACCTTGGGGAGCACCCATTATCTTTGTGGGTAAGAAAGATGGCACACAGAGGATGTGTGTTGATTACAGGTCCCTTAATGATGTTACCATCAAGAACAAGTATCCTCTGCCACGTATTGAAGATTTGTTTGATCAGATGAGAGGAGCCAAAGTGTTTTCTAAGATCGATCGCGATCCGGTTATCATCGATTGAAGATTAGGCCTTCGGATATTCCTAAGACAGCTTTTACTACCAGGTACGGACTTTATGAGTACACAGTTATGTCCTTTGGGCTAACCAATGCACCCGCATACTTCATGTACTTGATGAACAAGATCTTTATGGAGTATCTGGACAAGTTCGTTGTGGTATTCATTGATGACATTTTAATCTACTCCAAGAATGAGGAAGACCATGAGGAGCATTTGAGGCTTGTGTTGCAGAAGCTGAGAGAGCATGAGTTATATGCGAAGTTCAGCAAGTGTGAGTTCTGGCTCAAAGAAGTGTCTTTTCTAGGTCATATCATCACCAACGGAGGTATTGCGGTAGATCCCAGCAAGGTTAGTGATGTATTGAAGTGGGAAGCCCCTCGTACAGTGTCTGAGATCCGGAGTTTTCTTGGACTTGCTGGTTACTATCGTCGGTTTATTGAAGGATTCTCTAAGATTGTGAAGCCTCTCACTACACTGCTAGAGAAGGACAGGGAGTTCAAATGGACCAGTGCATGTCAGTCCAGTTTTGAAGAATTAAAGAAGCGGTTAACCACAACACCTGTTCTAGTAATGCCTGATCTACGAAAGAGCTTTGACATTTATTGTGATGCATCTCGACAAGGTCTAGGATGTGTGTTGATGCAAGAAGGTCATGTTATAGCCTATGCATCTCGTCAGTTGAGGAAGCATGAGTTGAACTATCCTACGCATGATCTTGAGTTAGCAGCAGTGGTTCATGCATTGAAGATTTGGAGACATTACATTATGGGAACTAAGTGTCAGATCTATACTGATCACAAGAGTCTGAAGTATATCTTCACTCAGAAGGATCTTAATCTAAGACAGCGATGTTGGTTAGAGTTGATCAAGGACTATGATCTAGAGATTCACTATCATCCGGGTAAAGCGAATCTGTTTGCTGATGCTTTGAGTCGGAAGGGCCCACACTAACATGGCTATGATTATTCAGTTCCCTGATGAGTTGGTAAAAGAGTTTGAAAGGCTCAACTTGAAAGTGGTTGCACATGCAGAAGGAGTGACTTTGGAAGTACAGTCCACTCTAGAGCAAGAGATACGTAAGTGGCAGCTAGAGGATGCTGGAATACAGAAAATTAAGGATAGTATGCAACAGGGAGAAGCCCCAGATTTCACAGAAGATGAGCAAGGAACCGTGTGGTTTAAGAACTGGTTGTGTGTACCAGAGACAGGAGATCTCAGAGAGACTATCTTGAGAGAAGCTCACAACTCAGCTTACTCTATCCATCCAGGCAGTACTAAGATGTACCAGGATCTCAAGCAGAGGTATTGGTGGTACGGTATGAAGAGAGATGTGGACGCACATGTGGCTTTGTGTGACACTTGCCACCGGGTTAAGGCTGAACATCAGAGACCCGCTGGTTTGCTTCAACCATTGAAGGTGCCTGAATGGAAGTGGGAAGAGATCGAAATGGACTTCATAGTGGGTTTACCACAAACCCGAGATGGTTATGATTCGATTTGGGTTATTGTGGATTGTTTGACCAAGGTAGCTCACTTCATTCCGGTAAAGACTACTTATATAGGAGCTAAGTTAGCAGAGCTATACATGTCCAGGATTGTGTGTTTGCATGGTGTACCAAAGAAGATCGTGTCAGACAGAGGTACTCAGTTTACTTCTCGTTTCTAGGGGGAAGTTGCATGAGTCTCTGGATACTAAGCTAAATTTCAGCTCAGCTTATCATCCACAGACAGATGGACAGACAGAGAGAACCAATCAGATCCTAGAAGACATGCTGAGAGCCTGTGCGCTTAAGCATGGTGGTAGTTGGGATAAGAGCTTGCCATACGCTGAGTTCTCTTATAACAACAGCTACCAAGCCAGTCTCAAAATGTCACCCTTTGAGGCCTTGTATGGAAGGAAGTGTAGAACCCCGTTATACTGGAGTGAGACAGGCGAAAGGCAGTTATTTGGGGCAGATATCATCAGAGAAGCGGAGAAACAAGTTCAGATCATCAGAGAAAATTTGAGGATTGCTCAGTCTAGACAGAAAAGTTACGCAGATGGTAAGCGAAGGGATGTGGTCTTTCAGGAAGGCGATTATGTGTACCTAAAGGTGTCACCTATCAGAGGTTTGCGTCGATTCAGAGTTAAAGGAAAGTTGTCACCTCGGTTTATTGGACCTTTCAAGATCCTTGAGAGGGTGGGAGAAGTGGCTTACAGATTGGAGTTGCCAGTCCAGCTAGCTGATGTGCATGATGTATTCCATATCTCTCAGTTGAAGAAGGGTTTTGGTCCTCATGACAAGGAGCCGTTACCCTTGGATGATCTAAACGTTAAAGAGGATCTCACTATTGTTGAACACCCCATTCAGATATTGGAAACCATGACAAGAGTCACCAGGAATAGCGTGATTAAGATGTGCAAAGTACAGTGGAGTAATCATGCAGAGGAGGAGGCAACATGGGAAAGAGAGGATGAGCTGAAAGCAGAGTTTCCAGATCTTTTTCCCAATCTGTCCTAATCTCGAGGACGAGATTCTTCTTAAGGGGGGTAGGATTTGTAATACCCTAATTCTACTAAAAATTTGGCTTTATTAAAATTTGCTAGAAACCTTTAAATGCTTAAGGAATATAAGGTTTGCTTTATTTATTTTTAGGCATTTAAAACCTTTTCTAAAATAAAGTCAATGAAAGATAGGAATTAATTGTTGCATACATGCTGGAGCATTTCTTTTGGTTGTTGGAATTCTATGGTTTGAAACCCCTTTTCAAAAAAAAAGGCTAAACCCTTTCCCTTTCTTCCTTAACCACTTTCCCCCTTCCAGCCCAACCCAGCCTTCCCAGCCCGGCAACCCCGCGCGCGCCGGCCCAACCCGGCGACGGCCGCCGGCCGCGCAAGCCGGCCCCAACGGCCCGGCCGGTCGGCCCGGCGGCCGCTTCGGCCCGCCGCGGCCGCACCTCGCGCCGTGCCGCCGACGGGTGGGGCCCCCTCGTCATCCCCTACCCCCGCGCTCGTCCCCGACCGGGACTCGCCCGCGCCGCCGCCGCCCGAGTCCGACTGGGGTACGCGTCCCCGTGCGTGGCCCGCACGCCAAGACGTCCACCCAGGCTATTTAAGGCACGCCGCCACCTTTGGACCGCCCTACCCGAGAAACCCGAGCCGTCGCCTCTTGCGCCGCGCCCCGCCGGAAACCCTAACCCTAGAGCGCCGCCGCCGCTGTTCCCCGGTTTCCGCCGCCGTCGCCTCTCTTTCGTCGCCGTGAAGCCACCCAGGAGACGCGCAAGAAGGTGAGGCACCCGCTGGCGTCGCTAGATGTCGATCCCGTGCACCCCGTCGCCTTGGAGCCGTCGCCGGAGCTCTTGGGCCGCGCCGCCCCCGCCGCCCCCGCCGCATCTCCGCCGCGACCGCCGCCCCGGTTGCTTCGCGTGCTCGCGCGTCGCGCATAGATGTCTCCCGCGCCCCAAATCGTGCACCGGAGCCCAAGATTGGGTACACCGGCGAGCTCCGCCGCCCGCCGCCGCCGCGCCGCTCGCCGCCGGCTTAACACTGCCGCTCGCAGCTCGCATGCGTTCTGCGCCGTTGGATCGAGATCCAGCGTCTCAGATCCGATCTAGCCGCCCGTGTTGACCACAGCCGTTAGATTCAGATCCAATGGATCTAAAGCACCCGACCCGGTCAACTAGGTCAACCCCGCCGCCAGCCCTGGCAGTTTTGCAGAAAAGCCCCTGAGTTTTCCTATATTCACAGATATACCCTTCCACCTTAGAAGATTCCCTGCAGTTCAGTCCTTTTTCTTTATTTTACCCAGAATCTTTTCAAATCTTTACAGATTAGTCCCTACACCTTCCCTAAGCCATAACTTAGTCGTTTTAGCTCCGATTTTAGCATTCTTTATGTCCACGCGTTCGTTTCGAAGCGTAGATTAGTTTTATGCTACTGTTTAGATCTGTTTGATTTGTTTGGTGACTGTTTCTTATTTATTCATATTGTATGCTTGTATGTGATGATTGTGGACCGTAGAGAGCGATTCGTTCGAGGGATTTGAAGATCAAGTCGTGCAAGAGTTTGAGCAGCAAGGCTTTGTTGAAGGCAAGTATTCCTTGATGCATGCCCGTTTGTCCTACATAACATGCATTTAAATTCACTGTTTTTACTTTTCTGCTTGCATTAATCTGATGGGAACCTATTAAGGATCATGCCTAGATTTTTACTACCTTTACCTTGATACCGGGTTTATTAAATTAATCTTGTGGTAGCTATTGCTTAGCATGCTCAACTGGGATTGGTATTAAATCAACTTGGATACCTTTCGTTATTCTATGTTCGGTTCATGATCTTTTACTTTACAAGACCACTTTAATATGATAATCGGAACATGGAGAACCACCCAGGAAAACAGTACAACCACAAGAACTAATGGGCAACGGTCTTGGCTGAATAATTAGGAACTTTAGCTTGGGATGGTCTTACCTGATAAGGACAAGGGATCGGCGGTACTGTGGGGTATGGACTCGCTCTAGCAGGGGGTTGGGTGAGTTATTCTTTTATGGTGGGGTATCGACCTGCTAGGGGACTTTATACCTTGCTAACTGATCCGGACCTTGTGGGTCATAACTTGTTAGGGAACCTTTGTAAAGGCCATGTAGCGTCCCTATGCAATCACACCTCGGAAGTGTGATATGGTGCCTTGCAAACACCGCATGGTTGGGTCCAAAGTTCTTCGGAGCTTTTATGCTACTTGTGGGTAAAGATGTACAACCTCTGCAGAGTGTTAAACTAATCGATTAGCCGTGCTCACGGTCAAGAGCAGCCTGGACACTCACATGATTAAATTATGGAACTTTAATGTTTAATTGCTGTTTTATTCTTTATTTATGATGCTTATATCTTATTAATTGGGTTGGTATGAACTTACACCTTTAGTAATCAGGTTGCTAATAAAACTTGACCAACTAAAATGCTAAAGTGCTTGAACCTTAGCCATCCGCCATATGGCCTCGCATGTTATGTTGTTCTCTCTTGCTGAGTACGATATGTGCTCACGCTTGTTTATTCTCTTGCATCTACAATACCCGGAATTGCTCAGACTGGGAGAACTTTGAAGATATTCCAGGAGATTTCCAGGAGTTCTAGGTGTGCGTAGTCTTCAGTCAGCTGCCTGTGGAGGCATTTTGTCCGCTGCGAGAACTCGTTTATTTAAGATTCGTTTGAGACTATGGTTTGTAATAACTCTTTATTCGTGTGGCACTGTTTTTGGTATTCATAATGTCTAAGCGTGTGTGTAACTTGATCCTGGCGCACACGTGATCAATGCATTCGGTTTTGCCTTTAAAACCGGGTGTGACATTGAGCCTCAAAACCAAGGTCGAGCCGGGACTACGTGGGAGCCGAGTCACGAGTGGAGATTGGCGGAGGCTACACCGAGTTCGCGGGGTTTCTGGTGGTTCACCAAAAAACCACTGAGTTCCTTGGTTGATCCACAAAGCCAAGACCGAAGAACCGAAGACGGTGCTGCAGCAGTGCCAGACCGGTCTCACCGGTGGGTCTGACCGGTGAGGAGCACCGGTCTGACCGGTGTGCGACGACACAGTCTGGAATCTTCGAAGCGGAGGATAAAGGACCGATACGGCGAACCAGAGAGGGGGGGGGGGGGGGGAGTGAATGGGAGCCGATAAAAATTCTTCTCGAAGGAGATAGAAACTCCAACAAGATGAACACGGCTTCCAACACACGTCTCCGACTCACTACCAAGGTTGGTCAAGCTCACGTAGCCACTGGAGTGCCACTGGACCTAGGAACCAACACACCACCTTCCGACCCGAGAAACGCAGCGGAAAAACCAAACCTCGAGTCTACGAGACCCACACCGGTCGGACCGGTGAGCACCACCGGTCGACCGGTCCCCGCCGGTGAAACCGAGCAACTTCCACTAAGTGGCTCTACACCGGTCGGACCGGTGAGACGCACCGGTCGGACCGATGGCGACCGAAAGCCCCCAAGGCACCAAACAGGCCAACCAACCACCAAACGGACCCAAACTTGAAACAGCAGCACCACGGGACAACAAAGAACACACCAAGACGCTCACCCGAGCAAAAACCCACAAGGGCTTGCACCGGTCAGACCGGTCAAGAGCACCGGTCAGACCGGTGTAGCCTGGGCAGCTCGAAATGAACAACACCCGCGGGTCAACTCCCCCAAATCCAAATCTCGATCTCCCGAATCGCTCCACGGACTTGAACAAGACTTTGGGGATATCAGGAACACCTCATGAGGAGTCCATAGCCAAGTTTAATCCCACCAAATCTCGTCCAAAAAGGAGGAATCGAAGAAATCCCGCCGAAAGCACTTCCAACCCAAGAACTCAAGAAACCCCCAAAATCGAGCACTTTTACTCACGGATTTGGGAGGGGAATCACATCCCAAAGAACCACGAAGGGTTCCCACAAATTTCCCCCATCAAATCCCCATGAGAAAAGCCCCGAAAACAACCCAAAGAAATCACCGAGAAAGGGCTCCGAAAATCACCACCAAGAACAATCGGGGAAAACACATCCAAACCTTGAGGAACCACGCCGAATCATCTATACATGAGACAAAGGTTCGTACAAGGTCTAGCAAGCCGCCCGATCATCCATCCCTCTCTACAAGATCTCTCCGTGAAGCTCTCTTGCTAGTCCTAGAGAAAACCTAAGGAAAATAGGTGGAAATTAGGAAAACTAATGAGCTAGGGTTCCAAGAGTTAGCTGCCATCCTCTCACCTCTTGGGTTATATGGAGGCAACCGAATGTCTAAAACGCCCTTCTCTACTAACTAGGGATACAAGCCCCTCAAGGGCGGATTTGGAATTCTTGATGTCTTCACCATCGGACGGATGCCCGGCGACCGCACCCTGCGTAGCCTCAACGCAAACCATGCGATCCTGACGCGTGTCCTCCGCTTCGATGATTCCGGACTGCGTCGTCGCACACCGGCCGACCGGTGCTCCTCACCGGCCGACCGGTCCCCACCGGTCCGGTGCCGCCGCACCTCCGTCTTCGGTTCTCCGGTCTTGGCTTTGTGGATCAACCAAGGAACCTAGTGGTTTTCGGTGAACCACCGGAAACCCCGCGAACTCGGTGTAGCCTCCGCCAATCTCCACTCATGACTTGGCTCCCACGTAGTCCCGGCTCGACCTTGGTTTTGAGGCTCAACCAAGAAACCGTCCATGACTTCATCTTGCTGTTCATGCCACCATGCAGCCCGCACTTGACCCCGCTGGCCACCGGGTCCCTCGAACGAAGCCTACTTGTCTTCTCCACACCTGGAGGCCTCACCGGTGATGACCTTTCGCGCTTGTTCTTCACCTGCACCAACACGAGTCAAGCCACAACCTGCACCTGCAATACTTAGCCAAGAATCAGTCCACACAACGTTGTCAATCAAGGAAGCGACCATCCACCGGTCCTCGAACCACACATGGTCCTCAATCTCCCCCTTGATGAGTGCATTGACAACACCCACACAAAAGTCACAAGAGAGAAAAGAAAAAGACAAGAAACGAACAAAAAGAAACTCCAACAAGCGATCGAAAGCCAAACAAAGGCAAAGAGCAAGATCACTTGAAGGAAACAAGTCTCGGACCCCTTAGGCAAGGGCAACGGCTTGACACATCCGAGACAAAGCAAAGCTCAAGCAAAGAGCGAAAACCACCAAAACAAAACTCGAACACCACAAAAAGCTCCCTCTGCACACATGCAACCTCCCCCTGAACCAATGCACCTCCCCCTGGACAAATGCATGCAAACCAGCTGAAAATAGGGCAGCTGCAGCAATTTCAGCTCACACCGGTCAGACCGGTCATCACCACCGGTCAGACCGGTGCCTAAGATGTGCACAAGATCAGCACTCACACCGGTCAGACCGGTGCTCCCCACCGGTCAGACGGTGTACAACAGAGCCCAGAAATGGCTCGAAACCACCTGAAAACCTTCTAAATGCGTCCAGTAAGCCATTTCAAGCTCAAACTTCTCCCCCTTGTTGGCAATGCATGAATCAAGCCAAAAATGCAAAATTTTCAACCTAGAGCTTCTCAAATAGACAAAATTCAACAACGAATACTACACACCAAATGAGCAAGTTAGATACTCTACGGCTTCATATCGATCTCAACTACATGATCACCAAGTTTCACAACCATTGGACGAAGCTAAGATGGATTTGGGCAATTTTGTGAAAAACTTGCCTCTCATGAGCAAAGTCCTAAACATGATCAAAGCATATCAAAATGGCAAAGCCACACAAACTTCATGCTAGGACAGCCATTCTAACCATAAGACCATCACAAACACCCGCAAGCACCTCATGTCATGTCAAAGCCACCGAGCCATGTGCCTACTTCTATGTATGAGACTTCTCATTGGTAGGCATCATGCAACGGTTTAGCACCCAAAGCAAATTAAATTCAGCACATATGACATGGGAGCATATTTTCCAAGCATTTTCATTTCATTTTCAGATTTGTAAATGGTACATGAAATGTCTTTGCGACAAAAAGGAACTTATGCTCCTCCATAAGATAAATCAAGAGGGCTAAACATTCATGATGGCAAATGAGCCTTTGGCCCCATATGATCAATAAACTAGCTATCCAACCACAAATTGAGCATAGCAAAGCCACTAAAACATGTCAAGATCATGTAAAACATTTACACATGAGAGCACATACATATGACATTTTCAAAAACATAGCTATCAACCATGGATTATTCATCAAGATCATCAAGAGCTAAGACAAACTAACCATAGCATACCAAACAAGCTCACAAAGACATATATCTCATTCCATGGTGAACAATGTATATGAGAGAAGCTTTTCCTAACCAATGCATATGATACAAAATGCATGCAATCTAAGATACAAGGATGCCTATACATCATGTTACATATGCCATGCCAAATGCAAGAAATGCACAAAGGAAAGCTATACATATGCTACAAACCGGCTCCTCGAGGGGAGGCAAAACGGGCTCGACACCACCGGCAAAAGAGAGCTCCCACAGACCCAACTCAAGAAATCAAACACACACCAAGTTCCCCCCGCAAACGAGTGAAAGTTGCTTGATCTAGGGGTTTGGTGAAAATATCGGCTAGTTGGTCATGTGTGGGTACATGGATCAAAGCTATCTTTTCTTTCTCGACGTTGTCTCTCAGAAAATGGTACCTCACTTCTATGTGCTTGGTTTTGGAATGGAGCACTGGATTCTTTGCAATGCTTATGGCACTAGTGCTATCACATTGAAGTGGGACATGGGTATACTCCTCACCAAAGTCACACATGGTGTAGGTGATCCAAGGGAGCTGAGAGCAACAACTAGCAGCGGCAACATACTCGGCCTCGGTCGTGGATTGAGCAACACTCGACTGCTTGCGGGAAGACCAAGACACCAAAGAAGAACCCAAAAACTGGCAAGTCCCAGAAGTGGACTTCCTATCCAACCGACACCCGGCAAAATCCGCGTCTGAAAAACCATGAAGCTCCAAAGAAGAGGACGCGGAGTACCAAAGGCCGAAGTCGGGAGTGTGACGCAAGTACCTGAAAATTCGCTTCACTGCTTGCCGATGCGAAGTCCTCGGAGACGCTTGAAAACGAGCGCACAAACACACTGAGAAGCGTATGTCGGCCTCGTCGCCGTCAAGTAGAGGAGTGACTCGATCATGCTTCGGTACTCCTTCTGGTCCACGTGTTCACCTTCCTCGTCCGCATCAAGAGCTGTAGTCGTACTCATCGGCGTCGTCATAGCCTTGGAGTCCTCCATCTTGAACTTCCGCACAATGTCCTTGGTGTACTTAGCCTAGTGCACAAATGTTCCTTCCTTTGATTGCTTGATCTCGTAGCCCGAGGAAGAACCGCAACTCGCCCATCATGCTCATCTCAAACTCCCCGCTCATATCATCTCGCAAACCTTGCAACAAGAGAGTTAGACGAGCCACCAAAGACAATATCATCCACGTACACCCGCACAATCGGGATATCTCCGCCTCGCCTCGGCAAAAACAAGGTCCGATCGACCTTCCCCATCTCAAAACCTCTCTCAAACAAGAACCCCCTCAACCCGCCATACCAAGCTCTAGGCGCCCGCTTCAACCCATACGGCGCCTTCCTCAACTTGTACACCCGGTGGGGGTACTTCTCACTCTCAAACCCCGAGGTCGCCTCACATACACTTCTTCCTCCAACACACCATTCGAGAAAGCACTCTTCACATCCATTTGGTGCAACTTGAACCCTTTAGCCACGGAAAAGGCTAGAAGGATCCTAATCGCCTCCAAACGGGCTACGGGAGCAAAGGTCTCCTCGTAGTCAATCCCCTCCTTCTGACTGAACCCCTGAGCAACAAGTCTCGACTTGTTCCTCACAACCTCACCCTTCTATCCCTCTTTGTTTTTCCACACCCATTTTGTACCAATCGGCTTACACCCTGGTGGAGGGTCAACCAACTCCCACACCTGATTCCTCTCAAAGTTCTCCAAGTCCTCATGCATCGAGTTAACCCAATTGTGATCAGATAGTGCGTGTCCAATGTCTTTGGGCTCAAAAGAAGCAACAAATGCAGCATGAGCGAAATGGGAATTGTTTCGAACCCTCGACCGTGTAGTGCGTTCATTCATGTCGCCGATGATCCTCGAAGCTGGGTGATCCACTTGAACTCGCCGGGGAGGTTCTCGCCTCGAAGCTACCTCCCCCTCAACATCAGCTTCTCCTCGTTCTTGATTTGTCGTCGTAGGTGTAGCAGATGGTCCGTCCATCATCGTAGTCGAAGTAGTGGGTACATGTTTAGCCGGGGGCACCACACCACCATCTTCATCATCACCATGTTCATGCTCCTCCTCCTGAAAGATCTCCTCGCCAAGCTCATCATCACCTGCACACTCAAAGACAAGCTGACTACGTGGCTCTGTCTCGTCGAAGGTTACCTCGCAAGTCTCCACGATTTGGTTAGTTTCAAGATTGAGCACACGATATGCTCTAGAATGAGATGCATAACCAAAGAAAATGCCATCGACGGACCTAGCCTCAAACTTATCCAACTTCCCCGCCTTTCTTCGAATGAAACACTTGCAACCAAAGACATGGAAGTGAGTCACCTTGGGTGTGCGACCATGCATCAACTCATAGCATGTTTTCTTCTTGTGCACTCTGAGGTAGATCCTGTTAGACACATAGCAAGCGGTATTCACCGCCTCAGCCCAATACCTCCTCGGAGTCCTATGCTCATCAAGCATTGTCCGAGCCATCTCGCACAAGGTCCAGTTCTTCCTTTGCACAACACCATTCTGAGGAGGCGTATACGGACTCGAAAACTGGTGCTCAAGACCCAAGTCATGGCAAAAGGTTTCAAAACGAGAGTTCCTGAATTCCGAGCCATTATCACTGCGGATAGCTCGTATGGCATCTCCGTGCCTCTCGTTCCTCAACCTCAAGACTAGATCTCGAACAAAACCAAACGTCTCCCCCTTATCCTCAAGAAAGAACACCCGCGCATACCGAGAATAGTCGTCCACCACAACAAGGACATACCACTTCCCACCCGCAGATCGCACACGAGCTGGACCAACAAGGTCCATATGGAGCAGCTCGCATGGACGCTCAGTCATCACATCGGTGAGAGGCGGGTGAGTAGAGGCCACCATCTTGGCATGCCTACACGGAGCACAAACCAACTCTTTCTCAAGCCTCAACCGTGGCAATCCTCTGACCAAATTGAGTTTACTCAAGCGAGACAAAAGGTCAAAGCTCAAGTGACCCAACTTCCTATGCCACTTACACAACTCACTCGAAGAACCAGCCAAGAAACAACGCTCCACACCCGAAGACTGAGAAAAATCAGCACGAAACACCTGACCCTCGGGAACGACCATACAAACAAGGTCCCCTCGAGAGTCCACAATCCGAGAACCACCTGGCCGAAACAACACCTCAAAGCCCTCATCCAACAACCGGGACACGTAAAGCAAATTGTACCCCGCCGATTGAACAAGAGCAACACGCCTCGAGTGATCTTGTCACTCACTTTGATCTCACCTTCTCGAAAGCACACGCCCACGCCCATTGTCCCCAAAGGTGATGTACCTCTTCGTCACCACCGGACGAGACTTGAGAACCACCCCCTGTCTCCGGTCATATGCCTCGAACAACCGGAGTCAATCAACCAAATGTTCTTCAAGTCTCCCACCTGAAATTCAAAAATAGGCACGTGAGCGAACAAACGACTCAAAGACCGGGTTAGTACCAAAGGAGGAAAACCAAAGGCCGAGCCATTTGCTCGAAAGTGGGGTTAGCACCAACCAAAGCATCTCTCCTACCAAAGCTACCTCCACGAACACCACCACGGTAACCACCCTGAGGGAACCACCCCTCTCTGCTTGGAGGAGGACCAAATCCACGCAAGAAAGCCCGTGGAACGTCCTTCCTCTCCAACTCAAAACTACAACTCCTCCCATCCCCGTAGTGAACTCGAGGGGGAGAACGCCTAGCAAACTGACCACCTGCACTCTTTCCAGCCCAACCACCAGAACCACGACCTCCAGAAACAACCCTCGCACCTGTACGAGCTCGAAACCCAAACAGCTATCTGTCCAGGCCTGCACCGGTCTGACCGGTGTGACCTCGACAGCAGCACCACCTGCAGCCTTCTTCTCTCCCCAAGCCCGAACTGTCCTCACAATCACCTTGCCCCTGGGCATCCGCATACGAGGCTCAAGTACACCATCGGAAGGGTGGTACTTGTCCTTGTTAGCCCACTCCTTCTCCATTCTCTCCTCTCGCTTCCTCTTGAAGCAAAACTCCTCCTTATGGCCATCTCTCCCACAATAGCCACAATGGAACCTCACAAGCTTAGGCTTAGGCTTGGGATGTGGTCGTTCACTCGGTTTCTCTCCACTCAAACCCTCCACCTAGGTTTCTCACCACTTTCCTTCTCACTCTCCTTCCCAAAGAACACTTTCCCCGAAGTGCTCACAAACTTGATAGGCTTTTGTAGGTCATTTGTGGGTGTAGGAAACACGGGTGGAGCTGGGGTTGTGTCTAGTCGGTTCCTTAGATGGTTAGGTTTTGGAGGGAAATCATTTTTGTGGTGGGTTTTTGGTGGCTCCGGGATATTCTCTCCACTTCCCTCACCAACCTTGTTTGTCCCAAGCCCCTCACCATCTTGCCTCTTAAAGGCCTCGATCATCATCCTCAACTGAGGCTCATGACCGGACAACCAACCCATCAACTTCCCCAAATCATCATTCTCATCCTGCAAACGATCAACATAATGTGCAAGCTCCAAATTTTTCAATGCATGCATTTCACAGGTAGAGCAAGATGTAGGCATGGGTTCCTTCAATTTAGCCTCGAGCGAACTAGTGTAAGCATGCATCTCATCAATCTTAGCATGCAAAACAAGGCAAGAAGTGCAAGCACCTAGCAAAGCAGTCTAGACTTAAGCTCGGCCCACTTCAACTCTAAGAACATCTAGTTCCTCACACTTGGAGGCATGCTTCTCCTTAAACAAAGCAAGATCAGCAAGGAATATGGAGCAATCAAGCACAATCATTCTCATCGAAACAACGGGGCTAGCCTTAAGCGAATCAATCTCAAGCTTGCTATCAAGCACCCGTGTCTCTAGCTCGCCCACTCTAGTCCTAGCATCCTCGAGTGAAACCCTAAGCTCTTTCCTCATTTTCTTGGCCTCTCTAAGCATGTCATCACGGTTATCAAGCAAAGAGCCAAGCCTCTCATTTTCCCGGCGCAAGAAGGGAAGTTCATCACGCACCTCGTCGTCGGACTCGCAGTCCGAGTCGCTCCGTGTGCTCTTCTTGCCGCCGGAGCTCGGTGCCATGGTGCGAAGCCATCTCTCGCGAAGCGGCTCGGCCCCGCTCGGTGTTCTTGGATGACTTATTGTTCTTGCGGCGATCTCCCTCGTCTTCACTACTGCTCGAGCTCGAGGTGGAGTACGCGGAGCTGGAGTCGACGTCGCTCGCTCCAACCATCGCTCGGGCCTTGCCTCGGCCCTCCTTCTTCCTCTATCGTCGCTCGTCCTTGTACTTGTTCTTGTGCTTGCTCTTGTGGTCGCGCCTCGAACGGTACTTGCCATCGTTCATCCTTGGCTTGTGCTTGTAGCTGTCCTTGTTCTTGGCCTTCTCCGGGCAGTCGGCGACGAAGTGTCCCGTCTTGCCACACTGGAAGCAAGTCCTCGTGTTCCTCCTCATGTTCACGCGGTTCTCGTGCAGCCTCTCGAACCGCCTCGTCACCGCCGCCGGCTCGTCCTCTCCAAGGTCATCAAACTCCTCATCTGGCATAGACATCAAAGAGGAAAAGGAGAACATCCTGGTGGATGGGTTAGAGTTAGTCTTTCCTTTGGAACCACCAACGAGGGCAAGACTATGGGAATCGGTCGGTCCCTCGAGCTTGGCGATCATGCCCCTATCCACCTCGGCCCGACTTGAGCTTCGAGAACGGCTCGTTCACCGTCGTAGTATCATACCTCTCCGACTCGACTATGGCCTCGAACTTTCCGCCCCATATCGTACGATCCAAAGAGTGTAAGAGCTTGACCGCTCTATCATGATCATCGTACGGGAGCACGTCCACATTGGCCCTCATGTTGTTCACAACCACCGTGAACCTCTGAAACAAGGCATCGATGGACTCACCGGGGAGATGAGTGAAGTTCTCGTACTCTCTCCGGTAGGTTGCATACATCCGTGCCTGAACCTGGGCGTTCCCAACATGAGCCTCCTTCAACACCGCCCAAATCCTACAAGCCAAGTGCTCGGTGTGCACCCGATCGAACTCAGGCTGACACAAAGCACGAAACAAGTAGTCGACCGCCTTATTGTTGGCGTCGAATCTGTCCCTCGACCCTGGAGCAAGGAAATCCATCGGCTGGACATAGCCTGTGTCCACCGTGACATCCCAAAGAAGCCGACCCTTTCCGCGGAGGAACGCACCCATCCGCTTGCTCCACATCTGGTAGTTCTTGCCATCGAAGTGTGGAGGACCCGAACCCCGTTCCTGGTACGCCATCCTTGGATCTTAGACTGGTTAGAGTCAACAAAGACCCGAACCGGCTCTGATACCACTTGAAGGACCGATACGGCGAACCAGAGAGGGGGGAGTGAATGGGAGCCAATAAAAAATCTTCTCGAAGGAGATAGAAACTCCAACAAGATGAACACGGCTTCCAACACACGTCTCCGACTCACTACCAAGGTTGGTCAAGCCCACGTAGCCACTGGAGTGCCACTGGACCTAGGAACCAACACACCACCTTCCGACCCGAGAAACGCAGCGGAAAAACCAAACCTCGAGTCTACGAGACCCACACCGGTCGGACCGGGTGAGCACCACCGGCCGACCGGTCCCTGCTGGTGAAACTGAGCAACTTCCACTAAGTGGCTCTACACCGGTCAGACCGGTGAGACGCACCGGTCAGACCGATGGCAGCCAGAAAGCCCCTAAGGCACCAAACAGGCCAACCGACCACCAAACAGACCCAAACTCGAAACACCAGCACCACGGGACAACAAAAAACACACCAAGACGCTCATCTGAGCAAAAACCCACAAGGGCTTGCACCGGTCAGACCGGTCAAGAGCACCGGTCAGACCGGTGTAGCCTGGGCAGCTCGGGATAAACAGCACCAGCGGGTCAACTCCCCCAAATCCAAATCTCGATCTCCCGAATCGCTCCATGGACTTGAACAAGACTTTGGGGATATCAGGAACACATCATGAGGAGTCCATAGCCAAGTTTAATCCCACCAAATCTCGTCCAAAAAGGAGGAATCGAAGAAATCCCGCCGAAAGCACTTCCAACCCAAGAACTCAAGAAACCCCCAAAATCGAGCACTTCTACTCACGGATTTGGGAGGGGAATCACAGACCAAAGAACCATGAAGGGTTCCCACAAATTTCCCTCATCAAATCCCCATGAGAAAAGCCCCGAAAACAACCCAAAGAAATCACCGAGAAAGGGCTCCGAAAATCACCACCAAGAACAACTGGGGAAAACACATCCAAACCTTGAGGAACCACGCCGAATCATCTATACATGAGACAAAGGTTCGTACAAGGTCTAGCAAGCCGCCCGATCATCCATCCCTCTCTACAAGATCTCTCCGTGAAGCTCTCTTGCTAGTCCTAGAGAAAACCTAAGGAAAATAGGTGGAAATTAGGAAAACTAATGAGCTAGGGTTCCAAGAGTTAGCTGCCATCCTCTCACCTCTTGGGTTATATGGAGGCAACCGAATGTCTAAAACGCCCTTCTCTACTAACTAGGGATACAAGCCCCTCAAGGGCGGATTTGGAATTTTTGATGTCTTCACCATCGGACGGATGCCTGGCGACCGCACCCTGCGTAGCCTCAACGCAAGCCATGCGATCCGACACGTGTCCTCCGCTTCGATGATTCCGGACTGCGTCGTCGCACACCGGTCAGACCGGTGCTCCTCACCGGTCAGACCGGTCCCCACCGGTCTGGTGCTGCTGCACCTCCGTCTTCGGTTCTCCGGTCTTGGCTTTGTGGATCAACCAAGGAACCCGAGGGTTTTCTCGGTGAACCACCGGAAACCCCGCGAACTCGGTGTAGCCTCCGCCAATCTCCACTCATGACTTGGCTCCCACGTAGTCCCGGCTCGACCTTGGTTTTGAGGCTCAACCAAGAAACCGTCCATGACTTCATCTTGCTGTTCATGCCACCATGCAGCCCGCACTTGACCCCGCTGGCCACCGGGTCCCTCAAACGAAGCCTACTTGTCTTCTCCACACCTGGAGGCCTCACCGGCGACGACCTTTCGCGCTTGTTCTTCACCTGCACCAACACAAGTCAAGTCGCAACCTGCACCTGCAATACTTAGCCAAGAATCAGTCCACACAACGTTGTCAATCACTCATCACACAAGGAAGCGACCATCCACCGGTCCTCGAACCACACATGGTCCTCCGAGGACACACGTCGGGATCGCAAGGCTTGCGTCGAGGCTAAGCAGGTTGCGGTCGCCGGGCATCCGTCCTATGGAGAAAGCTTCAAGTCTTCCAAAACCACCCTTGAGGGGCTTCTATCCGTAGTTGTTAGAGAAGGGTATTTTAGACTTTCGGTTGCCTCCATATAACCCAAGAGGTGAGAGGATGGCAGCCAACTCTTGGAACCCTAGTTCATTTGCTTTCCTATTTTCCCTTCCTATTTTCTTAGGATTTCCATAGGACTAGCTTGAGAGATTCATGGTGAGATCTTGTGAGAGGGTTGGATGATCGGGCGGCAAGCTAGACCTTGTATGAACCTTTGTGGCTTGTATAGATGATACGGTGTGGTTCCTCAAGGCCTTGTTGTGTTGTTCCCGGTTGTTCTTGGTGGTGATTTTCAGAGCCCCTTCTTTGTGTTTTTCTTGGGTTGTTTTCGGGACCTTTCTCTTGGGGATTTGATGGGGGAAATTTGTGGGAACCCTTCGTGGTTCTTTGGGCTGTGATTCCCCTCCCAAATCCGTGAGTAAAGGGGCTCGATTTTGGGGTTTTCCGAGTTCTAGGGTTAGAGGTGTTCTTGGCGGGATTTCTTTGATTCCTCCTTTTTGGACAAGTTTTGGTAGGATTAATCTTGGCTATGGACTCCTCATGAGGTGTTCCTAATATCCCCAAAGTCTTGTTCAAGTCTGTTGAGCGATTCGGGAGATCGAGGTTTGGGTTTGGAGGAGTTGACCCGCGGGTGCTGTTCATCCCGAGCTGGCCAGGCTACACCGGTCTGACCGGTGCTCTTGACCGGTCTGATCGGTGCAACCCTTGGTGGGTTTTTGCTCGGGTGAACGTCTAGGTGTGTTCGCTGTTGTCCTGTGTTGCAGTTGTTTTGAGTTTGGGTCAGTTTGGAGGTCGGTAGGCCTGTTTTCGTGATTTGGGGGCTTTCAGGCTTAGACTGGTCTGACCGGTGTGTCTCACTGGCCTGACCGGTGTGAAGCCACTTAGTGGAAGTTGCCAACTCTCACCAGCAGGGACCGGTCTGACCGGTGGTGCTCATCTTGTTGGTCTGTTGACTCGAGGTTTGGTGTTCCGCTGCGTTCTCGGGTCGGAAGGTTGTGTGTTGGCTCCTAGGTCCAGTGGCACTCCAGTGGCTACGTGGGCTTGGCCAATTTGGGTAGTGAGTCGGAGACGTGTGTTGGAAGCCGTGTTCATCTTGTTGGAGTTTCCATCTCCTTCGAGAAGAATTTTTATCGGCTCCCATTCAGTCCCCCCCTCTCTGGTTCGCCGCATCGGTCCTTCAAAACAGTCGAGTGTTGCTCAATCCACTACCGAGCAGAGTATGTTGCCACTGCTAGTTGTTGCTCTCAGCTCCTTTGGATCACATACACCATGAGTGACTTTGGTGAGGAGTATACCCATGTCCCACTTCAATGTGACAGCACCAGTGCCATAAGCATTGCAAAGAACCCAGTGCTCCATTCCAAAACCAAGCACATAGAAGTGAGGTATCATTTTCTGAGAGACAACGTAGATAAAGGAAAGATAGCTTTGATTCATGTACCCACACATGACCAACTAGCCGATATTTTCACCAAACCCCTAGATCAAGCAACTTTCACTCGTTTGCGGGAGAGCTTGGTGTGTGTTTGATTTCCTGAGTTGGGTGTTTAGGAGCTCTTTTGTAGCATATGTATAGTTTTCTCTGTGCATTTCTTGCATTTGGCACGGCATATGTAACATGATGTATAGGCATCCTTGTATCTTAGCTTGCATGCATTTTTGTATCATATGCATTTTGTAGGAAAAGCTTCTCTCATATACATTGTTCACCATGATGTGCTATATATGATCTTGTGAGCTAGTTTGGTATGCTATGGTTAGTTTGGCTTAGCTCTTGATGATCTTGATCTCTATACATGGTTGATGGCTATGCTTTTGAAAAATGTCACATATATGCTCTCTCATGTGTAAATGCCTTTACATGATCATGACATGTTTTAGTGGCTTGGTTATGCTAAATTTGTTGTTGGATAGCTAGTTTATTGATCATATGGGGCCAAAGGCTCATTTGCCATCATGAATGTTTAGCCCTCTTGCTTTATCTTGTGGAGGGGCATAAGTTCCTTTTTGTCGCAAAGACATTTCATGTACCAAGTACGAATCTGAAAATGAAATGTAAAATGCTTGGAAAATGTGCTCCCATGTCATATGTGCTAAATTTAATTTGCTTTGGGTGCTAAACCGTTGCATGATGCCTACCAATGAGAAGTCTCATATATAGAAGTAGGCACATGGCTCGGTGGCTTTGACATGACATGAGGTGCTTGTGGGTGTTTGTGATGGTCTTATGATTAGAATGGTTGTCCTAGCATGAAGTTTGTGTGGCTTTACCATTTTGACATGTTTTTTGACTTTGCTCATGAGAGGTAAATTTTTCGCAAAATTGCCCAAATCTATCTTAGCTTCGTCCAATGGTTGTGAAACTTGGTGATGTTATAGTTGATGTCAATAGGAAGCTATAGAGTATCTAACTTGCTCATTTGGACATGTGTAGCATCCTATGTTGAATTTTGTCTATTTGAGAAGCTCTAGGTTTAAAGTTTTGCATTTTTGGCTTGATTCATGCATTGCCAACAAGGGGGAAAAGTTTGAGCTTGAAATTGCTTGCTGGATGCATTTAAAAGGTTTTCAGGTGGTTTCGAGCCATTTCTGGGCTCTGGTGTGCACCGGTCTGACCGGTTGAGGTCATTGGTCTGACCGGTCAGAGTGCTCATCCTGTTCACATGTTGCACACCGGTCTGACCGGTGGTGTTGACCGGTCTGACCGGTCAGGGCTGAGCTGTTGCAGCTACCCTGTTTCAAGTGGTGTCTTGCATGCATTCGTCCATGGGGAGGTGCATTGGTTTAGGGGGTTCTTGCATGTGTGCATTGGTTTTTTCGAGCTTTGGTTTGGTGTTTTCGCTCTTTGCTTGAGCATAGTTTTGTCTCGGATGTGTCGAGCCATTGCCCTTGCCTAAGGGGTCCGAGACTTGTCTTCTTCAGGTGATCTTTATCTTTGCCTTTGTTTGGCTTTCGATCGCTTGTTGGAGTTTCTTTTTATTCGTTTCTTTTCTTTTTCTTTTCTCTCTTATTACTTTATGTGGGTGTTGTCAATGCACTCATCAAGGGGGAGATTGAGGACCATGTGTGGTTCGAGGACCGGTGGATGGTCACTTCCTTGTCTGATGAGTGATTGGCAACGTTGTGTGGACTGATTCTTAGCTAAGTAATGCAGGTGTAGGTTGCGGCTTGATTGGTGTTGGTGCAGGTGAAGATCAAGCGTGAAAGGTCGTCACCGGTGAGGCCTCCAGGTGTGGTGGAGACAAGTAGGTTTCGTTCGGGGGACCCGGTGGCCAGCGGGGTCAAGTGCGAACCACATGGTGGCATGAACAGCAAGATGAAGTCATGGACGTTTTCTTGGTTGAGCCTCAAAACCAAGGTCGAGCCGGGACTACGTGGGAGCCGAGTCATGAGTGGCGATTGGCGGAGGCTACACCAAGTTCGCGGGGTTTCCAGTGGTTCACCAGAAAACCACTGGGTTCCTTGGTTGATCCACAAAGCCAAGACCGAAGAACCGAAACGGTGCTGGAGCATCTCCAGACCGGTCGGATTGGTTGGTCTGACCAGTCTGATCAGTGGGTACCGGTCTGACCGATGTGCGATGATGCCGTCCGGAGACTTCGAAGCGGAGGACACGCGTCGGGATCGCATGGCTTGAGTCGAGGCTAAGCAGGGTGCGGTCACCGGGCATCCGTCCGATGGAGAAAATCTGAAGACTTCCAAAACCACCCTTGAGGGGCTTGTATCCGTTGTTATTAAGTATGGGCATTTTTGACTTTCAGCTTGCCTCCATATAACCCAAGTGGTGAGAGGATGGCAGCCATCTCTTGGAACCCTAGTTCATTTGCTTTCCTATTTTCCCTTCTTATTTTTCTTAGGATTTCCATAGGACTAGCTTGAGAGCTTCATGGTGAGATCTTGTGAGAGGGTTGGATGATCGGGCGGCAAACTAGACCTTGTATGAACCTCCTTGGTATGTATAGCTGATTCGACGTGGTTCCTCAAGGCGTTGTTGTGTTGTTCCCGGTTGTTCTTGGTGGTGATTTTTGGAGCCCTCTCTTGGTGGGTTTCTCGGTGCATTTTCGGGACCTTGCTCTTGGGGATTTGATGGGGGAAATTCGTGTGAACCCTTCGTGGTTCGTTTGCCTTTGATTCCCCTCCCAAATCCTTTGATTTTGGGGTTTTCGGTATTCTGGGGTTAGAGGAGTTCTTGGCTGGATTTCTTCGATTCCTCTTGATTTGACAAGTTTTGGTGGACATAAACTTGGCTATGGACTCCCCATGAGGTGTTCCTACTATCCCCAAAGTCTTGCACAAGTCCGTGGAGGGATTCGAGAGATCAAGGTTTGGATTTGGGGGAGTTGACCCACGATTGCTGTTCATCCCGAGCTGCCCAGGCTTGACCGGTCTGACCGGTGTGCTTGACCGGTCTGACCGGTGTAGGTCATTTGTGGGATTTGCCTTGGGTGAACTGCTTGCTCATGTGTCTTTGGGTCGTGGTGCTGCTGGTCAGTTCTTGGTTTGTTTGGAGTTGTTTTGCTAAGCCTTGCGTAGGTTTTTTCCTTCCGTGCAGATTGTGTTTTGGGGGTATTCTTGTTCCAGGGCCTAGAGAAGTCACTGAGGCTCTCTGGAACACTTGTTGTGAGGCTGCTGCAGCCACCGGCCTGACCGGCTCTGTCCACCAGTCTGATTGGCGCAGGCCATCGGTCTGACTGGTGCAGCACAGGTAGCAAGCCGTGCAAGTTTCCGCTGTGCGTGTTGGTGAGTTTCGGCTCGGAAGGTTGTTTGTTGGTTCCTAGGTCCAGTAGCACTGCAGTGGCTGTGTGGGCTTGGCCAACTTGGGTAGTGAGTTGGAGACGTGTGTTGGAAGCCGTGTTCGTCTTGTTGGAGTCTCCATCTCCTTCGAGAAGATTTTTATCGGCTCCCATTCACTCCTCCCCTCTCTGGTTCGCCGTATCGGTCCTTCACATAAAGATGGCCGATTTGATAAGTACAACACATCAAGGATCGAGGAGACTCTTTGCCTTATTTAATTCCTCTCTAACTCGTGTTATTTATACATCTATATGATCTAATTCCTGAAGAAGAGCAGTTCTCCGGGCTTAAAGAACCTCCAGCCTCTTCTCCTCATTTGCAATCACAAGACAAAGACCCCGTTCTTGCTTGGACGGCTGTGTTGGCCGATTCACACCAAAAGCATTAATATTCGACACAGTCCTTTCCATGGCTTCAAGATTGGGAGACTGGGAGAAGAGATAAAGAAACATCAAAAAATGAGTCAGGGAAATAAAAAGAAGGAAATCGACCTGATTCACAAAGGAGGAGGAGGAGGAGGAGGAGGAGGAGGAGGAGGAAGAGGAAGAAGAAGAAGAAGAAGAAGAAGAAGAAGAAGAAGAAGAAGAAGAAGAAGAAGAAGAAGAAGAAGAAGAAGAAGAAGAAGAAGAAGAAGAAGAAGAAGAAGAAGCCATCATGAAAAGTAGAATTGAAAGGCGAAGAGATCTTGCATCTTATAAAGACCGATTAAGACATTCAATCAAAACAATAAATGCGAAGCATTGGGAGTTGGCCAGTAAAGGCTAGTTACAGTCTAGAAGTTTCAATGCTCAGAAAGTTTACAATATGGTTAGAAGGTAGATGGCATTGATGAGGTCCAGACGCAGTTGATCGACCTCTTCTATCTCTTGATGATCGGTATCGGCCGAACCAGGGGTCCACAGTTCTTGTTCACGAGAGCTTAAGCCTACTGTGCGATGTAGTTTTTCTGCTCTTGCATAGTGGCAATGGTTATTGGAAGACCACGAGCTTCTTCTCTTCATCAACCAAATCTTCCTCAATTTGACCAAGCTCCTTCATCAGTTTAGCACAACGCCGTTTCAGGCGATCAATGCTATTAACAATGTCAGAACGAGAGGAAGCTAGTAGTTCAATCCTCTCTGTCTTGAGTGAATTGCTCTTGGCGTTTCCTTTAATCTAGCCGATGTCACACCTGTTTTTCCGAAGAAAACCGAATGCAACTCATATGTGTGCCAGGATTAGAATTTCACACATATGATAGTGTAATGTCACAAAACAATACTCAATTCATACAGAAAAGGGTTATTAACTTTTATTACTCACAAGGGTAGACACGAAGGTCTTTACACGAACAACGATAACTATGACGATGCGACTTAATCATCATCTTCCACAGACATCTGACTGGTGGAGCCCATTCCTTAGAACTCCTCGGAGTCATTGAAGTACTCCACTCCAGGGTTCTCCTCTGAACAGCGTAAGCAAGGATGAGTACACTTATGGTTGGTACTCAACAAGTCCACAGAAATAACCAGAAAGCTAATTAAGTCCATCTTTAAGTTCATTAATCATGTGAGCGTCCAGGCCGCTCTTGATCGTGAGCACGGCTGATCTATCAGTTTTACACTTTGCAGAGGTTGCATACTTTCACCACAGTTCGCTTAAAAGTTCTGAAGAACTTTGAACCCAACCATGCCTGTGCTGATCAAGCACAATACCACACTTCCGAGGTGTGATTGCATAGGGACGCTACGAAGCCTTTACAAAGATATGCAAAAGCACCAACAACCCACGACAGTTACAGCTCACGGCGGACCAGACCCCTCCTAGTGGTTAGCACCTTAGCAAAAGATGCTACCCCAAAAGAACTAGGCTACACCCCTGCATCCCAGACCCCCCGTGTTCCTTTCGGATAAGGTCATCAATACAATCGCACACCTAATTAATTGGCTAAGCCAGAGCCATATGGACTGTGGTTGCACTATTTTCCTGGGTTGTTCTACATGTTCCGATTAATTTATAGTATTCTTGATTAAATCATAGGTAGAAGGGTCGTTAGGGTCACTTGACTTTGTCCAACCAAAAGCTACTCTTTTTTTCTTCAATCCTTTGCACTTGCTCTTCCTTGAACGACGCATTGTCTACTATCATACAACAAAACATACAATAAATAAAGCAATACATCAAACATTACTAAAAGACTAAAACAAGCTTTTAAACTAACGTTCTTGTTGATACGATCGCATGGACACCAAGATCACTTAAAACAGAGCTAGGACGGAAAAGATATGGCTTAAACAAGGTTCAGGGGTTAGATTGTAGGAAAACTTGGCTTCCAGGGGCTTATCTGCAAGAAAACAGGGACCTAAACACAATTATGTATATAAAGGCAAGGTTTATAATGTGAAAGGGCAAGGACGGGCTGTGGTATATAAAAACTAAAGAGTTTAGGGGTTAAAACATAAGAAAAAGGACAGAGCTGAAAGGAATCTTACAGGTGGAAGGGTATTATTGTGATAATTAAAACTACAGAGTCCTTTTTGCAAGATGGCGGAAGAGACCTAGGGTTGACCGGTATGTTGTTTGTTTAACTCGGGGTAAGGATCGATCTGAGCTGCTCATTGCGCGATGGACGGCTACGGACGGCTGCACGCGACCAGGCGGCGGTGGACGTCGGCGCGCGGCGACAGGACGGCGACGGCTCACCGGAAGCTCACCGGCGACGCTTGTGACAACCCGCCCAGGAAAATGCCATACTATCGCCTGAACCAATCCGCTTTGGTCATTAAGCGATAATAAAGTGTCCTGCTGTCATTATTTGCCGGGTTAATGCCTGGTGAAATCACTTTACATAGCAACAAGGATCGACATATATGCATTAAAACTCATGCGAAGCCGAGTCCATAGTACATCAAATGATTAACATCCAAATCTACCCCGAAGGGTTTAATTATTAGAAACCGAAGTCTTTGACATGATAGCGAAGTTCAGAGTTTTTGAAAATAGCGGAACTAAACTAAATGGCGCGAGGAGCATCACAGGAGGCCTGTCATGATGCCTTCATTCATCGTCTTCCACCCACTGCAGCTCCCAGCCAGGCGGGATCTCTCTAGGCCACACATCAGCAAAAGCACTACCTCGAACAACAAATTACAACAAGGCTGAGTATACTAATACTCAACAAGACTTACCCGTTAGTGACACCTACTGAGGACCAGGAGTGTCCCAGTGGTCGATGGATGACCGCTCCTCAGTGATGAGTGATTGACAACGGGTGTTGGACTGACTCTTGGCTTAGTGCGCAGGTGTAGGCTGCGGCCTAGTTCGTGTTGTTGCAGGTGAAGAACGGGCGCGAAAGGTCTTCAGCCTTGAGGGGCCTCCGGGAGATGGAGAGACAAGTAGGCTCGGTTCGAGGGACCCGGTGGACAGCGGGACTGGGTGCGGGCCACATGGTGGCGACACGAGCAAGACGAAGTCATGGACAGATGAGCCGGTGCACGGTGGCGGTCGAGTCATGTGGTTTGGCGGGAGGCCGGACCGGGCACGCGGGGTTTGGTGGTTTGCCCACAAAACCATCGGCGGACGGTTTCTTGGTTTGGGCCTTAAAACCAAGTTCGAGGGCCCAACACGACGGAGACGGGATCCGGGCGTGTCGGGAAGCTTCGAGGCGGAGGACACGCGGCGAGATCGCATGGCTTGCGTCGGGAGGACGCGGGATGCGGCAAAGGCGTGGCCGTCCGATGGCAAGACCCACAAACATTACCTAAATGCCCCTACGTGGGTTGTATCGCCAGTAGTTAAGTTAGGGGTAGTCGAGTCATTTACCACTCCGGCGGGACCTGATATATAAGCCATGAGTGTGTGTGGATGGCTCTCTCTCTCCGCGACTTAGGGTTTCATTTCCTCCCTCCCATTTCTCTTTTTCGTAGCTATTTTTCTTCCATTTTAACTAGGCTAGCATGAGAGCTTCATGAGAGATTTGTTGAGAGGGATGGATGCTAGGGCGGCATGCTAGACCTTGTGAATCTTTCCTGGTTTGTATAGAAGATTCGGGGTTGTGTTTTCGTGGTCTTTTGTGCTTGTTTTCGTGCCTTTGTTCCCGGTTCGATTTCGCGGATTTGAGTGGGTTTCTCCCCGGATTTCTTTGAGGGATACATGGATAGATGTCTCGTGCATCTTTGTGATTGATCTTGTGCCCTCAAACGCCGGGAAACCACTTGGATTCGAAGTTTTTCGTTCGGTGCTCTAGCTTTTGGTGGTGCTCAAAGGATTCACGATTCCCGGTGATTTAGGGAGTTAGGAGGCAAGATTTTTGGGCTATAGCATCCTTGTGTGACGCTTTTCAAGTCCCCAAACCCTTGTCTCCATAGCTTCAACCATTTGGGAAATCCGATGATGATTTGGGGGAGTTGACTTTCGGGGTCGGGCGTTTTCTGCTCTGTCCGCACCTGGCGGACAGTCCGCGAGGTGCTGGCAGACGGTCCGCGCGGCTAGGGTTCGTCGCGTGTTCGTCGTGTTCTTGCGCGTCCTTGCTTTCGATCCGGTTTGGCTTTTGGTTTTTGTTGCAGCCGGTTTGCGGACGGTCCGAGCTTGAGTAGCGGACGGTCCGCGGGTGGCGCGGACGGTCCGCCCGGGCTTGGCGGACGGTCCGTTTTTCTCGGGTCGCTTCTGTTGGTTCTGTGTGCTTTAACGGACAGTCCGCGGCGTAGGGCCGGACGGTCCCGCAGATTGGCGCGGACGGTCCGCGGCTTCAGGCCGGACGGTCCGCGAGGCCAGTGCGGACGGTCCGCCCCTCCTGGCCGGATGGTCCGCCAGAGCCTGTGTGCTTTGTCTCTTGGTTCGATTCCTCCCCTCCTTCTTTCGTGCTTCCGCGTGTGTTTCAAGGAATCGTTCCTAAGGCTAGAGGTTGATCTATAACCTCGTGGTCTTGGAGATTGGTGTGTAATTCGATCCATCGCTCGTGTGTGACCGGGGTTTGACTAGGGTATAGGCCGGGTTCTTTGGAAAGAATTTTTACCGGCTCCTATTCACTCCCCCCTCTCTAGTCGCCATCTGATCCTTCAATTGGTATCAGAGCTTGGTGCCGGATTCTTTGCGACTTTGACAAGTCTCGAATCCTAAGATGGCGTACGTTGAGCGGGGCGGTCCGCCGCACTTCGATGGCAAGGGTTACCACAAGTGGGCGGCTCGTATGATGATCTTTCTTCGGGGGAAGCTGTTGGATTTCATTGTGCTTGACAAGACCTATGCTATTCCGGTCAACATCCATACTCTTATGGTGACCGATGCCGTGCTAAGGCCAAGTATGAGGCTAATGCAAAAGCCGTTGATCACTTGGTCGGAGCTTGTGTGATCCGAGTTTGAGCGTGTTCGCCATTTGAATCTTGCTTGGCAAATTTGGGAGAAGTTGTTGGTTGCTCACGGTGGTGATAACCATGTGAAGGCTCGCCTCTTTGTCTCTTACCGGATGCAATATGAGAATTTCACTCCACTTCCCGGTGAGGACATTGATGCGATGTTTCAGAGGTTCACCGCCATCGTGAACAACATGAAAGCTAATGTTGAGGATTTTCCCTACACCGAGCATGATCGAGCTTTGAAGCTCTTGCATGTCTTGGACCCAAATGTTTGGGGTGCTAAGGTTGAGGCCATCAAGGAGTCCGGCGTACTTGACTATTGAGTTGGATGACCTCTTTTCTAAGTTCAAGTCGGCCGAGGTTGACGGGAAGTTGCAATCCAAGCATGAGGGCTCGACGGACCATAGTCTTGCTCTTGTGGGCGGATCAAAGGGCAAATCTAACCCTTCCCGTCGACAGCTTTTCCTTGTCTTCTCTCATGTCCATTCCGGATGAGGAGTTTGATGTGTCGGGCGAGGAGGAGCTGGCCTTGCTCTCAAGAAGGTTTGAACGACTACACGAGAGTCGGAGGAATGCAAGGCGGAGCTCAGGGACGTGCTACAAGTGTGGCAAGCGTGGCCACTTCATCGTCGAGTGCCCGGAAACGGAGGAGAACAAGTACAAGGTGAACGAGTACAAGGCGCACCCGAGGCGTGAAGACAAGTACTCCTCCAAGGGCAAGCACTTCAACAAGTCCAAGAGCAAGGACAAGGACAAGCGGCGACCGAGCAAGAGCAGCTACAAGAAGAACAAGGCAAGAGCGATGGTGGCCGGTGCGAGCGACGTTGACTCAAGCTCAAGCGAGGAGCAGTCAAGCTCAAGCAGCAAAGATGAAGACGCCGGGAGGTGCAAGGGCAAGAAGAGTGCAAGCCGGAACCTTAGCGGGTTGAGCTGTGTGGCGCTTGAGGGCTTTTGTGGCATGGCCCATAGTTCAAGCAGCAAGAAGAGCGAGAAGGAAGACAGCGACTCCGACTCAGAGGATGAGGTAAACCGTGACCCCGACTCGTTGCTTGCTGAGATTGCTAGGTTGAATGGCTTGCTTGACAACCGCGATAGTGTGCTTAGAGATGCCAAAAAGATGAGGAAAGATCTTAGGGCACAACTTGAGAATGCTAGTGAGAAAGTAGGAGAGTTGGAGTCCAAATTGCTTGAATTGAAACTTGAGAATGACTCTTTGAAACTTGCTCCTACTACTCCTGATGATGTTGAATGCCTTGAGTGTGATGCATGATTGAATGAGATCAAGCTGCTTAATGAGAAGAATGCTTCTACTTTGGCTAAACTAGATGCTCTTAGGACTGAGTATGATGAGCTTAAGGCTAGACCTACTTTGCTTGGTGCTTGTAAATCATGTCCTACTATGCATGCTAAGCTTGTTGATGCTCGTTCTACCATTAGTTCTTTGGAATCATCTTTGAAATCTCCTGTTGTCAATGCATGCACTAGCTGTGATGAAGTTACTTTGCGCAATCTTGAACTTACTTACCGTTTGGATGTCATCTATGAGGAGAATGACTATTTGAGGAAGGTGTTGGGTTGGTTGTACGGGGCGGAACCTCAATTGAAAATCATGATTGAGGAGTTCAAGAGAGCCGATGGTTGTGGTTTGGGTTTTGAGAAGTTGGGTGAGAAAGTGGGAGAGAACAAAGTGGGGAGAGTGTGTATGAGAAGTGTGTTGAGTCTAACCCCGAGTTTGAGGTGATTGGAGATATCCAAGTCCCACTTCCAAAAGCACCCAAGAACTCTTTCACACCAAAGCCCAACCACCTTTGCAACAAGCTTGACACAACCCAAGATCCACACAAATTCCCACCTAAGACAAATGACTTCCAGAAACCGGTGAAGTTTGTGGGTGAGAAGGGTGAGAAGCCTAGAGAGAAGCCAGAGCCAAAACCAAAATCCATCCCCTTCAGGTGTGAATACTGTGGCAAGGAGAGGCATCTTGCGAGTTTTGCTACAAGAGGAAGAGGGATGAGAGGCTTGCTAGGGAGCAAGCAAACCGGGACGGTATCGCCGGCCTCATGGTATTCCCGAGCTCGGAGTGCCACTTCCACGGGGTGTGGGAAGTGTGAGGAGTGTTGGCAGGTTCCCACAGAGAGGTGGTGGTGAGAGGTTTGCTAGGAGAGATGATGGTGTGCGCGCTGGTGAGAGATTTGGTCGGGCTCGTGGTGGTTTTGCTGGACGTCCCCCTACTCGTCCTCAATACGGGTTCAGGGGAGATGATCGCAGCTTTGGGTTCCAGAGGAACTACGGACCACGTTTTCCCCCTCGTGGTGCTCGTACTCCTCCCATGGGACATGGGAAGTTTGGTGGCAAGGGAATGATGTTTACTAACCCCTCCTTTGAGCAGATGGCTCGACACTGGTTTAACTTTCTTTGTGCTTACCCCAGTGTCGAGTCGCTAGCTCACTCTCGTTCTTGTTTCTGACTACAGGCAGGAGGCTTGGAGAACATTTGGTTGATCGACTCCGGGTGTTCTCGACACATGACCGGAGATAAGAAGTGGTTCTCCAGCCTCACCCCAGTCAAGGAAAAGATGTACATCACATTTGGGGACAATGGACGAGGAAGGGTGCTGTCGGAGGGTGTTGTGCATGTGAGTGACAAGGTAACGTTAAAGAGAGTGGCTCTTGTGAAGTCTTTGGGTTTCAATTTGCTTTCGGTTTCTCAGCTGCATGATGAAGGTTTTGAGGTGCGTTTCAAGTCTGGCGAGTCTCGTTTGCTTGATTCTCGAGGTGATCTTGTCTGTATGATCATCCCCGAGGGTCAGATTTTCAAGGCCGATTTCTCTCGGTCTTTGGGTCCTGCTCGCTGTTTGATGGCCGGTCCTTCTTCTGATTTGTGGAAATGGCATAGGCGGTTGGGACACTTGAGCTTTGATTTGGTTTCCCGCTTGAGTGGTCTTGACCTGGTCCGAGGATTGCCGAGGTTGAAGCTTGAGAAGGACTTGGTTTGTGCTCCTGGTAGGCATGGCAAGATGGTAGCTACTCCCCATCCACCCCCGACCGATGTCATGACCGAGCGTCCGACGTAGCCGTTGCATATGGACCTTGTTGGGCCGGCTCGAGTTCGCTCGGTGGGTGGGAAGTGGTATGTCCTTGTTGTGGTGGACGATTACTCTCGCTATGCCCGGGTGTTCTTCTTGGAGGATAAGAGTGAGACATTTGGTTTTGTTCGAGATCCGATCGTGAGGTTGAAAAACGAGAGGCATGGGAATGCTATTCGAGCTATCCGCAAGTGATAATGGCTGCGAGTTCAAGAACTCTCGTTTTGATGCCTTTTGTCGTGATCTAGGTCTTGAATATCGGTATTCGACCCCTTATGTGCCCCCTCAAAATGGAGTCGTGGAAAGGAAAAATCGGACTCTTTGTGAGATGGCTAGGACGATGCTCGATGAGCACGGGACTCCTAGGAGGTATTGGGCCGAGGCGGTCAATACGGCTTGTCATGTTTCCAACGAGATTTTATTGCGAGCTTTCAAGAAGAAGACCGTTATGAGCTGATGCATGGTCGGGCACCCAAGGTGAGTCATTTCCGAGTCTTTGGCTGCAAATGCTTTATTCTGAAGAAGGGAAAACTCGACAAGTTTGAAGCTAGGTCTAGTGATAGTATTTTCTTTGGATATGCTAACCACTCTAGAGCCTATAGGGTGCTTAACCTTGAGACTAACAAAATCATGGAGACTTGCGAGGTAACCTTCGACGAGACAATGCCATGTACCTCTCTTGGCTTTGAATGTGCAGGTGATGAAGAGATGGCCGAGGACCTCTTTGAAGAGGAGAAGGATGAAGCTGGAGATGATGATGGAGAGAACCATGCGCCTGAAGCTGAATGTGTACCTACTACTTCCCCTACGACCACTATAGAGCGTGGACCGTCTACTTCATGGACAACGACGGTGCAACAAGAGGACCAGGCGAGAGAAGCTGAAGTTGAGGGGGAGGTAGTTTTGAGGCGTGAGGCTCCCCGGCGGATTCAAGAAGTGCATCCCCTGTCGAAGATCATTGGGAACATCGATGAACGCACTACACGGTCGAGGTCCAGGAATTCCTCTCATTTTGCTCATGTTGCTTTTGTTGCCACTTTTGAGCCCAAGGACATTGGACATGCTTTATCTGATGCAAACTGGGTCAATTCTATGCATGAGGAGTTGGAGAACTTTGAGAGGAACCGGGGTGTGGGAGTTAGTTGAACCACCTCCAAATTGCCATCCCATAGGAACCAAGTGGGTTTGGAAGAACAAAGAGGGAGAGAATGGGATGGTTGTGAGGAACAAGTCCGGACTTGTTGCTCGGGGGTTTAGTCGAAGGAGGGGATCGACTATGAGGAGACCTTTGCTCCTGTGGCCCGTCTTGAGGCAATTCGGATCCTTCTAGCCTTTGCCGTGGCTAAAGGGTTCAAGTTGTTTCAGATGGACGTGAAGAGTGCTTTTCTGAATGGGGTCATAGAGGAGGAGGTGTATGTGAAGCAGCCACCTGGGTTTGAGAGCGAGTTATACCCACACAGGGTGTACAGGTTGAAAAGGGCTCTGTATGGGTTGAAACAGGCGCCCCGTGCTTGGTATGGGAGATTGAGAGGTTTTCTGTTGAGCAGAGGGTTTGTGATGGGTACCGTGGATAGGACCTTGTTTCTCCTCAAGCATGGAAATGACTTGTTGATTGTGCAGATATATGTGGATGATATTGTCTTTGGTGGCTCGTCACATAACCTTGTTGCCAAGTTTGCAGATGAGATGAGCAGGGAGTTCGAGATGAGCATGATGGGCGAGTTGCAGTACTTTCTCGGGTTGCAGATCAAGCAAGTGAAGGACGGTACATTTGTGCACCAGACCAAGTACACGAAAGACATGCTGAGGAAGTTCCAGATGCAAGATGTGAAGCCGATGTCGACTCCCATGGGGAGTACGGCCACTTTGGATGCGGACGAGGACGGAGAACCGGTGGACCGGCGGGAGTACGGGAGCATGATCGGCTCCCTCCTCTACTTGACGGCGACGAGGCCGGACATACGGTTCGGTGTGTGTCCGTGCGCTCGTTTTCGAGGCTTCGCCGAGGACATCACATCGACGGGCGGTCAAGAGGATTTTCGGTACCTACAGTCTGCCCCCGGTCTTGGCCTTTGGTATTCTTCCTCCTCGACTCTTTCTCTTCATGGTTTTTCCGATGCGGATTTTGCGGATGTCGAGTCGAGAGGAAGTCTACTTCGGTACTTGCCGGTTTCTTGGTTCTTCGTTGGTCTCATGGTCTTCCCGCAAGCGGTCTAGTGTAGCTCGGTCTACCACCGAGGCGGAGTATGTTGTTGCCGCGAGTTCTTCGTTCCCACTGTTGTGGATTTCATACACTTTGAGAGACTTTGGTGAGGAGTGCACCCAGATCCCACTTCTTTGTGATAGCACCAGTGCCATAAGCGTAGCCAAAAATCCAGTGCTTCACTCCAGAACCAAACACATAGAAGTGAGGTATCATTTCTTGAGGGACAATGTGGAGAAAGGAACAATTGTGTTGAGCCATGTCCCTACCCAAGATCAGCTAGCCGATATATTTACAAAGCCTCTCGACCAAGCTACATTTGTGCGCTTGCGGGGGGAACTTGGGGTTTGTTGCCCTTTCTAGTTGATTCTTGGGGGATTTCCTTTTGTATCATATGTATCATACCCTCTTTACTTTGATGTATATACATGTTTTGCTTGATGTATAAACCATGGTAGGATAGCCATCTTGTCATATATCATGTTGCATTTGTATCATATTGCATTTTAGGATGATGAGCTTCTTCCATATGCCATATTTGAGTTTCTTTGGCTATTTGTGAGATATTGGTCATATGTGTGGAGAAATGGTGACGTGAGGCTATGCACTTGGAATATTTGAGATATATGTGTGGTGAGATAGCCCTTTTTGAAATAAATGCTAATCTTGACTAATTTTTGATGAAATATGCTCCACTCGTGTGTAGTTGTGTATCCATGTCATAGTTTGGTCTAAATGTGCTTTTCATGCTTAGATTGTGCTTGGATGCCTTGTTCTTGCATTTGGGCCAAAGGCCGAATATCATTGTGAATGTTTAGCCTATGTTGCATTCATGGGGGAGCATAAGCTTCTTTTTGCCGCAAAGGCACTTCATGTACCATAAAATGAAATAATCTTGAAAAGAAGTGTGAATGCTTGAAAAATTCTCCATCCATCATGTCTATGCTTAAAATGTCTTATCTTTCACATATGGGTGCAAAACATGTTGCATGATGTTCACCAGTGGAGAAGTCTCCCCGAAGTGGACACATGGCTCATGAGCTTTGACATGACATGCTTTGCTTTATGGGTGTTTGCCATGATCTTTTGCTGAGAATTTGCTATCCTCGTATGATCTTTGAATGGTATGCAGGTTTGTGGCTCCAGTGTGACATGGATAGGCTTTTACATGTGAAGCGAGCCTTCTTTTGGTAAACTCGCTTAAATCTGAAAATTTTGCTTTGTCACATGCTTGTATTTTCATATATTACTTGTGGCAATGCTTTGACTATGCTATGATTCATATGTGTGATCTTTGTCTCATTTTTAGCCTTTGACACTAGATTTGGCCTATTTGAGAAGCTCTTGTAGATGTTTATATGCTTTGTTTTGCATTTCTGCATTTTCACCTTGATTCATACATTGTCAACAAGGGGGAGATGAGGTGAGCTTAATGAAAATTCAGAAGAGGTGAGCTGAAATTTGGGAGTTTGCATCCACATGTTCAGGGGGAGCTTGCATTTGTTTCGGGGGAGCTTTCTTGCTGTTTTCGGTGTGGAGTTTGTGCTTTGCTTGGCTTGTGACCTTTCTTCGCCTTTCTTTGGTTTTGGTCATGAGTTGAGCTTCTTTGTTTTTCTTTCTTCTTTCTTTCTTTCTTTCTCTGAATTTCATTTCGCGATGTGTGTTGTCAATGCACTCATCAAGGGGGAGATTGAGGACCAGGAGCGTCCCAGTGGTCGATGGATGACCGCTCCTCAGTGATGAGTGATTGACAACGGGTGTTGGACCGACTCTTGGCTTAGTGCGCGGGTGTAGGCGCGGCCTAGTTCATGTTGTTGCGGGTGAAGAACGGGCGCGAAAGGTCTTCAGCCTTGAGGGTCCTCCGGGAGATGGAGAGACAAGTAGGCTCGGTTCGAGGGACCCGATGGACAGTGGGACTGGGTGCGGGCCACATGGTGGCGACACGAGCAAGACGAAGTCATGGACGACGACGAGCGGTGCACGGTGGCGGTCGAGTCAAGTGGTTTGGCGGGAGGCCGGACCAGGGCACGCGGGGGTTTGGTGGTTTGCCCACAAAACCATCGGCGGACGGTTTCTTGGTTTGGGCCTTAAAACCAAGTCCGAGGGCCCAACACGACGGAGACGGGATCCGGGCGTGTCGGGAAGCTTTGAGGCGGAGGACACGCGGCGGGATCGCATGGCTTGCGTCGGGAGGACGCGGGGTGCGGCAAAGGCGTGGCCGTCCGATGGCAAGACCCACAAACATTACCTAAATGCCCCTACGTGGGTTGTATCGCCAGTAGTTAAGTTAGGGGTAGTCGAGTCATTTACCACTCCGGCGGGACCTGATATATAAGCCATGAGTGTGTGTGGATGGCTCTCTCTCTCCGCGACTTAGGGTTTCATTTCCTCCCTCCCATTTCTCTTTTTCGTAGCTATTTTTCTTCCATTTTCTCTAGGCTAGCATGAGATCTTCATGAGAGATTTGTTGAGAGGGATGGATGCAAGGGCGGCATGCTAGACCTTGTGAATCTTTCCTGGTTTGTATAGAAGATTCGGGGTTGTGTTTTCGTGGTCTTTTGTGCTTGTTTTCGTGCCTTTGTTCCCGGTTCGATTTCGCGGATTTGAGTGTGTTTCTCCCCGGATTTCTTTGAGGGATACATGGATAGATGTCTCGTGCATCTTTGTGATTGATCTTGTGCCCTCAAACGCCGGGAAACCACTTGGATTCGAAGTTTTTCGTTCGGTGCTCTAGCTTTTGGTGGTGGTCAAAGGATTCGCGATTCCCGGTGATTTAGGGAGTTAGGAGGCAAGATTTTTGGGCTATAGCATCCTTGTGTGACGCTTTTCAAGTCCCCAAACCCTTGTCTCCATAGCTTCAACCGTTTGGGAAATCCGATGATGATTTGGGGGAGTTGACTTTTGGGGTCGGGCATTTTCTGCTCTGTCCGCACCTGGTGGACAATCCGCGAGGTGCTGGCGGACGGTCCGCACGGCTAGGGTTCGTCGCGTGTTCGTCGTGTTCTTGCGCGTCCTTGCTTTAGATCTGGTTTGGCTTTTGGTTTTTGTTGCAGCCGGTTTGCGGACGGTCCGAGCTTGAGTAGCGGACGGTCCGCGTGTGGCGCGGACGGTCCGCCCGGCCTTGGCGGACGGTCCGTTTTTCTCGGGTCGCTTCTGGTGGTTCTGTGTGCTTCAACGGACGGTCCGTGGCGTAGGGCCGGACAGTCCGCAGGATTGGCGCGGACGGTGGGCGGCTTCCGGCCGGACGGTCCGTGAGGCCAGTGCGGACGGTCCGCCCCTCCTGGCCGGACGGACCGCCAGAGCCTGTGTGCTTTGTCTCTTGGTTCGATTCCTCCCCTCCTTCTTTCGTGCTTCCTCGTGTGTTTCAAGGAATCGTTCCTAAGGCTAGAGGTTGATCCATAACCTCGTGGTCTTGGCGATTGGTGTGTAATTCGATCCATCGCTCGTGTGTGACAGGGGTTTGACTAGGGTATAGGCCGGGTTCTTTGGAAAGAATTTTTACCGGCTCCTATTCACTCCCCCCCTCTCTAGTCGCCATCTGATCCTTCACCTACATCACCAACTCTAGACATGAAAGGCTTTTTGGCAACTGATGTTTCTTTTGCTGAAAAAGCAACAAATAGTATGTCCCTACTTTTAAGATTTTTGTGCAAGTTCTAGTTGACTACTATATTCTAGGTTAGCAAGCCAGTACAAGCATAAGTTGTGCAACACAATTAATCAAGCATACCTGTTCATCAAGTTCCATCGTTAGGAATATCAAGGCCAGTTCAGTAGTCTTATATAACGGTGAGAGGACGACAACCAGTTGATTTAAACCTTGCAAGGTAGACCTAAACACACGGTAGGGCCCCCGCATGGACAACCACCAGGCGGTTCCCAAAACTCTTCATCTCTGGATCGAATCTTAAAGTCTTTGGTACAGGCTATCTGGCATACCCCGCAAGGCACCCAGAATCACCATGCACCACCGGTAGCTAGCCGTGAGACGCATCCCATGATGAGTAATAGTAAGATCCCTCATCGCGTCATTAAGGTACTAGGCTTACTGGTCCCATTCCCGACAAGTGCTTAGTATGTTCAAACACTTAACCCACGAAAGCCATTGGACCGGAGCCCACATCCCATGCTCTTACCACATGAGCAATTCCATTTATAAAAGTCTTATGATTCCAACATAAGGACCTATTCTCGCGAGTGACAAGCATCACTCTGAAGGACCGAAACAGCGAACCAGAGAGGGGGCCAGTGAATGGGAGCCGATAAAAATTCTATTCAAGAACTCGGCCTATGAACCCGATTTCACTTGTGCGCCTCCACATGCTTTTCTTGCCAAGCCCACGCGGCCACTGGAGTGCTATTGGACATAGGAGCAAGACACACCCAATAGCCACTCGACACACGCAGCGGAAACACACACGACCTAGCTACTGGCACCTAAAACCGGTCAGGCCGGTTTCTGAAATCGGCCAGACCGCTTCTGTTGGACTTAGCCTTCCACATGCTGGGGAAACCGGTCAGACCGGTTTGATAAACGGGTCATGCCGGTTTTGTCTAGAAACTCCCCAAAAACACCTCCGAGACCAAAACACCCCAAGAACCTTTCCTCCTTTGAACAAAAGAAGACATAGCACGATAGAGGCTCCCTTACTAAAAACTCTTCACGACAGCCCACAGGGCTAAACCAGTTAGACCAGTTTGGGAAACTGGTCAGACTGGTTTTGCCTGGACAGTCGGGAAGAACACAGCCCGCGGGAAAAACTCAACACTCCAAGAGATCGATCTCCCGATTCATTCCACGGATCAAAGTGAGACTTTGGGGATAGTTGGGGTAATTATAACGACTGCCTAGTCTTCAATAACATTATCAAACACTTGGGGTTGATTGAGCTTCCTCTCAAAGGGAGAAGCTACACTTGGAGTAATATGCATGATTCCCCTCTTCTTGAACAACTTGACTGGTTCGTCTCTTCTGTTGCCTGGACTTCTCAGTTCCCCATGAAAGTGGTACTTCCCCTTGCTAAAACCACTTCTGACCATTTGCCTTGCAAGATCCAGATTGGCACAAACATTCCCAAATCCAATATCTTCAGATTTAAAAATTATTGGTTCAGTCACCCCAGTTGTATAGAGCATATCAAAGATGCCTAGCTTACTCCCGTCTCAGCTAATAATGGTGCCCATGTGATCAGTTCCAAATTCAAGCTACTCAGAAGAGTTCTGAAAATTTGGGCCAGAAGTGTCTCCAATCTCAAGACTCTTATCGAAAACTGCAACATGACTATTGCTTTTCTGGATAAATTGGAAGAATTAAGAAGCCTTTTCTGTCATGAGGCCAGTTTCAGAAAGGTGGTTAAATCTCATCTGGGGAACTTCCTCTTTATTTAGAGAGAATATTGGAAGCAAAGGTTTACCCAGAGAATTATGCAATTTGGAGACGAAAATATAAGATTTTTCCATGCCACGACCACTTAAAGATATAAGAAGAATGTCATCAGCCAGATCTTGGATGACACTGGTAGAATGATTTCTGGTCATGGAGAGAAAAGTGCTTTATTTTTTAGGAGTTTGAAAGAAGGATGGGTACTTCAGTTGGTATTTCTATGCAGTTTGATCTTCAGGCTATTATTTCTCCTTGCACCAACCTGGATCAGCTTTGTCTCCCCTTCACTAGAGAGGAGATTGACAATGTTGTCTGCAGCCTTCTTGTGGACAAGGCCCCTAGCCCTGATGGTTTCAACATCACTTTCTTTAAGAAAGCTTGACCTATCATCAGACATGACATGTACAATTTCTATGAGGATTTTTTCCAGCTCAAATCAGATCTCAAATGTGTTAACTACTCCTATATTACCCTTGTCCCGAAGAAAGATAACCCTAAGAAAGTAAATGATTTCAGACCAATTTCCTTGGTCAATTCTTCTCCCAAGCTTGTGTCCAAACTTTTGGCTAACAGGCTCCAATCTGTCATCCTTGAGATTGTTCATGAGAATCAGTATGGATTCATCAAAGGAAGAACAATTCAAGACTGTCTTGGATGGGCTTTTGAATACTTGCATCAATTTCACCAATCCAAAAAGGAAATTATTATTCTTAAATTGGACTTTGAAAAAAGCCTTTGATCTGGTTGAGCATAAGCTGGTGCTAGAAATGTTGAGAGCTAAGGGTTTCCCTGATAAATGGTTGGCCTGGGTTGATAATTTGTTCAACACTGCTACCTCTTCAGTGCTTTTGAATGGTACTGCTGGGAAGGAGTTCAAATGTTTGAGAGGTGTGAGGCAAGGTGACCTTCTGTCACATCTGCTATTTGCAATTGTTACTGATCTTTTGCAGAGTGTGATCAATCATGAGTATTCTCTTGGCAATTTAATCCCCCTTTTCCTCAGAATAGGAACATCCCCTTTCCTATTGTGCAATATGCTGATGATACTATTCTTGTAATGCAAGATGAGGTTGGGCAACTCCTTTTCCTCAAAGATAAAGGTGGACTGGGAGTTATCAATCTAAGTGTGCAAAATGATGCCTTGCTTCTGAAGCATCTTTACAAATTCTACAGGAAGATTAAAGTTCCTTGGGTTAGGCTTATTTGGGATAAGTATTATTCTAATTTGTTACCTCATCTTGCCAAGGAAAAGGGTTCTTTCTGGTAGAGAGACATCCTTCGGCTTAGTACTCATTTTAGAAGCGTTGCAATTTGCTCTCCTGTTAAGGGTGACAACATAAGCTTTTGGGGGGATTTAATCAATGGCAGTATTCTTTCTCTTTTTTCCCCTTCTTTATATGAATATGCTAAAGATCCTAACATTTCCCTCTGGAAGATGATGAGCTCTACCAATCTTATTGACCATTTTAGAATTCCCATGTCCAGAGCAGTCCTATGGAAATCCTAAGGGAAAATAGGAAGGGAAAATAGGAAAACAAAATGAGCTAGGGTTCCAAGAGATGGTTGCCATCCTCTCACCACTTGGGTTATATGGAGGCAAGCTGAAAGACTAAAATACCCCTAAAGCCTAAACTTGGATACACACCCACTAAGGGCACTTTCAGAATTTGTCTTTGTAGCAGTATCAGACGGATGCCCCGCGACCGCACTTCGCGTTGCCTCGACGCAAGTCTTGCGATCCCAACGCGTGTCCTCCTCCTTGAAGCTTTCGGCGCCCTGCGACCCCAAACTAGTCAGACCAGTTCTCCAAACCGGTCTAGCCGGTTTTGTCCTTACAGCCACGCCTGGTCTTCGGCCTCGGCTTTATGGCTCAGCCGAGTAACCCGATGGTTTTCTGGTGAACCACCGCAAACCCCGCAAACTTGATGTAGCCTCCGCCGATCACCACTCATGACTTGGCTCCCACAAAGTTCCGACTCGACCTTGGTTTTGTGACTCAACCAAGAAACCATCCTCGACTCCATCTTGTCATTCTTGCCACCATGCGACCCGTACTTGACCCTGCTGGCCAGCGGGTCCCTCGAACCAAGCCTACTTGTGTTCTCCACACCTGGACGCCTCACCGGCAACAACCTTTCACGCTTGTTCTTCACCTGTACCAACACGAGTCAAGCCACAATCTGCACCTGCAATACTTAGCCTAGAGTCAGTCCACACAACATTGTCAATCACTCATCACACCAGGGAGTGACCATCCACCGGTCCTCGAACCACACATGGTCCTCAATATACCCCTTGATGAGTGTATTGACAAGACACACTTTTGGTAATCAAAGTGAAAGGAAAAAAAGAAAAGAAACGACCAACAGAAATTCCAACAAGCGATCGAAAAATGAGAAATGGCATAGAGCAAGATCACTTGAAGAAGACAGGTCTCGGACCCCTTAGGCAACGTCAACGGCTCGACACATCCGAGACAAAACTATGGTCAAGCAAAGAGCACAAACCACCAAAGCATAAAAGAGCTCCCCCTGCACATATGCATACTCCCCCTGAACAAGTGCCAACACTGGGCACAAAACTGGTCAGACCGGTTCCCAAAACCGGTCAGACCAGTTCCACCAAACCTGTCAAGCTGGTTACCAAAATCGGTCAGACCGACTTCGTACAGCAGACCACAACCCCCACAAGCCAAAAATGCAAAAGAAATGCACAAGCTCCCCCTTGACTATTGGGATAGGTTCTAGGATGCAATGCAACTTTTCTCCACCGTTCTTTCTCCCCCTTGTTGCCAATGCATGAATCAAGGCTCAAATTTGAAAACATGCAACCTAGAGCTTCTCAAGCATACAAAATTCATCACAAGATGCTTCACATGTCCAAATGAGCAAGTTAGATACTCTACAGCTTCGTAATGACATCAATTTCATGATTACCAAGTTTCACAACCATTGGACGAAACTAAGATAGAATTGAGCAATTTTGCGATATCCTCTCATGAGCAAAACATGTCAAAATAGCAAAGCCACACAAACTTCATGCTAGGACAACCATTCTAATGATAAGACCATCACAAACATCCACAAGCACATCATGTCATGTCAAAGCCACCAAGCCAAGTGCCTACTTCTATGTATGAGACTTCTCATTGGTAGGCATCATGCAACGGTTTAGCACCCAAAGCAAATTAAATTTAGCACATATGACATGGGAGCACATTTTCCAAGCAATTTACATTTCATTTTCAGATTCATATTTGGTACATGAAATGTCTTTGCGACAAAAAGGAACTTATGCCCCTCTACAAGATAAAGCATGGGGGCTAAACATTCATGATGGCAAATGAGCCTTTGGCCCCATAGGATCAAAATACGCTATCCAACCACAAATTAAGCATAGCCAAACCACTAGAACATGTCAATATCATATAAAGTCATTTACTCACAAGAGAGCATACATGTGACATTTTTCAAAAACATAGCCATCAACCATGGATATAAATCAAGATCATCAAGAACTAAGCCAAACTAACCATAGCATGCCAAACTAGCTCACAAGATCATATATATCACATCATGGTGAACAATGTATATGAGAGAAGCTTTTCCTACAAAATGCATATGATAAAAAATGCTTGCAATCTAAGATACAAGGATGCCCATACATCATGTTACATATGCCATGCCAAATGCACGAAATACACAAAGGCTATACATATGTTACAAAGGAGCTCCCACACACGACTCAAGAAATCAAACAAACACCAACCTCGCCTCTCAAACAAGTGAAAGTTGCTTGATCTAGGGGTTTGGTGAAAATATCGTCTAGCTGGTCTTGTGTGGGTACATGGAACAAAGCTATCTTTTCTTTCTCGACGTTCTCTCTCAGAAAATGATACCTCACTTCTATGTGCTTGTGTTTGGAATGAAGAGCAAGGTTTTTTGCTACACTTATGGGACTGGTGCTGTCACATTGAAGTGGAACATGGATATACTCATCACCAAAGTCACTCATGGTGTATGTGATCCAAAGGAGCTGAGAGCAACAACTAGCTGTGACAACGTACTCTGCCTCGGTAGTAGATTGAGTAACACTCGATTGTTTGCGGGAAGACCAAGACACCAAAGAAGATCCCTAAAACTGGCAAGTCCCAGAATTGGACTTCCTATCCAATCGACACCCGGCAAAATCCGCATCCGAAAAACCATGAAGAACCAAAGAAGAAGACACGGAGTACCAAAGGCCGAAGTCGGGAGTGTGACACAAGTACCTGAATATGTGCTTGATCGCCTGTCGATGCGAAGTCCTTGAAATTGCTTGAAAATGAGCGCATAGACATACTGAGAACTGGATGTCCAGTCTCGTCGCCGTCAAGTAGAGGAGTGACCCGATCATGCTCCGGTACTCCTTCTGGTCCACGTGTTCACCTTCCTCATCCGCATCAAGAGTTGTAGTCGTACTCATATGCATCACCATGGCCTTGGAGTCCTCCATCTTGAATTTCCTCACAATGTCCTTGGTGTACTTAGCTTGGTGCACAAATGCTCCTTCCTTTGAGTGCATGATTTGTAGCCCGAGGAAGAACTGCAACTGACCCATCATGCTCATCTCAAATTCCCTGGTCATGTCCTCTACAAACCTTGCAACAAGAGAGTTAGACGAGCCACCGAAGACAATATCATCCACATACACTTGCATGATAAGGATATCTCTACCCTGCCTGAGAAGAAACAAGGTCTGATCGACCTTCCCCATCTCAAACCCTCTCTCAAACAGGAACCCCCTCAACCTACCATACCAAGCTCTAGGCGCCTGCTTCAACCTGTAAAACGCCTTCCTTAACTTGTACACCCGGTGGGGGTACTTCTCACTCTCAAACCCCGGTAGCTGCCTCACATACACTTCTTCCTCCAATACACCATTCAAGAAGGCACTCTTTACATCTATCTGGTGTAACTTGAACCCTTTAGCCATAGAAAAGGCTAAAAGGATCCTGATTGCCTCCAAATGAGCTACGGGAGCAAAGGTCTCCTCGTAGTCGATCCTCTCTTTCTGACTGAACCCTGAGCAACAAGCCTTAACTTGTTTCTTACCACTTCACCTTTCTCTCCCTCTTTTTTCTTCCACACCCATTTTGTCCCAATTGAGGACCATGTGTGGTTCGAGGACCGGTGGATGGTCGCTTCCTGGTGTGATGAGTGATTGACAATGTTGTGTGGACTGACTCTTCGCTAAGTATTGTAGGTGCAGGTTGCGGCTTGACTGGTGTTGGTGCAGGTGAAGAACAAGCATGAAAGGTCATCGCCGGTGAGGCCTAGGATTGGTTCGAGGGACCCGGTGGCTAGCGAAGTCAAGTGCGGGCCGCATGGTGGCAAGAACAGTGAGACGAAGTCGTGGACGGTTTCTTGGTTTAGCCTCAAAACCAAGGTCGAGTTGGGACTACGTGGGAGCCGAATCATGAGTGGCGATTGCCGGAGGCTACACCGAGTTCGCGGGGTTTGTAGTGGTTCACCAGAAAACCACTAGGTTACTCTTTCGAGCCACAAAACCGAGGCCGAAGACTCGACGAGGAGGTGTGGCCACCCAAGCCGGTTGAACCGCCCAAGAGGGGCTGTCAGACCGCCTGGGCCGGTCTAACCGCCTAGGGGGCGGTGTGACAACCCGCCTAGGAAAATACTGTACTATCACCTAAAAACAATCTACTTTGGCAATTAAGCAATAGTAAAGTATCATCCTGTCGTTAGTTGCTGGGTTAACGCCCGGTAAATCACTAGGAATTCGTACAGAGGATCGACATATGCATTAAAACTCACGCGAAGGCGAGTCCAGAGTACAACATGAGATAAAAACATTTTATTACAAACCATCGTTCATGGCATGGAGTAAAGGTTTAGAGTTCGAAAATAGCGGAAATAAATTAAACTAGCATAACGGTAAACATCACAGGAGGCCATCCGTGATGTCCTCACTTGTCGTCATCCACCCGGTCGACAACACCTGCACAACAGTTTTAAAGCAAGGTTGAGTATAATAATACTCAGCAAGACTTAACCGTCGGGTGATAACTACACCACCAAACTCTAGACATGAAAGGCTTTTGGCTAATGGAGTTTCTATTGTTGAATAGCCACGATGAGTAGGTCCTTACTTTCAGTGTTTTAGCACAAGTTCTAGTTACTTCTAAGTGTGCCAACTAATTCAATCAATTATTTGGACAAGCAATTAATTCGTACAACATTATTCACCAATTCCATCATTACGGGATGTCATGGCCAGTTGATTAAGCAGTCTCGGATAACGGTGAGAGGCCGACAATCGATTGATTTAAACCTTGCAAGGTAAACCTAAACACACAGTAGGTTACCCCCGTGAGGACAACCATCCAGGCGGTTCCGAAAAGTCTTCGGGTTGGGAACAGAGCCTACAGTCTTGGGTACAAGGTTAGCTGGCATACCCCGCGAGGCACCTAGTCTCACACATGCACCCCCTTCCCGGTAGCTAGCCGGTTAGGTGAACACTCAGGAGTAGTAGGGAAAAGTTCCCACACCGTCTCATTAAGGTACTAGGGTTATCGGTCCCATTCCCGACAAGTGCTTAGTACGTTCAAAAGCTTAGCCCACGAAAGCCATTGGACCGGAGCCCAAATCCCATGCTCTTACCACATGAGCAGTCCATTTATAAAGATCTTATTATTCCAACATAAGAACCTATTCTCGCGAGTGACGAACATCACTCGACTTCTACCGGTCCTATAGCATAGCAGCTATTGACCTAGCATAATAGTGCACCCAGTCTCACACATGCACCCCCCTTCCCGGTAGCTAGCCGATTAGGTGAACACTCAGGAGTAGTAGGGAAAAGTTCCCACGCCGTCTCATTAAGGTACTAGGCTTACCGGTCCCATTCCCGACAAGTGCTTAGTACGTTCAAAAGCTTAGCCCACGAAAGCCACCGGACCAGAGCCCAAATCCCATGCTCTTACCACATGGGCAGTCCATTTATAAAGATCTTATTATTCCAACATAAGAACCTATTCTCGTGAGTGACGAACATCACTCGACTTCTACCGATCCTATAGCATAGCAGCTATTGACCTAGCATACTAGTTATAGAGCACAGATACCTAGGGATCATGCATCTAGGGTTTCAAACAACTCCTGAAACTTAAATGCACAATCATAGCATGGAACAATTGCATAGTTTTTAAAAGACAGGGTTAATGATCCGGGGCTTGCCTTCGCTGGCAAGGCTGGCCTTGGGCCCTTCTGGACTTGGGTCAAGGTCTTGAGCTACGTCCACATACTGCAGCTCTTCGTCAGCACCTTCGTCTCCTCCTTCCGGCACGAGCGTACGTGTACCGTCGGAAAGATCTACACGAAGATGCAAATGCAAAATTTATTCGACGATTTTTAACTTAATTGATTACAAACAATAAATGACAAATATGGGGCACATCGGTTGAACACATTCACCTAGATAAGAAATACATTCAGCATACTCTTCCAAAAAGGAACAATATGCAGCTCTTTATTAATTATTCTTTTTGATAGTGACTGTGTACATATATATGTAAATAATTTAATTTAACTTCACAAGCAGTAATGGGTTGGTATTTATCTTTTTTAAAATGATTTTCATCACATACAAAGTCATAAAAAGTGGTTTGGTGATTTTTCCCATTTAAATGACCATTAAGCCTTAAATTGCTCCAATAGCTTTTATTCATAATTTAATTAATTAAAATTCAATGGACGTGTGTATTAGGCACTAATCACCTATAACAAGCCACTGAACACACATGCATGCTTAGGATAGCTAAGAAATTAATTATTTTGAAAATAACAAACGCTGGCTAGTGAAACAAGGCAAATGCACACACAAAAAATAATTACTCATCCAACTGATCCAAACTTTATCACACATGTTATATGGTCTAAAACTAACCTAGGGATGCAGCACATACACCTAGAACTATTATGAATCTTGAGTTATGCATTTACAAAGAAAATCAAGCATATTGCAAGAATAAATATCTCTGCTAGTTATAAAATTGTGATTAATTCCCCAGAGGTGTGTTTTGGAATAACAAGGCAACATGCAGAAGTTGGGTACAAAAACATAATTATGTTTGGCTACAAAAAACATTTGGACAGATTCCGCATAAATAGTAAACAATTTATATAAAATGACTTACAACATAACTTTGAGCAATTTTTGGTACAGAAGCTAGTCATGACATAATACACAACATATCCAAAAATTGGCTACAGAGGATTTATAGATTGTGAGATATAGCAGATCTAGGGTTTTCACATTTATATTTTTCATGCCAAAAATATTAGGAAACAGCTCAGGCAAGAATAACAAAAGTTTTAGGATTTTTCACAACGAATCCAACAAAATTGGGTTTGTATTTTTCTATGAATTTCTATGGAATTTACAAGAATCAGCAAAACACATGTACTATTTGAGATGATGTTTTGCACCGGGGTCCCTGGAAATATCGACCCTCTTACAAAAATGCCCTTGATTCACACTTAAGACCCTAGAAAGATTTCAGAACTTGCAATGCGGCCCTTGGGTGCGGTGGCCGGCGCGGCCGGCGAAATTCCGGCGAGCTCCGGTGACGGGGTCGGCCGGGGAGCGTGCGGGGAGGGACTAGGGTGTGCTAGGGACCTATTTGGACCGGAGTTGGGGGTTGAGACGGCCGGTGGTGGAGCATGCGGTGGCGCCCAGTGGCGGCGTCCGCTGCGGCTGAAGTTGCGGCGTGGGGGAGGCGAGGTGGTGCGGTGAGAGGTGGTGGTACCTTGAGTGGGTGCTAGTGAAGGTTCTGAGTGCGTCCGCCGACAGTGGGAGCGACTGGAAACCTTGGTTCGCGGCGGCGGCTGCCATGGCAAACGGCGGTGATCTCGGCGCAGGGGGGGGGGGGGTGGTTCGGCCTCAGCCGGGAACACATCTCCTTTATAGGTGTGGTGGCCTCCCACTGCGCCCACGGCTTACCGAGGCGGGCGCGGGGTCCAAGACCTCGGCCGACGCGCTTGGTAGGGGGAGAGCGCGGATGGACCGGTGGGTACTCTGATGCGCGGCCGTCAACGAACGCGGGAGCTCCACGTGGCGGCCCGGACTTTAAGGGCGGCCTCGGTGCGCGCAATGCCTTGGGAAGGTGCGGCACCTCGGTCGGCGCGGGGCCCGGACGGCGAGGCAGGCGCGACTCTACCCTCTACCACTTTCACAAAGTCCATATGGTGTTTTTCTCAACGGATTTTGCACAAATTACTGCCAAACTTTGAATGCCACCACATTCCGGTGAACAGGAGCTGCTGTCGGTTGACCACGTTTTTCACTAATTTCCACTCAAAATTTGAAATGCCATTCTACATGAAAGTTGTGTCCCTCGACAAACTGGACAACTTTCATATTGGTAGATTTTGAAGTATTTAGGTAAAATTTGGAGAACGCGGCAAAAGTTCCGGAAGACATTCACCGACGTCAGTGTTTTAAGCGGTGTTTGACCGTGCCTTTGACCAAGGGTTGACCAACAGGGTGTGTTGACTTGGTCAAGGGGTTTAATAGGGTTTGTTTGGTGGGATTTTCGAGTTGATGACTCAGGTTGACCTTGGTTTGACCAATGTTAGCCGGTTTGACTCGGCTGATTCGGTCATCGGCGTTAATGACGCTAATTAAAAACCTGGGGCGTTACAGCCTTCCCCACTTAAGAAGAATCTCGGCCCGAGATTCGAAATTACAAGAGGAAGTGGGGAAGGGATTCTTGGATAGAGATGTTACCCATAGAGTTAAGCTAGTCTGGCGTCCCTTGAAAAGCAGCTTTTTGCCATGATCACCCTTAGCTGCTCCAAGGTTCTGATTCTGCTGCTGGGAATTCGGGCAATTACGTATGAAATGCCCAGGTTGTCTACAATTGTAGCACAAGCGGGGTGGAAGGTCTCTGGGCTTGGAAATTTGTTGCTGATCTTTCTTGATGAGGCGAAGCTTCTTCTTCATTCTCTTTCCTAACCTCGCGGCTTGCTAGTGCGTTTCCCCCACGGGGAGCTGAGTGGTCTTACCAGTGTCGCATCTTCGTTTGCCCTCACGTGGACGAGTCTCCTTATAGGTAATTTCCCACTCACTTACATCTATCTCAGATAATACTCGCTTGTTGCTCCGACTTGTTCTCTCTTCTTTTCTAAGGTCCATTGGTAGTTGAGAAAGTGGTAATATGGAGTCAGAGGCCTGGGGTTGGTCTTGATTCACATGATCCATTAACAGATTGAACAAGCGGGCCTGCTCGACCATGGATGCAGATAAAGACTGAGAGAGACTGTGTGCCAAACTCGTTTGAGATGGCCCCCATAACGTCCTTGGATGATATCGTACACTACCTGATTCAGCACTAAATTTTGCCCCTCCAACATCTGGATCGCGCCGACAATGGCATTTATGTCGGTCTGGGTAGGTACTCTGGGTGAACAGGGCTGGAAAGGTCGGAGCTTCTGTTGCATCGGCGGCATTTGCTGTAGTTGTTGAGCCATTCATTGTTGTGCCTGCAGGATCTAGCACAACACTCCGGTATGTGCTGCCACGAAAGCTTCGGTCAGCGTCGTGGGCGGTGGTGGTGATAGATCACCACTACCCGACGCACCAAAACCATTGGGGGTACTCCGCGTCGGTCTGACCATCTAAAATTGAGTTCCTGTTTAATACACATTCCGGAACTTGCTCAGAAAATTAACAAGTCGAATATAAACTACGCATCTTGTTTTTAAGTAAAGCAAACCGGACATCAAAACTATCACAAGCATCGGATTCATAAATCTCTGCTCATGTACCGCAAAATTTCTTTTTGGTCAGTCGGTGTAAGACTTCGTAATTCCACAGTGGATATTCAACTCCGAGATGAACTCCAGGGTTACCTGTGACGCCGACACCACGAGGAGAATCTCACGGTACTCCGTCTATAGGCTGAAGGGTGTATCAGAAAGAATTTTAGCACAAGCTTCCAATGATTTTGGGTTTGCTCCTTTCTCGATTAGGAGAATTGGGGGGATAGGAGCATGGATCACGGACAGATAAACGATGGATGACATCTCGATATTGGCTTTCGAGAACCTTGATTTCTCAACCTTCTACTTCTAATACTTATCTGATTGGAAGGGAGTTGGTGTTGAGAGGTTGTCGAGTTTGGCGGCAAGAGACCAAGTCGATAAGAATTAACAACACAGACCTTTACGAAGAAAGGAAGGCTAATAACAGAGTTTCGTAATTTGTTGTTCGGAAGATAATTTCGTGTGGGAACTTCAAAACAATCTTGCTTACACCTTTACTTACTTGTGAATTTAAGGTGTTGACTACTCGTTAAATTGAGGTGCAATGATTTTAAAAGTTGAGGCGATGCACATGCTTGTGAAGACACTATGCACATGATTGTGTAGAATGGTGCTCATGATGCAAGTTAGTCCAACTCGGCTGCCCATAAAATGAAATAGTGCTTGCGAGGGTAATCACAGGCAGAGAAAAGGCTATGCTTGGTGATTCGCATTCTCACAACCAAGATACCTAGCACGCCCCTAGTGGCAATCACATGGCTGCAACACACATGATGCCCTAGGTTCCGTCGCAGCACCTTTGGCTATGGAATAACAACATCACCAAAGAGAGAGGTAGGGTATGAGTACGGAGTTTTCATGCTAATGCATGTTAGTATGCCCAAGTTTTTCCCAAATGCATATGCTATGAAAGTGCAGGCTTAAAAGTGGCATTTAATTTATTTCAAAAAGTTGTGAGCAAGACCAAAAGGAATAAGTTCAGAGTGAGGGATTGCTCAGATCTTGATTGGTAAGAAATTTTTGGATGAGTTTGAGATTCACCACAGAACTTTGATTTGATCACAACTAGCATAAATACTGCCTTACGAAGATCATTGCGGAAAGAGATGTTTAATCAAGGCATTACATCGATGAGGGGTTTTCAGAATTACCAAACAACGTTTGGGATTACAATGCAGACTAGCTGCACACACAAGGTTCCTAGTTCAACCAACCGCAATAGCTAACCGACGCGGTTATTGAACACTAGGGTTCCTTTCAATTCCTACACTCGTACGACTTAGAATTTTATTTCCAACATACCAACATCCTACGGTTGGATCTCCCATGCTGAAGGACTATGGCGACTCGGGTCCAGATTCTACTCTGGACTCTCCTTGGACGTCCTCGACATCTTCTTCTTCTACAGGTCCAGGAATAACAGGTTCCGGAGGTGGAACGGCTATAGCTTCTAGTTGGTTTTCTAGTTCAAGCATATACTGGTCGTTATGCTGCAACAGGAAGTTCTGCTCATGTATGATCTCACTCAACTCTTGTATCTTTGCCTTGTCCTTGCGTCTTTCCTTCTTGAGAGTAGCTATCATGGCTCGGGCTTCCTTCAACGCTTGAGCCGTACACTCCATTTCTTTAACTCGGTACCTATAGATTTGGTGTCTATAGAATACACTTTCTCCCACCATCCGTTGGTAAGTGTCGTACATGGCTTCTGAAAAGCGGACTGAGGTGACGAGATCAGGACTGTAGTGGGGGCTTCCCTGAGCTGAAAAGAAGGCTTTGCGTTCGACACAAGGTACGGTGTGTCGCTCAGGTACAGGAATTACTTTGGCTACAGAGCCAGCTATCTTGTCAGGGTGTTTCCCACAAAACGTTGTGAGCGTTTCGAGAGCAGCCTTCTGCACTGTGTCAGTCAAGTTTCGCCCTTGTGCCTTACACTCCCACTCTTCCCAAGCAGGATTGGTCGGACACACGAAAATCTTCACCTTTACTTCACAATGAAGGAGTTGGCCGGTGGTCATGACCTCACGTGTCGAGTACTCTAGGTAAATAGTATACCCAAAGTCCTTCAGGATGTCCCACAAAAGTGCAGGAAATCCGCCCTCCTCGAGGTAGTTCACGAGAGTCCATGTCTCCACATCAGGCGATGCAGATCCAGCATTGTCCATCTGAACATAACGACAAAAGTGAGAAACAGTCGGGTGGGAGTATACATGGATAGCTCGATCCACGAATAAAGGGTGGGTGGTTAAGATATGGGGTAACCATGTATACTAGGATACCAACGTATGCTGAACTCGAACGAGTAGGCATACTTAACGATACCATGTTCTGGTAATTGCGAACCGAAATTCATAACTCAAACTGGAGTCCAGAATTTCTCAAATTTGCGTAGCAACTTAGCAAGGTTATGCTACATAAGGTTGGGTAAGCAAGATTGAGCTAGAAGGTCAGAAGGTGCTTAACTAAGCAAGAGTTTCGGATTGGGTACTCAGAAAATCAGCACGACAGAGGTTCCTAGATTTGAGTATAACTTGATATATACAAAAGCCATGACTGTGAGCTTTTGCGAGAAGGAACTAGAGTAGATGTGGAGCAACTTTGGTAGAGATCTCTTAGACAAATGATTATTGGACAGGGTGCAAGATCTACACCAATAGTCACAACAGATTTTTGGACAGCAACACCTACACCAGAGAGGCTAGGCAAGACAAAACATAATATCACTATTTTACCTTAGAGAGCACGTAAACAATATGAGTTCAGTTTTAGGTTTTTTCCACGACTTTTAGCATGATGCAAGACGTCCTATTCGTCCTCACAAGTCATTCAAGCCAAAACTCGAAGTTAGCGCCGGTGGCATGGCACATACACGTATCTCCCTATAATAACTAGTCGAGAACTAGTCGATGCTAACTTAGCGACTTATGAAACAAGGTTAGGGTACCTGCAGAAGATCACAGAACACAACGAACCTTTCATGCCAGCACTCATGAAAGTGTCCACATACATTACCGTTCACTATAGAAACGACATCCAAGCGGTAAGCCGCTGCATGGACAGCGTCCAACCTCGGACACCCTCTATTTGAATGGAGTGTATCCTTGCCTCGCAGATTCGACATGCGGAATGCTCATGTTTGAAACATGTGGCGACACACAACTCACAAACAGACGCGAAGATGGGATCCGTGGAAGGGATCACTCCATCAACCCTCGCAATTCCCGTGATGCAACACATCTCACGTATAAAACACGTGGCTCATCTAGTTTGGTTATGTGAGAAAGTGAGTCTGACAAGAAGTAAATGTGCTGGAAGTTAGCAAAATAAGCCATAGGTTATTAAGCCACCTGAAAGAACCAAAAATTCCCTCTAGGGCCTCTCGGTTTAGTTTATCCTTAACGGGCCAACGTGTTTTGGAAAATCAAACAATCTTGGCAATTTTTATTCAAAAATCATGTGATTAAGACTGTTAACTAAACTCTGGTGCATATAATAGCTCTTTTACTAGCTGTGACAACCCGCCCAGGAAAATACTGTACTATCGCCTAAAACCAATCCACTTTGGCAATTAAGCAATAGTAAAGTATCATCCCGTCGTTAGTTGCCGGGTTAACGCCCGGTAAATCACTTGGAATTCGTACAAAGGATCGACATATGCATTAAAACTCACGCGAAGGCGAGTCCAGAGTACAACATGAGATAAAAACATTTTATTACAAACCATCGTTCATGGCATGGAGTAAAGGTTCAGAGTTCGAAAATAGCGGAAATAAATTAAACTAGCGTAACGGTAAACATCACAGGAGGCCATCCGTGATGCCCTCACTGGTCGTCATCCACCCGGTCGACAACACCTGCACAATATTTTTAAAGCAAGGCTGAGCATACTAATAGTCAGCAAGACTTAACCGTCGGGTGATAACTACAGCACCGAACTCTAGACATGAAAGGCTTTTGGTCGGCAGAGTTTCTTTTGTTGAATAGCCATGATGAGTAGGTCCTTACTTTCAGTGTTTTAGAACAAGTTCTAGATGATTACCATTTCTAAGTGTGCCAACTAATTCAATCAAGAATTTGGACAAGCAATTAATTCATACAAAATTATTCACCAATTCCATCATTACGGGATGTCATGGCCAATTAATTAAGCAGTTTCGGATAACAGTGAGAGGCCGACAATCGATTGATTTAAACCTTGCAAGGTAAACTTAAACACATGGTAGGTTGCCCCCGCGAGGACAACCGGTTGCCCCCGCGAGGACAACCATCCAGGCGGATCCCAAAAGTCTTTGGGTTGGGAACAGAACCTATTGTCCTGGGTACAAGGTTAGCTAGCATACCCCGCGAGGCACCCAGTCTCACACATGCAGCCCCCTTCCCGGTAGCTAGCCTGTTAGGTGAACACTTCGGAGTAGTAGGGAAAGTTCCCGCGCTGTCTCATTAAGGTACTAGGCTTACCGGTCCCATTCCCGACAAGTGCTTAGTACGTTCAAAAGCATAGCCCACGAAAGCCACTGGACCGGAGCCCAAATCCCATGCTCTTACCACATGAGCAGTCCATTTATAAAGATCTTATGATTCCAACATAAGAACCTATTCTCGCGAGTGATGAACATCACTCGACTTCTACCAGTCCTATAGCATAGGAGCTATTGACCTAGCATACTAGTGATAGAGCATAGGTACCTAGGGATCATGCATCTAGGGTTTCAAACAACTCCTGAAACGTAAATGCACAAGCATAGCATGGAACAATTGCATAATTTTTAAAAGACAGGGTTAATGATCCGGGGCTTGCCTTCGCTAGCAAGGCTGGCCTTGGGCCCTTCTAGACTTGGGTCCAGGTCTTGAGCTACGTCCACGTACTGCAGCTCTTCGTCAGCACCTTCATCTCCTCCTTCCGGTACGAGCGTACGTCTACCGTCGGAAAGATCTACACGAAGATGCAAATGCAAGATTTTTTCGACGATTTTTAATTTAATTAATTACAAACAATAAATGTCAACCATGGGGTGCATCGGTTGAACACATTCACCTAGATAAGAAATACATTCAGCATACTCTTCCAAAAAAGAACAATATACAACTCTTTATTTATTATTCTTTTTGATAGTGACTGTGTACATATATATGTAAATAATTTAATTTAACTTCACAAACAGCAATGGGTTGGTATTTATCTTTTTTAAAATGATTTTCATCACACACAAAGTCATAAAAAGTGGTTTGGTGATTTTTCCCATTTAAATGACTATTAAGCCTTAAATTGCTCCAATAGCTTTTAGTCATAATTCAATTAATTAAAATTCAGTGTAAGTGTGCATTAGGCACTAATCACCTATAACAAGCCACTGAACACACATGCATGCTTGGGATAGCTAAGAAATTAATTATTTTGAAAATAACAAACGCTAGCTAGTGAAACAAGGCAAATGCACACAAAAAAAATAATTACTCATCATAATGATCCAACCTTTCTCACACATGTTATGTGGTCCAAAACTAACCGAGGGATGCAGCATATACACCTAGAACTATTATGAATCTTGAGTTATGCATTTACAAAGAAAATCAAGCATATTGCAAGAACGTGGGAGCTCCTCGTGGCGGTCCGAACTTCAAGGGTGGCCTCGGTGCGTGCAATGCCTTGGGAAGGCACGGCTCCTCGGTCGGCGTGGGGCTCGGACGGCGAGGCAGGCGCGGCTCGGGCGCGGCGCGGCATCGGCCAGCCGGCAACTGTGTCATTGTACCCTGCTTTGAACGCTTAAAACTCCAAAAAATTAAGTAGAAGTGCTCAAAGTGGTGAATAGTAAAGTTGTAGATCTCACTACCCTCTACCACTTTCACAAAGTCTGTATGGTGTTTTTCTCAACGGATTTTGCACAAATTACTGCCAAACTTTGAATGCCACCGCATTCCGATGAACAGGAGCTGCTATCGGTTAACCACGTTTTTCACTAATTTCCACTCAAAATTTGAAATGCCATTCTGCATGAAAGTTGTGTCCCTCGACAAACTGGACAGCTTTCATATTGGTAGATTTTGAAGTGTTTATGTGAAATTTGGAGAACGCGACAAAAGTTCTGGAAGACATTCACCGACGTTAGTGTTTTAAGCGGGGTTTGACCGTGCCTTTGACCAAGGGTTGACCACAAGGGTGTGTTGACTTGGTCAAGGGGTTTAATAGGGTTTGTTTGGCTGGGTTTTCAAGGTGATGACCCAGGTTGACCTAGGTTTGACCAATGTTAGCCGGTTTGACTCGGTTGATTCGGTCATCGGCATTAATGACGCTAATTAAAAACCTGGGGCGTCACAGGCGGTCTGACCGCCCTGGTCGCTGCCACCGAAAAGCTTCGAAGTGGAGGACACGCGTCGGGATAGCAAGGCTTGCGACGAGCCTAAGCAAGGTTGCGGTCGCTGCGCATCCGTCCAATGGAGAAAACCTAAAGACTTCCAAATTCTCCCTTGAGGGGCATGTATCCCTAGTTATTAAGTAAGGGTATTTTGGTCTTTTGGGTGCCTCTATATATTCTCTTGAGGGGATGGATGGCAGCCAACTCTTTAACTCTAGCTCATTTTTCCCATTTTTGTTCTTATTTTCCTCTAGTTTTTCCTAGGACTAGCTTGAGTGCTTCATGTGAGATCTGGATAGAGAGATGGATGTATGGGTGGCAAGCTAGACCTTGTATGAACCTTCAAGGTATGTATAGATGATTCAGCGTGGTTCCTCAAGGATTGGTGTTGCCTTTCCCGTCCTTCTTTTTGGTGATTTTCGGAGCTCCGTTGTGATTTTCGTGGCGGAGTTTCTTGCGGAATTCTTGTTGGGTGTCACGTATGAGGACCTTGTGCCTCTTTGGCTGGTGACCTTGTCCCAAGAATCCCCTTGAATTGGTCTTGATTTGGTGTTTTTGAGTTGCTCGAGATCTTGACTTAGAGGCCTAATCCGCAATTCCATTTGATTGTGAGCGTTTCGAGTCGATTCCTTTCAGGAAGAGGTTGCCCAGGAGGTAACCCAGCTATCCCCGAAGTTTGCTGCAATTCGTGGGGTGATTTGGGAGATCGGGCGATGGAAAGTTGAGGGTTGACCTACGCCAGGTTTTCTGGGTGGGGCAGTCTAACCGCCTAGGGGTGGTCTAACCACCCTGGGTCATCCAGGTGAAGGTTTTGATTTTGCCGGACTTTCCTCTATGAGTTTGTTCACCTTGATCAAAGAAGTGTTTAGGTGAAATCTCGATTCGTTTCAGTGTTGTTTGCTAGGAGTTCTTGCTTAAAGTTCTTTGTTGGGTAAAGGAGGTTAGACCGCCCCTGGTAGCCGGTCTAACCGCCCCTAGGCCCCAGGGTGAAGTTTTGGTTTTCACCAAGATTTTTTGATAGCCAGCTTGGCCTTGATCAAAGATTTCTGCTAGTGAAACGGTGAGGTGTTTTGGTGCTCGGAAGAGGAGTTTCAGAGGAATTCAGGATCACCAGGTGGAGACGGTCTAACCACCCCCCATACCCGGTCTGACCGCCCCCTCCAGACAGTTGGCTCCCAAGTTGTTTCCACTGCCGTGTGCATGTAGGAGTTGAGGCTGCTGGTAGTGTTTGTTCCTAGGACCAGTAGCACTTTAGTGGCTACGTGGTTTTGGCTAGAAGGTTCAGTGCGGAGCGTGTGATTTTGGGTGTCCGACCGAGTTCATCTTGTTGGAGTTGCGATCTCCTTTGAGAAGAATTTTTATCGGCTCCCATTCACTCCCCCCCTCTCTGGTTGCCTAATCGGTCCTTCAATTGGTATCAGAGCCAGTTCGGGTCTTTATGGACTCTAGCCTGTCTGAGATCCAAAGATGGCGTACCAGGAACAGGGTTCGGGTCCTCCACACTTCAATGGGAAGAACTATCAGATGTGGAGCAAGCGGATGGCAGCGTTCCTCCGCGGAAAGGGTCAGATCCTTTGGGATGTCACGGTGGACACAGGTTATGTCCAACCGATGAACTTCCTCGCTCCAGGATCGAGGGACATGTTCGACGCCAACAACAAGGCGGTCGACTACTTGTTTCGTGCTCTGTGTCACCCTGAATTCGATCGGGTGCACACGGAGAGCTTGGCTTATAGAATTTGGTCGGTGTTGAAGGAAGCTCATGTTGGAAATGCTGAGGTTCAGGCTCGGATGTATGCGACTTACCGGAGAGAGTATGAGGACTTCACTCATCTCCCCGGTGAGTCCATCGATGCCTTGTTTCAAAGGTTTATGGTGGTGCTTAACAACATGAGGGCTAATGTGGACGTGCTCCCGTACGATGATCATGATTGGGTTGTCAAGCTCTTACACTCGTTGGATCGTACGGTTTGGGGCGGAAAGTTCGAGCCATTGTAGAATTGGAGAACTATGACACTCTGACCGTGAACGAGCTGTTCTCGAAGCTCAAGTCAGCTGAGGTGGATCTAGGCATGACAGCCAAGACTGAGGGCCCGGCAGACTCTCATAGTGTCACCCTCATCGGTGGCTCGAAAGGAAAATCTAACGCTAAACCATCCACCAGGATGTTCTCCTTGTCCTCTTTGATGTCTTTGCTAGATGAGGAGTTCGACATGCTCGGAGAAGATGAGCTGGCATCGCTGACCAGGCGGTTCGAGAGGATGCATGAGAACCGGGTGAACTCGAGGAGGAACACGAGGACATGCTTCCAGTGTGGCTAGCCGGGACACTTCATCGTCGACTGCCTGGAGAAGGTAGAGAACAAGGACAACTACAAGCACAAGTCGAAGACGGATGGAAAGTGCCGTTCAAGGCGTGACCACAAGCACAAGCACAAGGGCAAGCATAAGGACGAGCGACGATCGAGGAAGAAGGAGAGCCGAGGCAAGGCCCGAGCAATGGTTGGAGTGAGTGACGTTGACTCCAGTTCTACGTACTCCACCTCGAGCTCGAGTAGCAGTGAAGATGAAGGTGATCGACGCAAGGGCAGGAAGCCGTCCAAGAACCTGAGCGGGCTGAGCTGCTTCACTAGAGATGGTTTCTGCACCATGGCGCTTAGCTCCAGCAGCAAGAAGAGCAACCAGACCGACTCGGACTCTTACTCCGACGACGAGGTACATGATGAACTTCCCTTCTTGCGTCAGGAGAATGAGCGGCTTGGCTTGTTGCTTGATAATCATGATGACATGCTTAGAGAAGCTAAGAAGATGAGAAAAGAGCTTAGGGCTTCACTTGAAAATGCTAAGACTAGAGTGGCCGAGTTAGAAACATAGAACTTGGATGCTCAATTTGAAATTAACTCGCTTAAGGCTTCACCTGCTATTTCTGATGAAGTTGAATATGCTGATTGTCCTATTTTTCTTAGTTGATCTTGCTATGTTTAAGGAAAAGCATGCCTCCAAGTGTGAGGAACTAGATGTGCTTAGGGTTGAAGTGGCTGAGCTTAAGTCTAGACCTGCTTTGTTAAGTGCTTGCACTTCTTGCCTTGTTTTGCATGGAAAAATTGATTAGATGCATGCTTACATTGTTTCTCTTGAGGCTAAGCTGAAATAACCGATTCCTACTTCTTGCTCTACCTGTGAATTGCATGCTTTGAGGAATCTGGAACTTGCACATTATGTGGGTCGCTTGCAGGATGAGAATGATGAGTTGAGAAAAATGATGGGTTGGTTGTCGGGTCATGAGCCTCTGTTGCGGATAATGATCGAGACATATAAGCGTAAGGATGGTGAAGGGATTGGGGCAAACAAGGTTGGTGAGGGAAGTGGTGAGAATGAGGGGAAGATAGGAGATATCCCATACCCACCAAAAACCCACCACAAAAATGCTTTTGTCCCTAAACCGAAGCATCTTAGGAACCGACTAGACACAACCCCAGCTCCACCCGTGTTTCCTCTAGAAACCGACGATTTCCAAAAACCTATCAAGTTCATGAGCACTTTTGGGAATGTGTTCTTTGGGAAAGAGAGTGAGAAGCCGAGTGAGGAGAAACCGGTTGAGAAGTCGAGTGAGGAGAAACCGGTTGAGAAGCCGAGTGGAGAGAAACCAAATGAACAGCCCCATCCCAAGCCTAAGCCTAAGCCCATAAGATTTCATTGTGGCTATTGTGGGAGAGATGGTCACAAGGATGAGTCTTGCTTCAAGAGGAAGCGAGAGGAGAGAATGGCGAAGGAGTGGGCTATCTAACAAGGATAGGTACAACCCTTCCCATGGTGTACCTAAGCCTTGTATGCCACTACCCAGGGTCAAGGCGGTTGTGAGAAGTGTTCCAGCATGGGGAGATGTGAGTTCTCGCAGCCGAGGTGGTTTCCTGGAGAGGGCGGTCAGACCAGCCTGGAGGGGCGGTCAGACCAGCCCTGCCCAGAGGGGGGCAGTTAGACCGGCCTGGCTAGGCAGTTAAACCGCCCCAGAAATCTGGGTGGCTTGGTTTTCGAGGTGGTGAGTCGAATGGTTTCAGTTCTGGAGCTCATGATTCTGGTGGTTGGTCTGGAGAGTTTGCAGGTGGTCAGTTTGCTACTCGTTCTCCCCCTCGTGCTCAATACGGGGATGGGAGGAGTCGTAGCTTTGAGATGGAGAGGAGGAATGGTCCACGGTCTTCCTTTTGTGGTTTTGGTCTTCCTCCAGTTAGAGAGGGTTGGTTTCCTCGTAGTGGTTACCATGGTGATGTTCGTGGAAGTAGATTTGATAGGAGGAATATTTTGGATTGTGCTAACCCCACTTTGGAGCAAATGGCTCAGCACTAGTTTTACTCTTTTAGTACTAACCCCTGTGTTGAGTCGTTTGTTCTCTCACGTGCTTGTTTTTGAATTTCAAGTGGGAGACTTGAAGAACATTTGGTTGATTGACTCCTGTTGCTCGAGGCATATGACCAGATACAAGGGGTGGTTCTCAAGTCTCGTCCTGGTGGTGACAAAGAGGTACATCACCTTTGGGGACAATGGGCGAGGGCATGTGCTGTCAGAAGGTGAGATTAAGGTGAGTGACAAGATCACTCTCAAGCGAGTTGCTCTTGTTCAATCGCTTGGATACAGTCTGCTTTCCGTGCCCAGCTATCGGATGAGGGTTTTGAGGTGTTTTTCTGCCTGGTGGTTCTCGGATTTTGGATTCTCGAGGGGACCTTATCTGTATGGTCGTTCCCGAGGGTCAGGTGTTTCGAGCTGATTTTTCTCAGTCTTCTGGTGTCGAGTGTTGTTTCTTGGCTGTTTCTTCGAGTGAGTTGTGGAAGTGGCATATGAAGTTGGGTCACTTGAGCTTTGACCTTTTGTCTCGCTTGAGTAAACTCAACTTGGTCCGAGGATTGCCACGGTTAAGGTTTGAGAAAGAGTTGGTTTGTGCGCCGTATAGGCATGCCAAGATGGTAGCTTCTTCTCACCCGCCTCTCACCGATGTGATGACTGAGCATCCATACGAGCTGCTCCATATGGACCTTGTTGGCCCAGCTCATGTGCGATCTGCGGGTGGGAAGTGGTACGTTCTTGTTGTGGTGGGCAACTACTCTCGGTATGCGTGGGTGTTTTTTCTTGAGGAGAAAGGGGAGATGTTTGGTTTTGTTCGAGATCATGTCTTGAGGTTGAGGAACGAGAGGCACAGAGATGTCATACTAGCGATTCGCAGTGACAATGGCTCGTAATTCAGAAACTCTCACTTCGAAACCTTTTCCAGAGACTTGGGTCTTGAACACCAGTTTTCGAGTCCGTATACGCCTTCCCTGAATGGTGTGGTAAAAAGGAAAAACAGAACCTTGTGTGAGATGGCTTAGGCGATGCTCGATGAGCATAGGACTCCGAGAAGATTCTGGGCTGTGGCGGTGAATACCGCGTGCTATGTTTCGAACATGATCTACCTCAGAGTGCACAAGAAGAAAACCTGTTATGAGTTGATGCACGGTCGCACACCCGAGGTGAGTCACTTCCATGTCTTTGGTTGCAAATGCTTTATCCTTAAGAAAGGGAATAAGATGGATAAGTTTGAGGCTAGGTCGGTCGATGGTATTTTCTTTGGTTATGCATCTCACTCTAGAGCATATCGTGTGCTCGATCTTGAAACTAACCAAATCGTGGAGACTTGCGAGGTAACCTTCGACAATACACAGCCACATAGTTAGCTTGTCTTTGAGTGTGCAGGTGATGATGAAGTTAGCGAGGAGATCTTTCAGGAGGAGGAGCATGAACATGGAGATGATGAAGATGGCGGAATGGTGCCTCCGACTGAGCATGTACCTACCACTTCGACTACAGTGATGGACGGCCCCTCTCCCACACCTACGATGACAAACCAAGATCAAGGAGAAGCTACTATTGAGGGGGAGGTAGCATCAAGGCGAGAACCTCCCCGACGAGTACAAGTGGATCACCCAGCTTCAAGGATCATTGGCGACATGAATGAATGTACTACATGGTCGAGGGTTCGAAAGAATTCTCATTTTGCTCATGCTGCTTTTGTTGCCACTTCTAAGCCCAAAGACATTGGACACATGCTATCTGATCATAATTGGGTTAATTCGATGCATGAGGAGTTGGAGAACTTTGAGAGGAATCAAGATTGGGATTTGGTTGACCCTCCTCTAGGGTGTAAGACGATTGGGACAAAATGGGTGTGGAAGAACAAATAGGGTGAGAAAGGTGAAGTGGTGAGAAACAAGTCAAGGCTTGTTGCTCAGGGGTACAGTCAGAAAGAGGGAATTGACTACAAGGAGACCTTTGCTCCCGTAGCTCGTTTGGAGGCAATTAGGATCCTTCTAGCTTTTTCCGTGGCTAAAGTGTTCAAGTTGCACCAAATGGATGTGAAGAGTGCCTTCTTGAATGGTGTGTTGGAGGAAGAAGTGTTTGTGTGGCAGCCACCGGGGTTTGAGAGCGAGAAGTACCCCCATCGGGTGTACAAGTTGAGGAAGGTGTTGTATGGGTTGAAGCCGGCGCCTAGAGCTTGGAACGGTAGGTTGAGGGGGGTCCTGTTTGTGAGAGGGTTTGAGATGGGGAAGGTCGATCAAACCTTGTTTCTTCTCAGGCAGGGCAGAGATATCCTGAATGTGTAGGTATACGTGAATGATATTGTCTTTGGTGGCTCATCTAACTCTCTTGTTGCAAGGTTTACAAATGATATGAGCAGAAAATTTGAGTACAACTACAGCTCTTGATGCGGATGAGGAAGGTGAACACGTGGACCAGAAGGAGTACCAGAGCATGATTGGTTCACTCCTCTACTGGACGGTGACGAGGCCGGACATCCAGTTCTCGGTATGTCTGTGCGCTCGTTTTCAAGCATCTCAAAGGACTTCGCATCGGCAAGCGGTCAAGCTCATATTCAGTTACCTGCATCACACTCCCAACTTCGGCCTTTGGTACTCCGCGTCTTCTTCTTTGGCGCTTCATGGTTTTTCAGACGTGGATTTTGTCGGGTGTCAGTTGGATAGGAAGTCCACTTCTGGGACTTGCCAAATTTTGGGATCCTCTTTGGTGTCATGGTCTTCCCGCAAACAGTCCTGTGTTGCTCAATCAGCTACGGAGGCAGAGTATGTTGCCGCAGCTAGTTGTTGCTCTCAGCTCCTTTGGATCACATATACCATGAGTGACTTTGGTGAGGAGTATAGTGTGAGACATGGGTACCCCTGTGTCCTCACCGACCAGGCTCAAGGCCGTCCCGGACAAGTGGGTCCGGCCTACTAGAAGACCCGCCGACCTGTGAGTGGGCCCAATCGACCTAGTTGGTGGCCTGCACGACCTCCTGAAGACCTTCCAAAAGATTACCTAGACGACCTGATCCGTCACGACCTCAAGACTTGGCGTACAAGACAAAGACCTCAGTGGATCTCGCCCGAAGAAAATCGACGGGATAAGGAAAGATGTGTAACGTAGACTTAGGTCTCCTGGTCGTAACCGACCCTATATAAGGCGGACGAGGCGACCCCTTGTAACATCATGCAATCCCCAAGCAATCTACACTGACAACTGGACGTAGGGTATTACTATCCGAAGGCCCGAACCAGTGTAAACTCACCGTGTTCTCTTTGTTCCGCTTACTCGTGTGCGACCTTCGAGTTCTTAGCCTTAGACTCCTCCCCGCCGAACAACTAAACCACAAGGATTAAACACCCCCGTGGGCTGTTCAAATCTCACCAACTGACAGTTGGCGCGCCAGGTAGGGGTGATCGCGAGCTCTTCGTGCAACGCGATGTCAGCTCACCTTGGCGACCTCTTCGGCGACGACACAAAGGATATCCCCGCAGCGACCAGCCCGCTGCCTCCCTTCAATCTAATCGTGAGGTCGACATCTTCGTTCTACAGATGGCGCGCCAAAATCTTTTTTCGCTGCCCACCCATGCCCTCCAATCTATTCGAGGCTCGGTAGACCGGTCGGCGGCAACGCAATCTGATCCACATGCAGCTAGCAGAAAATTATCAAGATCGGCGGAAGTGGCAGGCCTTCGTTTGCGCGTATGGAGTACGTGTCCAACACGTACACTCGATCGTGGCAAGTTCAGCTACGGGAAACAGCTTGGTCCATGCGAGGTGTGATCTTCTATGTGGCCAACATATCAACCATCCAAGGGCCAGGATCTCCTGCATGGAGCACTTGGAGGTGGCATTGACGAGACAGACTGGCACCACCGACCTCTACGGCGCCACAACCTTGACGTTAGCTTCATCAACCAGTTCGTGCACCACCGACCTGCTGCGCCGTCAGGCTGCAGACCTTGGGTGCTTTATCAACGACCTCCTCGGCGGTTCGGCACAGCTTCAGCTTGAGTCAACGGCAACGATCTTTTGACCTTGACTTCGTCAAGACACGCAAGCTAAGTGCTATTTTTAATTAAATTTTTACGTCATCAATTTCTTTTGTACACTTGCTTCGTCGATCCCTCCCCCTCGACATGCTCGGGGGCTTGGCCATGCCAACACGTCAGGTCGCCAGACCTGAGGGCTCAAATTTTTTTTATCTTGTGCTATGTTCCCCTCCCACTCGACATGCTCGGGGGCTTGGCCTTGCCAATCTAAGGGTCGCCAGACCTGTGGGGTCCTACTTCTTCTATGTGTTCTTCCTTTAACTGCTTGACTCTCGTTACGAGTATTCGATGTTGTGTGGTTGCAAAACCTGAGTCCCAGACTCCTCCCCGTGCGTCGGCTACATCTAAGCCTCCCCGCTGAGCATTGTAGAGGGGTGAAACACTTTGCAGCTTCAGAGCTTTTCGAGTCCACATAATGTGTGACTGGCACGATAAGTGGAATGCCCTCAAAAAAATAAAACATAGCACAAGGATGTTCAGCTCCAGCTAGCATTATATTATTCAACTTCGTCATGCCTAGCGCAGGCTATGTTTTTATTTATATTCGACAGATTGATACACCGACCTGGTGTTTATTTTATTTTACAGGACTAGCTCTACCGACGTCTTCATCAGGTCGCTAGACCTTCCTCTAGCTCCATCACCTCCTTCGTCAGGTCACTAGACCTCCATACGGCTCGGTCATCGCTCTCGTTAGGTCATCAGTGACCTTCCTCTAGCTCCGTCATCATCTTCACCTCCCAGCTGCTTCATTGTCGTCGGATTGAGGTCGGCGGACCTCTCAGTATCTCCGTCATCGTCGTTCTTAGCTCTGACGCCATCTTCGTCAGACCTCCCGGTGTTTTCGTCATCGCCTTCGTCAGGTCGCTAGACCTCCCTCTGGCTTCGTCGTCCGCATCAGGTCGCTAGACCTTCCTTCGGCTTCAACGTCGTCCGCGTTAGGTTGCTAGACCTTCCTTCAGCTCCTTCGTCGTTATCGTCAGGTCGCTAGATCCTCCTCCGGCTCCATCGCCGTTCACGTCAGGTCGCTAGACCTCCCTGTAGCTTTGTCGTCGCCCTCGTCGGGTCGCTAGACCCTCCTCCGGCTCCGTCGTCGTCTTCGTCAGGTCGCTCGACCTCCCTCCGACTCCGTCGTCATCTTCGTCGGGTCGCTCGACCTTCCTCCGGCTCCGTCATCGCGTTCTTCAGGTTGCTAGACCTCCCTCCGGCTTCATCGTTGTCTTCGTCAGCTCCGTCGTCGCGTTCGTCAGGTTGCTAGACCTCCCTGCGGCTCTGTCGTCTCCTTCGTCACCTCGGAAGACCTCCCCAGGATTTTACGTCATGAATGAAGGCCTCCCTGTGGGGTGCGTGCCTAATGGCCCTGCCAAGTATCTCCGGGTGCTTGGGCGCTTCTTGATTTGAGACCTTCTTAAGGTCAGCATGCCTCGGGTGGCTCTGCCAAATTCTTTGCAGCTATGCAAGATATCTGGATATCTCTACACTCCACACGTTCAATAGATTTTTTGGCTTCATCATCGACCAAACCCAGACATCGCAACTACAACTACGACATCATCGACAATTTCTTCATTCAACACACCTTTCAAAACCTTGCTGGGTATCCTCGGATACTGGGCATTGTTGTTTAAGGCCTCTTCGAGGTCGGCACACCTACAAAAGCCTCCCTGAGGTCGGCCCTGCCAGACTCCTTGCAGCCATGCTTGGTGATCTGGGTGTCTCTACACTTCGTTCGATCAAGACCATGCCATAGTTTTTCTTCCCTTTTTGGAGCATCAAACCAGCCATGCTGCCTGCTTCAATGCTCGGGGACTACTCTACGAGTGCGTCTTCGATGCCCTCTTGTTTACTTCGTCGTACCGACCTGTTGGGAAACCCGTTTCTCATCACGTCGTTACTCGACCTACTTTATTTTCTTCTTTTTCGGACCATCATACCGACCATCCTGCCCACCACGATGCTCGGATACTACTCATGAGTGCATCTTCGATGCCCTCTGAATTTTTTCATCGTTGTTTGGATCTATTGGAAGCCTGCTTCCTATAGGTCGTCACTCGACCTCTCTTCATTCGGCAAGACTACAAACAGGTCGGCTGCTAAGCTGATTTGTTCTTTTTTGGACCGACGTGCATGCTATTCGACTTGTCGATAGCTCTACGACTTCGTCATGACCTTTCTAAGGTCGCTGCACCTACACCTCGCTCGGGGGCTTGTGAGACATGGGTACCCCTGGGTCCCCACCGACCAGGCTCACGGCTGTCTCGGACAAGTGGGTCCGGCCTACTAGAAGACCCGCCGACCTGTCAGTGGGCCCAATCGACCTAGTTGGCGACCTGCACGACCTCCTGAAGACCCTCCAGAAGATTCCCCAGACGACCTGATCCATCACGACCTCAAGACTTGGCGTACAAGACAAAGACCTTGGTGGATCTCGCCCGAAGCAGATCAACTGGATATGGAAAGATGTGTAACATAGACTTAGGTTTCCTAGTTGTAACCAACCAGGAGTCAGGGAACCGACCTCATTCGCTGGCCAATGTAAGGCGGACGAGGCGACCCCTTGTAACATCACGCAATCCCCAAGCAATCTACACCGACAACTGGATGTAGGGTATTACTCTCCAGAGGCCCGAACCAATATAAACTCGCAGTGTTCTCTGTGTTCCGCGTACTCGTGTGCGACCTTCGAGTTCTTAGCCTTAGACTCCTCCCCGCCGAACAACTAAACCACAAGGATTAAACACCCCCATGGGCTGTTCAGATCTCACCATCTGACATATACTCATGTCCCACTTCAATGTGACAGCACCAGTGCCATAAGTGTTGCAAAGAACCCAGTGCTCCATTCCAAAACCAACCACATAGAAGTGAGATATCATTTTCTGAGAGACAACGTAGAGAAAGGGAAGATAACATTGATCCATGTACCCACACATGACCAACTAGCCGATATTTTCACCAAACCCCTAGATCAAGCAACTTTCACTCATTTTTGGGGGGAGCTTGGTGTTTGTTTGATTTCTTGAGTTGGTGTGTGGGAGCTCCTTTGTAGCATATGCATAATTTTCCTTTTTGCATTTCTAGCATTTAGCATGGCATATGTAACATGATGTATAGGCATCTTTGTATCTTAAGTTGCATGCATTTTGTTCACCATGATGTGCTATAAATGATTTTTGTATCATATGCATTGATTAGGAAAAGCTTCTCCTATATACATTGTTCACCATGATGTGCTATATATGATCTTGTGAGCTAGTTTGGTATGCTATTGTTAGTTTGGCTTAGCTCTTGATGATCTTGATTTATAATCCATGGTTGATGGCTATGTTTTTTAAAAATGTCACATATATGCTCTCTTGTGAGTAAATGTCTTTATATGATCTTGACATGTTTTAGTGACTTGGTTATGCTTAATTTGTGGTTGGATAGCTTATTTTGATCATATGGGGCCAAAGGCTCATTTGCCATCATGAATGTTTAGCCCCCATGCTTTATCTTGTGGAGGGGCATGAGTTCCTTTTTGTCGCAAAGTCATTTCTTGTACCAAATATGAATCTGAAAATGAAATGCAAATTGCTTGGAAAATGTCCTCCAATGTCATATGTGCTAAATTTAATTTGCTTTGGGTGCTAAACCATTGCATGATGCCTACCAATGAGAAGTCTCATATTTAGAAGTAGGCACATGGCTCAGTGGCTTTGACATGACATGAGGTGCTTGTGGGTGTTTGTGATGGTCTTATGATTAGAATGGTCATCCTAGCATAGAGTTTGTATGACTTTGTCATTTTGACATGTTTTGCTCATGTTTAGGACTTTGCTCATGAGAGGGTAAATTTTCGCAAGATTGCTCAATTCTATCTTAGCTTCGTCCAATGGTTGTGAAACTTGGTGATCATGTAGTTGATGTCATTACGAAGTTGTAGAGTATCTAACTTGCTCATTTGGACATGTGTAGTATCTTGTGATGAATTTTGTATATTTGTGAAGCTATATGTTGAAACTTTTCACATTTTTCCTTGATCCATGCATTGTCAACAAGGGGGAAAAGTTTGTGCATGATTTCGGCACCTGAGAGCATTTGGAAGGTGTTCAAAGTGATTTGGGCAATTTTTGAAAAGTTTGGTGCAAGGCCGGTTTCATGGGGCGGTCTAACCGCCCCCCAGGCGGTCAGATCATAGAGGGGTGGTCTAACCGCCCAGGGCAGGCGGTCTAACCACCCTGGGCAGAGTAAGCAGGTTTTTTTCTCTTTATTGCATTCCCATGTTGCATCGTTGCATTGGTTCAGGGGGAGTGTGCTTTGGATCAGGGGGAGCTTGCATGTGTGCAGGGGAAGCTCTTTGTGTTGTTCGAGCTTTGGATTGGTGGTGTGTGCTCTTTGCTTGAGCAAGGTTTTGTCTCGGATGTGTCGAGCCGTTTCCCTTGCCTAGGGGGTCCGAGACTTGTTTTTCCTCAAGTGATCTTGCTCTTTGCCATTCCTTTTGCTTTGGATCGCTTGTTGGAGTTTCTTTTAGTCATTTCTTTTCTTTTCCTTTTCCCTCTGATTATCAAATCCTGTGTGTTGTCAATGCACTCATCAAGGGGGAGATTGAGGACCATGTGTGGTTGGAGGACCGGTGGATGGCCGCTTCCTCGTGTGATGAGTGATTGACAGCATTGTGTGGACTGACTCTTGGCTAAGTATTGCAGGTGCAGGTTGCGGCTTGACTGGTGTTGGTGTAGGTGAAGAACAAGCGCGAAAGGTCATCGCCGGTGAGGCTTCCAGGTGTGGAGAAGACAAGTAGGCTTGGTTCGAGGGACCCGGTGGCCAACGGAGTCAAGTGTGGGCTGCATGGTGGCAAGAACAACGAGACGAAGTCGTGTACTATTTCTTGGCTGAGCCTCAAAACCAAGGTCGAGCCGGGACTACGTGGGAGATGATTCATGAGTGGTGATTGGTGGAGGCTACACCGAGTTCGCGGGGTTTGCAGTGGTTCACCAGAAAACCACATGGTTACTCGGTTGTGCCACAAAACCGAAGTCGAAGGCTCGACGAGGAGGTGCGGCCACCCAGGCCGGTTTAACCACCGAGGAGGGCCGGTCTGACCGGCTGGGCCGGTCTAACCGCCCAGGGGGGCAGTCTGACCGCCCTAGTCGCTGCCGCCGAGAAGCTTCAAAGGGGAGGACACGCGTCGGGACCACAAGGCTAGCGTCGAGGCTAAGTAAGGTTGCGGTCGATGGGCATCCGTCCGATGGAGAAAATCTGAAGACTTCCAAATTCACCCTTGAGGGGCATGTATCCCTAGTTATTAAGTAAGGGCAGTTTGGTCTTTTGGGTGCCTCCATATATACTCTTGATGGGATGGATGGCAGCCAACTCTTGGAACTCTAGCTCATTTGTTTTCCCATTTTCGTTTTTATTTTCCTCTAGTTTTTCCTAGGACTAGTTTGAGTGCTTCATGTGAGATCTAGAGAGAGGGATGGATGTATGGGTGGCAAGCTAGACCTTGTATGAACCTTCATGGTACGTATAGATGATTCGGCGTGGTGCCTCAAGGATTTATGTTGCCTTTCCCGTCCTTCTTTTTGGAGATTTTCGGAGCTCCTTGTTGTGATTTTTGTGGCAGAGTTTTGAGGATGATTTCTTGCGGGATTCTTGTTGGGTGTCACGTATGAGGACCTTGTGCCTCTTTGGCTGGTGACCTTGCCCCAAGAACCCCCTTGAATCGGTCTCGATTTGGTGGTTTTTCGAGTTGCTCGAGTTATTGACCTAGAGGGACTAAATCCGCGACTCCCTTTGATTGTGAGTGTTTCGGGTCAATTTCTTTGAGGAAGAGGTTGCCAAAGAGGTTACCCAGCCATCCCCGAAGTTTCACTGCAATCCATGGGGTAATTTGGGAGATCGGGCGATGGGAAGTTGAGGGTTGACCCGCAGCCAGGTTCTCTGGGTGGGGCGTTCTAACCGCCTAGGGGGCGGTCTAACCACCGTGGGTCATCCAGGTGAAGGTTTTGATTTTGCCGGACTTTCCTCTATGAGTTTGTTCACCTTGATCACAGGAGCGTTCAGGTGAAATCTCGGTTCGTTTCGGCGTTGTTTGCTAGGAGTTCTTGCTCGGAGTTCTTTGTTGGGTAAAGGAGGTTAGACCGCCCCTGGTAGCCGGTCTAACCGCCCCTAGGCCCCGGGGTGAAGTTTTGGTTTTCACCAAGATTTCCTGATAGCCAACTTGGTTTTGATCAGAGATTTCTACTGGTGAAACCGTGAGATGATTGGTGCTCGAAAGAGGAGTTTTGGCGGAATTCACGGTCACCAGGTGGAGGCGGTCTAACCGCCCCCCATACCCGGTCTGACCACCCCCTCCAGACAATTGGCTCCCGAGTTGTTTCCGTTGCCATGTGCATGCAGGAGTTGAGGCTGCTGGTAGTGTTTATTCCAAGGACCAGTAGCACTTCAGCGGCTACGTGGTTTTGGCAAACGGAAGGCTGAGTGCACAGCGTGTGATTTTGGGTGTCCGACCGAGGTCATCTTGTTGGAGTTGCAATCTCCTTTGAGAAGAATTGTTATCGGCTCCCATTCACTCCCCCTCTCTGGTCGCCTAATCGGCCCTTCACCAATCGGCATACACCCCGGGGGAGGGTCAACCAATTCCCAAACTTGATTCCTCTCATAGTTCTCCAACTCCTCATGCATCGAATTTGTCGGTGCGGAATGTGGTCCCGACACTAACCAGTAATAAGCGCCAAGGTCTATCCCTCAATGGTCGATGCTAAGCAATAAAAGACACAGAGTTTATCCTGGTTCCGACCGAGGGGCCGTACGTCCAGCAGTGGTGTGCTCAAGGCACTATATTGCTCAGCACCGGGGGTGCCTGTAGTGGGGCTGCTACAAGCAAGGCGGGAGAGGAAGCGTGGCTTCCAAGTCCCTGGTGTAGTGGCTGAAGATGTTGTGGGAGAACTGGAGAGCAAGTGCGCGATGTGTTGCGTCCTAACTTGGGTTTCTTGTTCCGTCTCCCCTGCGGCGGGGGAGTTCATCTTCCTTTTATAGGCCAAGGAGAGAGCGAATCACATGTATGCCGCGTTATTTAGCTACGTGGGGAAGTGTGGTGTGCTATGCTGTAGAGTAGGCGGCCGCCCCAACGGTCCTTGCCGTGATCCGGCCATCATGGTGTATCTTGTACCCGAACAGTGGTAGCTTCGAGGGTAGGAGCGCTGCGGATGGCCGTGAGGTCTTCAGACGGGCTCGAGGGAGTTGCTGACGTCGGTCCGTACGGGGCACAGTGGCGGGTAAGGCAACATCCCGTTCCCGTACGCTCCACAGCGTCGGAGCTGTTGCCACAGCGCCCGGCGTGGGTTTGTACGCGCGGGGGCGGCCACCATGCCGTTGCAGTGGCAGGGATGGTGCCCCGCCGGCCTAACACCTCGTCCTGCCCCTGCAGAGTCACGGGAAAGTAAATCGAGGGTGCAGCCGGCCCCCCTTCGAGGGCTCGGCGCGTTAGCCGTACCGGAGTAGGCGGCGCGGCGTCACGGGACCGGCACCGGCCACGTCGCACAGTCCCCAACAGTGGCGGGGATGGGTTCCCTCTCGGCGGTTGGTGCGACGGTGCGGGCGCGAGCCCCAGGCGCATGATGGCGCCGCCCCGGTGTTGTCAGAACATTAAATGCTTGCGTTCGGGATCGGGCGTGCGCGTGCGGAGCGTCCTCGAGCGAGGCGGAGCCCGCTCGAGGGCGGTGCGGACCCTCGAGCGAGGCAGGGCCTGCTCGAGGTAAGCGTGCCCCCTCGAACGGGGCGGACCCCGCCCAAGGGAGGTGTGTGCCCTCGAGCGAGGCGGAGCCTGCTCGAGGGGATATTTGAGTGGGCCGCCTTGGTGGGCCGTCTGGGCCACCGTGGCGTGGGCCATGCCCTGTGTGTTTAAGCGAGGCGCGTTTGGCTTCGGCTTGTTGCGAGTTTTAGGCGGGGATTTCCCAGTTGTTTAAGGGGACCCCTAGGGCTGTCCCCGACAGTAGCACCCGAGCATCTGCGGGTTCGCCATTGAGGCTCCCGCAGATGCTGGAGCCTACTGATAGGACGTTCTTCCCTCCTGGTTTTGCGAACGCTTTCCGTGGGGCCGCGTCAGCGGACCCGCGGGTCTAGCCCCCGAAGCCCTGCAGGAGCGCGGGCGCCCCTGTAGGGGTTTTTACCGTGATACTTGGTCAGAGGGTGTGGTACATGTTTCAACCGGCGTCGGCAATGTTTCAGCCGGCTTCGGTGACGCACGCGCTGCTGGCACTATCCACGGCGGGTGCGACCCAGGAGGTGTAGCCGGGCGTCGAGCCCCCGAGCCTGGGCCCGTTCGAGGCGATCGGGTAGAGCTCTATGACTTTTTTTTAACGCGCCCTCGCCGTCCCTCCGCGGGGCGGTGGGTGAGGTTTCCGCAACCCCCATCGGTCGGGTCGCGGATTGTGGATTCCTCGTTGAGCTGTTAGTGGGTGGTTCGAGTGGACGCCCATGCCCCGTTCGATAATGGTAGGCTGCGCGGTCCAGAGACACATCCATTAAAGCGCTTGCGTGGGTTTGCCAGGTGGGGCTCGGTCCCGTTCGCTAGGGACACGACATGTGGGGCACCCTCGAGCCGGCGTGCTCGAGGAACGGCTCGAATGCGCGTGCCCTCGTCGTCCCTGACTCTGGTGATCTGGGGCACCTGTTCGAACCCGTCGAGGGTCAGGCTTCGAACCTCTGATCAGTAGGGCCGTGCTGGGTGGCGCCTAGGCGGCCCCATCTTTGCATCTGCGAATCCTCGAGGGGCCTGGGCGTGCCAGCCCTTGAGGCGCTGATTAGTAAAGTGGTGCGGGGTGGCGGCTAAGCGCTCCCGTCCTGGCATCTGCGAATCCTCGAGGGGCCTGGGCGAGCCAGCCCTCGAGGCGCTGATCAGTAATACAGCGTGGCATTGGTGCTTGCGGTGCCTGTTCTACCTCAAACGGGCCCCGAGGTGACCGCCTCACGCATGCACCCTTTCGAGGGTTGAATTTTCCCGAGCCAGGAGATCGTGCCGCTCGAGGGTCCTCCTTACTTGGTAAGGAGCCGGGCCATTTAATGCTCCATAGTCGAGGCCGCAGTTTCGCGTCGCGGGCGCGCCTTTTTAGGTGACGCAGCCGCACGCGTAGTGGGCGGCGTGGGCAGGCGGACGTGACCGCCTGCCACGGTCCTCCCGGTTCTACGCCGTGATGATGGCCCGTCTGCGGTAGCGTGGCCGCCGCGGTCGTGGTGGGACCCGCCCGTCAGCGAGAAAAAGATTCCCCTGCAGTTAATGCGCGTGGGACGTGCGCTCCGGAGAGCACGCCTGTGGCGTATAAATCTGAGGAGAGGGAAAACGGCGGTTTTTACCTTAGCGTTTCGCCGTCCTCGCCCCTTGCACCCCTGCCTCTGTCTAATTTGCGCCACCGCGCCCTTTCGCCGTCGAAGCTCTTCTTCTTCTTCCCGTCCTCCGCTCTTAGATCCCTTGCTTTTCCGCATGGCGCCGCTTCCGCCCCTCACGATCGTCGACCCGTACGCGTGGGAATGCTCGTCGGTGAACCGGCTGGCCCTTAGCGACCTGGTCTCCGCCGGCCAGCTGGCGGCGAACGAGGAGGGCCGGCCGGCGGAGTGGATCGTGCCGCCGGCGGGGGACCACGCGCCCAACCCGCCGGGACGGCTACGTGGTGAGCTTCACCCGCTTCGATGAGCGCGGCTTCGCCGCGCCGGCGAGCCGCTTCATGCGGGCGCTCTGCCACCGCTACGGCGTGGAGTTGCACAACTTCGCGCCGAACGCGATTTCGCAGGCGGATGAGCGCGGCTTCGCCGCGCCGGCGAGCCGCTTCATGCGGGCGCTCTGCCACCGCTACGTTCGTGGGCGTCTGCGAGGGGTATCTAGGGATCCCTGTGAATTGGGATCTCTGGGTACACCTCTTTCGCGCGGAGCTGTTCACGCAGCCGACGACGGAGCAGAGGACCCGCCGCGCGGTGCACGCCGGCGGCATGTCCCTCGCCCTGCGGACGCAGTACAAGGACGACTACATCCCTTGTACCATGACGACCAACAACGCCGGTTGGGAGCGGGGGTGGTTCTACCTCCGCAACGCCGAGCCTGGCCTCCCCTCCTACACCGGTCTGGTGCTCCGGGAGAAGCCCGACTCCTGGAGCCACGAGGTGTCCACGGTCTAGCATCGGAGGCGGCTGGACTCGCTCCTGGCCGCGCTGAGGAGCCTGGCAGCGCGTGGACTGACCGCGGCAACTGTCCTCGCCTTCCTACACCACCGGCGGATCGTGCCTCTGATGGAGAGGCCGCTCTGCATCTTTGAGATGACAAAGGCGGCGGACCCCCTCGCGCTGTCGAGGTCACGGATGCTCCCGAGCCCCCTCGAACGGAGGTATGCGCTCACACGGGCACGGAGCGCCGTCGACACCCGGATGCTGCGCAACGACCGGTCCCTGTGGGACCTCGAGATGCTCCCCACCGGCCCGCTGGTAAGCAGAATTCTCGGCCCCGTTTCTGATCTTGATGGTGCTCCGGGTTTCTGACGCACCTCTGACGCTTTCGCCCGCAGATGGTGAGCCTGAGCGCCGCGAAGTCCGTTCCGCCCACTCCTGACTCCCGCGCGCTTGGTCGGGCGTCGCAGCAACGGGAGCGGGAGCGGGCGGCGCGCAAGAGGGAGCGCGCAAGGCGGCACCCCGAGCACCGCGAGCGGCGGAACGAGGAGTACCGGCTGCGCGAGCAGCAGAGGCTCTCCTCTCTGGGGACCGAGGAGTACTCGTCCTCGGAGGAGGATGAGGAGGAACAAGCTGGGGGGCAGGGCCTCCCTGATAGGTGGGAGCCTGCGCCCCCACCGCCGGAGCCAGCTCCGGCGGCAAGAGCAAAGATCGCGCGGGGCGGGCGCGGAGGCGCCCGCCGCCGGGCAATCGACAACGGGAGCGGCGCGGGCCGCGGAGGCACCGGCGCGTGTTGCGGGGGCGCGCGCGCGGCGGGGCCCGCGCGAGCGGGGCGGGGCCCGCGCGTGTGGTGGAGATGTCAGGAAGCGCGGCGGCGGCCGCGCCGGCCGTGCCGGCGTCATCCACCGAGGCCTCGAGGAAGAGGAAACGCGCCTTCTCCTCTTCGAGGTGAGGAATTCGTTCCTTTGCGGGACTGCGTTTCTAACATCCAGGAGTTCTGATTATTTGCCTGTGTTTATGCAAGGTGGTGCCGACCGTGCCTCCCCTCGCACCAGCCAAGGTGTTGAGTGAGGACGCGTCCGTTCACAACCGGCGGCGCTCGTCGAGGGCGCCGTGGGCGGGGGTGAGCGCGGCGGCCGCGGCGGGCGAGAGCTCGCGGGGGCGCGGCCGAGGCCTCGAGGCCTCGGCCGGCGGATCGCCCCGCCGCGGCGCGGCCCGCCGCGGCGGCCGTGGTGGAGGCGCGACTGTGGCGCCGGTCGTGGCGGAGGCGCGGTCCGCGTCGCCGGCCGCGGCGGAGGCGCAACAGGCGGCGGTGGGCGAGGAGGGCGGTCGGGCGCCCGTGGTCGTGGGGGCGCGGCCGGAAGCGGTGGCCGCGGCACCGCGGCGGGGAGCCCGCGGCGACGGAGGGCGCGAGCGGAGGCGCCGGCGGAGGCGACGCAGGGGCCGGCACCCACTGGCGGCTCCCGGGCGGTGGTGGTGGAAATCCCGGACGACGACTCCCCGCCGCCTGGGTGGGACTAGTGGGTGAGTTTCCCCACGCTCTCCCCAGAGTCCCAGGAGGGGGCCCTGGTGAGGCGGCGTGAGGGCCACATGGTGGCAGGGGGCCGTGGGCACGGCGCCGAGGCCTCGTCTTCCCGCGCTGGCCACTCCACCCCGGTAGAGGGGTTCGCTGGCGACACGCCCGCGTTCGCCGACGCCCAGGGGGAGCAGGAATTATGGGGAGAGCTCCGTAGCAACGGCGCCGCGCTCAACCGAGCGTTGAACGAGGCGCTGAGGATCCACGGCGGCCCCGCGTGGCGCGTCTTCCAGGTGAGGTGTCTTTGCTTGTTTCTCTTTTTTCCTCGTTTCTGCGCTCGATCCTTGCAGCATGATGCTTACGGGTTTCGACTTGTTGGTGACAGGAGCTCGAGCACCGCGCCCGCGACAAGTACGGCACCTTTGACCGGGTGACCGCCGAGCTCCACCAGCTCCGGGAGCGGTGCGACGCCTTCGACGCGCTCGCCGATGCTCTGAGGACCCCGGACGGCTGGTTGTCGTACCGGGCCATGGCCCTGCGCGATCAACTCCATGAGAGCGCAAGGCAGGACCCGGCGCACCCCTCCAGCCTCGAGCGGGTCTGCACAGCTCTCATCGACCTGGAGAAGATGAGGCGCTGCGGCAGGCGCGGGCGGACCTGGAGAAGATGCGTACCCTGGCGGCCAACTGGGAGGCAGAGGTGGCTGGCGTCCGCAACGACAACCGGGAGCTCCGCTCGTCACTCCAGGGGGCGCAGGCTCAGCAGCACTAGGCCGAGGAGCGGGCGCGCGCGCTCGAGCAGAAGGCCAAGGAGGCCGACGACCTGAAGGCCACCCTCGACGCCAAGGTCGCGGCGCTCGCCGTCGCGGAGGATCAGCTCTGCGGGGAGCGTTCTGCTCGCTTGGGGGCTCAGGGGCGGCTCCAGCAGGAGCAGGCCGTCCTTGCCGACGCCCGGTTAGCCCTGGAGCGGGAGCGCGTCGCCCGCAAAGCGGCGCAGATGTCGCTGGAGGACCGGAATTCCGAGTTCTCCAAGCTCGAGGGCGAGCTGATGGTGCTCAGTATCACGAGCGCGAGCCAGGAGCTGGCCCTCCAAGAGCAAGGCGAGACCATCAAGGGCCTCGAGCAGGCGGTCGAGGCCGGGCGCCGCGCCCTCGAGGTGGAGAGGAAGCAAGTCGAAAGTAAGTTGCTATTTGACTCCTGTTTTGCTGGTTTTCCCTTAGAGAGTTAGAACCCCTTTTCTGACTTCTTTCTTGCCGGGCAACTTCAGGCTTGCGCACCGCGCTGGGGCACGCGGCTGAGCGGTCCGAGGCGCTGCAGACCTCCTACAACTCCTCCGAGCAGGAGCTGTTGGAGTTGCGCACTGCGGCCCTCGAGACCTGCCGAGCCGTGGAGGAGGGCGAGGCGCGGGCGGGAGCTCGGCTGGCCAGCCGCTTGCGCGCCCTTGGCGGCCACGTCACTGGGCGCATGCGCCGGGCGTTGCATCTTGGTGTCCAGAAGGCCCTCGGGGTGGTGCGATCCCACTACGAGGTCAACTTCGAGGCGCTGGCGGAGGGCTATGTCATCCCCGAGGGTGTCGAGGACGAGGTGGCGATGGAGCGCGTGGACGCGCTCGCCGCCGACGCCGCCGGGACGCTTGCCGAGGCCTTCGAGGAGTTCCTCTTCCCGGATGGTGCTGATGCTGCCGCTCCTCCAGCCTGAAGACAGCCGGGCGCTAGGCCCTTTTCGTTCATGTATCAGTATGCTGGTCGTGCGGCCTTTTAAATGAACATGTCACTTTGCTATGAACATTTGTCAATGTAAAATGATGTCTTTTGCTCATTGCGCTTTTTTGTTTCTCCTTCTTCCTGAGTCGATTCTAGTTAGGGGAGTTCGATTTTCGCGGGTGGCCTGCTGGGTTGGAGGCAAGGGAGAAGGGCCGTATCCTCACGAAGGCGTAGGCTATCTCTGGCTTGCGCGCTCCTTCCGCTCGGCTGCCTGCGCCCTGTTCGAATCCTTGCTCGGGGACGAAGTAGAAACATACTTAGCGCGTGTGAGTTGTTTCTTTTTTGCGCGAAAATGGGACCATTTGGGGGGGGATGCCTCCCGTAGTAGCCCCCGAGGGTAACTTGGGTTTCAGGGGAAAGCCGAGTTGCCCTTTTTATTGAACTGATGATGTTTACATAATTGTCACCAACTGGGGTGCTGGTTATGTGATTTTTACAACAAAATACTTGGAAATCCTAGCTAGGGGTAGAAGCGACGTAGCTGTTGGATGTTCCAAGCGTTGGTGAGTTCTTCGCCGTCCTCGTTGGCCAGCTTGTACGTGCCGGGCTTGAGTACTTTTACCACGACGTAGGGTCCCTCCCACGGAGGTGATAGCTTGTGGCATCCTCGGTTGTCCTGGCGTAGGCTTAGGACCAAATCCCCTTCGCTGAAGTCCCGCCGGCGTATTTTCCGTGCTTGGTAGCGCCTGAGGGACTGTTGATACCTTACGGAGTGCATCAAGGCCATGAGGCGTGCCTCGTCCAGCTGGTCTAGTGAGTCCTCGCGGGCTCGCTGGTTGGCGTCCTCGTCGTAGCCTCGAACCCTGGGTGACCCGTACTCTAAGTCCGTGGGGAGGACGGCCTCTGCGCCATGGACTAGAAAAAACGGGGTGAACCCAGTGGCTCTGTTTGGGGTGGTCCTTAGGCTCCACACGACCGCTGGTAACTCCTGGAGCCATTTCCGACTGGATTTATTCAGCTGGTCGAAAATTCTGGGCTTAAGGCCTTGTAGGATCATGCCGTTAGCACGCTCTACTTGGCCATTGGTCTGTGGGTGTGCCACAGCTACCCAATCCACACGGATGTGGAACTTGTCACAGAACTCCAGGAATTTCCTGCCCGTGAACTGGGACCCGTTGTCGGTGACAATGGAGTTTGGCACTCCAAAGCGATGGATGATGTCGGTGAAGAACGTCACCGCTTGCTCTGCCCTGAGATTCGTAATGGGGCGCACTTCTACCCACTTGGAAAACTTGTCGATCGCGACCAACAAGTGGGTGAAGCCCCCGGGCGCCTTCCGCAGGGGCCCGACGATGTCCAGCCCCCACACGGCGAACGGCCATGTTATGGGGATGGTCTGCAGGACATGAGCAGGGAGGTTGGATTTGCGGGCGTAGAACTGGCACCCTTCGCAGGTGCGTACGATCTCGCTGGCGTCCGATACCGCGGTAGGCCAGTAAAAGCCTTGACGGAACGCGTTACCAACGAGGGTGCGGGGCGCGGCGTGATGGCCGCAGATCCCCGCGTGGATGTCCCGCAGGACCTCGTGCCCCTCGGGGATGGGCACGCACCGCTGCAGGATGCCGGAGGCGGCGCGCTTGTACAGCTCGCCGTCGACGAGGGCAAAGGACTTGGCCATCCTGGCGATGCGCCTGGCCGCGGCCCGGTCCGAGGGGAGTTCCCCTCGAGCCATCCAGGCGACATACTTGTCGCGCCCGGGGCCGGCCCTTGGATCGGGGCTGGCTCGATATCCATCACATCAGCCCCGTAGGCGCCATACCCCTCGAGGAGGGAGAGCACGTACGCCTCGTTCAAGGGGTCCTCGTCCATGGGCTCCGCGCCCTCTGGGTTCGAGGGAGCCCCCGAGGGTTCCGCGTGGCTCGAGGGGTGAGGCTCGAAGACGACCGAGGGCTGGGCGATATCACGGGCAAAAACGTTCGGGGGGACGGTGGTCCGCCCGGACGCGATCTTGGCCAGCTCGTCCGCCTCCTCGTTGTACCGACGGGGCACGTGATTGAGCTCGATGCCGTAGAACTTGTCCTCGAGGGCTCGCACGGCCTTGCAGTACGCTTCCAACTTGTCGTCATGGCAGCTCGCGTTCTTCATGACTTGGTCAATCACGAGCTGCGAATCCCCCCGCACGTCGAGGCACTTGACGCCTATCTCGATGGCGATCTTGAGGCTGCAAAGGAGGGCCTCGTACTCAGCCATGTTGTTCGACGCGGGGAAGTGAAGGCGCACCGCGTACCGCATGTGCTCCCTGAGGGGTGACACGAAGAGCAGGCCCGCGCCCGCCCCTGTTTTCATCATCGAGCCGTAGAAATACAGAGTCCAACACTCTGCTTGGATCTGCGGCGGCGTAGGCGCGCATCCGTCCATTCGGCCGACGAAATCCGCCAGGATCTGGGACTTGATGGCCTTGCGCGGGGCGTAGGCGAGCGTCTCGCCCATCAGCTCCACTGACCACTTGGCGATCCTACCCGCCGCGTCTGGATTGCGGATGATCTCCCCTAGCGAAAAGGAGGAGACCACCGTGACGGGGTGGGCCTCGAAGTAGTGGCGGAGCTTGCGCCGCGCGAGGACCACCGCATACAGCAACTTTTGGAATTGAGGGTAGCGCGTCTTGGTGTCAGACAAGACTTCGCTGATGTAATAGACCGGCCGCTGGACTGGCAGGGCGTGCCCTTCCTCTGTGCGCTCCACCACGATTACAGCGCTAACCACGTGGGTGGTCGCGGCCACGTAGAGCTGCAGGGGTTCGCTGTCCTGCGGCGGTGTGAGGATCGGGGCGCGGGTCAAGGATGCCTTCAGCTTGTCGAGCGTGTCTTGGGCCTCGGCGGTCCAGGAGAAGCACTCGTGCTTCTTGAGGAGGCGATAGAGGGGCAGGCCCTTCTCACCGAGCCACGAGATGAAGCGGCTCAAGGCGACAAGGCACCCTAGCACCTTTTGCACCCCTTTGAGGTCCCGGATCGGGCCCATTCGCTCGAGGGCAGCAACCTTCTCGGGGTTGGCCTCGATGCCCCGCTGGGAGACGATGTATCCTAGGAGCATGCCTCGCGGCACCCCAAAGACACATTTTTCGGGGTTTAGTTTGACCCCATTGGCTCGTAGGCAGCCGAACGCGATGTTGAGATCGCGAACCAGGTCATCCGCCTTCCTGGTTTTTACGACGATGTCATCTACGTACGCCTCGACCGTCCGCCCGATGTGATCTCCGAAAACGTGTTGCATGCAGCGTTGATACGTTGCACCTGCGTTTCGGAGACCGAACGACATTGTGACGTAACAGAACATCCCGAAAGGCGTGATGAACGAAGTCGCGAGCTGGTCGGACTCCTTCATCTTTATTTGGTGATAACCGGAGTAGGCATCAAGGAAGCAAAGCAGCTCACACCCAGCCGTTGAATCAACAATTTGATCAATGCGTGGCAAAGAAAAAGGAACTTTAGGACATGCTTTATTGAAACTAGTGTAGTCTATACACATCCACCATTTCCCGTTCTTTTTCTTTACAAGTACAGGGTTTGCTAGCCACGTAGCGTGGAACACCTCCTTGATGAACCCGGCCTCGAGAAGCTTCCGCAGCTCCGCTCCGATCGCCCGCCGCCGCTCCTCGTCAAAGCGGCAGAGCCGTTGCTGCACGGCGCGGGCATGAGGCAGGATGTCAAGGGAGTGCTCGGCGACCTCCCTCGGGATGCCTGGCATATCCGAGGGGCTCCACGCGAAGATGTCGGCGTTGGCGTGGAGGAAGTCGACGAGCACCACTTCCTATTTTGGATCGAGGGTGGAGCTGACCCTCAACGCCTTGCCCTCGGGGGCAGCAGGGTCGAGGGGCACCTCCTTGGTCTGCTCCGCGGCCTCGAAGTTGCCGGTGTGCTTAGTGGTGGAGTCGAGGTCCTCGTTGACCATCTTCTCCAAGGTAGTCACCAGCGCTTCATCCAGCGCCAGCGCCTCCGCGTGCTCTACGCACTCGACGTCGCAGTCGAACACGTGCTTGATGGACGCGCCCACGGTGATGACGCCGTTCGGTCTCGACATCTTCATCTTGAGGTAGGTGTAATTGGGGACCGCCATGAACTTGGCGTAGCAGGGCCGCCCAAGTATGGCGTGATAGGCGCCCCGGAACCCCACCACCTCGAAGGTGAGCGTTTCCTTGCAGAAATTCTTCGCAGTGCCGAACCAAACCGGCAGGTCGATCTGCCCGAGGGGCTGGACACGCTTGCCGGGCGCGACGCCATGGAACGGCGTTGTGCTGGGCCGCAGCTGGTCCAACCCGATCCCCAACAGACGTAGCGTATGCGCATAGAGGATGTTGAGGCTACTGCCCCCGTCCATCAGGACTTTTGAGAACCGCGCGTTCCCAATGATTGGGTCGACCACGAGTGGGTACTGGCCCGGGTTGGGGATGCGGTTTGGGTGGTCTTCCCGGCTGAAGGTGATGGCGTCCTCCGACCAGTCGAGGAAGGAGGGAGGTGCCTTCTCTGCGGCGAGGACCTCGTGCCGCTCCCGCTTGCGCTGGCGGGTTGACATGTCGACGGTGGGTCCCCCGAAGATGAGGAACACGTTCTCCACGGCGGGGAAGCCGCCAGCGTCGCCATCTCCTCCGTCCTTCTTGGCCTCTCCGTCCTTCGCGGCGGCGCATCCGTAGAACTTCTTGAGCATGTCGCACTGCTCAAGGGTGTGGTTCACTGGGGTCTTGTGGTATGGACATGGCTTTTTCAGCATGTCATCAAACACCCCCGGGGCTCGAGGGGCCGGTCGAGGGCCTCGTTGAGCCGGGTCAACAGCAAGGGCCTCGGCATCATCGCCGTCGTGCCCCTGCTCGCGCGCCTCGCGGCGCGGCTTCTTCCCTTTCTTGCCCCGCTTGTCCTTCCGTGGGGCTCCCCGGACTTGTCGCCCTCCGCGGGCGCGCGTCGTCCGAGCGCTTGCCCTTCTTGCCGTCAAAGATCGCCCCCACGGCCCTCTTCTCTTGAGGCGAAGCCGGTGGCGATGTCGAACAGCTCGTTGGAGTCCGGGCAGCGGGCCGCGTCCCGGCTCTCGCAGAGGTCCCGCACGTGGTGCCCTCGAGGAAGGTGTGCACAATCTCAGATTGCGCCACGCTTGGGAGCTCCGTGCAGCACTTGGAGAAGCGCCGTATGAAGTCCTGGAGCGACTCGCCGGCTTCTGGGTGCAGGAGCGCAGGTCCCAGGAATTTCCAGGGCGCACGTACGTGCCCTGGAAGTTGCCCACGAACGTGCGGACCAGATCGTCCCAGTTGTGGATCTGGCTGGCGGGCAGGTGCTCGAGCCACGTCCGGGCTGAATCGCCGAGGTGTAGGGGCAGGTTGCGGATGATGACCTCGTCGCTGGTGGCCCCGCCCAGCTGGCACGCCAGGCGGTAATCGTTGAGCCACACGCGGGGATCCGTCTCCCCGTTGTACTTGACGATGGTCGTGGGCTGGCGGAAGCGTTGGGGGAAGGCCGCCGCACGAATCTCCCGGCTGAACACCCGGGTCCCCGGGGGCTTCGGCGTCGGAGAGCGGTCCTCGTCGCTGTCGTAGCGCCCACCCCGTCGAGGGTGGTAGCCTGCCGCCGCTCGCGCGTCTGCCTTGCTCGTACGCCGAGCGTTGATGACGTTGCGGGCGTCGCCATCCGCCGCCCGCGCGTGTCGAGGAGCCGTTCTTTGGCCGGTGTGCGTCCCGGTTGGCGGGCCGCCCCCGCCGCTTCCCCCCGCATGGACCGAGGGTTCGCCCCCCTGTGCGGCCCCGTCGCCTTGCGCGTCCCCCTGTTGGCGAATACGTGACGCTGAGCTCTCGGCCTGCTGGACGGCCGCTTGCTCGATGAGAGCCTGCAGCTCGCGGTGCAGGTTCCGCGCCTCAGGGGTCGAGGGGGCCGGCATGGCCCATAGCAGCGTTGCGGCGGTGATAAGCTTCTAGCTCGTCCACGGAGGCATGTCCGGGTTGTCAACGTTGAAGTCGGCGTTGATGCGGTCACGGGCCTGTTTGCCCAGCTCTCGCGCGCGTTCGCCGCGTGCGGAGGCTTCTCCAGCTATTGAGGCACGGAGTAGCCGCACCGTTCGATACTCCTTCGCCAGCTTGGCCTCAAGCTCACGAGCCTGGGCTAACTGCGCGTCGACGTCGGCCCCATCAGGGGTGCTTGGCCCTGCAGCCAGGCGTGGAGCGATGCCTGGGGCGGGCGTGACCTCCCCGTCTCCAGCGCCCACCGCGCCGGGGGCGTTTGTCGGGTCGTTGGCGATGACGACGCGGCATTCCCCGCGCGGGGTCGTAGCTCCCGTGCCGGGAGTCGTCGGAGCAACCGAACCAGTAGTCCGTAGCGTCAAGAAAACGCCTGAACATGACTGGGTCCGGCACGCCGGAGAAGTCCCATTCCGCGTACCCATGGAGGTTGGCGGGTGGCAACGCGTCAAGGGAACCCAGGGACGATTCGTCACCCGCTGAGGCGCCGGGATCCCTGGCGACGAAAACGTGACGGCCAGGGGGAACCCTGCGCATCGTGGTGTTGACGTTGGCGTTGTAGGCCGTCGTGGCACCACGCAGACCAATGGGAAAGCGCGGTCCAGAGACCGTGCGCTGTCCCGCCGAGGCGGTGGTTGCCGTGCTGACGGGTGCGTCGCGTTGAGGGGCGGCGCGCTCAGCTTGCCGCCGCTCGGACCGCGCTCGTCACGAACGCCGGCCGAGCGGCGGCGACGTCGTGGTGTTGACGGGGCCCGCGGCATCCGTGCCGGCGGACGTCTGTGTTGTGGCGGTGCGCGCGGCGGGAACCACAGCGGACCCGGCTTGGCGCCGCGCACGGAGCTCCTCACGGTTGGTGAGGCACATCAGGTAGCCGTTCCCCGTGGCCTGAAAGTTCAGGCCCCTGAACCGGATTTCAAAACCGGCGGGGAGGGGGTGCGAGCTGCCCATGCAGTAACGCGTACCGCGATACTCAGTGCGGATCACCATGGAGGGAGTTGATGGTGGATTGACCTTAGGCGCTCGCTTGCCCCACGGTGGGCGCCAACTGTCGGTGCAGAATGTGGTCCCGACACTAACCAGTAATAAGCGTCAAGGTCTATCCCTCAATGGTCGATGCTAAGCAATAAAATACACAGAGTTTATCCTGGTTCCGGCCGAGGGGCCGTACGTCCAGCAGTGGTGTGTTCAAGGCACTATATTGCTCAGCACCGGGGGTGCCTATAGTGGGGCTGCTACTAGCAAGGCGGGAGAGGAAGCATGGCTTCCAAGTCCCTGGTGTAGTGGCTGAAGATGTTGTGGGAGAATTGGAGAGCAAATGCGCGATGTGTTACGTCCTAACCTGGGTTTCTTGTTCCGTCTCCCCTGCGGCGGGGGAGTTCGTCTTCCTTTTATAGGCCAAAGGAGAGAGCGAATCACATGTATGCCGCGCTATTTAGCTACGTGGGGAAGTGTGGTGTGCTATGCCGTAGAGTAGGCGGCCGCCCCAACGGTCCTTGCTGCGATCCGGCCATCATGGCGTATCTTGTACCCGAATAGTGGTAGCTTCGAGGGTAGGAGCACTGCGGATGGCCGTGAGGTCTTCAGACGGGCTCGAGGGAGTTGCTGACGTCGGTCCGTACGGGGCACAGTGGCGGGTAAGGCAGCGTCCCGTTCCCGTACGCTCCACAGCGTCGGAGCTGTTGCCACAGCGCCCGGCGTGGGTTTGTACGCGCGGGGGCGACCACCATGCCATTAACAGTGGCAGGGATGGTGCCCCGCCGGCCTAACGCCTCGTCCTGTCCCTGCAGAGTCACGGGAAAGTAAATCGAGGGTGCAGCCGGCCCCCCTTCAAGGGCTCGGTGCGTTAGCCATACCGGAGTAGGCGGCGCGGCGTCACGGGACCGGCACCGGCCACGTCGCACAGTCCCCAACAGTGGCGGGGATGGGTTCCCTCCTGGGGAGTTGGTGCGACGGCGCCGGGGCGCGAGCCCCAGGCGCATGATGGCGCCGCCCCGGTGTTGTCAGAACATTAAATGCTTGCGTACGGGATCGGGCTTGCGCGTGTGGAGCATCCTCGAGCGAGGCGGAGCCCGCTCGAGGGTGGTGCGGACCCTCGAGCGAGGCAAGGCCTGCTCGAGGTAAGCGTGCCCCCTCGAACGGGGCGGACCCCGCCCAAGGGAGGTGTGTGCCCTCGAGCGAGGCGGAGCCTGCTCGAGGGGATCTTTGAGTGGGCCGCCTTGGTGGGCGTCTGGGCCACCGTGGCGTGGGCCATGCCCTGTGTGTTTAAGCGAGGCGCGTTTGGCTTCGGCTTGTTGCGAGTTTTAGGCGGGGATTTCCAATTTGTTTAAGGGGACCCCTAGGGCTGTCCGCGACAGAATTAACCCAATTATGATCAGATAGTGCATGTCCAATGCCTTTGGGCTCAAACGTGGCAACAAAGGTAGCATGAGCGAAATGAGAATTTTTCCGAATCCTCGATCGTGTAGTACGTTCATTCATGTTGCCGATGATCCTCGAAGCTGGGTGATCAACTTGTACTCGTCGGGGAGGTTCCCACCTTGATGCTACCTCCCCCTCGATAGTAGCTTTGCCTTGATCTTGGTTTGTCGTCATAGGTGTCAGAGTGGGGCCGTCCATCACCGTAGTCAAAGTAGTAGGTACATGCTCAGCCGGAGGCACCATTCCACCATCTTCATCATCCATGTTCATGCTCCTCTTCCTGAAAGATCTGCTCGCCAAGTTCATCATCACATGCACACTCAAAAACAAGCTGACTATGTGGCTATGTCTCGTCGAAGGTTACCTCGCAATTATCCATGATTTGGTTAGTTTCAAGATTGAGCACACGATATGCTCTAGAGTGAGATGCATAACCAAAGAAAATACCATCGACCGAGCTAGCCTCGAACTTGTCCAACTTCTTCCCTTTCTTAAGGATAAAGCACTTGCAGCCAAAGACATGGAAGTGACTCACCTTGGGTGTGCGACCGTGCATCAACTCATAACAAGTTTTCTTCTTGTAGACTCTGAGGTAGATCTTGTTCGAAACATAGCACGCGGTATTGATCGCCTCAGCCCAGAGCCTTCTCAGAGTCCTATGCTCACCGAGCATCGTTCGAGCCATCTCACACAGGGTTCTGTTTTTCCTTTCCACCACGCCATTATGGGGAGGCGTATACGGACTCGAAAACTGGTGTTCAAGACCCAAGTCATGGCAAAAGGTTTCGAAACGAGAGTTTCTGAATTCCGAGCCATTGTCACTGCGGATTGCTCGTATGCATCTCCGTGCGTCTCATTCCTCAACCTCAAGACAAGATCTCAAACAAAACCAAACGTCTCCCCTTTCTCCTCAAGAAAGAACACCCACGCATACCGAGAGTAGTCGTCCACCACAACAAGGACATACCACTTCCCACCCATAGATCGCACACGAGCTAGGCCAACAAGAACCATATGGAGCAGCTCGCTTGGATGCTCCGTCATCACATCAGTGAGGGGTGGATGGGAAGCAGCTACCATCTTAGCATGCCGACATGGAGGACACACTAACTCTTTCTCAAACCTCAGTCGTGGCAATCCTCGGACCAAGTTGAGTTTACTCAAGCGAGATAAAAGGTCGAAGCTCAAGTGACCCAACTTCCTATGCCACTTCCACATCTCACTGGAAGACCCAGCCAAGAAGCAACGCTCAACACCCGAAGACTGAGAAAAATCAGCTCGAAACACCTGACCCACAGGAACGACCATACATACAAGGTCCCCTCGAGAATCCAAAATCCGAGAACAACCGGGACGAAAGAACACCTCAAAACCCTCATCCAATAGCTAGGACACAGAAAGCAAATTGTATCCAAGTGATTGAACAAGAGAAACATGCCTGAGAGTGATTTTGTCACTCACCTTAATCTCACCTTCTGATAACATACGCCCTAGCCCATTGTCCCCAAATGTGATGTACCTCTTTGTCACCACTGGGATAAGACTAGAGAACCACCCCTTGTCTCCTGTCATATGCCTCGAGCAACCGGAGTCAATCAACCAAATGTTCTTCAAGTCTCCCACCTGAAAATCAAAAGTGAGCACGTGAGTGAACAAACAACTCGGCACTAGGGTTAGTACCAAAAGAGTAAAACAAGTGCCGAGCCATTTGCTCCAAAGTGGGGTTAGCACACTCCAAAGCATCTCTCCTATCAAAGCTACCTCCATGAAAACCACCACGGTAACCACTATGAGGGAACCAACCCTCTCTACCTGGAGGAGGACCAAAACCACGAAAGGAAGATTGTGGGCGTTCCTCCTCTCCATCTCAAAGCCATGACTCCTCCCATCCCCATATTGAGCACGCGGGGGAGAACGCCTAGCAAACTAACCACCTGCAAACTCTCCAGACCAACCACCAGAACCATGACCTCCTGCAACAAATTGAGACTCATCACGAGCATGAAAACCAAACTAGTTCCCCTGCTGCCTCCAAACCGGTCTGACCGGTTTCACTCCGCCAGCAGGGTCCCTTCCTTCCATAGCACTCTTTTCTCCCCAAGACGGAATTGTGCGAACAATGGCCTTACCCCTGGGTAGTGGCATACGAGACTCAGGCAAACCATGAGATGGGTTGTACTTGTCCTTGTTTGCCCACTCCTTTGCCATTTTCTCCTCACGCCTCTTCTTAAAGCAAAACTCACTCTTGTGACCATCTCTCCCACAATAGCCACAATGAAATTTTATGGATTTAGGCTTAGGCTTGGAATGGGGCTGCTCATTTGGTTTCTCTCCACTCGGCTTCTCAACCGGTTTCTCCTCACTTGACTTCTCACTCTCTTTCCCAAAGAACACATTCCCCAAGGTGCTCTTGAACTTGATAGGCTTTTGGAAATCATCCGTGGGATGAGGAAATATGGGAGGATCTGGAGTTGTGTCAAGTTTGATTCTCAGTGGATTAGGCTTAGGGACATAGGCATTTTTGTGGTAGGTTTTTGGTCGAGCTTGGATATCACCAATTTTCTCTCCTCCCTCACCACTAGACTCTCCAACTTTCTCCGAACCAAGCGCTTGCCCATCATAGCGCTTGTATGCCTCAATCATCATTCTAAGCTACGGTTCATGACCCGACAACCAACCCATCATTTTTCTCAACTCATCATTCTCATCCTACAAGCGATCCACATAATGTGCAAGTTCCAGAATTTTCAAAGCATGTACTTCACATATAGACCAAGAAGTGGGAATAGGTTCTTTCAGTTTAGCCTCAAGAGAAATAGTGTAAGCATGCGTCTCATCAATTTTCTTATGCAACACAGGGCAAGAAGTGCAAGCACCTAGCAAAGCAGATCTAGATTTAAGCTCAACCACTTCAACCCTAAGCACATCTAGTTCCTCACACTTGGAGGCATGCTTTTCCTTGAACATAGCAAGATCAACTAGGAAAATAGGATAATCAGCACATTCAACTTCATCATAAACAATAGGTGAAGCTTTAAGAGAATCAATCTCAAGCTTAGCATCTAGGTTCTGTGTTTCTAACTCAGCCACTCTCGTCCTAGCATCCTAAAGCGAAGCCCAAAGCTCTTTCCTCATCTTCTTAGCCTCTTTAAGCATATCATCACAGTTATCAAGCAACAAGCCAATCTGTTCATTCTCCTGACGCAAGAAGGGAAGCTCATCACATACCTCATCTTCGGAGTCAGACTCCGAGTCTCTCTGGTGACTCTTCTTGCTGCCGGAGCTAAGCGCCATGGTGCAAAAACCATCTCTAGCGAAGCAGCTCATCCCACTCAGGTTCTTGGATGGCTTCCTACCCTTGCGTCGATCACCTTCATCTTCACTGCTACTCGAGCTCGAGGTGGAGTACGCGGAACTGGAGTCGACGTCGCTCGCTTCAACCATCGCTCGGGCCTTGCCTCGGCCATCCTTCTTCCTCGATCGTTGCTCGTCCTTGTGCTTGCTCTTGTGCTTGTGCTTGTGGTCACGCCTTGATTGGTACTTGCCATCCGTCTTTGACTTGTGCTTGTAGTTGTCCTTGTTCTCGACCTTCTCGGGGTAGTCGGCGACGAAGTGTCCCAGCTTGCCACACTAGAAGCATGTCCTCGTGTTCCTCCTCATGTTCACCCGGTTCTCGTGCATCCTCTCGAACCGCCTGGTCAGCAGTGCCAACTCGTTCTCTCCAAGCACGTCGAACACCTCATCTGGCATTGTAAAACCCCGGATTTTCGTAGAAAACCCGAATCCCTGTACCATCGCGATAGTCCCTGGATCAGTGGCTATCGCGTACAGAACGTCTCACAGATAGATACACAAAGTCATACATCGCATCGCATAAAGGTAATAGTACATTAATTTATTACATGTCCATAATGGAGTACATCATTACAAGCCTCTTGGTCGAATCGGAGTGAAAATTCTACGCAACGGTAGCTATCTTCTCGAAGGGTCTCCATCTTTATTCTTTCGCCACGGTGCGAACTCGAGCGAAGCGACGTATCCCTCAGTCGTACCATCCGTCGGCGTTGCAGTCGAACTCGGACTCGTACCCTGCACACCCAAAGTCTATCCCCAAGGAGTGGGATAGGTCCACGTCACCAACCGTTTGCAGCTTTAAGTAGCCTAACATCTAAAGGGAAAAGAGAGTAGACAAGGAAACCGCTGGGGTTTCCTATGCAGCAGCAGCAGAGTATAAACAAGGAATCTCCATCAATATCCCATAACCCAAGTCTCTCAACACAACCCGGATCCAACTGGTCACCCAGAAGACCCGTCACCATCTCCTACTCCTGTCTAGGGTCGATGCGAGAACTTCCTCTCCTCGCACCTCAATGATTACAACCGGATCGACGAGGTAGATGGAGCCTCTCTCCTCTAGCCGGCTGTAACCACGGCTCACCACACTCTCACCTATAGCGGGAGGTAGAAATCCCAAAACATGAGGAACGAACATGTCTTCTAGGCAGTGTCCATAACCGAGGACGCGGCTATAGCTATAGATCGAACAACTCGCGCAGAGCGTGTACACCCGTACCCATCCCGAATGGTACCCGGCCGGTGTACGGCCGACCGAGCCCATCCTACCGGCGAACTCTCGGTAGTTACGTACCCACCCCCGCATCCGGCCCTCAAAGCGGTCCTCTCCGCAAGGAAGACAAAGACCGAATCGTGAAATGCTCCCGTGTGGCCACACGGGAGACGCTCTGAGAGGGTGGTCTCACCTCCACCGCTCCCCCACAGATACCCTCTATCCTTCCTAGGCAGGTATGGTTCCGCACTTGCCGAGCTCAACTCGGCCCTATCCCCACTCTCGGCGGGGTGGTGTTTACGATGTCCTATAAACAAGTTGATCCACTGGATTTCAGACCGGGGCGAGCTCATGTCCTCCAAGCGCACGTAAAACCCCAACACCTAGGCTCCGAAAACCGTAACAGGAGGGATGCACTGAGGAGTGCACCCCTATCCCTGATCCCAGATCGGTTGTTTCGAGCTCACCCCCGCCAAAGTACCCAAAACGCCTTCTCCTGCCGGTTTTTACCCCACACACGCCAAGAACCACTACTCCCTTCCCAACACATGCATCGCGGAGCCCGGCGTACATACACGCCCACATAAACATATATAGTAGTAGTAGGACAATCAAGGACAGGGTAAATAAAGAGGCAGTGCAAGGTTCAACAACATGCATACATAAAGTAAAGCGCTAGCAATACTACTCAGCAATGCCTAATGGGTAGTTCAGAATCGGTCGGGCGTGAACCTGGGGTCGGGTAGTCCTCCGCGGCGAAGTCGTCGGCGTAGTCGTACTCCTAACTCAGCTCTCCGGCTCCTCCTGCTCCTAGCAGCACGAAAAAGAAAATAAACAGCGGTCCTATGGCAACTTAAATCCAAATAAGAGCAAATAAGATCCAAAACGGGAATAAACACCAACCCAATCCGTAGTTTGAGATTTTAGAAATTTTCCGGAAGAGGTTTCGTAATTTTCGGAGTAAAAATGGATTTTCTAGGATTTTTAGAAGAGGAAAAGGATTTTTCTGGAATTTTTAAATAAGAGAAAATCCCCTCCCTAACGGCCGGCCGCACGGGATCCCCGGATCCCAGCCTCGCGGCCGGGTTCCCCGTGGCCCGCGCCGCGGCTCGGCCGGCCACCGGCCGCCGCGGCCTCGATCCGGCGGCGGCGGCCGTGCGGCGGGCTGCGGTGCAGGCCTCCGTGTGGCCCGGTTCCTTGGTGGCGGGCCGCACCGCATCCCACGGATCCGTTTGCGGCCACGTGCACGTGTGGGCTTGGCCGTGCCTGTGTGCTTCCCCCCCCTTCCCTCGCGTTCACTAGTCCGCCGCCCCGGTGTTCGACCAAATGCCCAAGGAGAAAAGGGCGGCGGCGTGTGGGGTCTCGTCGACGGTGATGGCCCTCGATGCCTGGGTGGCCGGCCTGCAAGGCGCTCCTATGCGAGCTCCTCGGGTTGGGGCTAGGAGACCGCTAGGGCGGCCGGGCACACCGTGCGCGCGTCGGCCGCCGGCGGGGGCGCGGCGGCGTGCAAAGGGTTTCTCTCGTGCGGGCACGGCGGGTGAAGTGGAGTTGGGCGTGCACGGGGTGCGCCGAGGCGTTTGGGCAAACCTAGCGGGGCTTCGGCTCGGGCTCGCGACGGCGGCCGCGGCGGTGCTACGGCGGCGCACCGGCTCGGACGCCATGGGCGGCGGCGAGCGAGGCGCCCGAGGTTGGCCGGCGCGTTCTTGACCGGGGGGGGGCACGGCACGGCGCTAGGTATTCCTCGACACGGCGAGCACGGGGGGCTCGGTGACATGGCCGGCCCCGCGCGGCGGCGGTGCGGCGACGGCGCGGCGAGCACGTGGGCCCGGGGGCCGCGGCGGGGCTCGAGGAGAAGGGCCAAGGCCCGGTTTTTGCCTATACGGCCGCGACGCGCGCGTGCCGGGGTGCACGCGTGCGTGCTCCGTGGTGTGCACGAGCGCGCGCGCGAGGGCATGCTCGCGACGCGAACGCGTCGCGGCGCTCGACACGGCGCGGCGGCGACGGACGGCACTGGTGCTAACGCAAAAAGGAGAAGAAAAGGGACTAGGCTGGCGGCGCGCGCTTGACGACGGCAGCGGCACCTGCAAGAATCAACCCAGCCTGGCACGATGGCCGGCTTCACCAGCGACGGCGCTGAAGGACCGATAAGGCGAACCAGAGAGGGGGGGAGTGAATGGGAGCCGATAAAAATTCTTCTCGAAGGAGATGAACACTCCAACAAGACGAACGCAGCTTCCAACACACGTCTCCGACTCACTACCAAGGTTGGTCAAGCCCACGTAGCCACTGGAGTGCCACTGGACCTAGGAACCAACACGCAACCTTCTGACCCGAGAAACGCAGCGGAAAAACCAAACCTCGAGTCTACAGACCCACACCGGTCAGACCGGTGAGCACCACCGGTCAGACCGGTCCCTGTTGGTGAAACTGAGCAACTTTCACTAAGTGGCTCTACACCGGTCAGACCGGTGAGACACACCGGTCAGACCGATGGCAGCCTGAAAGCCCCCAAGGCACCAAACAAGCCAACCGACCACCAAACGGACCCAAACTCGAAAAACAGAAAGAACACGGGACAACAAGGAACACACCAAGACGTTCACCCGAGCAAAAACCCACAAGGGCTTGCACCGGTCGACCGGCCAAGAGCACCGGCCGACCGGTGTAGCCTCGGCGCTCGGGATGAACAAGACCCGCGAGTCAACTCCCCCAAATCCAAATCTCGATCTCCCGAATCGCTCCACGGACTTGAACAAGACTTTGGGGATATCATGAACACCTCATGAGGAGTTCATAGCCAAGTTTAATCCCACCAAAACTCGTCCAAAAAGGAGGAATCGAAGAAATCCCGCCGAAGCACTTCCAACCCAAGAACTCAAGAAACCCCAAAATCGAGCACTTTTCCTCACGGATTTGGGAGGGGAATCACAGCCCAAAGAACCACGAAGGGTTCCCACAAATTTCCCCCATCAAATCCCCAAGAGAAAAGCCCCGAAAACTCCCCAAAGAAATCACCGAGAAAGGGCTCCGAAAATCACCACCAAGAACAACCGGGGAAAACACATCCAAACCTTGAGGAACCACGCCGAATCATCTATACATGAAACAAAGGTTCGTACAAGGTCTAGCAAGCCGCCCGATCATCCATCCCTCTCTACAAGATCTCTCCGTGAAGCTCTCTTGCTAGTCCTAAGAAAAACCTAGAGAAAATAGGTGGAAAATAGGAAAACTAATGAGCTAGGGTTCCAAGAGTTGGCCGCCAACCTCTCACCTCTTGGGTTATATAGGCGGCAACCAAAAGTCTAAAATGCCCCTCTCTACTAACTAGGGATACAAGCCCCTCAAGGGCGGATTTGGAATTCTTGATGCCTTCACCATCGGACGGATGCCCGCGACCGCACTCGCGTAGCCTCGACGCAAGCCATGCGATCCCGACGCGTGTCCTCCGCTTCGAAGATTCCGGACCGCGTCGTCGCACACCGGCCGACCGGTGCTCCTCCCGGCCGACCGGTCCCCCCCGGTCGACCGGCCGACCCACCGTCGGACCGGTCCGTGCCGCCGCACCTCCGTCTTCGGTTCTCCGGTCTTGGCTTTGTGGATCAACCAAGGAACCCGGTGGTTTTCTCGGTGAACCACCGAAACCCCGCGAACTCGGTGTAGCCTCCGCCAATCTCACTCATGACTTGGCTCCCACGTAGTCCCGGCTCGACCTTGGTTTTGAGGCTCAACCAAGAAACCGTCCACGACTTCATCTTGCCGTTCATGCCACCATGCGGCCCGCACTTGACCCCCGCCGGCCACCGGTCCCTCGAACGAAGCCTACTTGTCTTCTCCACACCTCGGAGGCCTCACCGGCGACGACCTTTCACGCTTGTTCTTCACCCGCACCAACACGAGTCAAGCCGCAACCCGCACCTCGCAATACTTAGCCAAGAATCAGCTCCACACAACGTTGTCAATCACTCATCACACAAGGAAGCGACCATCCACCGGTCCTCGAACCACACATGGTCCTCAATCTCCCCCTTGATGAGTGCATTGACAACACCCACACGAAAGTAACAAGAGAGAAAAGAAAAGAAAAAGAAACGAACAAAAAGAAACTCCAACAAGCGATCGAAAGCCAAACAAAGGCAAAGAGCAAGATCACTTGAAGGAAACAAGTCTCGGACCCCTTAGGCAAGGGCAACGGCTCGACACATCCGAGACAAAGCAAAGCTCAAGCAAAGAGCACACAAAGAGCTCCCCCTGCACACATGCAAGCTCCCCCTGAACCAATGCAACTCCCCCTGGACGAATGCATGCAAGAAACCACATGAAACAGACAAGCTTGCAAGACTTTCACTCACACCGGTCGACCGGTCATCACCACCGGTCGACCGGTGCCTAACATGTGTACAGGACCAGCACTCACACCGGTCGGACCGGTGCTCCTCACCGGTCGACCGGTGTACAACGAAGAGCCCAGAAATGGCTCGAAACCACCTGAAAACCTTCCAAACGCGTCCAACAAGCCATTTCAAGCTCAAACTTCTCCCCCTTGTTGGCAATGCATGAATCAAGCCAAAAATGCAAAAGATGCAACCTAGAGCTTCTCAAATAGACAAAATTCAACAAAGAATGCTACACATGTCCAAATGAGCAAGTTAGATACTCTACGGCTTCGTATCGATCTCAACTACATGATCACCAAGTTTCACAACCATTGGACGAAGCTAAGATGGATTTGAGCAATTTTGCGAAAGGCTTGCCTCTCATGAGCAAAGTCCTAAACATGATCAAAGCATATCAAAATGGCAAAGCCACACAAACTTCATGCTAGGACAGCTATTCTAATCATAAGACCATCACAAACACCCACAAGCACCTCATGTCATGTCAAAGCCACCGAGCCATGTGCCTACTTCTATGTATGAGACTTCTCATTGGTAGGCATCATGCAACGGTTTAGCACCCAAAGCAAATTAAATTCAGCACATATGACATGGGAGCATATTTTCCAAGCATTTTTCATTTCATTTTCAGATTTGTAAATGGTACATGAAATGTCTTTGCGACAAAAAGGAACTTATGCTCCTCCACAAGATAAATCAAGAGGGCTAAACATTCATGATGGCAAATGAGCCTTTGGCCCCATATGATCAATAAACTAGCTATCCAACCACAAATTAAGTATAGCAAGGCCGCAAAAACATGTCAAGAGCATGTAAAGGCATTTACACATGAGAGAGTATACATGTGACATTTTTCAAAAGCATAGCTATCAACCATGGATTATTCATCAAGATCATCAAGAGCTAAGCCAAACTAACCATATCATACCAAACAAGCTCACAAAGACATATATCTCATTCCATGGTGAACGATGTATATGAGAGAAGCTTTTCCTAACCAATGCATATGATACAAAATGCATGCAATCTAAGATACAAGGATGCCTATACATCATGTTACATATGCCATGCCAAATGCAAGAAATGCACAAAGGAAAGCTATACATAAGCTACAAACCGGCTCTTCAAGGGGAGGCAAAACGGGCTCGACACCACCGGCAAAAGAAAGCTCCCACACACCCAACTCAAGAAATCAAACACACACCAAGTTCCCCCCGCAAACGAGTGAAAGTTGCTTGATCTAGGGGTTTGGTGAAAATATCGGCTAGTTGGTCATGTGTGGGTACATGGATCAACGCTATCTTTCCTTTCTCAACGTTGTCTCTCAAGAAATGATACCTCACTTCTATGTGCTTGGTTTTGGAATGGAGCACCGGGTTCTTTGCAACGCTTATGGCACTAGTGCTATCACATTGAAGTGGGACATGGGTATACTCCTCACCAAAGTCACTCATGGTGTAGGTGATCCAAAGGAGCCGAGAGCAACAACTAGCAAGCGGCAACATACTCGGCTTCGGCCGTGGATTGAGCAACACTCGACTGCTTACGGGAAGACCAAGACACCAAAGAAGAACCCAAAAACCGGCAAGTCCCAGAAGTGGACTTCCTATCCAACCGACACCCGGCAAAATCCGCGTCTGAAAAACCATGAAGCGCCAAAGAAGAGGACGCGGAGTACCAAAGGCCGAAGTCGGGAGTGTGACGCAAGTACCCGAAAATTCTCTTCACCGCTTGCCGATGCGAAGTCCTCGGAGACGCTTGAAAACGAGCGCACGGTACACACCGAGAACCGTATGTCCGGCCTCGTCGCCGTCAAGTAGAGGAGTGACCCGATCATGCTCCCGTACTCCTTCCGGTCCACGTGTTCACCTTCCTCGTCCGCATCAAGAGCCGTAGTCGTACTCATCGGCGTCGTCATAGCCTTGGAGTCCTCCATCTTGAACTTCCTCACAATGTCCTTGGTGTACTTAGCCTCGGTGCACAAATGTTCCTTCCTTTGATTGCTTGATTTGTAGCCCGAGGAAGAACCGCAACTCACCCATCATGCTCATCTCAAACTCCCTCGCTCATATCATCCGCAAACCTCGCAACAAGAGAGTTAGACGAGCCACCAAAGACAATATCATCCACGTACACACCGCACAATCGGGATATCTCCCGCCCGCCTCAAGCAAAAACAAGGTCCGATCGACCTTCCCAATCTCAAAGCCTCTCTCAAACAAGAACCCCCTCAACCTCGCCATACCAAGCTCTAGGCGCCCGCTTCAACCCATACAACGCCTTCCTCAACTTGTACACCCGGTGGGGGTACTTCTCACTCTCAAACCCCGAGGTCGCCTCACATACACTTCTTCCTCCAACACACCATTCGTAAAAGCACTCTTCACATCCATTTGGTGCAACTTGAACCCTTTAGCCACGAGAAAAGGCTAGAAGGATCCTAATCGCCTCCAAACGGGCTACGGGAGCAAAGGTCTCCTCGTAGTCGATCCCCTCCTTCGACCGAACCCCCGGGCAACAAGTCTCGACTTGTTCCTCACAACCTCACCCTTCTCTCCCTCTTTGTTTTTCCACACCCATTTTGTACCAATCGGCTTACACCCCGGGGGAGGGTCAACCAACTCCCACACCGATTCCTCTCAAAGTTCTCCAACTCCTCATGCATCGAGTTAACCCAATTGTGATCGGATAGTGCGTGTCCAATGTCTTTGGGCTCGAAAGAAGCAACAAACGCAAGCATGAGCAAAATGGGAATTGTTTCGAACCCTCGACCGTGTAGTGCGTTCATTCATGTCGCCGATGATCCTCGAAGCCGGGTGATCCACTTGAACTCGCTCGGGAGGTTCTCGCCTCGAAGCTACCTCCCCCTCAACATCGCCTTCTCCTCGTTCTTGATTTGTCGTTGTAGGTGTAGCAGAGGGTCCATCCATCATCGTAGTCGAAGTAGTGGGTACATGTTCGGCCGGGGGCACCGCACCGCCATCCTCATCATCTCCATGTTCATGCTCCTCCTCCCCGAAAGATCTCCTCGCCAAGCTCATCATCACCGCACACTCAAAGACAAGCCGACTACGTGGCTCGTCTCGTCGAAGGTTACCTCGCAAGTCTCCACGATTTGGTTAGTTTCCGGATTAAGCACACGATATGCTCTAGAATGAGATGCATAACCAAAGAAAATGCCGTCGACGTACCTAGCCTCAAACTTATCTAACTTCCTCGCCTTTCTTCGAATGAAACACTTGCAACCAAAGACATGGAAGTGACTCACCTTGGGTGTGCGACCATGCATCAACTCATAGCATGTCTTTTTCTTGTGCACTCGATGTATATCCCGTTCGACACATAGCACGCGGTATTCACCGCCTCGGCCCAATACCTCCTCGGAGTCCTATGCTCATCAAGCATCGTCCGAGCCATCTCGCACAAGGTCCCGTTCTTCCTTTCCACAACACCATTCCGGGGAGGCGTATACGGACTCGAAAACCGGTGCTCAAGACCCAAGTCATGACAAAAGGTTTCAAAACGAGAGTTCCCGAATTCCGAGCCATTATCACCGCGGATAGCTCGTATGGCATCTCCGTGCCTCTCGTTCCTCAACCTCAAGACTAGATCTCGAACAAAACCAAACGTCTCCCCCTTATCCTCCGTAAAGAACACCCACGCATACCGAGAATAGTCGTCCACCACAACAAGGACATACCACTTCCCACCCGCGGATCGCACACGAGCCGGGCCAACAAGGTCCATATGGAGCAGCTCGCATGGACGCTCGCTCATCACATCGGTGAGAGGCGGGTGAGAAGAGGCCACCATCTTGGCATGCCTACACGGAGCACAAACCAACTCTTTCTCAAGCCTCAACCGTGGCAATCCTCGGACCAAATTGAGTTTACTCAAGCGAGACAAAAGGTCAAAGCTCAAGTGACCCAACTTCCTATGCCACTTCCACAACTCACTCGAAGAACCGGCCAAGAAACAACGCTCCACACCCGAAGACCGAGAAAAATCAGCACGAAACACCCGACCCTCGAGAACGACCATACGTACAAGGTCCCCTCGAGAGTCAACAATCCGAGAACCACCAGCCGAAACAACACCTCAAAACCCTCATCCAACAACTCGGGACACGAAAGCAAATTGTACCCCGGAGATTGAACAAGAGCAACACGCCTCGCAGTGATCTTGTCACTCACTTTTATCTCACCTTCTCCGAAAGCACACGCCCACGCCCATTGTCCCCAAAGGTGATGTACCTCTTCGTCACCACCGGACGAGACTTGAGAACCACCCCCTGTCTCCGGTCATATGCCTCGAGCAACCGGAGTCAATCAACCAAATGTTCTTCAAGTCTCCCACCCGCACATCAAAAATAGGCACGTGAGCGAACAAACGACTCAAAGACCGGGGTTAGAACCAAAAGAGGAAAACCAAAGTTGCCGAGCCATTTGCTCGAAAGTGGGGTTAGCACCAACCAAAGCATCTCTCCTACCAAAGCTACCTCCACGAACACCACCATGGTAACCACCCTGAGGGAACCATCCCTCTCTGCCTGGAGGAGGACCAAAACCACGCAAGAAAGCCCGTGGAACGTCCTTCCTCTCCAACTCACCGCCACGACTCCTCCAATCCCCGTATTGAGCACGAGATGGAGAACGCCTAGCAAACTGACCACCTGAACCCTTTCCAGCCCAACCACCAGAACCACGACCACCAGAAACAACCCTCGCACCTGTACGAGCACGAAACCCGAACATCTGTCTGCCCAGGCCTGCACCGGTCTGACCGGTGCTCCACACCGGTCTGACCGGTGTGGTCTGGGCAGCAGCACTACCTGCAGCCTTCTTCTCTCCCCAAGCCCGGACTGTCCTCACAATCGCCTTGCCCCTGGGCATTTGCATACGAGGCTCAAGTACACCATCGGAAAGGTGGTACTTGTCCTTGTTATCCCACTCCTTCCTCATTCTCTCCTCTCGCTTCCTCTTGAAGCAAAACTCCTCCTTATGGCCATCTCTGCCACAATAGCCACAATGGAACCTCACAAGCTTAGGCTTTGGCTTGGGATGTGGTCGCTCACTTGGTTTCTCTCCACTCAAGCCCTCCACCGGTTTCTCACCACTAGCCTTCTCACTCTCCTTCCCAAAGAACACTTTCCCCGAAGTGCTCACGAACTTGATAGGCTTTTGTAGGTCATTTGTGGGTGTAGGAAACACGGGTGGAGCTGGGGTTGTGTCTAGTCGGTTCCTTAGATGGTTAGGTTTTGGTGGGAAATCATTTTTGTGGTGGGTTTTTGGTGGCTCCGGGATATTCTCTCCACTTCCCTCACCAACCTTGTTTGCCCCAAGCCCCTCACCATCTTGCCTCTTAAAGGCCTCGATCATCATCCTCAACTGAGGCTCGTGACCGGGACAACCAACCCATCAACTTCCTCAAATCATCATTCTCATCCTGCAAACGATCAACATAATGTGCAAGCTCCAAATTTTTCAATGCATGCATTTCACAGGTAGAGCAAGATGTAGGCATGGGTTCCTTCAATTTAGCCTCGAGCGAACTAGTGTAAGCATGCATCTCGTCAATCTTAGCATGCAAAACGGGGCAAGAAGTGCAAGCACCTAGCAAAGCGGGTCTAGACTTAAGCTCGCCCACTTCAACCCTAAGCACATCTAGTTCCTCACACTTGGAGGCATGCTTCTCCTTGAACAAAGCAAGATCAGCAAGGAAAATGGAGCAATCAAGACAATCATTCTCATCGAAACAACGGGGCTAGCCTTAAGCGAATCAATCTCAAGCTTGCTATCAAGCACCCGTGTCTCTAGCTCAGCCACTCTAGTCCTAGCATCCTCGAGTGAAGCCCTAAGCTCTTTCCTCATTTTCTTGGCCTCTCTAAGCATGTCATCACGGTTATCAAGCAAAGAGCCAAGCCTCTCATTTTCCCCGGCGCAAGAAGGGGAAGCTCATCACGCACCTCGTCGTCGGACTCGCAGTCCGAGTCGCTCCGTGTGCTCTTCTTGCCGCCGAGCTCAACGCCATGGTGCGAAGCGCCGTCTCTCGCGGGCGGCTCGGCCCGCTCGGGTTCTTGGACGACCTCTTGTTCTTGCGGCGATCTCCCTCGTCGTCGGCCGCCGCTCGAGCTCGAGGTGGAGTACGCGGAACCGGAGTCGACGTCGCTCGCTCCAACCATCGCTCGGGCCTTGCCTCGGCCCTCCTTCTTCCTCGGTCGTCGCTCGTCCTTGTACTTGTTCTTGTGCTTGCTCTTGTGGTCGCGCCTCGAACGGTACTTGTCGTCGTTCTTCCTCGGCTTGTGCTTGTAGCCGTCCTTGTTCTCGGCCTTCTCGGGCGGTCGGCGACGAAGTGTCCCGCTTGCCGCACCGGAAGCAAGTCCTCGTGTTCCTCCTCATGTTCACGCGGTTCTCGTGCGGCCTCTCGAACCGCCTCGTCAACGCCGGCTCGTCCTCTCCAAGGTCATCAAACTCCTCATCCGGCATAGACATCGGAGAGGAAAACGAGAACATCCTGGTGGATGGGTTAGAGTTAGTCTTTCCTTTGGAACCACCAACGAGGGCAAGACTATGGGAATCGGTCGGTCCCTCAAGCTTGGCGGTCATGCCCCTATCCACCTCGGCCCGACTTGAGCTTTGAGAACGACTCGTTCACCGTCGCAGTATCATACCTCTCCGACTCGACTATGGCCTCAAACTTTCCGCCCCATATCGTACGATCCAAAGAGTGTAAGAGCTTGACCGCTCTATCATGATCATCGTACGGGAGCACGTCCACATTGGCCCTCATGTTGTTCACCACCACCGTGAACCTCGCGAAACAAGGCATCGATGGACTCACCGGGGAGATGAGTGAAGTTCTCGTACTCTCTCCGTAAGTCGCATACAACCGTGCCTCGAACTCGGGCGTTCCCAACATGAGCCTCCTTCAACACCGCCCAAATCCTACAAGCCAAGTGCTCGGTGTGCACCCGATCGAACTCGGCCGACACAAAGCACGAAACAAGTAGTCGACCGCCTTATTGTTGGCGTCGAATCCGTCCCTCGACCCCGGAGCAAGGAAATCCATCGGCCGGACATAGCCTGTGTCCACCGTGACATCCCAAAGCAGCTGACCCTTTCCGCGGAGGAACGCACCCATCCGCTTGCTCCACATCTGATAGTTCTTGCCATCGAAGTGTGGAGGACCCGAACCCCGTTCCTGGTACGCCATCCTTGGATCTTAGACTGGTTAGAGTCAACAAAGACCCGAACCGGCTCTGATACCACTTGAAGGACCGATAAGGCGAACCAGAGAGGGGGGGAGTGAATGGGAGCCGATAAAAATTCTTCTCGAAGGAGATGAACACTCCAACAAGACGAACGCGGCTTCCAACACACGTCTCCGACTCACTACCAAGGTTGGTCAAGCCCACGTAGCCACTGGAGTGCCACTGGACCTAGGAACCAACACGCAACCTTCCGACCCGAGAAACGCAGCGGAAAAACCAAACCTCGAGTCTACAGACCCACCGGTCGGACCGGTGAGCACCACCGGTCGGACCGGTCCCCCGTTGGTGAAACCGAGCAACTTTCACTAAGTGGCTCTACACCGGTCGACCGGTGAGACACACCGGTCGGACCGATGGCGGCTGAAAGCCCCCAAGGCACCAAACAAGCCAACCGACCACCAAACGGACCCAAACTCGAAACAGCAGCAACACGGGACAACAAGGAACACACCAAGACGTTCACCCGAGCAAAAACCCACAAGGGCTTGCACCGGTCAGACCGGTCAAGAGCACCGGTCAGACCGGTGTAGCCTGGGCAGCTCGGGATGAACAGCACCCGCGAGTCAACTCCCCCAAATCCAAATCTCGATCTCCCGAATCGCTCCACGGACTTGAACAAGACTTTGGGGATATCATGAACACCTCATGAGGAGTTCATAGCCAAGTTTAATCCCACCAAAACTCGTCCAAAAAGGAGGAATCGAAGAAATCCCGCCGGAAGCACTTCCAACCCAAGAACTCAAGAAACCCCAAAATCGAGCACTTTTCCTCACGGATTTGGGAGGGGAATCACGGCCCAAAGAACCACGAAGGGTTCCCACAAATTTCCCCCATCAAATCCCCAAGAGAAAAGCCCCGAAAACTCCCCAAAGAAATCACCGAGAAAGGGCTCCGAAAATCACCACCAAGAACAACCGGGGAAAACACATCCAAACCTTGAGGAACCACGCCGAATCATCTATACATGAAACAAAGGTTCGTACAAGGTCTAGCAAGCCGCCCGATCATCCATCCCTCTCTACAAGATCTCTCCGTGAAGCTCTCTTGCTAGTCCTAAGAAAAACCTAGAGAAAATAGGTGGAAAATAGGAAAACTAATGAGCTAGGGTTCCAAGAGTTGGCTGCCAACCTCTCACCTCTTGGGTTATATAGGCGGCAACCAAAAGTCTAAAATGCCCCTCTCTACTAACTAGGGATACAAGCCCCTCAAGGGCGGATTTGGAATTCTTGATGCCTTCACCATCGGACGGATGCCCGGCGACCGCACCCTGCGTAGCCTCGACGCAAGCCATGCGATCCCGACGCGTGTCCTCCGCTTCGAAGATTCCGGACTACGTCGTCGCACACCGGTCAGACCGGTGCTCCTCACCGGCCGACCGGTCCCCACCGGTCGGACCGGTCGACCCACCGGTCGACCGGTCCGGGTGCCGCCGCACCTCCGTCTTCGGTTCTCCGGTCTTGGTTTTGTGGATCAACCAAGGAACCCAGTGGTTTTCTGGTGAACCACCGGAAACCCCGCGAACTCGGTGTAGCCTCCGCCAATCTCACTCATGACTTGGCTCCCACGTAGTCCCGGCTCGACCTTGGTTTTGAGGTTCAACCAAGAAACCGTCCACGACTTCATCTTGCTGTTCATGCCACCATGCGGCCCGCACTTGACCCCGCTGGCCACCGGGTCCCTCGAACGAAGCCTACTTGTCTTCTCCACACCTGGAGGCCTCACCGGCGACGACCTTTCACGCTTGTTCTTCACCTGCACCAACACGAGTCAAGCCGCAACCTGCACCTGCAATACTTAGCCAAGAATCAGTCCACACAACGTTGTCAATCACTCATCACACAAGGAAGCGACCATCCACCGGTCCTCGAACCACACATGGTCCTCAGGCGCGGCGGCGCGGGGCACAGAACGTTCCACCCCGGCGCGATGGCCGGGGGCATCCACGAGCGACGGGAGGCGGATGCCCTCACCTTGGTGGCCATGGGCCGAAGCGTAGACGCGTCGGTGAAGAGCGGCAGGGCGGCTGGGTCGGCGAGGATGAAGGGGAGGCAGACGGTGGCGCGGCGCAGAGGAGGAAGAGGACGCAGGGGACGAAGGTGTTCCCGGCGGGTCCGGCTCCTCCCTCGGACGGCTCCGGCTCCGCGGCGACCAGCTTCCCCGCGGGCGGCTCCTCTCCCTTCTCTCCTCTTCTCCTCCACTGCTACTCCGGCGGACGGCGAGGGGGGCGCAGGGGCTCCTCCCCCCGGGTGGTTAGGGTTTCTGGGGCATCCGGGTCGGTGCGGTGGCGGCCTATAAGTAGGGCGGCGCGAAAGGGGACGCGGGGCGGTCCGGATGCTCTGAGGCGCGTGGCACCCCGCGGCGGCGGCGGCGCGGCCGGTGTTCCCCCGCGGCCTCCCCCTTTGGTCGTCGGCCAAAGCGAAAGGGAGATGATGACGCCCCCGACGTCATCGCGCCTTTGGGCGACGCGGGCGGCGGGCCCGCCCGTCGGCGGCGCGGCGCGGCGCGGCGGTTGGTGGGAGCGCGGGCGTGGCTGGCTGGGCCGCCAACGGGCCGAAAACAGAGTTGGGCCAGAAGTGAGGTTGGCGGCCCGCGGTGCAATAGTGAAGCATTCCAATTTCTCTTAGGCCTAAAAAATGGATTCAAATTTGAATTCCAACTCAAATTTGAATTCACCCAAATAAAACCCAAATAAGACTCAATTGAAGAACCAAATTTCCACACTAGCAGGTTATAAACCCTAAAAGCATCGTCGAAGCCAAAACTAAATCTAGGAATTGTGGGGGAAAGAAACAGGGGAACAATCTTAATCGACCAACGAGCACTCCACTTCAATTCAAGTTTTTGAAATTCGACATTTTGAACACAAGTCAAAACCTAGGATGTTACAGAACTCCCCCCCTCACAAGAATCTCGTCCTCGAGATTAAGAAGTTACCTCCGTTTCGAAGAGATGAGGGTATTTCTCCCTCAATGCTGACTCCTTCTCCCACGTAGCTTCGCGCTCGGAGTGATTACTCCACAGCACCTTGCAGAAGCGCGTGGTGGTGTTCCTGGTCGACTTCTCCGCCCAGTCCAGGATCCGAACCGGGTACTCCAAGTACTCCAGGGTTTCCTGGACGTCGAGCGCCTGAGCAGGCACCCTCTTCTCGACGACCACACTCTTCCGAAGTTGGGAAACATGGAACACCGGGTGAACTCCCGCCAGCTCCGGAGGTAGCTCGAGTTTGTAAGCCACCTTTCCGACCTTACTCACAATAGGGTAGGGCCCAACGTACCTAGGGGACAGCTTCCCCCTGATATGGAACCTCTTCGTACCTCGGAGGGGTGACACCTTCAAGTAGACGTGATCCCCTACTTCAAACGAGATGTCCTTCCGTTTCGCGTCGGCATAGCTCTTCTGCCTGCTCTGAGCTATCTTCAGGTTCTCTCGCACCTTGGCGACATTTTCCTCGGCTTCAACAATGGTGGCGGGGCCGAAAAAGGTTCGCTCCCCCACCTCGGACCACATCAACGGTGTCCGACACTTCCTGCCATACAGGGCTTCGAACGGAGCCATCTTCAAGCTGGCCTGGTAGCCGTTGTTGTAAGAGAACTCAGCATATGACAGGCTCTTTTCCCAGTCCGATCCATAGGTCAACACACAAGCTCTCAGCAAGTCTTCTAGTACCTGATTTACCCTCTCTGTCTGACCGTCAGTCTGTGGGTGGAACGCTGTGCTGTAGTTCAGCTGGGTGCCCATAGAAGCGTGTAAGCTCTTCCAGAACTGAGCAGTGAACTGGGGCCCTCTGTCTGACACTATGCTCCTCGGAGCCCCATGAAGCTTCAGGATGTTGTCCACATACAGTTCTGCAAGTCGGCTCACGCTGTAGTTCGTTTTCACTGGCAAGAAATGTGCTACCTTGGTTAATCGATCCACAATCACCCAAATGGAGTCATGCCCTTTCTGCGTACGCGGCAACCCCACAATGAAGTCCATACTGATATCATCCCACTTCCACGTGGGTATCTCGAGCGGTTGCGGCGGCCGGCCAGGCCTCTGGTGTTCGGCCTTCACTCGCTGACACGTGTCACATCGAGCGACGTATTCAGCAATGTCTTCCCTCATCTTTTCCCACCAAAACCGTACCTTCAGGTCTTTGTACATCTTGGTACAACCAGGGTGGATCGAGTACCGAGAGTCGTGGGCCTCTTTAAGGATCGAGTCCCGGATTTCCTTGTCCTGAGGCACGCAGATGCGGTCCTTCAGCCACAGTGTACCCTGTTCGTCGAGGCGATAGTCAGCTGCCTTGCCATTCTCCATCAGGCGTTTTACCGCTTGAATCTCTGGGCACTCCTTCTGAGCTTGGCGGATCTGATCTTCGAGTGTGTATTTCACCCGCAACTGGTTCAACTGCCCCTCCTCCACAATCTCTAAGCTCGCCTTTTCCGGCTCTTCATGCAAGGCCGGTCGCTCCTCTCGCACCATCGGGTTGTTGCGGTAGTGCTTGCGGCTCAGAGCGTCGGCCACGACGTTTGCCTTACCAGGATGGTAGTGAATGCTCAGGTCGTAGTCCTTAATCAGCTCTAGCCATCTCCTTTGCCTCAGGTTCAGCTCCGACTGGGTGAAGATATACTTCAGACTCTTGTGATCCGTGTAGATGTCGCACTTGTTTCCCATCAGATAGTGCCTCCATATCTTCAACGCATGAATGACAGCGGCTAACTCGAGGTCATGCGTAGGGTAGTTCTCCTCATGCTTCCTTAGCTGTCGTGAAGCGTAGGCTACTACCTTGCCTCCTTGCATCAACACGCAGCCGAGCCCTTGCCTCGACGCATCACAGTACACCACGAAATCCTTGCTCGCGTCGGGCAGGGTCAGGACCGGGGTAGTGGTGAGACGAGTTTTGAGCTCCTGGAAACTGGCTTCACACTTGTCCGACCACACATACGGCGTGTTGTTCTTCAACAGCTCTGCCATGGGCTTGGCGATCTTCGAGAAGTTCTCGATGAATCGTCGGTAGTATCCGGCCAAACCGAGAAAGCTGCGGATCTCTGTCACGGACTTCGGCGACTGCCACTTGGACACGGCCTCAATCTTGCTCGGATCTACTGCCACTCCTTTAGCTGACAACACATGACCCAGAAACGCGACCTCCTCCATCCAGAACTCACACTTGCTGAACTTGGCGTACAACTGATGCTGTCTGAGCTTCCCCAGTACGATCCTCAGGTGCTCCTCGTGCTCTTCTGCTGTCTGGGAGTAGACCAGTATATCGTCAATGAAGACGACGACACACTTGTCCAACTCATCCATGAAGACCTTGTTCATCATGTTCATGAAGTATGCTTGGGGGCATTGGTCGGGCCAAACGACACGACCGTGTACTCATACCGCCCATACCCGGTTACGAATGCCGTCTTGTGGATGTCCTCCGGCGGATCTTCATCCGGTGATAACCCGACCGGAGATCAATCTTGCTTCGAAGTACTTGGCTTGCCTCAGTCGATCCATCAAATCATCAATCCTGGGCAGTGGGTACTTGTTCTTGATGGTCACCGCGTTCAGGGCGCGGTAGTCGACGCACAGACGTTGCGTCCCATCCTTCTTCGGTACGAATAGAGCCGGTGAACCCCAGGGTGAGGCACTCGGCCGAATGAACCCTTTCTCGAGTAGCGAGTCTAGTTCTGCCTTCAGCAGTTTCAGCTCAACCTCTGCCATACGGTACGGACTCTGAGCTATCGGCGCCGTTCCCGGCACCAGGTTAATCACGAACTCCACATCACGATCAGGGGGCAACCCGGGAAACTCCTCTGGAAACACATTCTCATACTCACAGACCACCGGTACGTCCGATATGGCCTTCGTGTGAAGGCTGTACACGGCCGGTATGTCCCGAGATTTCATTGGCTCAAATGTAACCCATGTTCCGTCAGGGTGCAGTAGTGTCAGCAGTCTCGGCGAAGTGGAGATGACACCTTTGTGGGCAGTGATCCAATCCATTCCCAGTATCACGTCGATACAATGGGAAGGCAGCACGGTAAGATCCCCATAGAATGCGTGACCTTGGATGACCACGTCCACTCCTTTGCACAGCAGGGTGCATCGGATATCCCCGAGCGGAGAGCTCGTGATGATGGGCATCGTTCGGGTGGTTGTAGGGAGGGAGAGTTTATTCACGAACCGAGAGGTGATATATGACCCGGTTGCGCTGGTGTCAAAGAGAACCAGAACAGATGTACCACAAACCAAAAACTTACCGATCACGACGTCGGGGGCATCGGCAGCCTCCTCCTCAGTGAGGTGGTTCAGCCTCCCACGGCCGGCGGCCGGGCGGCGCGGCTCGAGGAGGTCGGCCTCCTGGAGCAGGTGCCCTCGCGGGGGTAGCGAGCCAGCCCTTCTTGTCGGGGCACTCGAAGGACTTGTGGCCGGCTTGCCACACGCGAAGCGGGTGACGGTGAAGCCTCCCGCGGCGGGTCGCGCGGTGCTCGGTGGAGCACGGGTGTAGCCTCCCGGTCCGTCGGGGATACCCGGGGTTCCTCCCTCTGGGGAACGGGCTACGTCCACTTCCTCCGAAGCCACGCCCAGGCTGGTTGTGCCCCGGGCGGTAGCTCCCCCTCAGCATGTTGCTCTGTCCGCTTCTCGGCTTCTGGAAGGATCGGTCAGGCTGATCCCGATCTCCCATCCTCTTCTTGCCCCTCATGCATTCCTCGTGGCCCCTCCTCTCGTCCTCGACCGCGATGGCGCGGTTGACGAGATGGCGAAGGGACTTGTGCTCACTTGCCTTCAGCGCCTGGCGAAGGCCGTGGTGAAGGCCTCGCAGGAACCAGAACTGCTTCTTCTGGTCGGTGTTGGTATCGTCGGGGGCGTACCGCATCATCTTCATGAAGTGACGCTCGTACTCCTCGACCCTCATCGCACCCTGAGTCATGGTGCGGAACTCCTACGCCTTCTGGACCAGCAGCTCATCGGGAAGGTACTGCTCGCGGAACGCCTCGCGGAACTCCCGGCCAGGTGATGAAAGCTGGGTTCGGGTGGGTGGCAGTGTAGTTGTCCCACCACGCCTTGGCAGGACCCTCCAGCTGGTGCGCAGCGATAGCGACACACTCCTCGTCGGAGCAGACGGTGAGGTCGAGCTTGGTCTCGATCACCCTCAGCCAGTCGTCGGCCTCGAGTGGGTCATCCGAGTAGCTGAAGGTGGGGGCCTTCAGGCGGATGAACCTCTCGATCTTCCTCGTGAGATCCTCGTCCTGCGGAGCGACGCGGTTCCCACCGTTGCCACGGTGCTCCATGGCCTCCGCCATCCTCTCGCATCCGGCCGAGTCCGGAGTGCCATCACTTCCACCAAGTTAGGTGGGGGTGGTGGTGGCGTTCCGGCTTAGGGCCGGCCTTGCGCGGCCGCTCCTTGCTCGGCCCTCGGCCTCAGGGTTCTCGGGCAGTGGTGGCGGTGCTCCGTCACCTCGGGCCCTAGCCCCCAAGGCTCCTCCACGCAGGGGTGGACGGCCACGGCCACGACCGCGTCCACGCCCCTGCTGGGCTTCCTCCTCAGTAGCTGCCTCCTCGAGGCGGGCCATCAGCCGGTTGGAGCGGCGGATCGACATCCTTCTGAAAACATAAGGGAAAAAGGGAAAGACTTACGCACGTCCCTCACCAACTCACACATGAGCCTTTAGCAAACAAGAAAATAGTTCTAAGTATAACCTACACTCAAGCGGAAGAAGCATTAAGACACAAATAACACCATTAAGATCCAAGCATACAGCAAACATGATTATTACACTTGCTCCCCTGAGGCTGACTCAGACCTTGGGGTAGCAGCAACAAGTCAACGATCTAATACATCGGTACAATCTCAAAAGGGGTAGTGTCTACATGGTGTGGCATGACTCTCTTCATGCACCGGAACATGCTCGCGGCTGCATGGAACAACTCATGGAAACTACTAGCATAAAACACTACTCTAGGTCATGCCTCCTGCTCAGCTCCCTACTCCGTGCGTGCCCTCTGGTACGTGACGGGGTAGCGGTCCTCGGTGGGGTAGTCTGGCGGGAAGATCCGGGACACCAAGGCGTGAGCCTCTCGAACCTCCTCGGTCTCGACGGGGGTCGGCAGACGGGCCATCGGGCACAGGTGAAGCTTGAGGCGCGGCGGGTGCGGCTCGAAGGTCTCGGTGCGAATCTCACGCTGAGACTCGGGGGGTAGCTCTCCGTTGAGCTCGAAGAGCTCGTCCACGCGAAGCGAGTCGGCGTCCTCCCAAGTCCTCCTCAGTCTCTCGGCCTTGTCCCTCAGGTAGACGGCCGTGCGCGTGAGCCACGCGATGTTGGCGACGTTGTCCGCTCGGCTCTTCTCCAGCTTCTCCACCTTGAGCCGCTCACACCCGAGCAGGTGAGCGCGCACCGTGAGTAGGTCGTCCTTGCGCTCGAGCTTGTCCTTCAGCCTGTTCTGACTCGCCGTCAACCGCGTAGGTCCTCCTTGGCGTGCGCATCACCTCCCTCGGTGTCCACCCTCTCCCTCTCGGACCGCGGCGAGACGGGGGTCGCGCGGTCGAGGCTCAACTCGAGCCGGCGAACACGGTGGCGTAGAGCGGTGTTCTCCCTCTCCCGGCTCGGCGCGGCGGGCCGGTACCGGGAGCGCGTCGATGGTGGCGTCCCCGACCCGGCCGTAGAGGGTACGTGACTCGTCCTCCCGGTCGGCGCGCGTACTTGTCGAGGTCGACCAAGTAGGCCGGCGGTCTCCACCGGGGTCTCGTCGGTCTCGCGGAAGGGGGAGCGGCGTCGACGTCGTCCTAGATCCCCTCGTACGAAGGAACTCCGTCCACGAGCGGTGCGAGGCGCCGGTAGTCCCGGGGGTAGCGGCCGAAGAGTCCCGGTCTCGAAGGAGGGCGGTGCATCGTGCGAGTAGGCGGCCCCGAGCCGGCGGCGGGCGACGTCGAGCGCGGTCGCGACGGTGAGTGCGGCGGCGCGCGGACCTCTCCCTTGAACCGGGGGAGACTCGGGTGAGGGAGCACGGCGACCGTGCGAGCACCATCCGCCCCGGTCACGGCGGGTACGTACTCGGCGCGGTACGTGACGTAGGTCGGAGGGACTCCAAGCCCGAGAAGGGCCCTCTCCATCCGGTGGCGGATCGCCCGCAGGTCTCGGGGGTGATCTCCGCGACCTGGTGCTCCATCTCCTGTGAAACGCAAGAAATTTCTGTCAGCGCAGGTGAGTAAGAAGTTTTCAAAGAGGGAACGAGTTTTATAACATAGCTCAAGGGTATCACTATAAAGATAGAGCGTATAGAGTCCTATCTCTATCGACCTTTCCTAGGGATACGTGCTACGGTCAAGCATGGCTCTGGTACCACCTGTAAAACCCCGGATTTTCGTAGAAAACCCGAATCCCTGTACCATCGCGATAGTCCCTGGATCAGTGGCTATCGCGTACAGAACGTCTCACAGATAGATACACAAAGTCATACATCGCATCGCATAAAGATAATAGTACATTAATTTATTACATGTCCATAATGGAGTACATCATTACAAGCCTCTTGGCTGAATCAGAGTGAAAATTCTACGCAACGGTAGCTATCTTCTCAGAAGGGTCTCCATCTTTATTCTTTCCGCCACAGGCGAACTCGAGCGAAGCGACGTATCCATCAGTCGTACCATCCGTCGGCGTTGCAGTCGAACTCGGACTCGTACCCTGCACACCCAAAGTCTATCCCCAAGGAGTGGGATAGGTCCACGTCACCAACCGTATGCAGCTTTAAGTGGCCTAACATCTAAAGGGAAAAGAGAGTAGACAAGGAAACGGCTGGGGTTTCCTATGCAGCAGCAGCAGAGTATAAACAAGGAATCTCCATCAATATCCCATAACCCAAGTCTCTCAACACAACCCGGATCCAACTGGTCACCCAGAAGACCCGTCACCATCTCCTACTCTGTCTAGGGTCGATGCGAGAACTTCCTCTCCTCGCACCTCAATGATTACAACCGGATCGACGAGGTAGATGGAGCCTCTCTCCTCTAGCCGGCTGTAACCACGGCTCACCACACTCTCACCTATAGGGGGAGGTAGAAATCCCAAAACATGAGGAACGAACATGTCTTCTAGGCAGTGTCCATAACCGAGGACGCGGCTATAGCTATAGATCGAACAACTCGCGGGAGCGTGTACACCTGTACCCATCCCGGAATGGTACCCGGCCGGTGTACGGCCGATCGAGCCCATCCTACCGGCGAACTCTCGGTAGTTACGTACCCACCCTGCATCCGGCCCTCAAAGCGGTCCTCTCCGCAGTGAAGACAACACCGGAACTGTGAAATGCTCCCGTGTGGCCACACGGGAGACGCTCTGAGAGGGTGGTCTCACCTCCACCGCTCCCCCACAGATACCCTCTATCCTTCCTAGGCAGGTATGGTTCCGCACTTGCCGAGCTCAACTCGGCCCTATCCCCACTCTCGGCGGGGTGGTGTGTACGATGTCCTATAAACAAGTTGATCCACTCGATTTCAGACCGGGGCGAGCTCATGTCCTCCAAGCGCACGTAAAACCCCAACACCTAGGCTCCGAAAACCGTAATAGGAGGGATGCACTGAGGAGTGCACCCCTATCCCCGATCCCAGATCGGTTGTTTCGAGCTCACCCCCACCAAAGTACCCAAAACGCCTTCTCCTGCCGGTTTTTACCCCACACACGCCAAGAACCACTACTCCCTTCCCAACACATGCATCGCGGAGCCCGGCATACATACACGCCCACATAAACATATATAGTAGTAGTAGGACAATCAAGGACAGGGTAAATAAAGAGGCAGTGCAAGGTTCAACAACATGCATACATAAAGTAAAGCGCTAGCAATACTACTCAGCAATGCCTAATGGGTAGTTCAGAATCGGTCGGGCGTGAACCTGGGGTCGGGTAGTCCTCCGCGGCGAAGTCGTCGGCGTAGTCGTACTCCCCGACTCGGCTCTCGGCTCCTCCTGCTCCTAGCAGCGCGAAAAAGAAAATAAACAGCGGTCCTATGGCAACTTAAATCCAAATAAGAGCAAATAAGATCCAAAACGGGAATAAACACCAACCCAATCCGTAGTTTGAGATTTTAGAAATTTTCCGGAAGAGGTTTCGTAATTTTCGGAGTAAAAATGGATTTTCTAGGTTTTTTAGAAGAGGAAAAGGATTTTTCTGGAATTTTTAAATAAAAGAAAATCCCCTCCCTAACGGCCGGCCGCACGGGATCCCCGGATCCCGCCTGCGCGGCCGGGGTTCCCCGTGGCCCGCGCGCGGCTCGGCCGGCCCGCGGCCGGCCCGCGGCCGATCCGGCGGCGGCCGGTGCGGCGGGCTGCGGTGCAGGCCTCCGTGTGGCCCGTTTCCTTGGTGGCGGGCTGCACCAGATCCCGCGGATCTGTTTGCGGCCACGTGCACGTGTGGGCTTGGCTGTGCCCAGGTGCTTCCCCCCCTTCCCTCGCGTTCACTAGTCCGCCGCCCCGGTGTTCGACCAAATGCCCAAGGAGAAAAGGGCGGCGGCGCGTGGGGTCTCGTCGGCGGTGATGGCCCACAATGCCTGGGTGGCCAGCCTGCAAGGCGCTCCTATGCGAGCTCCTCGGGTTGGGGCTAGGAGACCGCTAGGGCGGCCGGGGTACACCGTGCGCGTCGGTCGCCGGCGTGGGCGCGGCGGCGGCGCGGCGCGGCGGCGTGCAAAGGGTTTCTCTCGTGCGGGTACGGCGGGTGAAGTGGAGTTGGTCGTGCACGGGGGTGCGCCGAGGCGTTTGGGCAAACCTAGCCGGGGCTTCGGCTCGGGCTCGCGACGGGCGTCGCGGCGGTGCTACGGCGGCGCACGGCTCGACGCCATGGGCGGCGGCGAGCGAGGGCGCCCGAGGTTGGCCGGCGCATTCTTGACCGGGGGGTACGGCACGGCGCTAGGTATTCCTCGACACGGCGAGCACGGGGGCTCGGTGACATGGCCGGCCCGCGGCGGCGGTGCGGCGACGGCGCGGCGAGCACGGGGCTCGGTGGCCGCGGCGGGGCTCGAGGAGAAGGGCCAAGGCCCGGTTTTTGCCTATACGGTCGCGACGCGCGCGTGCCGGGGTGCACGCGTGCGTGCTCCGTGGTGTGCACGGGCGCGCGCGCGCGAGGGCATGCTCGCGACGCGAACGCGTCGCGGCGCTCGACACGGCGCGGCGGCGACGGACGGCACTGGTGCTAACGCAAAAAGGAGAAGAAAAGGGACTAGGCGGGCGGCGCGCGCTTGATGACGGCAGCGGCACCTGCAAGAATCATCCCAGCCTGGCACGATGGCCGGCTTCACCAGCGACGGCGCGGCGGCGCGGGGCACAGAACGTTCCACCCCGGCGCGATGGCCGGGGGCATCCATGAGAGACGGGAAGCGGATGCCCTCACCTTGGTGGCCACGGGCCGAAGCGTAGACGCATCGGTGAAGAGCGGCAGGGCGGCTGGGTCGGCGAGGATGAAGGGGAGGCAGACGGCGGCGCGACGCAGAGGAGGAAGAGGACGCAGAGGACGAAGGTGCTCCCGGCGGGTCCGGCTCCTCCCTCGGACGGCTCCGGCTCCGCGGCGACCAGCTTCCCCGCGGGCGGCTCCTCTCCCTTCTCTCCTCTTCTCCTCCACTGCTACTCCGGCGGACGGCGAGGGGCTGCAGGGGCTCCTCCCCTGGGTGGTTAGGGTTTCTGGGGCATCCGGGTCGGTGCGGTGGCGGCCTATAAGTAGGGCGGCGCGAAAGGGGACGCGGGGCGGTCCGGATGCTCTGAGGCGCGCGGCACCCCGCGGCGGCGGCGCGGCCGGTGTTCCCCCGCGGCCTCCCCCTTTGGTCGTCGCCCAAAGCGAAAGGGAGACGATGACGCCCCGGCGTCATCGCGCCTTGGCCGACGCGGGCGGCGGGCCCGCCTGTCGGGCGGCGCGGCGCGGCGCGGCGGTTGGTGTGAGCGCGGGCGTGGCTGGCTGGGCCGCCAACGGGCCGAAAACAGAGTTGGGCCAGAAGTGAGGTTGGCGGCCCGCGGTGCAATAGTGAAGCTTTCCAATTTCTCTTAGGCCTCAAAAATGGATTCAAGTTTGAATTCCAACTCAAATTTGAATTCACCCAAATAAAACCCAAATAAGACTCAATTGAAGAACCAAATTTCCACACTAGCAGGTTATAAACCCTAAAAGCATCGTCGAAGCCAAAACTAAATCTAGGAATTGTGGGGGAAAGAAACAGGGAAACAATCTTAATCGACCAACGAGCACTCCACTTCAATTCAAGTTTTTGAAATTCGACATTTTGAACACAAGTCAAAACCTAGGATGTTACAGGCATAGTCATCAAAGAGGACAAGGAGAACATCCTGGTGGATGGGTTAGCATTTGATTTTCCTTTCGAGCCACCGATGAGGGCGAGACTATGAGAGTCAGTCGGGCCCTCAATCTTGGCTGTCATACCCCGATCCACATCAAGGTGTCATACTTCTCAGACTCCACAATGGCCCCGAACTTTCCGCCCCAAACCATATGATTCAGCGAGTGCAAGAGCTTGACGGCTCTATCATCATCATCATCGTACGGGAGCATGTTCACACAGGCCCTCATATTGTTTACCACCATCATAACCCGTTGGAACAATGTCACACCTGTTTTCCCAAAGAAAACCAAGTGCATAACTATATGTATGACATGATCTATTTTCATACATATAGTTACATATAAGTGAATACAGAAACAATATCACGTAAGAAAAAGGAAGATTATCAGAGATTTACGCTTAATCCTGGAAATGAAGACACCATACTCCACAAGCAATCGACTGGGGGTCCGTACGCCTAGCACTAGCAACATCTTCAGTAAACCCCATTGTAGCTTCCTCTCTCTGAGCAACATTGTTTATAGCAAGGGTGAGCACTTGTCGTACTCAGCAAGTGTGGGGAAAGAATGAATGTCAAGGCTTTAAAGTGGACTGGCTCTAAGCATTTATCATTTTAGTTGGTCAAGTTTTATTAAAAAACTATTTACTAGCAAGTATAAGTATATACCACCCCACAATTAGCATAAAGAGATAGATAAGATACGCCACAACCATATGACAAACATAACCAGTCACGATTTAAGTCCATCTTCAAGTTCAATTATCATGTGAGGGTCCAGGCCGCCCTTGACGCTGAGCACGGCTAATCGATTAGTTTTGGACTCTGCAAAGATTCTATACTTTCACAACAAGCAGCGTAAAAGCTCCGAACAACTTTGAACCCAACCATGCGATGCTAGCTAGGGACCATACCACACTTCCGAGGTGTGGTTGCATAGGGACGCTACATGGCCTTTACAAAGGTTCCCGAACAACTTGTGACCCACAAGGTCCGGATCAGTTAGCAAGGTATAAAGTCCCCTAGCAGGTCGATACCCCACCATAGAAAATAACTCACCCAACCCCCTGCTAGAGCGAGTACATACCCTGCAGTACCGCCGATCCCTTGTCCTTATCAGGTAAGATCACCCCCATGCTAAAGTCCCTAACTAATTGGCCAAGACCAGTGCCCGTTTAGTTCTTGTGGTTGTACTATTTTCCTGGGTGGTTCTCCATGTTCCGATTAACATAACAAAGGTGGTCTTGTAATTAAAATAACATAAAGGAACATAGAGCATAAAGAGTAACCATGTTGATTAACACCATCCCAGTTAAGCAAGCTAAGCAACATCTACCATCAAAATTAATTAAACAACCCAGTTACAAGGGAATAGTAAAAAGATACTAGTCATAATCCTTAATACGAACCCATCAAAATTAATGCAAGCAATGCAATGAGTGATTAAGTAGTTATTAGGACAAGGAACCACACTCTTTCCTGTAACCATAGTAGTGTTGTTGCTTAGAGTTCTTCAACTTCATGCTCTTCCAAGCTCTCGAACCATGTTCACTCTACTCGCATCAATCATTGGGCACAAGCATACAAAGCAAACAAACAAGCAGACTAAGAACAATACACCAATCAAATGAAAGCTTTAAATGATCGCACTAAAGGATAGGCTCGATTTCTATGGATCACTAAAGCACACAAAACATACTTGGAAGGGAAAGGTCTGATTAGATGCACATGGTTGGAGATTGAGCTAACACTAGAAAGGTTTAGAACTTCAGATAGACCTGAACAAAAGAGATATTGAGATAAAGAACGTCTAACGATCGATTTCATATGTGAACATAAAAGACTATAAGATTAGGTTCATCTTTAATTAACAAATCATTTGTAAAGGATATTTCACAAAGAAAATACCCTAAGTTGGAATTAGTGCAATATTATATTTTATTTGCAAAGACCGAAGTAAGAACCTAGTCAAATTTTTATTCATAAATGTTTATGTATAAACTATACAAATTAAACATTTAACTTAGAAAAGATAAACTATATGAAAAACATAAATGTGAGTTTATGATTCGAGTAGACCATACCATTATAAAACCAAAGTAAAAGCCTAATCAACTTTTAATTAGAAAAGATTAACCAACTATTGAACAAATTAATATTTGTTTAAGAAAAAATGAGACAAAGATCTAATTAGATTTTATTTACAAAACCATGTAAAATAAACATTGATTAATATTGATTATGAAAAATGGTGTGCAACACTATATTGCTTTTATTTATAAAAGGCATGTATAACTAAGCATTAATCAAAATTAATATTAAACTACTTTTCAGAAAACAAAAATGATGAAAACACATCACTAACATGTACTTTATTTTATTATGAACCTACCACAACTTGAATGAGTTAAAACGGGGCTAAAACAAAGAAGATGTGGAGAAAACAAGATATAAGGACCCAGACGTGATTAACTATAGATCTCAGGGGTTAGCACAGAAGATCTGCAAGACACATTGAATAGTCCTCGCGAATAGATCCAAGATAAGGGCTAGATCAGAAAAAGGGCTCGATTGGATGTGTTTGGGGGAATCTATTAGATCTAGGGTTTAACTTGTAAAAGACACAAGACACAAAAGATAGCAAAGGATTACATAAAAGGATAGGGTCCTAATTGCAAAACCGCAGGGGCTTTCTTCAACCTCTGGAAGGGGGCGGATGGCGAGTTTGGTGGCTCCAATCGCCGGCGCCTCGGCCGTCCAGGACTTAAGGCGAGCAGCGCAGGTGAGGGAGGAGATCGAGGGGAGCTCGTAGTAGCGCTTACCGATGGCAGGGACGTGGAGGGGTAGCCAGAACCGGCCGGCGGCAGAGCTCGGGCGGCTCGGCCCAGTGTTCAAGGGGCGACAACACTCTGGCTTCGAGCTGTGACGGGAAACGGCGGATGGGGTGCGGCTCGATCCCGCGGAGCTCAGGGCGGCAGCGCCTTGCTCCGGCGGGACTCCACGCTTGCGAATCAAAGTCGTGGCCGGCGGCGCACGCAGGGGTGACGAGGTGCGGTGGAGGCGGCGGCTTGGGAGCAGGGGACGCGCGGAGGCTTGGCGGCGACTTTATAGGGGCGTGTGTGTCCCCTTGGTGTGGCGCGCACGCCTAGGAAGGCAGCAGCGGTGCTAAGGCCGTGCTGGCCATGGCTGGCCAACGCTTGGGCCCGGATGGGCTCTAGCGGGCCTCGGCTGGGCCGGAGCGGAGTGGATCGCATCGGGCCCTCGGGCTCGGCCCAGGGAAAGGATACGATTTGTTTTTTTTGAAATATATTTTTTCGGTGCAAAAACAAATTCAGGAAATTTCAGAAAATGCTTACAAGGCACGGAAAATACTCAGAAAATCACAAAAAATCCATGAAAATTCCGAGAGACAGATTGGGACACGAACAATCCATGAAGTTTTGGTGCTTGCGAAAAAGATTTTAGAGCCTTCTAATAAATAGAATAATCTTAGGGAAAATGAGAATAAAATCCAGAAAATTTCAGAAAATTCTTGGAAGGATTTGGACAACACCAAACGCATTTTTGAAACCTTTTGCACTCAAGAAGCACCAATATGCATCAGCATGAATGCAACACTCATATAACCATTAATTTAATTTGGAAAAAAACAAATAATGCCTTTTTCCTATACTATATTTCTTGTAAAGACAATAAATATTGGAAAAGTTTTAAAATTATGAGAAGATCATTATTTAAATATTCTTTCTATTCACATCCTTAAATTAGAAATTTCAGGGTGTGACAAACAAGGCACGATGGACTCACGGGGGAGATGAGTGAAGTTCTCATACTCACTCCGGTAGGTCGCATACATCCGAGCCTGAACCTGAGCATTTCCAACATGAGCTTCCTTCAACACTGTCCCATTTCTAGAAGTCAAGTTCTCCGTATGCACCCGATCAAATTCAGATTGACACAGAGCACGGAACAAGTAGTCGACTACCTTGTTGTTGGCGTCGAACATGTCCCTCGATCCTGGAGCAAGGAAGTTCATCGGTTGGACATAGCCCGTGTCCACCGTGACATCCCAAAGGATCTGACGCTTACCACGGAGGAACGCTGCCATCCGCTTACTCCACATCTGGTAGTTCTTTCCATCAAAGTGTGGAGCACCCGAGCACCGTTCCTGGTACGCCGTCCTTGGATCTTAGACTGGTTAGAGTCAATCAAGACCCGTAACCAGCTCTGATACCACTTGAACGACCGAAACGGCGAACCAGAGAGGGGGGGAGTGAATGGGAGCCGATAAAAATTCTATTCAAGAAGTCGGTCTATGAACCCAATTTCACTCATGCGCCTCCATAGGCTTCTTTTTCCAAGTCCACACAGCCACTGGAGTGCTACTGGACCTAGGAGCAAGACACACCCAACAACCACTCGACACACGCAGTGGAAACACACACGACCTAGCTGCTGGCACCTAAAACCGGTCAGGCCGGTTTTTGAAACCGGTCAGACCGCTTCTTTTGGACTTAGCCTTTCACAGGCTGGGGAAACCGGTCCGACCAATTTGATAAACCAGTCAGTCCGGTTTTGTCTAGAAACTCCCCAAAAATACCTCCGAGACCAAAACACCTCAAGAACCTTTCCTTTTTTGAACAAAAGAAGCCATAGCACGACAGAGACTGTCTTGCTCAAAAACTCTTCAAGACAGCCCACAGGGATAAACCGGTCAGACCGGTTTTGGAAACCGGTCAGACCGGTATTGCCTGAACAGTCGGGAAGAACACAGCCCGCGGGAAAAAACTCAACACTCTAAGCGACCGATCTCCCGATTCGTTCCACGGATCAAAGTGAGACTTCGGATAGTTGGGGTACCTCGTGGGCTACCTTTGGCTAGAATCTCGATTCCCAAAACCCACTTTGATCACCCAAATCAGAAGTCAACCCTCAAGAACACCTTACCATGGAAACTGCCGAAAACACCCAAATCGAAGCCGTTTCGGAGGGATTGTTGGAGCAAGATCACCAAGCAAAGAGGCACGAGGTCCTCATACGTGACATCCAACAATAATCCCTCAAAGAAATACCCCCAAAACTCCCCACGAAAATTCCAAGAAAAGACCCTGAAAATCACGAAAAAGGAAAAATGGGAGAAGCACAAACAAGCCTTGAGGAACCACGCCGAATCATCTATACATACCATGAAAATGTAAATCTAAGCATAATCAAGATTAAATATTCCTAGCAGAGATAAAATCATGATAAATTCAGGAAAGTTGAATCTAGGCATAACATGAACATAGCCACAAGTTGAACACAAAAATCAATTTAAATTTTGCTACAAAAATCAATAAGACAGAGATAGCATAAATTTTAAGTAAATCATATAAAAAGATCTACACAGTAACTTTGTGCAAATTTTACCCAGTGCATATAAAAGATATAACCAACAACATATCCAAAATTTAGCTCCATAGCCTCTCTAGATTTTGTACTACAACAAAATGATGTCAAACTGAATTTTCATTCAAAATCTATAAGTAAAAACTATGGTCATGCTTTGCAAAGGTTGTAGGTCAGTCTCACTAAAACCAACAAAATTGGTTTTGCATTTTTCTGATTTTTCTACGAATTTCAAGGATTTTTCTAAGGCACTGGACATAGTTGCTAAGAAACTAAGTTACAGATCCTTACAACTAGGTCCCTGGGTTTACAACTATGCCCCTGTGATTCACAACCATGCCCTTGCCGGAGGGGCGAGCTTGCCGGTGGCGATCCATGGTTGGGGGTTGTCAACATGTGGCACGGGGGTGCGATTGTACTCACCGAGGAGTGATTGGCGACGGTTGCTCGACCTAAGTTGGCTCCGGCAAGCGGCGGCGGCATGGCCGCGGCGGCGTGGCCGCCTCAGCTCAAAACTCCGCGAGCACCGGTGCAATGGAGGTGAATAAGCAGGTGTGCGGGCTTGAGTGGTGTCTAGGCAAGAGCTTGGGAGCCATGGCGGAAGCTAGCGGGGAGCACGTTCACCGCGACGGCATCAATGGCGGTCCGGCGGAGAGGTGTGCGCGCGCGGGGAGGAGAGGGCTACATTTTATAGGCGGCCGATGCGTGCAGATGGTGTGTGTGTGGTGCCTCGGTGCAAGGGAGGGGGAATTAAGGCATGGCGCGCGGCGGCCGAGGTGCACAACACTTCGCCAGCGGGAGGCACGGTGGAGGGTCCGGTCGGGGCACTAGCGGGCGCGGGCGCGTCCCCATACGGCTCGGGGTGTGGGGAGCCAAATGATGGCGTCGGCCTCGGGCGCGCGGCCGTCCGGCGAGCGGGGGGCGGACGCCGACGTGCCACGTGGCGGCACGCCATGGCGCATCGCGCCGGCGCGCGGGAGCGCGCTCTGGCGGGAATTTCAAAGTCCCCATGTTTGGACGCCAAGTTCTTTATAATTTCAAAATAAACTACAAAACCTATAGATAGGACTTCTGTAAATTGATCAATCCTATATACAATAAACCCCAACAGAGCTCGATTTTGATTCGAATTGAGGGAGAAAACTGAATGCCAACATGGAGAAAAACTCGGCTTTGTGGAATAGTGAAAACAGGTTTGACTTGCAAATTTGAGCCTTTTCCCCTCCAAATTTGAAATGTCAACCTGAAGATGAAATGTGTCCCTCTCAATTCTACACAACTTTTATATTGGCAGAATTTTGAGTGTTTAGACAAAACTTGGAGAACGCGGCCAGAGTTCTAGGGTATGGTATTGACATCAAGGGCTTTGACCATCTTAGCTAGGGTTTTGACAAAGGTAGGTAGGGTTGACTTGTCTAAGGTGTTCAAGGGTGAGTGTTAGGGAGGTTTTCGTGGTGATGGCCCGAGTTGACCATGATTTGATCACAGTCAACTGTTTTGACCAACAGTTAGGGTTAATTAAAAACCAGGGACATCACAGCTTACCCCCTTTAAACGGAATATCGTCCCGAGATTTGCTTCAAAAGAAATAAGGTAGCTAGAAAGAAACTCACAGTTTCGAGATTACAAAAAACCCGGGTACTTAGTGTTGAGATACTCTTCCATCTCCCAAGTCGCTTCTTCTTCCGTATGATGACTCCATTGTATCTTGAACATCTTCATGGTGTGCCTTCGGTTCTTCCTCTCTTTTCGATCTAACACCCTCATAGGATGCTCCACGAGTGAGAAATCCTGCTCAATCCAAGCATTTGCTTCTGTGATCACGTCAGTCTCAGGCACAGGCACGCCTTTCTTCAATTGGGTCACATGAAACACATTGTGGACTGCGGAGAACCGCTCCGGAAGTCAGATGTGATAAGCCATGGGCCCACATACTTCAATGATTTCATAAGGTCCGATATAGTGTGGAGCTAACTTTCCTTTAACACTAAACCGTTGTACACCTTTGGTTGGTGAAACCTTTAGATAGACATAATCACCAACTTCATACTGGCGGGGTGCCGTTCCTCCATCGTGATAGCTCTTTTTCCTCATTTGAGCTAACTTCAAATTTTCCCTGATCACTGTCACCTTTTCCTCAGCGTCCTTGACTAAGTCGGGACCAAAGAGTGTCCTTTCCCCATCTTGTGACAGTTCAAAGTGGTACGACATCTCTGTCCATGCAGAGCGTCAAACGGTGCCATCTTGAAACTAGCCTGATAACTATTGTTGTATGAGAACTCTGCCATGGACAAACACTTGTCCCAACTCTTATCGAAATGCAAAATGCTTGCCCAGAGCATGTCTTCCACAATTTGATTTACCCTCTCTGTCTGACCATTGGTCTGCGGATGATAGCTGGAACTACAGATCAATTTGTTTCCTAAACATTCATGCAATTGCTCCCAGAAACAAGCTACAAATTGAGTTCCCCAATCAGAAATTATGGTCTTCGGAATTCCATGCAAGCGGACTATTTGATCCATTTATAACTCTGCATAGTGTTGCATTGAATAAGTGGTATGAACCGCAATGAAATGGGCAGTCTTGGTGGGTTTATTCACGATAACCCAGATGGAATATTTCTTTCTAGCAGTCAGGGGTAAACCCACAATGAAGTCCATACTTATGTCATCCCATTTCCACGTAGGTATCAACAAGGGTTGGAGTACACCTGCCGATTTCAAATAGCTTGCTTTCATTCAGTGGCAAGTATCACACTCTGACACATACTTTGCTATGTGAACTTTCATATTGGACCACCAAAAATTTTCCGTCAAATCTTGATACATTTTGGTGCTTCCGGGATGAATAGAGAATTTGGAAAGATGGGCCTCATCAAAGATGTCCTACTTAAGATCCGGGTCAGCAGGAATCACAAGGCGCTTCCAAAACCATACCACCTCTTTTGCATCCTTCTGGAAACAAGCGTACTTGGGATCTCCTTCTGCTAATTTCTGCATTATTGTCGTACACCCTCATCATTGCGTTGAGTAGTAACAATTCCATCATAAAGATTGGACTCTGCCACTATAGCATAGAGATTCCCTTATTTCACAACTTCCAATTGAAGCTTCCTCATGTCTTCACACAAACTGTCACTATACGGCTCCACCTCTACGTGATTGCAGTGAACCTTGCGGCTAAGAGCATCTGCAACCTCATTGGCTTTACCAGGGTGATAGTGCACTTCTAGATCATAATCCTTAATCAACTCGAGCCATCTTCTTTGCCTCATATTTAGGTCTGATTGGGTGAAGATATATTTGAGAGTTTTGTGATCGGTGAAGATATTACAACGATTGCCCATTAGATAGTGTCTCCAAATCTTGAGGGCGTGAATAAGCCTTGCTAGCTCTAGATCATGGGTGGGATAATTGATCTCATGGGGTCGAAGTGCCCATGAGGCATAGGCAATGTCTCAGCCTTCTTGCATAAGGACGCAGCCGAGGCCAGTGCTTGACGCATCACAGAAAACTTCAAAAGGTTTGGAATTATTCGGTTGCACTAACACTAGGGCGGAAGTTAGGTGTTGTCTCAACGTGTGGAAGGCTTTCTCACAGGCTTCACTGCACAGGAACTTTGCCCCTTTCTTGAGCAGATCAGTCATAGGTTTGGCGATCCTGGAGAAGTCCGGAATGAATCGGCGATAATAACCCGCCAAACCTAGAAAACTGCGAATTTGGTGCACGGACTTGGGTGGTTTCCAATCCATCACCTCTTGCACTTTGCTAGGATCTATGGATGTGCCCTCCTTCGAAATAGTGAGCCCCAAGAATTTCACACTATCCAACCAGAATTTGCATTTGGAGAACTTAGCATAGAGCTTATCATCTCTAAAATGCTATTGAACAATTCGAAGGTGTTCGGCATGTTCCTTTTCATTTGTGGAATAGATCAGAATATCATCAATGAAGACCACCACGAATTTATCAAGCTCCATCATGAATACGGAGTTCATGAGATACATGAAGTAGGTTGGGGCATTTGTGAGACCGAAGGACATCACCAAGAACTTGTAGAGACCATAACGAGTGGAGAAGGCAGTTTTGGGAATGTCACAGTGTCGAATTTTGATTTGATGATAACCAGAATGAAGATCGATCTTGGAGAAAATTTTGGCTCCAGCCAACTGATAAAAAAGAACATCAATGCGGGGAAGGGGATATTTGTTTTTGATGGTTACCACATTGAGAGGTCTGTAGTCAACACAACATCAAACTACCATCTTTCTTCTTGACAAATAGTGCAGGGCAACCCCAAGGAGAAGAACTTGGACAGATGTAGCCCTTCTCTAACAATTCCTGGAGTTGATTTTTCAGTTCAGCTAGTTCTTTGGGAAGCATACGGTACGGTCGTTTGGAAGTGGGCGCAGTGCCCGGTTGGAGTTCAATCACAAACTTGACATCCCAGTCTGGTGGCATGCCAGGAAACTCATCAGGAAAAACATCGGAATGCGCACAAACCACTGGAATTTCATCAAGATGTGAAGTAATGGTCACATAGGCACAGGGGTCTGCACCGTCCTTGAAAGGTAGGTACAAGGTGGTGTCCCTGATAGTAGGTGAATTGATTGCTACGACTCTACCTGGAATATCTAGAACCACCTTATGCCGGGCCATCCAATCCATACCCAAGATAACATCCATACCCTCTAAGCCTATGACAATGAGGTTTGATTGAACAGTCTTACTCCCCAATTGCAATGACACTATGGAAGCTATGGTATGAGAAGAGATTTTTCCACCTAGAGTAACAATCGTAAAAGCCTCCTTAACATGTGAACCACTTAAGCCCAGTTTCTCTACCAAGTTTCCACTAATAAAGCTATGGGTGGCTCTAGAATCTAACAATATCTTGATGGGAATGTCATTGATAGAGAAAGTACCTGTAAGCACCGAAGTTCCCTCTGGTATGTCACTCATGGTGGTGAAGTTCAGTTTGCCTTGGCGGACTTGCACCATCGGCTTCTTAGCCGGATTGGCCCACATGGTCCCTGCACCTTGATTCTGGGGGTAGGCTTGTTCTGCTTGAGCTTGGGGCAATCACTTATGTAGTGCCTCGGCTGGCCATAATTGTAACAGCGGCGTTCATCGGTGTTAAGTGCAGGTGCGTTAGGCTTGGGAGCCTGCTGCTGAGTGTTGCAGAACTGGAAGTTTCCTGAAGGCTTGCTTTGTGAAGGTTTCATCGTCCAACGCCTAGTTCAAGATTGCTGGGACGAGTTAGGAACATTCTTCTTCACAAAGCAAAACTTTTTGTTAGTTCCGCTGCCCGAAGCAAAACCAGCCTGCATCTTTTTGTCTCTCTGGGCCATTTTCATAGCATCCTCCTGGGATATAGCCTTATTCACCTATTCATTGATGTTGTTGGGCTCAATCAAGTTCAGCCGCTCATACAACTCACCATCCTGGCCATCGCGGAACCTCTCCATCTTCTTTGCATCAGTATCCACGTGATGCCCACCATACTAGCAAAGGCTATTGAACTTCCATGCATAGTGATACACAGTGTCACTTCCCTACCTGAGGGCCAGCAGTTCCCTCACTTCCGATACATCAGCCCTTTCGGAATGTGGTGGCTGTTGAAGGCTTGCTCGAACTCATTCCAAGTGACCGCATACCCCTGCTGCATGGTCTTGAAATGATCCCACCACATTAAGGCTTCGCTCCGTAGTTGCAGAGCTACGAAGTTGGCCTTGTTTTCCTCTGAGCATGGTAGCACAAAGGAAGAGAACATGGCCTCTATGGCCTCTATGGTTCAGCTGCTGGGCGATATGCTGCTGCGTCTGTAGGATCTGGCGTAACACCTTTGTTGGAGTGTCTATGTATACCTCTGACGGCGTCATGGGTGGTGGTGAGGGGTAGTTCACCACTGCTCGATGATCCAAAGACATTGGGAGAGCTGCGCGTCGGTCCCACCATCTGAAATTGCAAGCCTTTATTAGACACGTAGCCATAATCTTGCTTAAAAAGAAATGACAAGTGTAAAATATGCATGACAAGCTCGTTTATGCAAGTTTCTCGAAATTGCAGCAACACGTCATTTTCGTATCGAACAGCTCAGTCACCGAAAACTTCTCTCATTTATGGTCGGTAGGTGTAGAATTCCATGCACTTCAAAGTTGTTATTCAATTCTGCAGCGAACTTCCAAGTTTGTACGCCTGAAGAATTGAATTACTAAGATTGCCTAGTTGTCTTGGCAGCAGGCTGAGACACACTGAACTTTCCGCAACTCTCATTACCCTCATGCAAACATGCTGAATTTTGTTGAGTGCGGTCATCACAATATTTTGCCCAACTTTGGTATTCAACGCATGGAAAAATTTTAACATTCACAAGCTCGAAAAATCACATTTCTCCATGCTCTGTATAGCTGTTTGGACAGCAGCCAGAACTGGATCAAAACTTGCACAATTATGAGGAGAAAAATGCACAACTTCTGAATTTTTGCGAGCGCGATCGTCATAAAATTCCTAACAAATTTGTTAGTCAACAAGGACTCGAATCTGACCACAAATAGCTGAAACATTCACTTCATAACAGACGCTACAGGGATGGTGTTCGCCAAGCATTACACTGATGCCAAGTTTCGGGATCACCACATACATCAGGGGTTACAATGCAGTCGAGCTGCACAAAAGAATACTCATACGTGAACCTACCACAAAAACCCACTAATGGCTACACACGGGAGTATGGAAACCCTACTACAATACTACGGCAACCTAGTTGTTGGTTGTCGTTAAGTCCCTATTTTCGACCCTCAACTTTGAAAAAATTTCACTCCTTCAAAGCTTGCATCATAGTTGTATAGGGTTATAAACTAACGGATTCCACGAGCTTTGGTGAATATTTGGATGCCGGTCATAATGAAACATTATAGCACAAATACAACATCTTCACAAATAACCTCAAATGCTTAGTTTGATAGCACCATTGCGAATTCTCGGCGAGATGATCGAATTGGAGTTTTGGTTCACCCAATTCGGAGTCCGGATGTAGATGTTATGCCTCACGGAAGATTGTGACACCAGACGTGTTGGGGGTAGGTGCGGCCGAACCTAGTATGTTCGGCCGGACCTATCAAACTCCTCCGATCAACACCAAACTTTGCCAAATGCCTCTACACCTAGCATAATATCCAAGGGGACCAAGTCCATAGGCCAGGCACCAATTTCATGCATATTTTAGGTGCTAACGAAGATTTTATTTGAAGGACCAAGTTTAGGGGGCGATTCCGGAGCGCCGGGCCACATATGGTAGGCACGGCCGCACCTGGTCGTACGACTGGCCCTACCATACCCCCCTAAACAGGTTCACACCGAGGAAGGATCCATGCACCGGCTCCCAAATGACTAAACTTGTCACAGTTGTGTTGGATCAAGCGACTACACCATAGGAGCAATGGATCAAGGTCAGGAGGCAGGGCCGGCCGCAGCACTAGGGCCGGCCGAACCTCCAGGTGCAGCCGCACCACCTAGGTCGGCTGCACCTGTGAAACTTGCCCGAGCAAGTGGCCAGGCCTTAGTCACTCAAAGGAACACTGCTGCGAACGATCCTGACTGAAGGAAAAAGGTCGGTTCAATCCAGAGGACAAGATTAGCCTCAATTGGATCCATGGACCCACAAACCAGTGATCAACCGACATTGAGCAACAACCAACACTTCATCTACACATAAGATCATACCCCGGAGTGTACGACACGAGGGCCCAGGACCGGCCGCACCGGGAGGACCGGCCACACCTCCTTCCCGCAGCAAACCGACCCACAACTGCCTTCTGATCGCCTCAGGGACAAAATCACAGACACTTGATCAAAGGAGGTGAAGATCATAGGGCCGGTCGCACCTGGAGATACGGCCACACCTCCTTGCCGGGCACTACAGCTCCCTCTCACCTACAAGTACTCCCTCCTGCAGCCACCGACCTACTAGAGCTATAAATTCAGCCAGGCACCTCGGGGAAGAACACAAGTGATTAGAAGCAAGTGGTGGAGCCCTCCAGAAGTTAGTATCCAGAGAGTAGGGAGAGAGAGTTGAGTGTTGGAGTAGAAGCTGGAGTCGGTCTTCTTCATGTACCTCGGTGGGTGCGGTACACCTTCGGTCGTCCACACCCGGGATACTTTGTAAGTTCGGATTCGTGAGTAACTAAGTCTCAAGTCATTTCATTATTCACTCTTAGGTTCCTCGATTGTGGTTTGAGTAGTTTCTGCTTATCGTGATTGCTTTGCTTTGAGCTCGAGTAAAGTAGTGCTTGGTTAGTGTGGACGTGGTGTCTAAACTTTTCCGGTACCTTGGAATGCTTCCCGATTCAACAGAATAGTTGTGGTACCCTAGGGAGGTGACAGCTCCGGACGGGCTCTGTAGTCCACCATGTTAGTTCTGGTTAGTAGGAGTTACGACATCAGAGCCCCTTTCTCATCCCTTTCTGTGGCTCTTTTCCCTCTGGCCCCGACGAGCGACAAGTTTTGCCTTGATTCTATTCGTGATCCTCAAGAGTCTCAAACTTCTTTAGTTATCCCCTCTCTACCCGAAATCTACCCTTGCCTTTCTATCCTTCGTCACCATACCCCCAAACGAATTAGTTCAGGTTCTCTACACTTCTCGTTCCCCGAGGAAATCGATACCTTAGAATACTCTTGGGTGAAAGCTACAACGGTATCCGTGTGCTTGCGGATTTATCTGTGATCGTATAGTATACCAACAGGCTTTCTGGCGCCATTGCGAATTTAGTAATGACGTAAGAAACGCCAACACTAGTGCTGACCAAAGCGTCACTGACGGTGGTCCGACCTGACTCTCCTGGTCGAGCCCAGACTGACCCTGCTGCTCATCTGGTGGTGCCTCCACCAGGGTGGTGCCTGCAGAGCCACGACGGCTTGCAGAGCTGCTACCTGTACCTCAGCCTCCTCAACCGGCTACTGCATCTCGGCGATGTTCTGCAACAGTGTCAACCACTGGATGTCTCCGACGTCTACATCCTCCTAAAGGGTAGTGGTCTGCGCCTCCAGGTCATGGATCCTCTGCAAGTGGTCACCTAACTCCAGATCTAGCTGGAACCTCCTGGTACGGAGTCAGACGTTCTCCTGCTGAACCTGGAAGAGTGTGACACTCTGCTGCTGGTAGGCTGCTGAAAGTCTATGCCAAGCCAGCCGAGCTGACTCCAAATCCTGGCTTATCATCAACTCGGTGGTGTAGCGCAGCCCTTGAAATGTGAACAAGGTGTCAAGGCAACGGGTCAGCGTCCACGTGACTTCCAGCGGCTCTGCTAGCAACAACAGGTCCTAAAGGTTCTCCACACGGTCCAGCCATGCTAGGTTGTGCGGGCTCACTACCGGAAACAGCCCAAACGGTGAAAGGGCCACTGCTATCGGGTTGTGGTCACAAAAGTCCGTCAACACCCAGAGGGCGGTTGACTCGACAGACTCGTGCCAACGAAAACCCCAGTACACGAAGCTCAAGTCGAACCAGTCGGGGTCGACCGGGTGAAGTGGCACGGTGACGGTCACGCTGCAGCAGGGCACGCCCAGGCGCTCAAACTCGGCCACCTCGTAGACAGGTGGAACGGTGTACCCTGCAGCGCTGAATGCCTCCCATGCAAGGCGTGGAAAACCCTCCTAGTGCAACCTGTCGATACAGATTGCACTATCAGCTCCGTACTCGAGAAACACGGGGGCAGCAATCTGTACAAAAATTGTAACGCATGTTAGATCTCAAAGAGAGCAACATGTCAAATGGTGCAAAATCTGGTAGCTGTGAATAAAAATTCATAACTCAAAAACAAGAACCCCAAAAATTCTCATATTTTAGCAGCTGCCCCGTAAGGTTTTTTACGCAAAATTTTGGCATTCAAAGGTTGAGCTAGATGATTTAGGAACAAGGTCGAAAGATGCAAAGTTTAAGGTTCTGTCCTCTGAAAAACAGCATGACCTAGGTTCACTAGAAAAGGGTATCACTCAAGATTTACAGAAGCTATGACCATGAATTTTTGCGAGCAAAAACTATATTACATATGGAGCAACTTTGGTGAAGATCAACTAGTCTAATTACTCCTAGAACATGGTGCGAAAATTCAAACTAACAGCCATACAAATATTTGGACATCACAACAGCTATACGTGAGAGGCGAAGCTAGAACACAAAAAATAGAAACTAGCAAAACTTCCTTAGAGAGCATGCAATTCGTGTTTTTGGTCCATTTTTAAGTTGTTTTCAACTTTTAACATGATGCAAGACGTCCTAATCATCCCCACTCGGCGATTAAGCCAAAAATCGAAGTTAGTGCTGGTGGCAAGGCTTTTATTCGTCTCTCCCTATAATAGCTAGTCGGGAACACTCGGTACTCACTTAGCGACTAACGAAGTGCTGTTATGTACCTGCAGAAAAGAACCTTCTGTGCCAGCACGTCACAGAAGTGTCCACATACAGTACCATTCACTTATAGAAACGGTATCCATGAGTCAAGCCTCTACATGGACAACGTCCAACCTTAGATACGCTCGTTTTAGAATGAAGCGGATCCTTGCCTCACATATTCACAATGCGGAACATCCACGTATGGCAAAACGTGGCAAGACACAGACATGACAGTGGGTTCCCTTTGGATTAGGTCCCATCCATTCCTCGCATGACTTCCATGCGCTACCACCACATATAGAAAAATGTGATGAGACACAAACGCGATGTGCGTTCCCATTAGAATAGGTCACATCCATCCCTCACAGGACTTTCCTGTGGCACCACCACGTATGGCAAAACGTGATGAACTTTTATGGTTGTACAGTAAGTTCGTTCTAACAGGAATTAAATGTGCTAGGAGTTAGCAAAATAAACCATAGATTAATAAGCCACCTGAAAGAACCCAAAAATTCCCTTTAGGGCCTCTCAGTCTGATTAATCCTTAATGGACCAACGTGTTTAGCAAAACCCAAACAATCTTAGCCAATTTTATTAAAAAACTAGTGATTAAGCTTGTTAATTAATCTCTGGTGCATATAATTGCTCTGATGCTAGCTGTGACAACCTGCCCAGGAAAATACCGTACTGTCGCTCAAACCAATCCACTTTGGTCATTAAGCGATAATAAAGTATCCTCCTGTCGTTAGTTGCCAGGTTAACGCCTGGTGAAATCACTTTACATAGCAACAAGGATCGACATATATGCATTAAAACTCACGTGAAGGCGAGTCCAGAGTACATCACATGATTAAAATCCAAATCTACCTCCAAAGGGTTTAGTTATTACAAACCGAAGTCATTAACATGATAAGGAAGTTCTGAGTTTTTGAAAACGGCGGAATTAAACTAAACGGCGTGAGGAGGCCTGCCATGATGCCTTCATTTATCATCTTCCACCCACTCTAGCTCCCTGCCAAGCGAGATCTCTCCAGGCCACACATCAACAAAAGCACTACCTCGAACAACAGATTACAACAAGGCTGAATATACTAATACATCAAACGATGCAAACTGAAAACTAACTGAATTATCTTCTAACACCAATTGCAATTCAAATCTAATTGTACGATGAAATATCAATCTATTGTATATGGTCATCCATCCTCTAGATCCCGTAATCTAGAAATCCCCATCCCTAGGTCAATAGGGGAAATACATTGGCTCAAACCAGAGGACTGACCATGTCGTCCTGTTTCATGAACTTGTACCGGGAGGTGGCGCATAAACCAATCTCTCATCACCGCCAGAATCCGCCATTCCTACCATGAGCCATTGCAGATCTACGCGTAGCAAAACTCGAGTCTTTATGAAGGCAGTGAAGCGTTTCACCTGCGAATTACTGATTTGTTATAAAGATTCAAAAAAGCTTACATGTGGGACCTAGTTGAATTTTAGGACGACTTGGAACACTCTATTTTTAAAATAAAGCTTACATGTGGGACTAAAGTTGTTTTATGACGAATTTTAGTCAAATTGGAACACTCTATTTTCGCAAGAATACTTACATGTGGGACGCTTCTGAATTTTATGACGACTTGGAACACTCTATTTTTAAAAATAATGCTTACATGTCGGACCAAAGTGTGCTTATGACGCTATTTCAGAGCTTGGAACAGAGAATGCACGGCTACAGTACCAATTGTTATGATGAAAGTTTTTTCACTAAATTTGCTCGGAAGTGAAATATTATGACGAGATCAGCCAGGAACGTCATAAATCAATGACGCTAAATGTGGTTGCGTCACTGGTCAACGATTTTCTTGTAGTGTTAGAGCATCTACTTTTCGGTGACTTTGCCATCACGTCTTTTCTCTTTTCTCAACGATGTTCATCGAGTTCGTCAGACTGCATCGATCAACCTTCGGCTAGCTTGTAAGTACCGTTTTACCAAATAACCCTAGGCTCTAACCTTCATGCGTATCGTGAGGTTTCGTCTTGTTCTTTATTCACAATTTATCGATATTAGATAGATCTGCGAGTTTTGTACAAAATTCTTGCAGTTTTAGCTTTTATCACCAATCTATCCAACAAGATCTAAAACAGCCCATCTATATTTATTTCAAGTGCTGACTTCACCATCGGCTGATTTAGTCCATTCTCTTAAATATACTTGCACTTCGGCTGCTCCCGAGCTTGCCGATCTTGCTTCTCCGTATCGACCGATTGGCAGATACTCGTGCTACTGAAGACCGATCAGTTCTCTAGCCAATTTTTTCTTACTTAATTTTCTTTTTGCATTGTCAATCAATAGGTTAAATTGGTTGTCACGCCTAGCAACAGATCGGTCGCGCGGAGGTACGTCCTATTTTCGCGCCAACAAAAGGGCATTCAGATGCCAAAGATGCAGATCGACGTGTGTCGTGGGCTCAGCTAATGATGAGACTCGGTCCCAATCTTCACAACATAGGATCCCGATCAAGATAACTAGCTGTAGAACAACCAAGATAAATGGCTGCAAGAAGAGAAACTAGTGCAACCTGGCAAATAAAACTTGAAGCCAACCATCGTCTTGAACCGGCAACCTGAATCGAGGATTCGCCCAACCACACTCTCAAAGACCCAACCAACACAACCTGGAATCGAATGGACCAGGAGCACTGAAGGACCGACACGACGAACTAGAGAGGGGGGAGTGAATCGGAGCCGATAAAAATTCTTCTCGAAGGAGATGGATACTCCAACAAGATGAACACGACTTCCAACGCACGTCTCCGACTCACTACCCAAGTTGGTCAAGCCCACGCAACCACTGGAGTGCTACTAGACCTAGGAACCAACAAACAACCTTCCGAGCCAAAACTCACCAACACGCACAGCTGAAACTTGCACGACTTGCTACCTGTGCTGCACCGGTCAGACCGATGGCCTACGCCGGTTAGGCCGGTGACACCGGTCAGACCGGTGGACAGAGCCGGTCAGGCCGGTGGCTACAGCAGCCGCACAACAAGTGTTCCAGGGAGCCTCAACGACTTCTCTAGGCCCTGGAACAAAAACACCCCCAAAACACAACCTGCACGGAAGGAAAACCCTACACAAAGCCTAGCAAAACAACTTTAAACAGACCAAGAACAGACCAGCAACACCACGGCCCAAAGACACACGAGTCCAGCAATTCACCCGAGGGAAATCCCACAAGTGATTAGCACCGGTCAGACCGGTCAAAAGCACCGGTTAGACCGGTGTAACCTGGGCAGCTCAGGATGAACAACAACCGCGGGTCCCCAAATCCAACTCCCGATCTCCCGAATCGCTCCACAGATTTGCACAAGACTTTGGGGATAGTAGGAACACCTCATGAGTAGTCCATAGCCGAGTTTATGCCCACCAAAACTTGTCAAATCAAGAGGAATCGAAGAAATCCCGCCATGAACTCCTCTAACCCTAGAACACTGAGAACCCCAAAATCGAGCCCCTTAACTCAGGGATTTGGGAGGGGAATCAAAGGCAAAAGAACCACAAAGGGTTCACACATATTTCCCCCATCAAATCCCCAAGAGCAAGGTCATGAAAACACAACAAGAACACCACCAAGAGAGGGCTCCAAAAATCACCACCAAGAACAACCGGGAACAACGCAACAAAGCCTTGAGGAACCACGCCGAATCATCTATACATACCAAGGAGGTTCATACAAGGTCTAGCTTGCCGCCCGATCATCCAACCCTCTCACAAAATCTCACCATGAAGCTCTCAAGCTAGTCCTATGGAAATCCTAAGAAAATTGGAAGGGAAATTAACAAAGCAAATGAACTAGGGTTCCAAGAGATGGCTGCCATCCTCTCACCACTTGGGTTATACGGAGGCAATCCGAATGTCTAAAATACCCTTACTAGCTAATTAGGGATACATGCCCCTCGAGGGCGGTTTTGGAAGTCTTCAGATTTTCTCCATCAGACGGATGCCCGACGACCGCAACTTGCTTAGCCTCGACGCACGGCTTGCGATCCCGACGCGTGTCCTCCGCTTCGAAGTCTCCGAACTACGTCGTCGCACACCGGTCAGACCGGTGCACCTCACCGGTCAGACCGGTCTGGAGCTGCTACAGCACCATCTTCGGTTCTTCGGCCTTGGCTTTATGGATCAACCAAGGAACCCAGTGGGTTTCTGGTGAACCACTGGAAACCCCGCGAACTCGGTGTAGCCTCCGCCAATCGCCACTCATGACTTGGCTCCCACGTAGTCCTGGCTCGACCTTGGTTTTGAGGCTCAACCAAGAAACCGTCCATGACTTCATCTTGCTGTTCATGCCACCATGCGGCCCGCACTCGACCCCGCTGGCCACCGGGTCCCTCGAACGAAGCCTACTTGTCTTCTCCACACCTGGAGGCCTCACTGGCGATGACCTTTCGCGCTTGTTCTTCACCTGCACCAACACCAGTCAAGCCGCAACCTGCACCTGCAATACTTAGCCAAGAATCAGTCTACACAACATTGTCAATCACTTATCACACCAGGAAGCTACCATCCACCGGTCCTCGAACCACACATGGTCCTCAATCTCCCCCTTGAAGAGTGCATTGACAACACCCACATAAAGTAACAAGAGAGAAAAGAAAAAGAAAAGAAACGAATAAAAAGAAACTCCAACAAGTGATCGAAAGCAAAACAAAGGCAAAGGTAAAGATCACCTGAAGAAGACAAATCTCGGACCCCTTAGGCAAGGGAAACGACTCGACACATCTGAGACAAAACTATGCTCAAGCAAAGAGCGCAAACCACCAAACCAAAGCTCGAAAACCACAAAGAGCTCCCCCTGCACACATGCAAGCTTCCCCTGAACCAATGCAACTCCCCCTGGATGAATGCATGCAAGACACCACTTGAAACAAGGCAGCTGCAACAGTCCAGCCCTGACCGGTCAGACCGGTCAACACCACCGGTCTGACCGGTGTGCAACATGTGAACAGGATCAGCACTCTGACCGGTCAGACCGGTGACCACGGCCGGTCAGACTGGTGCACACCGGAGCACAGAAATGGCTCGAAACCACGTGAAAACCTTTTAAATGCATCCATCAAGCCATTTCAAGCTCCAACTTCTCCCCCTTATTGTCAATGCATAAATCAAGGCAAAAATGTGAAAAATTCAACCTAGAGCTTCTCAAATAGACAAAATTCAACATAGGATGCTACACATGTCCAAATGAGCAAGGTAGATACTCTATAGCTTCGTATCGATCTCAACTACATGATCACCACGTTTCACAACCATTGGACGAAGCTAAGATGGATTTGGGCAATTTTGCGAAAAAATCACCTCTCATGAGCAAAGTCCTAACATGATCAAAACATGTCAAAATGACAAAGCCACACAAACTCCATGCTTGAACAACCATTCTAATCATAAGACCATCACAAACACCCACAAGCACCTCATGTCATGTCAAAGCCACCGAGCCATGTGCCTACTTCTTTTTATGAGACTTCTCATTGGTAGGCATCATGCAATTGTTTAGCACCCAAAGTAAATAAAATTAAGCACATATGACATAGGAGCACATTTTCCAAGCATGTTACATTTCATTTTCAGATTCATAATTAGTACGTGAAATGTCTTTGCGACCAAAAGGAACTTATGCCCCTCCATAAGATAAAGCAAGAGGGCTAAACATTCATGATGGCAAATGAGCCTTTGGCCCCATATGATCAAAATAAGTTATCCGACCACAAATTAAGCATAGCCAAGCCACTAAAACATGTCAGGATCATGTAAAGGCATTTACTCACAAGAGAGCATACATGTGACAAATTTTCAAAAACATAGCCATCAACCATGGATATAAATCTAGATTATCAAGAGCTAAGCCAAACTAACCATAGCTTACCAAACAAGCTCACAAAGACATAAATATCATTCCATGGTGAATAATGTATATAGGAGAAGCTTTTTATATCCAGTGCATATGATAGAAAATGCATGCAATCTAAGATACAAGGATGCATATACATCATGTTACATATGCCATGCCAAATGCAAGAAATGCTCAAAGGAAGCTATACATATGCTACAAAAGAGCTCCCACGCACCCAACTCAAGAAATCAAACAAACACCATGCTCCCCTGGCAAACGAGTGAAAGTTGCTTGATCTAGGGGTTTGGTGAAAATATCGGCTAGTGGGTCATGTGTGGGTACATGAATCAAGGTTATCCTCCCTTTTCTCTACATTGTATCTCAGAAAATGATACTTCACTTCTATGTGCTAGGTTTTGGAATGGAGCACTGGATTTTTTTCAACACTTATGGCACTGGTGCTGTCACATTGAAGTGGGACATGGGCATACTCCTCACCAAAGTCACTCATGGTGTAGGTGATCCAATGGAACTGAGAGCAACAACTAGCTGCGGTAAAGTATTTTGCCTCGGTAGTGGATTGTGCAACACTCGACTGTTTGCTGGAAGACCAAGACACCAAAGAAGAACCCAAAAACTGGCCAGTCCCAGAAGTGGACTTCCTATCCAACTGACACCCGGCAAAATCCGCATCCGAAAAACCTTGAAGCGCTAAAGAAGAGGACGCGGAGTACCAAAGGCCGAAGTCGGGAGTGTGATGCAAGTACCTGAAAATTCGCTTCACCTCTTGCCGATGAAAAGTCCTCGAAGACGCTTGAAAATGAGCGCACAAACATACCGAGAACTGGATGTCCGGCCTCGTCGCTGTCAAGTAGAGGAGTCTTCCGATCATGCTCCGGTACTCCTTCTGGTCCACGTGTTCACCTTCCTTGTCCGCATCAAGGGCTGTAGTCGTACTCATCGGTGTCGTCATAGCTTTGGAGTCCTACATCTTGAACTTCCGCACAATGTCCTTGGTGTACTTAGCTTGGTGCACAAATGTTCCTTCCTTTGGTTGCTTGATTCGTAGCCTGAGGAAGAACTGCAACTTTCCCATCATGCTCATCTCAAATTCCCTGCTCATATCCTCTGCAAACCTTACAATAAGAGAGTTAGATGAGCCACCAAATACAATATCATCCACGTACACCAGCACAATCAGGATATCTCTACCCTGCCTGAGTAGAAACAAGGTCTGATCGACCTTGCCCATCTCAAAACCTCTCTCGAACAAGAACCCCCTCAACCTACCATACCAAGCTCTAGGCACCTGCTTCAACCCATACATCGCCTTCCTCAACTTGTACACCCGATGGGGGTACTTCTCACTCTCAAACCCCGGTGGTTGCCTCACATATACTTCTTCCTCCAACACACCGTTCAAGAAGGCACTCTTCACATCCATTTGGTGCAACTTGAACCCTTTAGCCATAGAAAAGGCTAGAAGGATCATAATTGCCTCCAAACTGGCTACGGGAGCAAAGGTCTCCTCGTAGTCGATCCCCTCCTTCTGACTGAACCCCTGAGCAACAAGTCTTGGCTTGTTTCTCACCACTCCACCTTTCTCTCCCTCTTTGTTCTTCCACACCCATTTTGTCCAAATCGGCTTGCACCCTGGGGGAGGGCCAACCAATTCCCAAACCCGATTCCTCTCAAAGTTCTCCAACTCCTCATGCATCGAATTAACCCAATTGTGATCAAATAGTGCATGTCCAATGTCTTTGGGCTCAAAGGTGGCAACAAATGCAGCATGAGAGAAATGAGAATTGTTCCAAACCCTCGACCGTGTAGTGTGTTTATTCATGTCGCTGATGATCCTTGAAGCTAGGTGATCCACTTGTACTCACTGAGGAGGTTCTCACCTTAATGCTACCTCCCCCTCAACAGCAGCTTCTCCTTGATCTTGGTTTGTCATTGTGGGTGTGGGAGAGGGGCCATCCACCACTGTAGTCGAAGTAGTAGGTACATGTTCAGCCGGGGGCACCACACCGCCATCTTCATCATCTCCAAGTTCATGCTCCTCCTCCTGAAAGATCTCCTCGCCAAGCTCATAGGCACCTGCACACTCAAAGAAAAGCTGACTACGTGGATGTGTCTCGTCGAAGGTTACCTCGCAAGTCTCCACGATTTGGTTAGTTTCAAGATTGAGCACACGATATGCTCTAGAACGTGATGCATAACCAAAGAAAATACCATCGACTGACCTAGCCTCAAACTTATGCAACTTCTTCCCTATCTTAAGTATAAAGCACTTGCAACCAAAGACATGGAAGTTACTTACCTTGGGTGTGCGATCGTGCATCAACTCATAGCATGTTTTCTTCTTATGCACTCTGAGGTAGATCATGTTCGACACATAGCAAGCGGTATTCACCGCCTCAGCCCAGAACCTTCTCGGAGTCCTATGCTCATCAAGCAACATCCGAGCCATCTCACACAAGGTTCTGTTCCTCCTTTCCACAAAGCCATTCTGGGAGGCGTATGCGGACTCGAAAACTAGTGTTCAAGACCCAAGTCATCGCAAAAGGGTTCAAAACGAGAGTTTCTGATTTCAGAGCCATTGTCACTGCGGATTGCTCATATGGAATCTCCGTGCCTCTCGTTCCTCAACTTCAAGACAAGATCTCGAACAAAACCAAACGTCTCCCCCTTATCCTCGAGAAAGAACACCCACGCATACCGAGAGTAGTCGTCCACCACAACAAGGACGTACCACTTCCCACCTGCAGATCACACACGAGCTGGGCCAACAAGGTCCACATGGAGCAGCTTGCATGGACGCTCAATCATCACATCGATGAGAGGCGGGTGAGAAGAGGCTACCATCCTGGCATGCCTACACAGCGCACAAACCAACTCTTTCTCAAGCCTCAACCGTGGCAATCCTCGGACCAAATTGAGTTTACTCAAGCGAGACAAAAGGTCAAAGCTCAAGTGACCCAACTTCCTATACCACTTCCACAACTCACTCGAAGAACTAGCCAAGACACAACGCTCAACACCAGAAGACTGAGAAAAATCAGCTCGAAACACCTGACCCTCGGGAATGACCATACAAACAAGGTCTCCTTGAGAGTCCAAAATTTGAGAACCACCAGGCCGAAACAACACCTCAAAACCTTCATCCAACAGCTGGGACACAGAAAGCAAATTGTATCCAAGTGATTGAACAAGAGCAACACGCCTTAGAGTGATCTTGTCACTCACCTTAATCTAACCTTCTGAAAGCACACGCCCACGCCCATTGTCCCCAAAAGTGATGTACCTCATTGTCACCACTGGGACGAGACTTGAGAACTACCCCTTGTCTCCGGTCATATGCATCGAACAACCGGAGTCAATCAACCAAATGTTCTTCAAGTCTCCCACCTGAAATTCCAAAACGAGCACGTGAGCGAACAAACGACTCAACACTAGGGTTAGTACCAAAAGAGTTAAACTACTGTCGAGCCATTTGCTCAAAAGTGGGGTTAGCACAATCCAAACCATCTTTCCTACCAAAGCTACCTCCACGAACACCACCACGGTAACCACTATGAGGGAACCATCCCTCTCTAACTGGAGGAGGACCAAAACCACGAAAAAAACGCCGTGGAACGTCCCTCCTCTCCACCTCAAAGCTACGACTCCTCCCATCCCCGTATTGAGCACAAGGGGGAGAATGCCTAGCAAACTGATCTCCTGCAAACTCTCTAGCCCAACCACCAGAATCACGACCTCCAGAACCAAACCTTGCACCTTTGTACGAGCACGAAACCCAAACTGCTGCTTGTCCAGGCCTGCACCGGTTTGACCGGTGCCTCTCACCGGTCTGACCGGTGTAGCCAGGCCTGCAGCACCTCCAACAGCCTTTCGCTCTCCCCAAGCCAGAACTGTCCTCACACTCACCTTAGCCCTAGGCATTTGCACACAAGGCTCAAGTACACCATTGGAAGGGTGGTACTTGTCCTTGTTAGCCCACTCCTTCGCCATTCTCTCCTCTCGTTTCCTCTTGAAGCAAAACTCATCATTATGGCCATTTCTCCCACAATAGCCACAATAGAACCTCACAAGCTTAGGCTTAGGCTTGGGTTGGGCTGCTCACTTGGTTTCTCTCCACTCGACTTTTCCACCGGTTTCTCCTCACTAGCCTTCTCACTCTCTTTCCCAAAGAACACTTTCCCCGAAGTGCTCATAGACATGGTAGGCTTTTGGAAATCATTTGTTTGTGGATGGAACACGGGTGGAGCTGGGGTTGTGTCTAGTCGGTTCCTAAGATGGTTAGGTTTAGGAAGGAAATCATTTTTGTGGTGGGTTTTCGGTAGCTCGGGGATATTCTCTCCACTTCCCTCACCAACCTTCTTGGCCCCAAGTTCCTCACCATCCTACCTCTTGTATGTCTTGATCATTATCCTCAACTGAAGCTCATGACCAGACAACCAACCCATCAACTTCCTTAACTCATCATTCTCATCCTGCAAGCTATCAACATAATGTGCAAGTTCCAGATTCTTCAAAGCATCCATTTCACAGGTAGAGCAAGATGTAGGAATTGGTTCTTTCAACTTATCCTCAAGAGAAATAATGTAAGCATGCATCTCATCAATTTTACCATGCAAGACAGGGCAAGAAGTGCAAGCACCTAGCAAAGCAGGTCTAGACTTAACCTCAGCCACTTCAACCCTAAGCACATCCAGTTCCTCACACTTGGAGACATGCTTTTCCTTAAACAAGGCAAGATCAGCAAGGAAAATAGGACAATCACCACATTCAACTTCATCAGAAACAACAGGTGAAGCTTTCAGAGAGTCAATTTCAAGCTTAGCATCCAAATTCTGTGTTTCTAACTCAGCCACTCTAGTCCTAGCATCCTCAAGCGAAGCCCTAAGCTCTTTCCTCATTTTCTTGGCCTCTCTAAGCATTCATCTATTGACGGTTAATAGTTGTATCAAAGTTCGTTTAGACTTGCAAGCGGACAAGTCTCCCGTCGTAGTCAAGGGATCATTGTTCCCTCGAGTGGTGAACCAAAGTATTGAATCCGTGGAACAAATGTGTGATGCAAGAGATGATCTAATAACGCCAAGTAACTTCAATCTTCGAAAGGTGAAACCCTAATGCATCTAGTCAAAGAACATCAAAAACGAATCTAATCTACTAAAGACCGGAGGTAGCAAAGATAGAGGTGGTAGATAAACCAATCTAAAGAGATTGGGTCAAGCCTTTTGTTGAAGTTCCAAGCAAAAGAAGAAGTAGCAAGTTTAATCTCATTAGAAGCCTCTTTAAACCGTGGTTTCCCGTCCGACTCCGAAAACGCCCACCTTTCAAAGCCACCATTCTGTCACAACACACTCCTATTCATGCGGGTAGTCTAGGCCGAGTCCGAGGACAAGTCGTGATCTTTCGGAAGGTCAGTCGTGCACCTCTAGCCACCACGGCTACAAGAACACCCTATGTGATCTATCTCTAGAATAGATCTAAAATAAGCAAAGCCGATCGAAAACAAAGACTTCAGAGAAACACTTGATCACTAGAAATTGGATTCAACCTGATACATCAACTAGTACAATGATACATGAACAAGATCACCATCGGGATATAGTTTTTTTTCCTCAAAAAAAAAGATCACCATTGGGATCCTACCTTGATCTTGCTTCTAGCTCCGGGAACTCCGACGTGGTCTTCCTTGCAAGGTTCCCACGTCAGCTAGGGAAACCCTAGTCAACTATCTCGACCCTCTCCTCTCCGAGATAGTGTCCCTCCCATCTCTGCTCCTCGGCAGCCGATGACGAATGAGTTGATGCGTGGCTCTCGACCCCGGGGCTATAAATAGTCCGAATAGCGGCTAGGTCAAAGGGGGGAGGCGACTGGGCCCTGGAATGGGCTGGGCCGGCCGTCCTAGGCCCATATCCCAGCCCAGTTGTCTGCCTCCTTTGCCCTACGTCGGTTCCCGGTCTTCTAGATCCTTCCCCCTTCTACATGTGGGCCCTTGTTGTCATTTACTCTCCGAGTTGGACAAAGCTCCTTGTCTCGCAAGATTTAACACTTTTCTAGCTAGGTCCTCATAGTTTGTCATCTTCTCGGGATAGGTCCCTGGGCTTCTTGGAGTCAAGTTTGCTTCATTGCATGACTTGTACCGGGCTTCAAGGTCTTGTCAAGGTGCTTGATGAACTTATCCCGGAAGTCTTGCTTTCAATGCTAAAACCCTGCATAAACACTAAACTCCAAATCTGACATGCACGAGTGAACTTGTTATACCAAGGGGGTTAGTACCAATGGATAAGATATTAAAGTTATGCCAACACCGAAGTTAAACTCATGGCTAGGTTGATGGAATTTCACCGTCAACAACTCCCCCATGCTTAAACCTAGCTCGTCCTCGAGTAAGACTTCGATGGATATCATCGTTGCCCTTCATTGTTTAAACCTTGCACTTGATCATACATAAGAAAACATAATGCTCTCAAAAATTTAATTCGTTTAAAGTTTCATAATGTACTAGCCTTCATCCTTACGGAGGGTAGATTCTTAATTAAGCTTATCCCAGAAGTATTAACATGCTCCAAAGTTTAAATAGATCTCAGAATAAAGAATGAGATGAAAAAGAACTAAACCAAGTTCACAAATTTAAATCCCCTTACATGTTGCTCATGAACTCTCATCTGACTTGTCTCTCAAGCCTATTTATTCTACTCCTTTCCCTCTCATAACATATATGTGGCAGGCTTTATATGGAGCTTTTTGGGAAAGTTTAGTCCTACCAAGATATTATAAATGAGATGTTGTCAGAACAAGACAAGCTTCTCATGGTCTTACCGAGACTCGTCAAAAAGGTCATTGGAAAATAATGTTATATCAAGGAGGGGAAAGAGAAAAATACACACACTTGAGATAGATGGACATGTGCAAATGGCAAGAGTGATGCCGAGGCACCAAAAAAGTCCTCGTTATCGGATTGCACATGGTTGGAAAATGAGTATGGATATTTTAATCTTGAAGCTTTGAAAATCCTAATGCACTTTAGAGAACCGGGGAGTTCACTTTATTTCATTTTTACACGTACTCATATTTTTCTTTTTCTCTTTCTTATACACATTTTTTTCTTTCTCTTTATTTTTCTTTTTCTTTCTCATCAAAATTTTTTTTGTTTGCTCCCCTTGAACTCTAAAATTACATCGTACCTACCTCCTCCCCCATGCTTAGATGTTTGCTCGTCCTCGGGCAAAGAGGTGATAAAGATAAGGTAGGTACGCGGAATACTTTTCCTTTGAAGTTACATGAAATCTTCAATGTTAGCACCGTCTTGCAATCTTCCTTGAATTGATGATTCATCCTCAACGATAGGTTGTGGTCAAGGAGGTAATCACAAAAGATGATATTTGGTTTAAGGGTGGATATCTGGCGAGGTTTGTGAGATCTCTGATGTGGGGATACACAATGCACGGATAAGATGCTAGCAATAAGATAGATACGCAAAAACGGAATGACCAGCTTCTTAGTCTCGAGCCAGAGAAATCATGGCCTGCAATAACTCACTCAAAAATATTTCTTGTACACTAAGGTTTATGCACTCAAATATATATAAGGCTCTGGATAGGTAGCGCAACACACAAGTAATATTCATGACAAGGTTAGCATTAAGTTTAGGCATAAAAACCATCTTTAATCAATCTAGAACTTGAGAGCACATAAAACACTATGAGTCTTTATTTTAATCATAACCTCCGCTAAAGATTAAGCTAGCATTTAGATAAATTCAGATTTGTATTTTAAGAGAGCACTAGCTTTAACATGCATAAATCAATTACAAAGATAAACAAAGCGGCAATTATAATCATATATCATCATGGCATAAATTTCATAACTTTACCAAAGATAAAAACAAGCTGAAAATAAACTAACACACTTGCTGAAATTTAAATAAAAACAGAAAGCACTACGCAAACACAAGCAAACACAAGCTGAAAATTACAGAAAAAGGAAAAAGAAAAGAAAACTAAAGCTCCTCCTTCTTCTCAATCCTCCGCTGGTGGTTGGTATTGATGATCTTGGTAGTTGTACCCTTGCTCGTAGTAGGTTTGGAAATCCCCTCCAACGAATTGATCCGGCGGTACTAGGTGAAGACGCCCAAGCTCATAGGCAATATTTGCGTTGCCTTCGCCAAGTTGAGCCGTTGGATTGGATGGCTGCGACGTTTTGCATGTTTCTCACAGCATACCCTCCAACTATGGCCTTACTTTGTTGTGGTTGGGGTATTGTGTGTAGGGCTCCGCAAAGGTTACGTTGGGCACCACATAATTTTGTGGGGGCATGGCTGGACCACTCCCCCATGCTTGCATTGTTGGCCCTCCGTAACTTGGCAGAGTAGGGATTCCTCCGAATGGTGGCACATAGTTTGGTTGTGCACCACCCTCTTGCACGGAGGAGGAACCCTCCTCTACAATTCTTCCTCTTTTATTCTTCTTTGCCGGGACAAGGAGTCCCTCCTCTAACCAATCTTCCTTCTCTTGAATGAAGAGCCTAAGTCTTGGGTCCGGAAGGGGTAAGTTCACATTGGCCACTTGAAAGCCTCCTCTCTCATCTCCACTAATATATTTTCCTTGCTTTAAATATTCAAATCTGAGAGGGGTCCCAGGTAGAAGATATTCGGGATTTCTTGTAATTCCCGGCCTCAAGGAGATGGCCAACATAGAGAGGTAGCACCCCGAACCAATATCTCCCGATCCCGATGTTGCCTCGCAACACCATCGGTTGATCATGAGGTGTGAGGGGTCTATTAGCTGCCTGGCAATTAAAGCCGAGTAGAGCCAATTCAACTCCGTGTCGGTCACCTTCGTCTCCCTCATCCTCCCCATAATCTTCTTACACATCCATGAGTGGAATACTTGGATGATGGGGTTTCAGATGGAATTTCGTTGTTGGTGGGCTTCTCCGGAGATTAAATTCCAAAATCCATCCAACATGCCATCCGGCACATCAACTTTCTCCGTAGCTCCCTTTTGGAACCCAAGTAGCTCCCTAATTTGCTCATAGGGGACCACTTGCTGAATTCCCTCCAATCGGAATGATAAACTTGGCACCCCTCATCAAGAATTGGCGCCATAGTCATCAAAATTTCCAAGGCAACCTCCTTGTGGGTGTTTGCCAACACCCCGTTGGATAATTGCACCCAACCAAGGTGCCCCAACATATAGTATATGTCCATGCCAAAACCCAATGAGTTGAGAGCTTGATCGTCGAAATCGACGTTTGCCACAAGCCTCTTCTCAAGGCGAGAGAGTTTCTTCTCCTCCTCCTCCGACAAGATGATAAAGCCATATGTGGAGTACTGCGGAGTGTATGGAGGTGGCGCGGATGAACGGGTTGATCGACGAGGTGGGATGGGCGGTTTCTCCGTATGCCCTTGAGGTTCAGTAAACCTCATGGACGAGCTCCTTGTAGCCCTCATACCACTGAGGAGGAGAGTGTCATTCCTCCTTGGCGGTGCCGTGTTCTCCTCCATGCTCCGAGGAGACTCAGAAACCGAGTGCCTCCTCGAAGACATCGTCGAAGATGGCTTGGACGACGATGACCCCTTCTTCTTGGTGAAGAGACTTGTGGTTTTCTTCCACATGATTGCAGCACTCTTCTCTCTACTAAAATTTCGGGTTTCAACCGGTAACTATGCACTTCAAAAATGACTTCGGAATGTGGACTTCGAGTGGATTAAGGGTGCGAATTGTTTGAGCTATCAAGCTTGGGAGGGATGGCTATGCCTACAGTGATTATGGGAACAACAACTTGAGCACACAAATAGAGGAAGGATAGAGCTGCTTGCCTGCAGAAGACAGGCACCGGGAGGCGCCTTTTATAGGGCAGGCCGGCCGGCCTGGGCCGACCGGCCTGGGTGGTCGGGTGCTCCTCCCTGGCTCGGTTTTCTTCAGTGCGATGATCTCCCCTTTGTGACCTTTGTGCCCACGTGCTGCACTTGTTGCACCGCCCAAACGCTCTCGTCCACTCCTTTGCTTGCATTATTGGTCCTTCCACTTGATGCTCTTACTTTGAGTCATGTCCATGCTCCCTTGCTCCACTTGCTTCACATGCCACCATGAATTTCCTGCAAAGTCATGCTTGCTGCCCACCCATGCTTGTCCTTTGCATGTGGTCTTGATGAAAGTTGTTGAAAGGGCATCCAATGATGTATTATGGTGCATGCATGATTAACTTAACTAGATTTCCTCCCTTTAAGCATATTTAAGGTTAAGCACTCCTCTAACTTCGAAAATTGAAAATATTTTCAGAGCTATGGAAAAGCTCAAGCATAAATTTAAAGAAGTTTGTAAACCATTAAAAACAAATGTAAGTCAAAAATATTTTCCGACTACATTGATATCAGTCTCACCGGTATTGTTTGCCTTCATTAGTTGAGAGCATGGGGGCATAGGTTTAGGTTCTAATTTTTGCTAAATCAGAGAGATTTTGAATGAAATAAAATTAAACGAGGCTTAGAAAAAAACTAATATTATAGTAACCAAGGGTATAGATTTTTAAATGAACCAAAAGTTTAGTTTCTAGGTTCACGCAAGTCCTACCACGTAATGAAAATTAAATAACATCTAAGTACAAATCGTGGCTCTACTCATGTGTTTTTAGCATGAAAAACAAGTCAACCACAACATCATAAAGGGGATGAATGGTTGAGTTAGGTTCTGAAGTTATTTGGTTGTGGTTTCTCGAAAAGAAGCAAACAAACACATAGGAGGGTTCATGTAAAGGGTCTATGACCAAGAAAAATATTCAACCAAGAATTATGTCTCTAATACTGTTCAACCACTCTAAGTCTAATGTCTTTGTGTAGTAAAATTCAAAACTAAATTATTTAAAAAGACTCAAAAAACCTAGAATCGGGTTGTCCTCCCGGTAGCTTACTCTTGACTTGATGGAACGGGTTGCCTCCCGCCTAGCGCTTCGTTTATAGTCTGTGGCTAGACTTCCTCACTTGATTACTGTGGATCAACGCTCTTTTTGGGTGTTGCAATCTTGGGTACCCACTTTCGCACCATCTTGGGCATGGGCTTATTCTCCAGCTTAGTCATCTTTTTGGTGTTCACAGGCGGCTTTTCTTCCTTTGTCTTAACGGATGCAACAACTCCTTTGACTTTCTTCACGTCCTTCTTCTTCGGCTCTTTCTTCTTCTTCAACCCTTCCTTCTCCCTTGGTTCCTCCTTAACAACACGACGATGAGGTGGAACATTTTTAACTTCAATCATATTGCATACCTTGAGGCGTGGTCGGAACTTGAGGGAACTCCTTTCTCTGTTAATGTCGAACATGATCTCCCCCTTGCCAACATCAATAGTAGCTCCCATGGTCTTGAGAAAAGGCCTCCCAAGGATGAGTGGTGGCTTCTCCCTCTCTCCCATCTCCAGTACCATGAAGTCGACGTGGATGAAGTGGTGTCCCACCTTCACGGGCACATCTTCGGCGATGCCCAAGGGATAGCGAATGGAGTTATCACCCTACTCCAAGCACATACCCGTAGGCTCCAATGGTAGGCGTAGCTTCTCGAACACATCTCTTGGCATGACGCTCACACTTGCTCCAAGGTCGCATAACGCCTTCTCGAACTTGAACGAACCAACGGAACATGGAATTGTCAGGCATCCGGGGTTGTTTTGCTTCTCTAGCCCATTAGCAATAGCGGCACTACATTGCTCGAACATCTTGACATGATCTACCCCGAGTGTTGCTATCTCATATTTATTTGCAAGTATGTCTTTGAAGTAATGAGAATATGTAGGTACTTGAAGGGCATCCAATAATGGCATGTGATGCTAAGTCTACGGACAACCTCCACAAACTTCTCAAAGTGGTTGTAAAGTTTACCTCAGAAGTAGCATGGCTTGAGTTGCGATATCTTCGTGTCTTCTCCTGGCATCTCAAACTTGGGCTCCTCAGTGACACTCTATGTAACTTCCTCCTTAGCAAATTCCTCTGCCTCAGCGGATTGTTTAGGCTTCCTTGCTCCCGCAAAACATTCCGGATCTTCGGTCTCCTTTCCCGAACGTGTTTGAATAGCCTTTGCCGATTCGGGACCTTTAGGTTGTCCCAGAAGCTTCCCTTCATTACTAGTGAGGCGCCCGACAAGTTGTCCCACTTGCGTCTCGAGCATCTTCATCATGTTGAGCACTTGATGGTTGGAGCTTCCGACCTCCGTCACTTTGCCATCAATGTTCTCCAACACCTTGTCTATGGCCTTGTTGATCTTAGCTTGCTTGTCCATGAAGTCCTTCAATTGTATACGAAGTGGAACCGAATTTGGAATGGATGAGCTTGCATTAAATTGAGGTCTACCTTGCCCATAGCGGAACTTCGGAAAATCTCCCTTCCTCATGTAGTCGAGCACCTTGGCTTCCTCCGGACAATCCTTGTGGACATGGCCATATTCTCCGCACTCTTCACATGTGGATCTTGCTTCGAAAGCCTTCAAGTCTTGAGCCTCCTTCTTCTCTATCTACATCTTGTCCAACCTCCTCATGAGTGAATCGATCTTGTCTTCAAGTACGTTTTCCTTATCCACATGCAAGACTCCCTTGACGTTCCCCGTGGGTTGAACCGGAAGTAAGCGTTCGGATGACGCCCATGTGTCATTGTCTGCGACCTTCTTGAATAGAGTGAAAGCTTGAGTCGGCATAAGCTCGATGATAGATCCTCCAGCCGATGCATCCATAATCGTCCTTGAGTGGTGAGTCCTTGGTAGAACTTTTGAACGAGGTCCTCCTTCGGGAACTTGTGATGTGGAACCGCCCGAGTGTACTCATTGAAGCGCTCGAATGCCTCCGAGATAGTTTCCATAGGATATTGAGCAAAAGTGGCAATCTTATTACGCAAGCTTTGAGTTTTACCCGGTGAGTAGTATTCCTTTATGAAGGCCCTTATCAAAGCTTTCCAATCTTGCACTGTCTCCTCCGGTTGAGAGTGTAACCATTGCAAAGCCTTCCTGAGTAGAGAGAACGCAAAGAGCCTTGCCCTCATTTGATCTTGAGTCACCCTGTCCATGTTGAATGTCTGAAATAGTTGAATGAACGCTTGGAAGTGAAGTTCGGGTCTTCTTTACAGGTGAAGGGTGAATGTTGCACCATGCGAATTGTTGAGGTCTTGATCTCGAACGGCCTTCTAATCTCCGCGAGGTTCAAGATTGGTAGGTCAATGATGTCCGGGGTGCATAGCTCCCCGATCTTGTGTTCTTGCAGCGGTTGTTCACCCATCAGTGGAAGTCGATTCTCCCGAGGACTTTGAGGTGGTGAATTCTTCGGAGATTCCGACAATCCTTGGTCTTCCCACTTCGAATCTACGAAATCTAGCTTTTTAGCTTGATGTGCTTCGCGTCTCCTTAGCCTGTAAAGTTTTTCTGGATCATCCACAAAATTATCGGGTTTGTTGGAGAGGTAGCTGTCCATCTCCTGTTAGGGTTAGCGATAAACAAAATATACAAAAACATAAGGTAAAAACAAATCTAATAAAACTATGGTTAGAGAAACTAGATTAGATTGATTTTGAGGATGATTGAGATTTAGTGGATGCAAAAAGAAAAACTACAAGAAAACTGAAAATTACACAAAAAGCAATTAAAGATCAAATCTTGATCACTTGTTCCCCGGCAACGGCACCAGAAAAAGGGGCTTGTTGACGGTTAATAGTTGTATCAAAGTTCGTTTAGACTTGCAAGCGGACAAGTCTCCCGTCGTAGTCAAGGGACCCTTCTTCCCTCTAGTGGTGAACCCAAGGTATCGAATTCGTGGAACAAATGTGTGCTGCAAGAGATGATCTAGTAACGCCAAGTAACTTTAATTTTCGAAAGGTGAAACCCTAATGCATCTAGTCAAAGAACATAAAAAACGAATCTAATCTACTAAAGACCGGAGGTAGCAAAGATAGAGGGGGTAGATAAACTGATCTAAAGAGATCGGGTCAAGCCTTTTGTTGAAGTTCCAAGCAAAAGAAGAAGTAGAAAGTTTAATCACATTAGAAGCCTCTTTAAACCGTGGTTTCCCGTCCGACTCTGAAAATGCCTGCCTTTCAGAGCCACCGTTCTGTCACAACGCACTCCTATTCATGTGGGTAGTCTAGGGCAAGTCCGAGGACAAGTCGAGATCTTTCGGAAGGTTAGGCGTGCACCTCTAGCCACCACGGCTACAAGAACACCCTATGTGATCTATCTCGAGAATAGATCTAAAATAAGCAAAGCCGATCGAAAACGAAGACTCTGGAGAAACACTTGATCGCTAGAAATCGGATTCAACTTGATACATCAACTAGTACAATGATACATGAACAAGATCACCACCGGGATCCTACCTTGATCTTGCTTCTAGCTCCGGGGACTCCGACGTTGTCACACCTGTTTTTCCAAAGAAAACCAAGTGCAAACCTATATGCATGCCAGGTTCAATTTTCATGCATATAATTGACATAAGTGAATAACAGAAATAATATCACGTAAGAAAACGGGAGATTATCAGAGTTTTACGCTTTATCCTGGAAACAAAGACACCAAACATCACATGCAGTCGACTGGGGGTTGCGTACGCCTAGCACCAGCAACACCTTTACAAGACTTCAGAGCAGCTTCCTCCTTCTGAGCAACATTATTTATAGCAAGGGTGAGCACTTGTCGTACTCAGCAAGTGTGAGGAAAGAATAAATGCAAAGGCTTTATAGTGGACTGGGCTCTGAACATTTAGCATTTTAGTTGGTCAAGTTTTATTAGCACCTGATTACTAATAAAGTATAAGTTTACACCAACCCACATTAAGCATAAAGATAAGAGAAACACCATAAGCATATGGCTAAGATAACCAGAAACCACGATTTAAGTCCACCTTCAAGTTCAATTAATCATGTGAGGGTCCAGGCCACTCTTGACTGTGAGCACGGCTAATCGATTAGTTTTACACTCTGCAGAGGTTGTACACTTTCACCACAAGCAACGTAAAAGCTCCGAAGAACTTTGAACCCAACCACACGATGCTGATCAGGCACCATACCACACTACTGAGGTGTGGTTGCATAGGGACGCTACAAGGCCTTTACAAAGGTTTCCTAGCAAGTTATGACCCACAAGGTCCGGATCAGTTAGCAAGGTATAACATCCCCTAGCAGGTCAATACCCCACCATAGAATAAAGAACTCACCCAACCCCCTGCTAGAGCGAGTCCATACCCCGCGGTACCGCCGATCCCTTGTCCTTATCAGGTAAGATCACCCCAAGCTAAAGTTCCTAATTATTCAGCCAAGACCATTGCCCATTAGTTCTTGTGGTTGTACTGTTTTCCTGGTGGTTCTCCATGTTCCGATTATACATATGGTCTTGTATTAAGCAAACAGAGATATACAACATAAATATAAAGCATGATCATCATTATTGTTCATTAAAACCACCATAACCCAGGTAAAGCAACTAAGCATAGCTACCCAACATATACATAAACCTAGGTTGACAAGGAATGACAATCAAAGACTAGGATAAACCCTAATAGGACCCATCAATATTAATGCAAAGCAATACAAAGTGATTAATCATAGTTATTGGGACAAAAGATCAAAGACACACTTGCCTTTAACCAAAGAGTAGTTGCTCAGAATACTTCATCTTCATACTCTTCCAAGCCCTCGAACGACGTTCACTCTAAGCGCATCATCGGGCACAAACATACACAAAGCAAACAAACAAGCATATACTAAGAACAAAGCACCAATCAAAAGAAAACTTTAAAAGAACGCACTAAAGGATAGGCTCGATTAGATGGATCACTAAAAAACACAAAGTGTGCTCGGAAGGGAAAGGCTTGGTTAGCTTTAAAGAGATGGTTGCAGAAGATTGAGCAAGAACCGGAAAGATCACACTAAGATGGAGCTTGATTCTATGGTTACGCAAGCGCAAGAAACACTGAAAATAGAACTAAGCTCGAAACTATCATGAGATCATTATCAAACAACAAGGGACTACGCTTGGCATATTTTAATTAAGAAATCATGTGAAAGAATATTTCAGAGAAATATTCTATGTTACCATTAAACAAGTTACATTTAATTAAAGAAATCACGATAAACCTAGTCATATTTTATTTATAACATTCGAGTAGAAGTTATGTCAAATTAACAATTACTTTAGAAAGATGAAGCAAGTATAATATATCTAGGCGAGTAACTTTATGTCACGTGTTCAACTAAACATATTTAATATTGAAAACACATTAATGATGTCATTAGGCATATTAACTTTATTATGAAAACCGATGTTTAACTCTAATATCTTTTATTTAGAAAAACTAGTTATGAATAGGGATTAACCAATTACATCATGATTAAAGAAAACTGGATTAGAACCTAATCACTTTTTATTTATAAAAGCAATGGAATAAGAATTAGTCAAGATTAACATGTGGTTTTAGTGTTAAAACAAGGAACAGGTGATACACATGCTAACATACAAGTTAAGGTGAAACGAATGAGAACGATAGAAGAGAACTATAACGCACACACAAACCTTAGGCTAGGGTTTAGGAAAACTAGTCTACAAAGAGAACTAGGCCGAAAGGACAACACTAAACAAAGGTAAGCTGAACTGATGCTGGTAGAGAAGAGGTAACGAGATTGGCTCTAACAGAAGATAGTTGCGGAAGACTAGACACAAGAACATAGCTAATTCATGAACTAGCTAGATGTTAAAGATTGGATCACAAAGAATTAAAAGAACGAAGCTGACTCACCGAGAAGCAACTAGGAAAGGATTTACTAGCGAGGAAACAAAGAACACTGAGCCAGAGCTTAATAAAGAACGGCTAACGAACGGTTTGCATTTATGAGAGAACAAAACTATAAGCTTAGGTTTATTTTAATTAGCAAAAATATGCAAAGGATATTTCAAAAAGAAAATACCCTAAGTTGGATTTAATGCAAATTAAATTTTATTTGCAAAACCGGCGTAAAGAACTAGTCGAGTTTTATTTACAATGATTCATATATAGTTTATACCAATTAAACATTTAATTTTAGAAAAAACTAAACTATATGAACAATCTAAACGTAACTTTGTGAGTAGCTCATGTTATTATTAGAAACAACATTACATTGATTTTAATCACAATTAACATTTATTTATAAAGCCGGTGTAAAAGCCCTAAAAACTTTTAATTATAAAAGTTAATTAATCATTAGGCAAATTAATATTTGACTTATGGAAAACTGAATAAAAGATCTAATTAGATTTTATTTAGAAAAGCATGTGAGAGAAACATTAATCAAATTAAATTTGATTATGAAAAGTGGTGTATAGATCTATATAGCTTTTATTTATAAAAGGCATGAATAACTAAGTATTAATCAAGATTAATATTAAATTTATTTTCAGAAACCAAATATGATGAAAACACACCACTGACATGTGCTTTACATTATTATGAACCTAACGCAACTTGAACGGATTAAAATGGAGCTAAAACAAAGAAGATATGGTTATTCAAAGGTTTAGGGACCTATCTTGATTAAAACACTAGACTTCAGGTGCTAGCAAACAAGAATCCCGAGACACAACCAATAGTGCTCGTGAAATGATAAAAGATTGGGGTTAGATCTGCAAAAAGCCTCTGATTGGATCTGGGTGCAGGGATCCTAATAGATCTAAGGGGTTTTCTGCAAGATTTGCAAGACTCAAGAAAAGATCTAAAGTTTCTAGGAAGGGCGGGGGCCTAACGGCAAAACGGCGGGGATCTTCTTCCTCCTTTAGCAGAGGCGCACGACGGGTCTGGGTGATTCGATCCCCAGCGGTCCGGCGCCCTAGGAGCTTGGGTGGCCGGCGCGGGACGCAAAGGATGGGCAAGGGACCTCAGGAGAGTGCTCACCGACGGAGGAGATGAGGCGGAGCGGCCGGATTTCGAAGAGGACGGTGGCGGTCGGCCATGGTGGCCGGCTCAGTCTCCATGAGGCGGCGGCGTTCTGGCGCTGAGGAGGTGACGGGAAGAAGCGGCGCAAGTGCAGCTCGGCATCGCGAACTTCATGGCAGCTTTGGCTTCGTCCCCTAGCACTCCCGTGGGCCGATTCAAGAGGCGGCCGGCGGTGAGCTCGGCTCCATGGCCGGCAACGGCGCAAAGTAGGGCGAGGCGCGGGGCGGCTGAGGCGGCTAGGGCACAAGGGAGCACGGGCGACACAGTTTTAAAGGCACGCGCGGCCTGCCGTGCTCGGCACGGACACCGAGGAAAGGCCGGCGGCGGCGGCCTGGGCTCCTAGCCATGGCGGCCTCTAGCTTAGCCAGATGGGCTTCGCCAGGCCTAGCTACCGGGCCGGCGGGCACGGGTCAGAGCAGGCCGGGCCTTCAGGCTCGGCCCATTAGGGTAGGTTTTGTTTTTTTTTCGAATTTATTTTTAATGCGAAAACAATTCCAGAAAAAAAACTAGAAATTGTTTAAAGGAACGAAAAATACTCCGGAAATCACGAAAATTCCAGGAAAATTCTGAGAGGCTCATGGAGATATGTACAATCCAAATAAAGTATTTGGAGCTCATGAAAAAGATTTTAGGGCCTTCTAATAAATAGAAATAGCTCAAGGAAAAATGAGAATAAATCCCAGAAAATTCCAGAAAATTCTCAGAAGGATTTGGACAGCACCTAAACGCATTTTTGAAACCTTTTGCACTCAAGAAGCATCAAGATGCATTAGCATGAATGCAACACACTAAACCATTTATTTAATTTCCGAAAAACAAACAAAGGTTTTCCTCTATACTATATTCCCTGTAAAAAATAAATGTTGGAAAATTTTTAAAATTTGTGAGATAATTGTTATTTAATTATTCTTTCTATTCACATCCTGAAACTAGAAATTTCAGGGTGTGACAGACTTGGTCTTCCTTGCAAGGTTCCCACGTCGCCTAGGGAGACCCTAGTCAACTAGCTCGACCCTCTCCTCTCCGGTATGGTGTCCCTCCGTTCTCTGCTCCTCGATGGCCGATGACGAATGAGTTGATGTGTGGCCCTCGACCCCGGGGCTATAAATAGCCCGAGTGGCGTCTAGGTCAAAGGGGGGGTGAGGACCATGTGTGGTTCGAGGACTGGTGGATGGTCGCTTCCTTGTGTGATGAGTGATTGACAACGTTGTGTGGACTGATTCTTGGCTAAGTATTGCAGGTGCAGGTTGCGGCTTGACTCGTGTTGGTGCAGGAGAAGAACAAGCGCGAAAGGTCGTCGCCGGTGAGGCCTCCAGGTGTGGAGAAGACAAGTAGGCTTTGTTCGAGGGACCGGTGGCCGGCGGGGGTCAAGTGCGGGCCGCATGGTGGCATGAACGAAGAAGATGAAGTCGTGGACGGTTTCTTGGTTGAGCCTCAAAACCAAGGTCGAGCCGGGACTACGTGGGAGCCAAGTCATGAGTGGAGATTGGCGGAGGCTACACCGAGTTCGCGGGGTTTCCGGTGGTTCACCAGAAAACCACTGGGTTCCTTGGTTGATCCACAAAGCCAAGACCAGAGAACCGAAGACGGAGGTGCGGCGGCACCGGACCGGTCCCCGACCGGTGGGTCCGGCCGGTCGGCCCGGTGGGGACCGGTCGGACCGCTGGGGACCGGTCTGACCGGTGTGCGACGACGCAGTCCGGAATCTTCGAAGCGGAGGACACGCGTCGGGATCGCATGGCTTGCGTCGAGGCTACGCAGGGTGCGGTCGCCGGGCATCCGTCCGATGGTGAAGGCATCAAGAATTCCAAATCCGCCCTTGAGGGGCTTGTATCCCTAGTTAGTAGAGAGGGGCATTTTAGACATTCGGTTGCCTCCATATAACCCAAGAGGTGAGAGGATGGCAGCCAACTCTAGGAACCCTAGCTCATTAGTTTTCCTATTTTCCACCTATTTTCCTGAGGTTTTCTCTAGGACTAGCAAGAGAGCTTCACGGAGAGATCTTGTAGAGAGGGATGGATGATCGGGCAGCTTGCTAGACCTTGTACGAACCTTTGTTTCATGTATAGATGATTCGGCGTGGTTCCTCAAGGTTTGGATGTGTTTTCCCCGGTTGTTCTTGGTGGTGATTTTTGGAGCCCTCTCTCGGTGATTTCTTTGGGGTGTTTTCGGGGCTTTTCTCTTGGGGATTTGATGGGGGAAATTTGTGGGAATCCTTCGTGGTTCTTTGGGCTGTGATTCCCCTCCCAAATCCGTGAGGAAAAGTGCTCGATTTCGGGGTTTCTTGAGTTCTTGGGTTGGAAGTGCTTTCGGCGGGATTTCTTCGATTCCTCCTTTTTGGACGAGATTTGGTGGGATTAAACTTGGCTATGAACTCCTCATGAGGTGTTCATGATATCCCCAAAGTCTTGTTCAAGTCCGTGGAGCGATTCGGGAGATCGAGATTTGGATTTGGGGGAGTTGACCGCGGGTCTTGTTCATCCCGAGCCGCCTGTGCTACACCGGTCGACCGGTGCTCTTGGACCGGTCCGACCGGTGCGAGCCCTTGTGGGTTTTTGCTCGGGTGAACGTCTTGGTGTGTTCCTTGTTGTCCCGTGTTCTTTGCAGTTTCGAGTTTGGGTCCGTTTGGTGGTTGGTTGGCTGTTTGGTGCCTTGGGGGCTTTCGAGCCGCCATCGGTCCCGGCCGGTGTGTCTCCGGTCCGACCGGTGTAGAGCCACTTAGTGAAAGTTGCTCAGTTTCACCGGCGGGGACCGGCCGACCGGTGGTGCTCACCGGTCTGACCGGTGTGGGTCTGTAGACTCGGGGTTTGTTGTTCCGCTGCGTTCTCGAGTCGGAAGGCTGTGTGTGTTGGTTCCTAGGTCCAGTGGCACTCCAGTGGCTACGTGAGCTTGGCCAACTTGGGTAGTGAGTCGGAGACGTGTGTTGGAAGCCGTGTTCGTCTTGTTGGAGTTTTCATCTCCATCGAGAAGAATTTTTATCGGCTCCCATTCACCCCCCCCCTCTCTGGTTCGCCGTATCGGTCCTTCAAGTGGTATCGAGCCGGTTCGGGTCTTTGTTGACTCTAACCGTCTAAGATCCAAGGATGGCGTACCGAGAACGGGGTTCGGGTCCTCCACACTTCGATGGCAAGAACTACCGGATGTGGAGCAAGCGGATGGGTGCGTTACTCCGTGGAAAGGGTCACCGCTTTGGGATGTCACGGTGGACACGGGCTATGTCCGGCCGATGGATTTCCTTGCTCCGGGGGTCGAGGGACAGATTCGACGCCAACAATAAGGCGGTCGACTACTTGTTTCGTGCTTTGTGTCAGCCTAAGTTCGATCGGGTGCACACCGAGCACTTGGCTTGTAGGATTTGGGCGGTGTTGAAGCAGGCTCATGTTGGGAACGCCCAGGTTCAGGCACGGTTGTATGCGACCTACCGGAGAGAGTACGAGAACTTCACTCATCTCCCCAGTGAGTCCATTGATTCCTTGTTTCAGAGGTTCACGGTGGTTGTGAACAACATGAGGGCCAATGTGGACGTCCTCCCGTACGATGATCATGATAGAGCGGTCAAGCTCTTACACTCTTTGGATCGTACGATTTGGGGTGGAAAGTTCAAGGCCATTGTGGAGTCAGAGAAGTATGACACTCTGACGGTGAATGAGCTGTTCTCGAAGCTCAAGTCGGCTGAGGTGGATAGGGGCATGACTGCCAAGATCGAGGGCCCGACTGACTCTCATAGTCTTGCCCTCGTTGGTGGTTCGAAAGAAAAGGCTAACACTAACCCATCCACCAGGATGTTCTCTTTGTCCTCTTTGATGTCCATGCCAGATGAGGAGTTTCATGACCTTGGAGAGGACGAGCTGGCGCTGTTGACGAGGCGGTTCGAGAGGCTGCACGAGAACCGCGTGAACATGAGGAGGAACACGAGGACTTGCTTCCAGTGCGGCAAGCCGGGACACTTCGTCGCCGACTGCCCGGAGAAGGCCGAGAACAAGGACAGCTACAAGCACAGGCCGAGGATGAACGATGGCAAGTACCGTTCGAGGCGCGACCACAAGAGAAAGCACAAGAACAAGTACAAGGACGAGCGACGATCGAGGAAGAAGGAGGGCCGAGGCAAGGCCCGAGCGATGGTTGGAGCGAGCGACGTCGACTCCAGTTCCGCGTACTCCACCTCGAGCTCGAGCAGCAGCAAAGACGAGGGAGATCACCGCAAGAACAAGAAGTCGTCCAAGAACCACGAGCGGGGCCGAGCCGCTTCGCGAGAGACGGCGCTCGCACCATGGCGTTGAGCTCCGGCGGCAAGAAGAGCACACGGAAGCGACTCGGACTGCGAGTCCGACGACGAGGTGCGTGATGAGCTTCCCTTCTTGCGCCGGGAGAATGAGAGGCTTGGCTCTTTGCTTGATAACCGTGATGACATGCTTAGAGAGGCCAAGAAAATGAGGAAAGAGCTTAGGGCTTCACTCGAGGATGCTAGGACTAGAGTGGCCGAGCTAGAGACACGGGTGCTTGATAGCAAGCTTGAGATTGATTCGCTTAAGGCTAGCCCCCGTTGTTTCCGATGAGAATGATTGTGCTGATTGCTCCATATTCCTTGCTGATCTTGCTTTGTTTAAGGAGAAGCATGCCTCCAAGTGTGAGGAACTAGATGTGCTTAGTGGCTGAGCTTAAGTCTAGACCTGCTTTGCTAGGTGCTTGCACTTCTTGCCCTGTTTTGCATGCTAAAATTGATGAGATGCATGCTTACACTAGTTCGCTCGAGGCTAAATTGAAGGAACCCATGCCTACATCTTGCTCTACCTGTGAAATGCATGCATTGAAAAATTTGGAGCTTGCACATTATGTTGATCGTTTGCAGGATGAGAATGATGATTTGAGGAAGTTGATGGTTTGGTTGTCCGGTCATGAGCCTCAGCTGAGGATGATGATCGAGGCCTTTAAGAGGCAAGATGGTGAGGGGCTTGGGGCAAACAAGGTTGGTGAGGGAAGTGGAGAGAATATCCCGAAGCCACCAAAAACCCACCACAAAAAATGATTTCCCAGCAAAACCTAACCATCTAAGGAATCGACTAGACACAACCCCAGCTCCACCCGTGTTTCCTACACCCACAAATGACCTACAAAAGCCTATCAAATTTGTGAGCACTTGGGGAAAGTGTTCTTTGGGAAGAAGAGTGAGAAGGCTAGTGGTGAGAAACCGGTGGAGGGTTTGAGTGGAGAGAAACCAAGTGAACAGCCACATCCCAAGCCTAAGCCTAAGCTTGTGAGGTTCCATTGTGGCTATTGTGGGAGAGATGGCCATAAGGAGGAGTTTTGCTTCAAGAGGAAGCGAGAGGAGAGAATGGAGAAGGAGTGGGCTAACAAGGACAAGTACCACCCTTCCGATGGTGTACTTGAGCCTCGTATGCAGATGCCCAGGGGCAAGGCGATTGTGAGGACAGTTCGGGCTTGGGGAGAGAAGAAGGCTGCAGGTGGTGTTGCTGCCCAGGTCACACCGGTCAGACCGGTGTGGGGCACCGGTCAGACCGGTGCGGGCACAGACGGGGACAGATTGTTCGGGTTTCGAGCTCGTACAGGTGCGAGGGTTGTTTCTGGTGGTCGTGGTTCGGTGGTTGGGTGGAAAGGGTGCGGTGGTCGTTTGCTAGGCGTTCTCCTCCTCGTGCTCAATACGGGGATTGGAGGAGTCGTGGTGTTGAGTTGGAGAGGAAGGACATTCCACGGGCTTTCTTGCGTGGTTTTGGTCCTCCTCCAGGCAGAGAGGGGTGGTTCCCTCAGGGTGGTTACCGTGGTGGTGTTCGTGGAGGTAGTTTTGGTAGGAGAGATGCTTTGGTTGGTGCTAACCCCACTTTCGAGCAAATGGCTCGGCACTGGTTTTCCTCCTTTGGTACTAACCGGCTGCTGAGTCATTTGTTCGCTCACGTGCTTATTTTTGAATTTCAGGTGGGAGACTTGAAGAACATTTGGTTGATTGACTCCGGTTGCTCGAGGCATATGACCGGAGACAGGGGGTGGTTCTCAAGTCTCGTCCGTGGTGACGAAGAGGTACATCACCTTTGGGGACAATGGGCGTGGGCGTGTGCTTTCGGAAGGTGAGATAAAAGTGAGTGACAAGATCACTGCGAGGCGTGTTGCTCTTGTTCAATCGCTGGGGTACAATTTGCTTTCTGTGTCCCAGTTGTTGGATGAGGGTTTTGAGGTGTTGTTTCGGCCTGGTGGTTCTCGGATTGTGGACTCTCGAGGGGACCTTGTATGTATGGTCGTTCCCGAGGGTCAGGTGTTTCGTGCTGATTTTTCTCAGTCTTCGGGTGTGGAGCGTTGTTTCTTGGCTGGTTCTTCGAGTGAGTTGTGGAAGTGGCATAGGAAGTTGGGTCACTTGAGCTTTGACCTTTTGTCTCGCTTGAGTAAACTCAATTTGGTCCGAGGATTGCCACGATTGAGGCTTGAGAAAGAGTTGGTTTGTGCTCCGTGTAGGCATGCCAAGATGGTGGCTTCTTCTCACCCGCCTCTCACCGATGTGATGAGCGAGCGTCCATGCAAGTTGCTCCATATGGACCTTGTTGGCCCGGCTCGTGTGCGATGCGGGTGGGAAGTGGTATGTCCTTGTTGTGGTGGACGACTATTCTCGGTATGCGTGGGTGTTCTTTCTCGAGGATAAGGGGGAGACGTTTGGTTTTGTTCGAGATCTAGTCTTGAGGTTGAGGAACGAGAGGCACGGAGATGCCATACGAGCTATCCGCAAGTGATAATGGCACGGAATTCGGGAACTCTCGTTTTGAAACCTTTTGCCATGACTTGGGTCTTGAGCACCGTTTTCAAGTCCGTATACGCCTCCCCGTAATGGTGTTGTGGAAAGGAAGAACGGGACCTTGTGCGAGATGGCTCGGATGATGCTTGATGAGCATAGGACTCCGAGGAGGTATTGGGCCGAGGCGGTGAATACCGCATGCTATGTGTCGAACGGGATATACCTCGAGTGCACAAGAAGAAGACATGCTATGAGTTGATGCATGGTCGCACACCCAAGGTGAGTCACTTCCATGTTTTTGGTTGCAAGTGTTTCATTCGAAGAAAGGCGAGGAAGTTGGATAAGTTTGAGGCTAGGTCTGTCGATGGCATTTTCTTTGGTTATGCATCTCATTCTAGAGCATATCGTGTGCTCAATCTTGAAACTAACCAAATCGTGGAGACTTGCGAAGTAACCTTCGACGAGACGAGCCACGTAGTCGGCTTGTCTTTGAGTGTGCGGGTGATGATGAGCTTGGCGAGGAGATCTTTCGGGAGGAGGAGCATGAACATGGTGATGATGAAGATGGCGGTGTGATGCCCCCGCTGAACATGTACCCACTACTTCGACTACGATGATGGATGGACCCTCTGCTACACCTACGACGACAAATCAAGAACGAGGAGAAGTCGATGTTGAGGGGGAGGTAGCTTCGAGGCGAGAACCTCCCCGACGAGTTCAAGTGGATCACCCGGCTTCGAGGATCATCGGCGACATGAATGAACGCACTACACGGTCGAGGGTTCGAAACAATTCCCATTTTGCTCATCGTTGCGTTTGTTGCTTCTTTCAAGCCCAAAGACATTGGACACGCACTATCTGATCACAATTGGGTTAACTCGATGCATGAGGAGTTGGAGAACTTTGAGAGGAATCAGGTGTGGGAGTTGGTTGACCCTCCTCCAGGGTGTAAGCCGATTGGTAAAAAGTGGGTGTGGAAAAACAAAGAGGGAGAGAAGGGTGAGGTTGTGAGGAACAAGTCGAGACTTGTTGCTCAGGGGTTCAGTCAGAAGGAGGGGATCGACTACGAGGAGACCTTTGCTCCCGTAGCCCGTTTGGAGGCGATTAGGATCCTTCTAGCTTTTTCTGTGGCTAAAGGGTTCAAGTTGCACCAAATGGATGTGAAGAGTGCTTTTCTGAATGTTATGCTGGAGGAAGAAGTGTATGTGAGGCAGCCTCCGGGGTTTGAGAGTGAGAGGTACCCCCACCGGGTGTACAAGTTGAGGAAGGCGTTGTATGGGTTAAAGCAGGCGCCTAGAGCTTGGTATGGCAGGTTGAGGGGGTTCTTGTTTGAGAGAGGCTTTGAGATGGGGAAGGTCGATCAGACCTTGTTTTTTTTGAGGCGAGGGGCGAGAGATATCCCGATTGTGGGGTGTACGTGGATGATATTGTCTTTGGTGGCTCATCTAACTCTCTTGTTGCGAGGTTTGCGATGATATGAGCGAGGAATTCGAGATGAGCATGATGGGTGAGTTGCGGTTCTTCCTCGGGCTACAAATCAAGCAATCAAAGGAAGGAACATTTGTGCACCGGTGCTAAGTACACCAAGGACATTGTGAGGAAGTTCAAGATGGAGGACTCCAAGGCTATGACGACGCCGATGAGTACGACTATGGCTCTTGATGCGGACGAGGAAGGTGAACACGTGGACCAGAAGGAGTACCGGAGCATGATCGGGTCACTCCTCTACTTGACGGCGACGAGGCCGGACATACAGTTCTCAGTGTGTCTGTGCGCTCGTTTTCAAGCGTCTCCAAGTACTTCGCATCGGCAAGCAGTGAAGCGAATTTTCAGGTACTTGCGTCACACTCCCGACTTCGGCCTTTGGTACTCCGCGTCCTCTTCTTTGGCGCTTCATGGTTTTTCAGACGCGGATTTTGCCGGGTGTCGGTTGGATAGGAAGTCCACTTCTGGGACTTGCCAGTTTTTGGGTTCTTCTTTGGTGTCTTGGTCTTCCCGCAAGCAGTCGAGTGTTGCTCAATCCACGACCGAAGCCGAGTATGTTGCCGCTGCTAGTTGTTGCTCTCAGCTCCTTTGGATCACCTACACCATGAGTGACTTTGGTGAGGATTATACCCATGTCCCACTTCAATGTGATAGCACCAGTGCCATAAGCGTTGCAAAGAATCCAGTGCTCCATTCCAAAACCAAGCACATAGAAGTGAGGTACCATTTTCTGAGAGACAACATCGAGAAAGGAAAGATAGCTTTGATCCATGTACCCACACATGACCAACTAGCCGATATTTTCACCAAACCCCTAGATCAAGCCACTTTCACTCGTTTGCGGGGGAACTTGGTGTGTGTTTGATTTCTTGAGTTGGGTGTGTGGGAGCTCTCTTTTGCCGGTGGTGTCGAGCCCATTTTGCCTCCCCTCGAGGAGCCGGTTTGTAGCATATGTATAGCTTTCCTTTGTGCATTTCTTGCATTTGGCATGGCATATGTAACATGATGTATAGGCATCCTTGTATCTTAGATTGCATGCATTTTGTATCATATGCATTGGTTAGGAAAAGCTTCTCTCATATACATTGTTCACCATGGAATGAGATATATGTCTTTGTGAGCTTGTTTGGTATGCTACGGTTAGTTTGGCTTAGCTCTTGATGATCTTGATGAATAATCCATGGTTGATAGCTATGCTTTTAAAAAATGTCACATGTATGCTCTCTCATGTGTAAATGCCTATACATGCTCTTGACATGTTTTTGTGGCCTTGCTATGCTTAATTTGTGGTTGGATAGCTAGTTTATTGATCATATGGGGCCAAAGGCTCATTTGCCATCATGAATGTTTAACCCTCTTGATTTATCTTGTGGAGGAGCATAAGTTCCTTTTTGTCGCAAAGACATTTCATGTACCATTTACAAATCTGAAATTGAAATGAAAAATGCTTGGAAATATGCTCCCATGTCATATGTGCTGAATTTAATTTGCTTTGGGTGCTAAACCGTTGCATGATGCCTACCAATGAGAAGTCTCATACATAGAAGTAGGCACATGGCTCGGTGGCTTTGACATGACATGAGGTGCTTGTGGGTGTTTGTGATGGTCTTATGGTTAGAATGGCTGTCCTAGCATGAAGTTTGTGTGGCTTTGCCATTTTGATATGCTTTGATCATGTTTAGGACTTTGCTCATGAGAGGCAAGTTTTTCGCAAAATTGCCAAAATCCTTCTTAGCTTCGTCCAATGGTTGTGAAACTTGGTGATCATGTAGTTGAGATCGATACGAAGCCCTAGAGTATCTAACTTGCTCATTTGGACATGTGTAGCATTCTTTGTTGAATTTTGTCTATTTGAGAAGCTCTAGGTTGAAAGTTTTGCATTTTTGGCTTGATTCATGCATTGCCAACAAGGGGGAGAAGTTTGAGCTTGAAATGGCTTGGTGGATGCATTTAGAAGGTTTTCAGGTGGTTTCGAGCCATTTCTGGGCTCTGTTGTACACCGGTCTGACCGGTGAAGAGCACCGGTCTGACCGGTGTGAGTGCTGGTCCTGTACATATGTTGGGCACCGGTCTGACCGGTGGTGATGACCGGTCTGACCGGTGTGAGCTGAAGTTGCTGCAGCTGCCCTGTTTCATGTGGTTTCTTGCATGCATTCGTCCAGGGGGGAGTTGCATTGGTTCAGGGGGAGTTTGCATGTGTTCAGGGGGAGCTCTTTGAGATTTTTCGAGCTTTGTTTCGGTGGTTTGTGCTCTTTGCTTGAGCTTTGCTTTGTCTCGGATGTGTCGAGCCGTTGCCCTTGCCTAAGGGGTCCGAGACTTGTCTTCTTCAAGTGATCTTGCTCTTTGCCTTTGTTTGGCTTTCGATCGCTTGTTGGAGTTTCTTTTTGTTCGTTTCTTTTTGTTTTCTTTTCTCTCTTGTTACGTTCGTGTGGGTGTTGTCAATGCACTCATCAAGGGGGAGATTGAGGACCATGTGTGGTTCGAGGACCGGTGGATGGTCGCTTCCTTGTGTGATGAGTGATTGACAACGTTGTGTGGACTGATTCTTGGCTAAGTATTGCAGGTGCAGGTTGCGGCTTGACTCGTGTTGGTGCGGGGAGAAGAACAAGCGCGAAAGGTCGTCGCCGGTGAGGCCTCCGGGGTGTGGAGAAGACAAGTAGGCTTTGTTCGAGGGACCGGTGGCCACCGGGGTCAAGTGCGGGCCGCATGGTGGCATGAACAAGAAGATGAAGTCGTGGACGGTTTCTTGGTTGAGCCTCAAAACCAAGGTCGAGCCGGGACTACGTGGGAGCCAAGTCATGAGTGGAGATTGGCGGAGGCTACATCGAGTTCGCGGGGTTTCGGTGGTTCACCAGAAAACCACTAGGTTCCTTGGTTGATCCACAAAGCCAAGACCGGAGAACCGAAGACGGAGGTGCGGCAGCACCGGACCGGCTCCGACCGGTGGGTCGACCGGTCCGGCCCGGTGGGGACCGGTCCCGACCGGTGAGGAGCACCGGTCCGACCGTGTGCGACGACGCGGTCCGAATCTTCGAAGCGGAGGACACGCGTCGGGATCGCATGGCTTGCGTCGAGGCTACGCAGGGTGCGGTCGCCGGGCATCCGTCCGATGGTGAAGGCATCAAGAATTCCAAATCCGCCCTTGAGGGGCTTGTATCCCTAGTTAGTAGAGAGGGGCATTTTAGACATTTGGTTGCCTCCATATAACCCAAGAGGTGAGAGGATGGCGGCCAACTGCGGGAACCCTAGCTCATTAGTTTTCCTATTTTCCACCTATTTTCCTGAGGTTTTCTCTAGGACTAGCAAGAGAGCTTCACGGAGAGATCTTGTAGAGAGGGATGGATGATCGGGCGGCTTGCTAGACCTTGTACGAACCTTTGTTTCATGTATAGATGATTCGGCGTGGTTCCTTAAGGTTTGGATGTGTTTTCCCCGGTTGTTCTTGGTGGTGATTTTCGGAGCCCTCTCTCGGTGATTTCTTTGGGGTGTTTTCGGGGCTTTTCTCTTGGGGATTTGATGGGGAAAATTTGTGGGAACCCTTCGTGGTTCTTTGGGCTGTGATTCCCCTCCCAAATCCGTGAGGAAAAGTGCTCGATTTCGGGGTTTCTTGAGTTCTTGGGTTGGAAGTGCTTTCGGCGGGATTTCTTCGATTCCTCCTTCTTGGATGAGATTTGGTGGGATTAAACTTGGCTTTGAACTCCTCATGAGGTGTTCATGATATCCCCAAAGTCTTGTTCAAGTCCGTGGAGCGATTCGGGAGATCGAGATTTGGATTTGGGGGAGTTGAGCCACGGGTGCTATTCATCCCGAGCTGCCCAGGCTACACCGGTCTGACCGGTGCTCTTGACCGGTCTGACCGGTGCGAGCCCTTGTGGGTTTTTGCTCGGGTGAACGTCTTGGTGTGTTCCTTGTTGTCCCGTGTTGCTGCTGTTTCGAGTTTGGGTCTGTTTGGTGGTTGGTTGGCTTCGTTTGGTGCCTTGGGGGCTTTCGGGCGCCATCGGTCCGACCGGTGTGTCTCACCGGTCCGACCGGTGTAGAGCCACTTAGTGAAAGTTGCTCGGTTTCACCGGCGAGGGACCGGCCCGACCGGTGGTGCTCACCCGGTCCGACCGGTGTGGGTCCGTAGACTCGGGGTTTGTTGTTCCGCTGCGTTCTCGAGTCGGAAGGCTGTGTGTGTTGGTTCCTAGGTCCAGTGGCACTCCAGTGGCTACGTGAGCTTGGCCAACTTGGGTAGTGAGTCGGAGACGTGTGTTGGAAGCCGTGTTCGTCTTGTTGGAGTTTTCATCTCCATCGAGAAGAATTTTTATCGGCTCCCATTCACTCCCCCCCTCTTTGGTTCGCCGTATCGGTCCTTCAGGGGGCGACTGGGCCCTGGAATGGGCTGATCGTCCTGGGCCCATCCCGGCCCAGTTGCCTGCCTCCTTTGCCCTACGTCGGTTCCCTAGTCTTCTAAAACCTTCCTCCTTCTGCATATGGGCCCTTGTCATCAGTTTCTCTCCGAGTTGGACGAAGCTCCTTGTCTCGCAAGATTCAACACTTTTCTGGCTAGGTCCTCGGAGTTTGTCATCTTCTTGGGTTAGGTCCCTGGGCTTCTTGGAGTCAAGTTTGCTTCATTGCATGACTTGTACCGGGCTTCAAGATCTTGTCAAGGTGCTTGATGAACTTATCCCGTTAGTCTTGCTTTCAACACTAAAACCCTGCATAAACACTAAACACCAAAACCGACATGCACGAATGAACTTGTTATACCAAGGGGGTTAGTACCAATGGATAAGGTATAAAAGTTATGCCAACACCGAAGGTAAACTCATGGCTAGGTTAACGTAATTGCACCGTCAACGTCATTACGATTATCAAGCACCTCATCATCGGAGTCAGAGTCCGAGTCGCTCTCTGTGCTCTGCTTGCTACCGGAGCTCAGCGCCATGGTGTAGAAGCCGTCTCTAGCGAAGCAGCTCAGCCCGCTCAGGTTCTTGGACGACTTCCTGCTCTTGCGGCGATCACCTTCATCTTCACTGCTGCTTGAGCTCGAGGTGGAGTATGCGGAACTGGAGTCGATGTTGCTCGCTCCAACCATCACTCGGGCCTTGCCTCGGCTCTGCTTCTTGCTCGATCGTCGCTCATCCTTGTGCTTTTTCTTGTGGTTGCTCTTGTGGTCACGCCTCGACCGGTACTTGCCATCTGTCCTTGACTTGTGCTTGTAGACATCCTTGTTCTCGACCTTCTCCGGGCAGTCGGCGATGAAGTGTCCCGGCTTGCCATACTGGAAGCATGTCCTTGTGTTCCTCTTCATGTTCACCCGGTTCTCGTGCAGCCTCTCGAATCTCCTCGTCACGCCAGCTCGTCCTCTCCAAGCACGTCGACCTCCTCGTCTGGCATAGACATCAAAGAGGACAAAGAGAACATCCTGGTGGATGGGTTAGAGTTAGCCTTTCCTTTTGAACCACCGACGAGGGCGAGACTATGAGAGTCAGTCGGGCCCTTGATCTTGGCTGTCATGCCCCTATCCACCTCAGCCGACTTGACCGTCGAGAACAGCTCGTTCACGGTCAGAGTGTCATACTTCTCTGACTCCACAATGGCCTCAAACTTTCCGCCGCAAACCGTACAATCCAGCGAGTGTAAGAGCTTGACAGCCCTATCATAATCATCGTACGAGTGCACATCCACATTGGCCCTCATGTTGTTCACCACAATCGTGAACCTCTGAAACAAGGCATCGATGGACTCACTGGGGAGATGAGTGAAGTTCTCGTACTCTCTCCGGTAGGTCACATACATCTGAGCCTGAACTTGGGCATTCCCAACATGAGCTTCCTTGAACACCGACTAAATTCTACAAGCCAAGTGCTCAGTGTGCACCCGATCGAATTCAGGCTGACACAAAGCACAAAATAGGTAGTTGACCACCTTGTTGTTGGCGTCGAACATGTCCCTCGATCCTGGAGCAAGGAAGTTCATCGGCTGGACATAGCCTGTGTCCACCGTGACATCCCAAAGGATCTGACCCTTTCCACAGAGGAACGCCGCCATCCGCTTACTCCACATCTGGTAGTTCTTTCCATCAAAGTGTGGAGAACCCGAACCCCGTTCCTGGTATGCCATCCTTGGATCTTAGACTGGTTAGAGTCAATCAAGACTCGTAACCAGCTCTGATACCACTTGAAGGACTGATATGGCGAACCAGAGAGGGGGGGGGGGAGTGAATGGGAGCAGATAAAAATTCTTCTCGAAGGAGATGGATACTCCAACAAGACGAACAAGGCTTCCAATGCATGTCTCCGACTCACTACCCAATTTAGTCAAGCCCATGCAGCCACTGGAGTGCTACTGGACCTAGGAACCAACAAACAACCTTCCGAGCCAAAACTCACCAACATGCACAACGGAAACTTGCACGGCTTGCTGCCTGTGCTGCACCGGTCAGACCGATGGCCTGCGCCGGTCAGACCGGTGACGCTGGTCAGACCAGTGGACAGAGCCGGTCAGGCCGGTGGCTACAACAGCCGCACAACAAGTGTTCAAGAGAGCCTCAGCGACTTCTCTAGGCCCTGGAACAAAAACACCCCCAAAACACAACCTGCATGGAAGGAAACCCTTACACAAAGCCTAGCAAAACAACTCCAAACAGACCAAGAACAGACCAGCAACACCACGACCCAAAGACACATGAGTCCAGCAATTCACCCGAGGCAAATCCCACAAGTGATTAGCACCGATTAGACCGGTCAAGAGCACTGGTCAGACCGATGTAACCTAGGCAGCTGGGGATGAATAGCACCCGCGGGTCAACTCCCCCAAATCCAACTCCCGATCTCCCGAATCGCTCCACAGATTTGCACAAGACTTTGGGGATATTAGGAACACCCCATGAGGAGTCCATAGCCGAGTTTATGCCCACCAAAACTTGTGAAATCAAGAGAAATCGAAGAAATCCCGCCAAGAACTCCTCTAACCCTAGAACACCGAGAACCCCAAAATCGAGCCCCTTAACTCACGGATTTGGGAGGGGAATCAAAGGCAAAAGAACAACGAAGGGTTCACACATATTTCCCTCATCAAATCCCCAAGAGAAAGGTCCCGAAAACACACCAAGAAAACCACCAAGAGAGGGCTCCGAAAATCACCACCAAGAACAACCGGGAACAACACAACAAAGCCTTGAGGAACCACGCCGAATCATCTATACATATCAAGGAGGTTCATACAAGGTCTAGCTTGCCGCCCGATCATCCAACCCTCTCACAAAATCTCACCATGAAGCTCACAAAATCCTAAGAAAATAGGACGGAAATTAACAAAGCAAATGAACTAGGATTCCAAGAGATGTCTGCCATCCTCTCACCACTTGGGTTATATGGAGGCAAGGCGAAAGTCTAAAATACCCTTACTAGCTAATTAGGGATAGATGCCCCTCGAGGGTGGTTTTGGAAGTCTTCAGATTTTCTCCATCGGACGATTGCCCGACGACCGCAACCTGCTTAGCCTCGACGCAAGCCTTGCGATCCCGATGCGTGTCCTCCGCTTAGAAGTCTTCGGACTGCATCGTCGCACACCGGTCAGACCGGTGCACCTCATCGGTCCGACCGGTACCCATCGGTCAGACCAGTCTGGAGCTGCTGCAGCACCGTCTTCGGTTCTTCGGTCTTGGCTTTGTCGATCAACCAAGGAACTCAGTGGTTTTTTGGTGAACCACTAGAAACCCCGCGAACTCGGTGTAGTCACCGCCAATCGCCACTCATGACTTGGCTCCCACGTAGTCTCGGCTCGACCTTGGTTTCGAGGCTCAACCAAGAAACCATCCATGACTTCATCTTGCTGTTCTTGCCACCATGCGGCCCGCACTTGACCCCGCTGGCCACCGGGTCCCTCGAACGAAGCCTACTTGTCTTCTCCACACCTGGAGGCCTCACCGGTGACGACCTTTCGCGCTTGTTCTTCGCCTGCACCAACAGCAGTCAAGCCGCAACCTGCACCTGCAATACTTAGCCAAGAATCAGTCCACACAACGTTGTCAGTAACTCATCACACCAGGAAGCGACCATCCACCGGTCCTCGAACCACACATGGTCCTCAAGCACCAATTGGGAGCTGATGATGTGGCCGCTTCTATAATCCCTCAAAGAAATCACAAGAGCAAATGGGTAGAGATAACTATTTGAATTTGTTAGCACGCAGCTGAACAAAGGGGTTGTATTTCAATATAAAAAATTGTCCTTATTTCAGAGATACATAGGGGGTATTTATACTAGGAACATCCATCCTAGTTGTGTGTGAAATGGAAGTGGAAGATCAAGAGATAAGCTATGTGAATTGTCACCACGAACTGCAATCCCGAACAGCCTCGCGTGGCTGTTGGCCTTTGGCGCAGTCTCAAGTAAATTGGTCATAACTCTTTATTGGGATGTCCAATGGAAATGCAGTTTCTTGCATTGGAAAGTTGACTTTAAGAAGGTTCCATCAAGTATTCATGGAGCTCCAAATCTATAGGGATCTAAGAGTTATGATCGAATCTTTATGCAAATTTGAAACTGGTTCAAAGTGAACCTTGTGGATCCTTATTTCTAATTGGTGATTGTTGATTTCCAAGCAGGTCTGATCGGTTGTCCGAATGGAATCCTCCTCAATCCTTGGTTTGAACTGGTGATCCTTGGTCCAACTGCTTCTTGTTGTTCACTTCATCTCCATATTTAGTTGTACCATCATCTTTGTGTATATACCTAAGGATAACCCAAGTAGAACTTTTAGGTAGTATAACATTCTCATATATAAAGAAGTTAATTTCAGCTAGGATTGAGTTCACTTGTTGTTGTAACATGTAAACATATCTTGTGCACGTTCTTTTGGGTTTAGGTATGGATAAACTTGATTAGTGAAATCATCATCTTGGTCATCGAAATAATCATTGTAGCTAAAGTGAAACTTTGGTGTTGTAGTTGTGTTTACTCTTCGAGTATAGCAAGGTGCTTAAACCTACAATTGTACAAACCAAGTAGTAGGCTCCAAAGGAAAACAGTAAGATTTGGAATCAAGTATAGCTTTCACCTTCTATGAATGCTGAATTTTAAGAGTATTTGTTGAAGTCCTTGAGATGGTCTCATCATCCTCCCTCCCTTGACGAAAAGTCGTCCTCGACTTTTTTGACCTGAAATTAATCTATAGAAAGCAGAGGGTGGACATATACAATAATTTCTAGGATTAATCATTTTAACTTCCTCATTTCTTCCCTTACAATCTATATCTATGTGTTCACAATGGTAACATGACGTATATGAGTTATGAAATTTATTTAGATGAGCTTGAAACATCAAGTTCACTTCACTAATCTCACCAAAAATGAAACTTCCTTGTTGTTTGTGATCCTGCAAATAAGTTAGTGGATGGAAGAACGATAGTTTCTTCTAAGGAACACAATTGATTCAAAATATCAGATTTCATCATTGCAACATTGAACATTTTGAAAACTTGAGCATTTCTTACACCATAAAAATTCTTGTTGCAAAATTTATTCAAAGGTTCACATTCATGACTTCCAATCTTATTTGTCTCTGATTTGAACAAATAAAATTTTGGTATAGAGATTCCATCACTTTGCATATCATTTATTTCTTTTGAATGAGAATAATATTTGTTTCTCAAAATCATAAGCATTAAACAATTTATTCACTTCAATATCAGAAAAATATGGCACACAATATTTGTCATTCACCATGTTCAATTTGAATTAAACAAGCTTGTCACATGTTATGCACATAACACAAACAAATCATTTATTGTCAATATGTTCAACAATTAAATTGAAAATAAACCTGTGGCTATGAACACTATTCAAAGATCTCATGGATGTTAGCATAGAAACATTCTCAGGCATTTGATCAATTCCAACATGTTTATCAAGCATAGTACACAAACATTCAGTAGGAGACATCTTTGCAACTAATTAAGCATGGGTAATCAAATTAACATGGTGAAAATTATTGACGTGTGAAGTATCACAATGATAAATCAAAATAGAATAAGAGTTATGCAAACTAGAACAAATGTTATCAACTTGAAAATTTCAGCCTTTGAATTGACTTGTGTACGAATAGTATCAGGACAAAGATTGACAAGCTCAATTGAAATTGCAGCAGATGTTTCATCATGATTACTCAACAATTTACCTCGCAAATTCAAATCTGAATTATTTTGATTACCCTTCAGTTTTGGTGTTTGCACTTCTGAATTTTTACCTCCTTCATTATCATGCTTCATGTTGGTGGCAACAACAAATTGGTTTTGTGAAGTAGCAATCTTCTTGCTTCTGACATCAAGTGGTGTTGTATGATTAGCAATCATCTCTTTCTCAGCTTCTTTACAAACCTGCACACTTTTAGAGAGGACACTAGAAGTATGGATGAGTGAATTAGATTCATAAACATCCTCACATATCTTGTTATCAAGCTCACTCTTTTTATGTGGTGTATATCACTCACTCTCAATATGGATGCTCTCAATCTCACATTTTGTGGAATCACACAACTCATTTTTATTTTCTCTTGCACTCTATTTGTCTATGTGCCTCTCATCCTCACATGGGTTTTGTTGCAAAACTTTCACATCAATATTTGTATTAACATCTTCATCATCACTTTGATTCACGAAATCCTCAAATGAATTTTGACCAGCAGAGGTCGCAGTGGAACAACCAAATTTAGCAACACCCAATGGCAATGGAACAACAACAATTTCCGTGGAATCATCAATTCTAGTTATGTCTTCAATCTGAACTTAATGTGGCATATTAGAGCACTTAATTTCAGCATCTCTATCCAGTAACACTTCACACATGACAGCTGAAAGTGGAATACAACTTGACCTCTCATTCAAGCTTGGAAGAACATTATTTTGCATCCATTGCTCAGGTGGAACATGTTCAACTTGCTCTTGGACAAATTTGTCAAGAAACACTTGGTGATGCACTAGCAACATATTTCTGCTCCAAATCTTCTCTCAAACTAGACATTTGATCTCTCTTTTCATTCGAATTATATGCAGCTCCAAAAAAAAGGTGTCGAGACACACTCTAAATCTTGTAGTGATATTGATTCACCACCTTGCTGCATATCACAACTATCAATAATATTGCAACACTTAATTTTATCACAAATGACACTTGAAAAAGGCATGGAACTTGTAGGAACATCAACTCTTAGAATCTGAACCTGGCAAGATGTTTCTTCATGTTCTTGCTGAACAAAATGAGCACCTTCTCTTTGAAAATCAGCAGCAACAATCTCTTTCATGCTTTCAATTATTTCTTGCTTGTAAATGATTGTGGCACTGTCCGTTGTCATCTTCCTTCAATTGGTGACTCAAAATATCAGCTACACATGGAGCAATGGGTTCCGCATCTTCAGTTCTTGATGAATGATGCTTCTCAATTTGTATGGTCTCTTCCACAAGTGCTTCTTGTGTGGTGCGTGTAGCAACATCTCCAAATGGTTCATGCTCAGATTTCAAACAATCATTTGAGAGAACTTTACTGACTTAATTCTCCTCTAACTCACTATCCAAATTGAAATTCGAGACAGTCATAACACTAGGATAAGTTGTACCACTAGAATTGGTAGAAAGATCAATCACTATATCACTTCTCATGTCAAATTGTGGCACACACTTGTCTTCTTGCTGCACAGCAATGTTCTTATTTTCAACACACTCAGCATAAGCATCAACTGATTCACACTTGGTGACAGTAGGTCCTTTCTTCTTGTATGGAGTTGATGCTTTTTTACTTCCAACAACAAATGACACTTTGGCCTTCAAATCAGCATGCAACCTTGTTGCAATGTCTTCGCACAAATTAATGCAACTTGAAATCTTTTCTTGCTGCAGCTCTTTAATCTTTCTCTATTCTTTCATTGCATACCCAAAGATTTTTCATACTTGTAGCATACTTTCCCTCAATTGCAGCAGCAATATTAGCATTAAGACCCTTCTTGAAGTATTATTTTGCATCCATGTCATCGACAATATTTGCCCGACGCATAGCAAAAGAAACTCATCATGATATGACTGAATAGATTTACTTCCTTGCTTGATGCGCTTCAAATGACAAAGTAAAATCAGCTCATACTCATGTGGAACAAATTCTTTTCTCATGGCTTTCTTCAAATCTTGCCAACATTTGATAAAGTGCTTATGGGGATATCACTTCCACCAATCACAAGCATAATTTTCAAACTCAAGTATAGCTCGTGAAATCTTCTTTGATTCTGGAAAATCTTGGAGTTCAAGTTAATACTCGCTCTTGCCAATCAAGAAATTCCTCGGGATCAACACTTCCATAGAAAGGAAGTCACATATATACTCGACCTACCATCGTTAATGTCTACAAAATAGCAAGCATATATGTGGAATAGGACAACATATAGATCTCACAACCTCACCTTCTCTTACCAAACAAAGCTTTTATGAGTTCCCTGAAGTTTACAAAAGTACTATGTGTGGTGGTAAAAAGCGTGATGGTTAAGTGAATACACGATCAGCGTTCAGTTTTACAATCGCTTATTTGTGGAGCTTGGTGGGGTATAAAAACACAAGGAGCAATCTTTTCTTTGAAAATAAGAGCAAGTGCACTGCTATGTCATATAAGAAGAAACAATAATGTCACATAACGGGCCGAAGCACACACCACCACACGAACAAACCCCAGAACATGAACAAACGCCTCTTGCTGATCACAAGATATGAAAGATGTGATGTAACCACACACGCAGAAATAAAAGACAGATTTCAGATTTGATGCAAACAAGGAATATGCTAGGGATGATTGATTTAAAGAGAATCACCTAGCAAAATGCACCAAAAGGATGATAGCAAACTGGTTACACAAATTGATATGAAGGTTCAACACTTATGCATACCAACAATCAGATCCTTCTCCTTTCTTTCTAACACTTTCTTTATCTTTCTCAACACTTCTTTTTTTCAAATTTCTTTCCTCTTTTTTGCACTATTTTTTTGCATGATACTAAACAAGACTAAATATAATACTTGCACAAATAAAGATGATAGAACCAAATATAACCAGTAGCTATCTTAATAAGATAAAAGTTTTCGCAAATGATATAAAAATGGTTTTTTTGGGGGATTTTCATATATATGGAAAGGCACAAAAGGACACACAAAGGATGATATGATCAACAAGTAAACAAAGACCCTAATGGACTGAAACTTAGCCAAACTAAATAGATAAAAAGATAGAAACAAATGGCTATAACAGATTTTTTTATGGATTTTTGTGGATATGACAAAGTAAAAATTTATGTAGCTAAGGGTAAAGAATCCTACCGTGGCTACGCATGCTCTTGATACCAGATGATGAGACTCGGTCCCGATCTTCACGACGTGGGATCCCGACCAAGATAACTAGCTGTAGAACAGCCAAGATAAATTGCTGCAAGCACCAATAACTAGTGCAACCTGGCAAATAAAACTCGATGCCAACCACCGTCTTGAACCGGAAAACTGAATCGAGGATTCTCCCAAACACACTGTTAAAGAACCAACCTACACAACCTGAAATCAAATGAACCAAGAGCACCAATTGGGAGCCGATGACATGGCCGCTTCTGTAATCCCTCAAGGAAATCACAAAAGCAAAGGGATAGAGATAACTCTCCGAAATTGTTAGCACGCAGCTGAACAAAGGGGTTGTATTTCAATATCAAAAATCATCTTTATTTTAGAGATACATAGGGAGTATTTATGCTAGGAATATCCCTCCTAGTTGGGTGTGAAATGGAAGTGGAATATCTAGAGATAAGCTATGTGAAAGGTCACCACGAACTGCAATCCCGAAAAGCCTCACATGGCTGTTAGCCTTTTGCGTAGTCTCAAGTAAAATGGTCATAACTCTTTATTGGGAAGTTCAATGGATATGCAATTTCTTGCATTGGAAAGTTGACTTCAAGACGGTTCCATCAAGTACTCATGGATCCTCAGAGCTATAGGAGTTTAAGAGTTATGATCGAATCTTTTTGTAGATCCGATACTGATCCGAAGTGGTGGTCTGAAGTGAACCTTGTGGATCCTTATTTCGAATTGGTGATTGTTGGTTTCCAAGCTGGTCTGATCGGTCGTTCAAATGGAATCCACCTAAATCCTTGGTCTGAACAGGTGATCCTTGGTCCGACTGCCTCTTGTTGTTCACTTCATCTCCATATTTAGTTGTACCATCATCTTTGTGTATATTCCTAAGGACAACCAAAGTAGAACCTTTAGGTAGTATAACATTCTCATATATAAAGAAGTTAATTTCAGTTAGGATTGAGTTCACCTTTTGTTGTAACATGTAAACATATCTTGGCGCATATTCTCTTGGGTTTAGCTATGGATAAACTTGATTAGTAAAACATCATCTTCGTCATCGAAATAATCATTGTAGCTAAAGTGAAACTTTGATGTTGTAGTTGTGTTTATCTCTTCGGGTATTGCAAGGTGCTTAAACCTATAATTATACAAACCAAGTAGTAGCCTTGCCAAAGGAAAACAGTAAGATTTGGAATCATGTATAGCTTTCACCTTGTATGAATGTTGAATATTAAGAGTTTTTGTTGAAGTCCTTGAGATGGTCTCATCAGCTAAGCACCAGGTGATGCCTCCAGCAAGGATCTGCCGAGCAACTACTGCATGATGGGAGCCGTATAGAACGATTGTCCTTCAGTATGCGAAGGTGTTGCCGCACGTCACCTCCCTTAAGTGGAGAACCACGTGAGGCCTCCTCCCGCTTGTAAATGGAAGCCTCCGACTAGAGAGGCACGACTTGTGGACTTCCTGCCATCAAAGTGCCACTCCTCTAACCGTGAGAAATGGCAACCCGCCATCGATTCGACTCGCCTCCTGCCTCGCGACCGCCCAGCCACCATCAGACTCGTCTCCTCTCCCCTTGAAATCACCTACCTGTCGTGTCATCACCATCTCTCCCTTCTCCCAATGGGACCGTTCTCCAGTAGTTGTCGACTCACCTCCCTCACCTCAGAAACGTGGATGGGAAGGGAAATGTATTTGTCTCTCCTTAGCATGGCTCCGCCTAGAATTTTGGTGGGGCACACGAGGGTGGTCGTGTTCGCTCATTTTTACAGAGTGAGGTGCACGTCCGACTGGGTGATGACAATTAAGATGGGTCTCGCAATAAGGCAAAGTAGAGATCCCTCTCGGGCAAGGATTCACGTATCTGGACATATCACTGGTACACCTATAATGGAGTGTGCCCTAGGGTGCAGTTGCGTACGACCGTGCCGATAGCCTAAGACCCTCAGCCTACATAAGTTAAGTTTTGGCCACTTGTACTAACAGGTAGCACACTGTACATATTACATATCTCATGGGCTAGTCGTAGGTATCTTCGGTTTCAATATTAAGTGTAGTGTATGTTTCTATTAAATTTGGTGCCTATTGTGACATGCGTTAGTTGGTTGAAAGTAGTACGTGTTAAGAAATTAGAAAGATTAGTAATACGGTCTCCGCTTGCCAAAGAGAGAAGGCAAAAATGATAATTAAAAGTGTTTTTGATCGATTGGATATTTCAACTGGTCGTGGCCCTTTATATTCATAAGGTTGGAGAGTCTTGCCTCATAAGGAAATCCTTTTAAAAGTCTAAATCCATCAAGACTCCTTCATTTAACTCAGATTGGGGCACCGGTCAGGCCGGTTAGGTCCACAGGTCATACCGGTTGACTCAGCATGCAGAGCTTCCCGAAGGCATATCTTCCTCATCTGAGGTCCAAATCGGATGTTCTATATATGAATCTTGATCTACTCGACGAGGCCTATCCAATGGTGAGGTCCATTATGCATATTCACTAACTTTACCTGACAGGTCTGACCGGTTGGGGCCACTGGTCTAACCTGTGTGGCCAGACCTGCCAAATTTGGGTGTCAACAAAGGCATAAGAATTCTATTTACTATGTGTATTAAAATTTCTTTTCTCTTTATATTTATTTCTCCTTTGTGGATATTTGTTCTCCTTAATAAATTTGTTCTTTTCACTGAATATTGTTTCCCTTTAGTGAATATTTGTTCTCGCTCAGTGAGTATTTGTTCCCCACCTCACCTCCGGCCGTTGTTGATTCGCGCCATCACAAAGAGGAGAGAGATGCTGTCACGGGCAGCAAAGAGAGGAGAGAGTTGATGTCGCGGGTAGCAAAGAGAGGAGAGGAAGATGGCGCTGGCGCCGGAGAGGAGCACACGGAGGGGAGATGAGACGGTGGCCGCGGGGTCCTTGGATTTGTGCGTGTGCTCGGACACTCCGCCTCCACACAATCGCCCGACCTCTGTTTCTATATCTTAGTGTGGACATTAGCCACAAGGCGATGGTGCAGGGAATGAGAGGAGAGGCCAGCTAACTACAACAACTACTGTCGTTGTCGTCGACTGTGGCGATCGTGCCTCCTAATTGTGACGACATTTCCTACACTGCCAATGACACATTCCAAGCAACCCTCAACATCCTCGTAGTGGCGCTCTGTGACAACCCGCCCAGGAAAATACCGTACTGTCGCCTAAAACCAATCCACTTTGATCATTAAGCAATAGTAAAGTATCATCCTGTCGTTAGTTGCCGGGTTAACACCCGGTAAATCACTTGGAATATCAAACAGAGGATCGACATATGCATTAAACTCACGCGAAGGCGAGTCCAGAGTACAACATGAATTAAATCCAAATTATTACAAACCATGGTTCAAAACATGAAGTAAAGGTTCAGAGTTCCAAAACAGCGGAATAAAATAAATTAGCGCAACTGTAAGCATCACAGGATGGCATCTGTGATGTCGTCACTTGACGTCATACACCCGGTCAAGAACACCTGCAACCACAGTTTTAAAGCAAGGCTGAGTATACTAATACTCAGCAAGACTTAACCGTCGGGTGATATCTACATCACCAAACTCTAGACATGAGAGGCTTTTGGCTGGTGGAGTTCTTTTGCTGAAAAGCAACAAAGAGTAGGTCCTTACTTCCAATATTTTAGCACAAGTTCTAATTGGTTACCATTGTTAACACCAAAAATTGGTACAGGACAGGAAAAATATCCTCAGAGGATTCGATAAAGATGCTTGCGGTTGGCAATACACCACCATTCGGCAAAAGGGCTGTTTGCGCTTGTAGAAGGAAGTTTTTGGGAATGCGTGATGACATGGCCCGGATATAAGGAAGGGACGAATTGATGACGGGTACCAGATGGACATTGGCACCGGAGCATTAATTTAGGTATTAAATTTTGTACTCGTAGTCGACCAGGAGTCGTGTTAGGACAAGGGTATAAATATAAACCCTTGATGTCTATAATAGGGATCGAACATCTACACAACAAAACTGGCCTCGTGCCAACTTTCGTGTCCTTTAGTCGAGTCGTCGAGTTCTTCGAGAGGAGCCATCGATCCGTCGACCTCCGTAAGTACCGGCAACCATGTATCATGTCTAGTATCATGCAGTGGATTTAGACCGTGATGCAAGTAGTCTTGTTACCTTGCTTAGTATCATGCGGTGGATTTAAGCTTGGTTCAAGAGGGTGTCCTGTTAGATCATGAGCCATGCAGTAGGCTAAGATCTAGCTCGAAGCTAGTTATCGGCTTTATTAGATTTGGCAAGATCTAATAGATTCATTAAGTTACCACGTGTTGCTTTGGATTTTGCTTTATGTTTAAATTCATGTAACACCTTATTGCCCAATCTAGATCGGATGTTTTCAGCTTTACCTCTTTGAGATCCATATGATGTGCTTTCAAGTCTTTGTTTATTATAAAGGATCAGGTGCTCTCAATGGCCGAATTTAGATCAATCTAGATTGTCACATGTTGCGGGTTCAAGTCTTTGACTTTTCAAATGTTTGTTCCTTCTGCACGGAACCCGGATCGGCTGTACAGCTGTATTCGGCAATGCTTCCACAAGTGAAACGTGTTTATAAGTTTGTTTCAAATAATGTATGCTTTTAGCCTTCCATATTTAGATTGTACCATGTGGTGGATTAATCTATTTGTGGTTGGTGGCGTGGTTTCAAAGAAGTTGTATCATGCGGTGGATTAACTTGTTTGGTGTCACGCTCGACGGGTTTGAAAATGCCTAGACATGCGGTAGACTAGTGCTTTTCGCCTATGCATGCTTGTTTACTTCATATTTATAATCATGCTTTCATCTTATTTATTTTAATTGTTATTTATCCTCAAAAATCGGTCATGTCCACGAACGAGCAACGCTATCTAAACAAAGATCAATCTTTTTTCATGCTTACATCATGCATTCGGCTATATCCTGGTTTCATGTTTTAAAGCTCCCGAATGATGTTTAAACTGTTGACAGATAGCTTGTTGTAGCTATATGTCATTTTAATTGGCTTTCTAGCCGTAAATACGGAACTGTCTGGTACCACCCGGCAAGTTCCAGGTTTTATCTAACTATTTTTCATCCTTTGTCAGTTTCAGGAAAATTGACTGGCACGCTTTCGGATCCGACACGTGTGTTAAGCCAGCTTCTTTCGGCTTGCTGTGTGCTTGGCGCAGTTTGCTGATTTTGCGTCAACAAACTTTTTGGCACGCTCGGTGGGACCAATCTAGCTGATTTAAGATGCCTGATATTCACGACGTCATGGATGTCACCATGGATGACCTGTCTCCGGAGCAGCGGATACAGTTGAAGGATGCCATTGACCAGTTTCAACAAAAGTGTTTAATGTCATTTGGCAAGAATAGAAGTGGTGTGCCGTATCTCAAATCTGACGTGCCAAGGGTTCTACTACCAGGGGAATCGGACACCACGACTGCTGAGGAGAAACAAGAGACTATGAATGCTTTTCAGCAAATTATGGAAAGCATAATGGTCAAACATCATATTGTTTTCTTGACTATGTTCAAGCAAATGATGGTTGGATTTTTTGGCCTAGGTATGGAGAGGACACTCAGTCGAGTATCGCCTCAAACATCTACTGTAGAGCTTGGAGAAACTAGTGCTGCTGTCAATAGCCAACCAGCTCGAGATGCAAGTGCTCAGCCGCCTTTGCAAAATATGGGAGGCCAACCAATCCAACCACCTCCGCAAAGCATGGGAAGTCAACCGATCCAGCCGCCTCTACAAAGTACTGGAGGTCGCCCAGTCCAACAGCTAAACCCTTATCAGGCAATGCCCAACAGGCCTACTTTTAGAGATTTGGCATTCGGTTCTTCTGGAGTTCCACCTAACTCCACTTATAGGATAGCCCCAGCAAATAACAGGCTACAGAAGAACATGTATGGTGAGGGGTATTCAGAAATCATGGACTACGGTGCCATTGATGCTTTCCCAAACCCTGGATATGGTGCAGCTGCAAGAATGCCTAATGGACCTATTGGAAGGCTAGGGGATCAAGATGCTAATGTTGATCTTATGGTGCAAAAAATGGCTGATGTTTTGCAAAATCAATTCGGCCTAAAACCTAAGATGCATGGGGCAAGTTTATACACCTCCTTTCCCAGAGTGGTACCACAGGGTGGCTTTGGCACCAAGGGTGAAACCTCCTGCAGATTTCACAAAGTTTTCCGGGCAAGATGATACAAGTACTCTGGAACACATAGCCCGTTACTTGATGCAGCTTGGGGAAGCTTCAGCTGACGAGGCGTTCAGGATCAGATACTTTCCTTTGTCACTGACAGTCCCAGCCTTTACATGGTTTGCTTCTTTTCCTGCTCAATCAATCTGTTCCTGGAAGGATTTAGAACAGAAGTTCCATGCTCATTACTCCATTGGAAGTAATGAGAAAAAGCTAATTGATCTAACCACCTTGAGACAGAGGCACAATGAAACACCCATGGAGTTTCTCAGAAGGTTTAAAAAACTAAAGGCATGTGCTACTCTTTGAATCTGCCAGATGATCAATTGGCTGACATGGCTATTGCGGGTATGTTGCCAGCTATTCGGGAAAAGCTATTCGGCATGGAGTTTGACAATCTTGGCCAACTGTCACAGAGGTTGTCATTAATGAGCAATCAAGCTTATGGATTCAAGAAAGACTCCAGGTTTGCCAAACATAATGATATAGCTGACATCTACAACCAATTCCTCGAAAGAGCTGATCAAGGGGAAGAAGTTGATGATGATGAGGAGATAGTCGCAGCTGAGATGGTGTGGGGCAAAGAGCCGCTAACTGTGAACTAGAGATGGATAAAGCAGGCCAAGGGCACATATGACTTTGATGTGACCAAAGCTGACAAGCTCTTTGAGTTCCTTGTAAAGGAAGGCCGAATCAAGTTGCTAGAAGGGCATTCTATGCTTCGGCCTGATGGAGTTAAAGAGAAGAGATACTGTGGATTTCATGACAGGAACTCTCACTCCATCAACGATTGCAGGGTTTTCAGGATGAGGATCCAGAAGGCTATCCAGGAAGGTCAGTTGAAATTTAACAATAAAATAAAGCTGGATGGCAACCCTTTCCCTCAGAACATGGTTGTTTTTTCTGTTAACATGGTGACCGCTGAGGAAAAGGGGAAAGTGAAGGTCTTAACTTCAGCAAGGGCGAAGCAGGATGGATCAGTTAATCCTGCTCGGCAAATAACAGTGGAACAAGTCCACAAAGAAGCGCCTCGCATCCTGAAAAGCCAATTTGAGGTTGGAGAATCTTCTAAATCCAAGCCCAGGGTGACCACGCGTATTCTCCTTAACAAGTGGAAGCGTCAACAAGAAAAGGAACACTACCAGAAACAGAAATACAAGGAGGAGAAGCGAAGGTTTGAAGAAGAAGCGCACAGGAGAAAGCTAGAAGAACATGCACGAGAGCAGGAGCGTGCACATTGGGGATGTGCGTTCTTCAAGCATTGCTGGAATGAGGGTTTGAAACTCCCCACATTGAACAATTGTCCTGAATGCAGTGACAAGTACACTGAGTACAGGCAGAATACTGTCAATCGCCGATCCGTCCATGAAAGAATTGGAAGGATACATCCTAGTGACAGTCGGCGCGTAAAAATAAATTAAGTTGACGATCACCCAAGGAAAAGATATGCTGATCAATAGTGGGTGGATCAAGAAGAACAAGAGCGTGAATACATCTGGTAGGAAGGACAATGGTGCCCACCTGGCTTGAGGAGAAGCCAAAAAAGAAGAGTTCGGCGCTTGAGTAATCAAGAGTTGAAACAAGCAGGAATCAAGAGAAAGCAGGTGTGGCGTCCAAAGGATAGGCCTGATGGACCTAGTCGTTCGGCTCCAACATGCATGGTATGCTTCTTGCCGACTGAGTTCATGGCTCCAGCTAATCAAGTTGTGCAGGAAGAGGCGTCCCCAGACATTAATGAGGATGAGCAACTTGGGCTGATGGCACAGCTGGTGTTGGCCAAGCAGGCAACCTTCGACAAACCGGCCAAGAATCGACATATGAGGACGTTGTACTTGAAAGGATACGTCAATGGCAAGCCATTGACCAAGATGTTTGTTGATGGTGGAGCTGCGGTCAATGTGATGCCATACACCACATTCAGGAAGCTTGGCATGGGCCCTGGAGATTTAACACCAACAAGTATAATTCTGAATGATTTTGCTGGGAATCCTTCAGACACCAAGGGCTGCGTGCATTTGGACCTGATGATCGGGTCTAAAACTTTGCTCACGACCTTCTTTGTCATTGAGGGAAAAGGGGCATATAGCTTGCTGCTTGGACGGGACTGGATTCATGCAAATTGTTGTATCCCATCTACCATGCACCAAAAGCTTGTTCAATGGGTAGATGATGATATAGAGGTGGTCCAGGCAGATGATTCAGTGAGCGTGGCTAATGTGGAATCAGCCTTCTGGGAGTATCAAGGTATGGATTGCTTTTCAGGCAAGGACTGGGGTGAAGGTCCTATTGAACCAGTCAGCAGTGATCAACAGTACATTCAAGCAGTCGGCTCTTATAGCAATTTTTAATGGATAATCCAATTGATGGAACTGATGGAAAGTTAGGACGTGGATTCATGTCGGCTGACAAATTGGAAGAAATTGACATTGGAGATGGTGACAAGCCAAGGCCGACATTTTCTAGTGCTAACTTGGATTCGGGTTTCAGAAAAGAGTTGATCAAGATATTGAAAGAATATAAAGACTGCTTCGCTTGGGATTATTCGGAGATGCCTGGTTTGGATCGTTCCATTGTTGAGCATCGATTGCCAATTAAACCTGGTTTTAAACCTTACAAGCAACCTCCCCGAAAAATCTACACGGATGAAGTATTGGCCGATGTGAAAAAAGAGGTTGAGAGATTGATCGATGCAAATTTCATTCGGCCATGTAGATATGCGGAGTGGATCTCTAACATCGTCCCTGTTTACAAGAAAAATGGGAAGATGAGGGTTTGCATTAACTCTAGAGATTAAAACAGAGCTACTCCCATGGATGGATATCCAATGCCTGTTGCTAATTTGTTGGTTGATGCCGCTGCTAGACATAAAGTTATTAGTTTCATGGATGGCAATGCAGGGTACAATCAAATTTTTGTGGCAATAGAAGACATATCGAAGACAGCCTTCAGATGTCCTGGACATATAGGCCTTTTTGAGTGGATTGTCATGACATTTGGGTTGAAAAATGCCGGTGCAACTTATCAAAGAGCCATGAATTATATTTTTCATGAGTTGATCAGCAAAATTGTTGAGATATACATTGATGATGTCATGCTCAAATCTTTGAATCATGAATCACACTTAGATGATGTGAGGAAAACTCTAGAGTGCACCCAAAAGCATGGATTAAAGATGAATCCGAACAAGTGTGCCTTTGGGTTTCAGCTGGAGAATTCTTGGGATTTTTGGTGCATGAAGGAGGAATAGAGGTTGGCAAGAAAAGCATGAAAGCTATCGATGAAGTTGTTCCTCCAACCAATCTCAAGGAGTTGCAATCACTGCTTGTCAAGATTAATTTTGTGAGAAGATTCATTTCAAATTTGCCACAAAAGGTGTTGCCTTTCTCTCCGCTGTTGAGGATCAAAAAAGATCAGAAGTTTGTATAGGGTGACAAACAACAAAAGGCTTTCGATAAGATCAAGCAGTACATGAAGGAACCACCAGTGTTGGTGCCTCCACAATTGAACAACCCTTTCAAGTTGTACGTGGTGGCCGATACCCAAACTATTGGATCGACCCTTATACAAGAATTTGAGGGAAAGGAACGGATAGTAGCGTACCTTAGCCGAAAACTGCTTGATCCCGAGACAAGATATTCGGCTGCGGAGAAGCTTTGCCTGTGTGTTTATTACTCATGTACAAAGTTTCGGCACTATTTGTTGAATGCCGAATGCGCTGTATATTCAAAGTTTGATGTAATTAAACACATGTTATCTATGCCAATTTGGAATGGAAGGATTGGCAAGTGGATTTTGGCTTTATCTGAGTTTGAATTGAAGTTTGAATCGGCAAAAGCTATTAAAGGTCAGATGATTGCTGATTTCATTACTGAACATCGTGATCCATCAATTGATTTGCTTGAAATTACTCCTTGGGCTTTATTCTTTGATGGATCCTCATGTGGCAAAGGTGGTGGAGTAGGAATTTTATTAATTCACCCAGAGGTGAGATGTTTGAGTTTGCTATCCCAATTCAGCCTACTGTCACAAATAATCAAGCTGAATATGAGGCATTGCTTAGAGGGCTTCAATATTTGAGAGAAGAAAAGGCTATTTCAGTTGAAATTTATGGATATTCAGAGCTAGTTATAAAACAATTGAATGGCCAATATGAATGTAGAAATGATATCCTGAGGAATTACTACGAGGAGTGCAAGGAAATCTTGAAAAGTTTTCAGTTAGTAATTCTACAACATATTCCTAGGGAACACAATGAAGAGGCAAACAGGTTGGCTCAAAGTGCTTTTGGTTATAGAGAGAGCCAAGAGGTGTTTTCCACGGAAGTGTGTGCTTTCGGGAATGATCTGGCAGAAGATGACTGGAGAAAAGAGATTGTTGATTATCTGGAAAATCCATCCCGAAAGGTTTCTAGGAAGCTCAATATAAAGCTATAAAATTTATTCTTCTTGATGGGAGTTTGTTTTACAAATCATTAGATGGGGTGTTGCTGCAATGCCTGGGTCAAGAAGAAGTAAAGAAAATGATGAGTGAAGTGCACGATGGGCTGTGTGGAGCGCATCAATCGGCTTATCGTATGAAATGGGTTATCAGACACACTGGATGTTATTGGCCGACGATGCTCGAAAATTGCTTTGAGTATTACAAAGGTTGTCAAGATTGTCAGAAGTTTGGGAATATCCAAAGAGTCCCAGCATCAGCTCTGAATCCTATTATCAAGCCATGGCCATTCAGAGGATGGGGTATAGATTTGATTGGCCAAATAAATCCACCATCTAGCAAGGGGCATAAGTTTGTGCTTTTGGCGACATATTATTTCACCAAATGGGTTGAGGCAATTCCATTGAAGAAAGTAACATCAGAAAACATGGTTGAGTTTGTTAAAGAACACATCATTTACAGATTTGGAATTCCTCAGACAATTACAACTGATCAAGAAGCTCAATTTGTATCATCAGAGTTTAGAGAATTTGCTGAAAGCATGGGAATCAAATTATTGAATTCTTCTCCTTATTATGCTCAAGCTAATGGTCAGGCAGAGGCTTCTAACAAGATCATGATCAAGATTATACAAAAGAAAATTGATCAGAAGCCAAAGAGTGGCATTCGATACTCAATGAGGCCTTGTGGGCTTACCGAATGGATCCTCATGGAGCTACAAAAACATCTCCTTATGAGTTGTTTTATGGGCATCATGTTGTTCTGCCATGGGAATTACAATCAGATTCAAGGAGAGTAATTTTGCAAAAAGATTTAAGTTCTAAGGATTACAGTAGCTTGGTGATGGATGAGTTAGAGGATTTGCACATGATTCGTCTTAGAGCCCTGGAAAATATTGAAAAGAACAAGATGCGAGTTGCTAAATATTACAACAAGAAAGTATCAAGCAATTTGTAGAGGGAGATTTGGTTTGGAAAGCGTTACTGCCGATCGGGACTAAGTACAGTGCGTTCGGCAAATGGTCCCCGAATTGGGAAGGTCCTTTTCGGGTAGTTAGATGTACACCTGGAAATGCTTATATCTTGAAAACTTTGCTAAGAGAGGAATTTACTGCTGCTATAAATGGAAGATATTTGAAAAAAATATTATCCTAGTATTGAAGTTGATCGTTGATTACAAGCACCAGGATTACAAGCATCTGAAACACAGAAACAGCCGGCGTTCGGGAAAGAAGCCGCCTTTAGAACAAAAAAAATCCTAACAGAGGAGATGGCCAATACTGGAGTGTATTGCCCTTAGCACAAAAATACTCTACATTGCAAATGTTTCTTGCAGGCTTTTATTTGACAACCCAGCTACCTAAGATTACAAGAAGGTGGGAAGCAGAAGGCCTGGAGGAAGAAGCGAAAGTATGCTTCAATCCTTTGATTCTGTGTTTTTCCTCTTCAGCTCTTCCCTCTTCAACTGTTCCAGGACCACTGTAACAGCAACCTGGAAGCTTCGGGGGTTGCCGTGACTTGCAGCTTCCATCAGGCTGTCCCAGGAGGCCTTCAAGTTGTTGTATCTGTCAGAAAGATCTGAAAAAAGGAACATGTTGTTGAGTGTGAGATCTGAGCTTAAACGTGGGAATCAGATGAAGATGAAGATCTTACCCCCTACCAACACTTCCAAGCTAATGCGGCGTTCGCGTTCGGTACATCAGCAGGCGGTGATGTCTCGCAGGTTGTGTTCTAGATGCCAAATGCGACGGCGTAGTTGGTGGTTTGCCCTTTGTTCCGGCGTGGCGTCTTCTCCTTCAGTGGAGGAATCGGCGAGGATATACTCGGGAACCCCTTCAGTTCCAAAGATTTCCTCAGGGAGCAAGTCAAGGCTGAAAATGAAGAGGGGTGGATCAAAAGATTGCAATCGAGAGCAAAGAAAGGATTGACAGAAAACTTACTCTCGAATGGTGCGCTTCTTTGGTGGAGCGCTGCCTTCCTTGATGGGTTGCTTTCCCTTGTCCGCCATGGCCTTGGGGCTTTTTCCTCTGAGCAGGGGGAGAAGATGTGAGGTGATGGAAGTGTATGTGAGTGGATTTGCAGGGCACCAAGGGGGCTATTTTATTAGCTGTGAGAGCGCATTGGGAGTGATGACTGGTTGGCGTGCATTATTGGAATACCAAGCGGCAAGGTTTTCTCTTCGAATGCGAAGGGTTTTCATTGAACAGTGTTTATGGTTCCCGAATTGAGGATTTTCTGCGGATTCTGTGCCAAGGGGCAGGAGTTTTTTGCGTGTTCGGCTAAGATAAAGTTCCCGAATTTGTTCAAGAATAGTAAGGATTCGCATTCACAAGCAAAAGGCGATCATCACAATACAAACACAGAAGTTAAAATTTCATTATATGTTACCGAAATTCCAAACTTCCCTAGTAGAAACTAGTCAAAAAGCCTGTTCAACACAGACTGGGGATGGATGGAGTCGGCAATGGCGTCGCCGTGGCCGTCGAGGCGCTCTAGGATGACCTCGATTTCATCGACGTCTTCCGGTGCGCCGCCCTGGAAGCCGCACGGCTGCGTGGAGTAGTCGACGCCGGTGTGCGTCGCCATGGCGGCCAAGCCTAGGGTGGTGCCCAGACGAACGCCATGAAGGGCCACCTCATCGACGCGGTCTTCCACCGCGGCAATGCGGGCTGCCGGCGTGTCCCCGGGGGCGTGCACCTTGTCCGCCAATTGCTTCACCAGCATTTTCAGCCAGTTAAGCTTAGCGTCGCGATCTGCAGCATTTCGGAACAATGGCGGTTAGTTCAAAGTTGAGTTAGATTAAAGTCAATCAAGAGATTTACCGTTAATGGTCTCCAGCAGCTGCTTGCGCTGATGCTCCCATTCGAGCTCAGCGATGCCGGCCTTCTTGGAAATATCTTCCAGCTCGCGCCGGGTTTCGTTGCGCTCCGCCTTGAACCGGAGGGCGTCGCGCTCGTCGTAGAGCGAGGAAGAATAGTTGTACGACTCCGAGGAGTCGTCCGGCAGGGCTGGATTCGCGGCCGGCGCAGGAGCCGGATTCCACTGGATAAGCCTGAAAATACAAAGGGGATCGTCAGAAACAAAAAATCTAGAGATAATCGTAAAAGGAGTTGATGATCACCGCCTCCGACGAGAGCCAGCGCGGCTCCCTTCAGCCTCGTCGCTGGCTCGGCGCCTGTTGCTACTGCCCGCCATCAGGTTTTTCGGGAGTACTAATGCTGGAGAAGGAAAAATTAGATTGGCAAAGGCTTGAAGGCAAAAGACTTGGTGAAAGGCTGGGGGCACCCACGGTTTTATTTATGGGGGTGGCAAAGAGATCGTGGCCGCAGTTCGTGGTGCATATCCCGAGAAATTTGGAAGGTGGAGAGGCTTCCTTAACCGAATCGTCATCGGGTCGTTTGGAATTCAAGCTGAGTCATATTCGGTTGACTGGCTCGGTTGAGTTGTGGTTGGATTGTTGTTCGAGTCTAGTACTGTTTGACCAAAGTTGCCGAATGGATCGTTTAAAATTGCAAACAAGGTGAGACAGAAAATGGAAAGTGAAATTTATGGTAAACAAAATTACAAGGACGATCGATCATTCGACTAGAAATTGTTTGACACAGTCAAATGTTCAAATGGTAAACAAGATTACACTAGAAGCGTCTGATATCATTTTGCTGATATTCTCCAGCAGTTTTTGATCAGCTTCTTGAGTGTTAGACAGGGCGGAAAGCTTTGTCCTGAGCTAGTTTGATTCAATCAGGGCTGCTGAAGCTTCGTTTTGTATTTTCTCTGTAATTCCGGGGAGTTCGGCTATCTTTTTCTTATCAGCCTCGGTTTCAGCTGTTAGATTCTTCAATTCAGTTTCTAGTGCAGCTTTCCTGGCAATCTTTAGCTCAAGTGCAGGCTGCAGTTCAGCCAGCAATTCCTTGTTGCTCTGGATTTAAGCCTGTGATTCTTTCACAAATTGCTTGGCTTTAGCTCTCTTTTGTTCCAGGGCTGGTCAAGAGGATTGATTCTTCAAGGATCTCCTCACTGCTGCAAACTGATTATCCAGTTGAGAGATAGGCTCCAAAGAGGCTTTGATATCATCAGGAAGTTCTTGATTGATGGATTCAAGCACTTCTTCTAGGAGATCCACATCCCTGACTTGGTCCTGGATGTCTCTTTGCAGCAGAGTGAGGATTTCTCTCAGTTTTGCCTGGTTTTCCTCTGATAAAGCATGGCTTGAAGATCCTTCATCACCTTTTTCGGCAGCTAAATCGTCCACAGTGAATGAAAAGCTTGATGGTGATGCAACCTGATCCTGAAAGTTTTGCCGAATTAAGGATGATTTATTGAAAAAGAACAACAGAGTTGAATGCCCATACTTACTTCATTCCTGGCCTCCTGAATTGGAGAAGGGATTTGTTCAGGCACAAGAGGGAGTTCTTGGGTGATCAGATGAGGAGGAGCTTGAGGAGTTCCTGGTAAAGCTGAAGCTTCTAACTGAGGGGAAGCTGGTGGAGTCCCTGGTAGATTTGGAGCTTCTGGCTGAGGTGAAGATGGATTCATCCCTGGTGAAACTGGAGTTTCGACTTGAGAAGGGGATGATTGGATCCTTGGTGGAGTTGAAGTTTCTGCTTGTGGGGAAGATGTTTTGACCCTTGGTGAATTTGGATTTGAAGCATGTTGAGGAGAAGAACTCCCTACAGGTTGATTCACCAATGTTTCTTCTGCAAATAACAAGTAGAGAGTGAGTGCCAATGTAAAGAATGGTTTTTGAAAGGAAGTAAGATAGTAAGGACCATACCAGTAGATGGGGCATTGGCAGGTTCTGTTGTGGTTGATGGTTGCTGAACTCTGGTCTAAAATTGCACAAGATAAATTTATCAGAATAGAGAATGGTTTTGTGCTCAAGAAGGAAGAGATGTTAACCTCAATAAGAACTCTTTTGGAGGTTCTTTTCTTCTTGGCAGCTGGAGGAGCAACCAGGGATGGAGCTTTCCTCTTATCAGAAGTTGAACTGATAAGAGTTGGGTCTGATGTAGCATATCTGGACATCAGCTGGGCCAAAGTTGTGGATTTAAATCCCAAGGCAGAAATTGGGCCTGTAGCATTATAAGAGATTGTCCTAGCTAGAGAGGCAGGCACTGTATTCTGCAAAAGGTGGCAAAAGTCATGATTAGTAAGGAAAGATGCTTGAGAAAAGAAATAAGATAAGTGCATTACCTCTGAAGTTGGCTAAAAGTCAGGCATTAGCTCAAGGCAAAAAGAATGTACTGGCTCGCTGAAGATGTGATCATGGAATTCTTGCCACCAGGAAATAAAATAAGGATGAGCTATTGATGTTGGTACAAAGGGCCAAGTGTAAATAGTTGGGCTGCATTGATAGTCAAAGACCCTTCTGGCTTGCAGGTTTTCTTTGATTTTCTCTTTAGGCTTGAGGAATTCGTGAAGGAATAGCCTTGGGGGCACTTGGCCACATCCTAGCTGTCGGGCCATCATGTTTGGCTGATAATATTCAGAGGTGCTATGATTTAGCCTTCCTCCAAAGAATTCTGCTGGCAGTATGCATGGATGGATGAAGATATTGAAAATCTCTATGGATCTTACATAATTGCGTCCATTCTCAAAGGTGAATTCATAAGGAAGGGTCAAGTTATCATTGTTGAAATAAGGAAGCCAAAGGGGATTAGTGAAACCTCTGAAGAAAAGCTCAAAGAGTTGACTGATGTTCTGGTCAATGGATATGGTTGAGGCAGCTTCTCCATAAGTTTGGCATCCTTTGGTAATCTGAACTTCTCCTTCTTTATAATTGGATGAAGGAAAATGCCGATTGTTGAGATCAATACCAACAATCTGGTGCATGTATAGCTGCAGCCACATTTGTACAAACCACTAGGGGCCATTGACACAAGAAATCGTTTGGCTGGTGTGCATAAAAAGGGTGGTCTGATGAAGCATATGGTATACACTCCCTAGGAGGTACTTTCCAAGGGGAATGAGATGACCAGCAGCCAAATCTTCAGCCATTGCAATATGGTTCAGGGTTGGCTCATTGGCTTTGCCACAGAAGATAAATCTGCATAGCCACATGTTCAGGAAGGCCCTGTACTCAACTTGAGTTAGAGGGCCATCAGACATATGATTATGGATATATGACTTATATCCAACTCCTGTTTTCACTCCTCTTTGCCTGGTGGAGCCTTTGTATTTGTAAGGATACATGGATCCTGTGATATCAAGGTAGGTCATCATATATACGTCAGCCAGAGTAGGAGACATTGGTCCATGACCAAAAAGGAAAGCATTGACTCCATTTGACCAGAAATGACAGGCTGCAATCAGAAGGCTTTCATTCTTGGGAGTTTCGGCCAAAGATAACTCCAAACACTGGGCAATGCGAAGGGTGTCCCAATTGCCGGTTTTTGCACTGTCATCATCAAGTATCATCTTATACCAGTTTCTCCAACCTGCAATTGGGGGCAGGGGCTAGGTTTTGAAGCGTCTTGCCACTCATGGGGTCTTGACAAAGCTGCTTTGAAGGGGATTCTTTTAGATTCGGCTTCAATGAACTCAAGGGGGTCAGAGATTCCCACAGGTCCGAGGAAATAGGAAGATGATTTGTCCTCAATGGGAATCAAAAGCTCTGTGGATAGAGCCTATCAAGAAAAGATAGAAGAAGGAATCTAAGATGGGAGTCGAAGAAGTAATACCGAATGGACCTTGAGGGGTGCGATTTACCTGGAGAGCTTGATCTTGATCCGCCATTTGAAGATTTGAGCTTGGGGGATTGATGACCTAGGGTTTGGATCTGAGCGGAGACTCCAACAGATTGCAAGAGGAGAGAATGGGTGTTGAACAGATTTAGCTCAGAGACGTTGAACATTTATTGTCAATTCTGGAATAAAATCACTTTTATCCCATAACTGAAGGGGCATATGTTAACACCAAAAATTGGTACAGGAAAGGGACTGACTTGTGGGCTGAGTTTGGTAACGAAATGCCATTCGGCAAGAAAAATATCCTAAAGAGGATTCGATAAAGATGCTTGCGGTCGGCAATATACCATCATTCGGCAAAAGGGCTGTTTGCGCTTGTAAAAGGAACTTTTCGGGAATGCGTGATGACGTGGCCCGGATATAAGGAAGGGACGAATTGACGACGGGTACGAGATGGACATTGGCGCAAGAGCATTAATTTAGGTATTAAATATTGTACTCGTAGTCGACCAGGAGTCGTGTTAGGACAAGGGTATAAATATAAACCCTTGATGTATGTAATAGGGATCGAACATCTACACAACAAAGCCGGCCCCGTGCCAACTTTCGAGTCCTTTAGTCGAGTCGTCGAGTTCTTCGAGAGGAGCCATCGATCCGTCAACCTCCGTAAGTACCGGCAACCTTGTATCATGTCTAGTATCATGTGGTGGATTTAGACCGTGATGCAAGTAGTCTTGTTACCTTGCTTAGTATCATGCGATGAATTTAAGCTTGGTTCAAGAGGGTTTCCTGTTAGATCATGAGCCATGCGGTAGGCTAAGATCTAGCTCGAATCTAGTTATCGGTTTTATTAGATTTGGCAAGATCTAATAGATTCATTAAGTTACCACGTGTTGCTTTGGATTTTGCTTTATGTTTAAATTCATGTAACACCTTTTTGCCCAATCTAGATCGGTTGTTTTCGGCTTTACCTCTTTGAGATCCATATGATGTGCTTTCAAGTCTTTGTTTATTATAAAGGATCAAGTGCTCTCAATAACCGAATTTAGATCAATCTAGATTGTCACGTGTTGTGGGTTCAAGTCTTTGAATTTTCAAATGTTTGTTCCTTCTGCACGGAACCCGGATCGGCTGTACAGCTGTATTCGGCAATGCTTCCACGAGTGAAACGTGTTTATAATTTTGTTTCAAATAATGTATGCTTTTAGCCTTCCATATTTAGATTGTATCATGCGGTGGATTAATCTATTTGTGGTTGGTGGCGTGGTTTCAAAAAAGTTGTATCATGCGGTGGATTCACTTGTTTGGTGTCACGCTCGACGGGTTTGAAAGTGCCTAGACATGCGGTAGACTAGTGCTTTTGGCCTATGCATGCTTGTTTACTTCATATTTATAATCACGCTTTCATCTTATTTATTTTAATTGTTATTTATCCTCAAAAATCGGTCATGTCCACGAACGAGCAACGCTATCTAAACAAAGACCGATCTTTTGTCATGCTTACGTCATGCATTTGGCTATATCCTGGTTTCATGCTTTAAAGCTCCCGAATGATGTTTAAACTGATGACAGATAGCTTGTTGTAGCTATATGTCATTTTAATTGGCTTTCTAGCCGTAAATACAGAACTGTCTGGTACCACCCGGCAAGTTCCAGGTTTTATCTAACTATTTTTCATCCTTTGTCAATTTCAGGAAAATTGACTGGGACGCTTTTGGATCCGGCACGTGTGTTAAGCCAGCTTCTTTCGGCTTGCTGTGGTCTTGGCGCAGGTTGCTGATTTTGCGTCAATAACCATTTCTAAGTGTTCCAACTAATTGAATCAAGAATTGGACACGCAATTAATTCATACAACAATATTCACCAAGTTCCATCATTACAGGATATCATGGCCAGTTGATTAAGCAGTCTCAGATAACGGTGAGAGGCCGACAATCGATTGATTTAAACCTTTCAAGGTAAACCTATGTACACGGTAGGGTACCCCAGCGAGCACAACCATCCAGGCGGTTCCCAAAAGTCCTCGGATTGGGATCAGAGCTTACAGTCCTGGGTACAAGGTTAGCTGGCATACCCCGTGAGGCACCCAGTCTCACACATGCACCCCCCTCCCCGATAGCTAGCCAGGTAGGTGAATACTCAAGAGTAGTAAGGAAAAGTTCTCGCATTGCCTCATTAAGGTACTAGGCTTACTGGTCCCATTCCCGACAAGTGCTTAGTACGTTCAAAAGCTTAGCCTACGAAAGCCACTGGACCGAAGCCCAAATCCCATGCTCTTACCACATGAGCAATCCATTTATAAAGATCTTATGATTCCAACATAAGAACCTATTCTCGCGAGTGACGAACATCACTCGACTTGTACCGGTCCTATAGCATAGCAGGTATCGGCCTAACATACTAGTGATAGAGCATAGGTACCTAGGGATCATGCAACTAGGGTTTCAATTCAGCTCCTGAAACATAAATGCACAATCATAGCAAAAGATAATTGCATAATTTTTAAAAGACGGGGTTAATGATCCGGGGCTTGCCTTCACTGGCAAGGTTGGTCTTGGGCCATTCTGGACTTTGGTCCAGGCCTTGAGCTACGAACATGTACTGCAGCTCTTCGTCAGCACCTTCGTCTCCTCCATCCGACACGAGCATAAATCTACCGTTGGGAAGATCTACACGAAGATGCAAATGCAAGATTTACGTAATGACTTTTAATTTAATTAATTACAAACAACAAATGACAACCATGGGGTACATGGTCGACCACATCCACCAAGATAAGAAATACATTCAACAAACTCTTCCGGAAAGGAACAATATGCAGTTCATTATTAATTATTCTTTTTTATAGTGACTGGGTACATATATATGTAAATAATTAAATTTAAATTCCACAAATAGAAATGAGTTGGTATCTATATTTTTTTATAAATGATTTTTATCACACACATAGAGTGATGTTTCCCATTTAATTGACTATTAAGCCTTAAATTGCTTTCATCACTTTTTATTCACAAAATTAATTAATAAAATTCATTAAGGTGTGTTAGTAAGCATTGTGAATCAAAACAAGGTCACTACACCACATGTACACTTAGGAGAGCTACCAATTTAACTATATCGAAAATAACAAAAGCTACCTAGTAAAGCAAGGTAAATGCACACAATCTTGATGTATGCAATTACCAAGAAAACAAGCATAATTCAAGAATAAATATTTCTCACCATTATAAAATTTTGATTAATTCACCAAAGGTGCATTTTGGCATAAAAAGATATCATGCAAAAGTTGGTCACAAAAATCTAATTATGTTTAGCTACAAAAATCATTTGGATAGATTCTGTATAAATGGAAAACAATTTATATAAAAAGTTTTACAACATATCTTTGTGCAAATTTTGGTACAAGAACTAGTCATAACATAACCGACAACATATCCAAAAATTAGCTAAAGAGGGTTTATAGTTTTTGAGATATCACAGATCCAGGTTTTTCACATTTCTATTTTTCATGCAAACATTATCAGAAAACAGCATTGACAAGTTTAACAAAAGTTGTGGAGTTTTTCTCCAGGAATCCAAAAAAATGGGTTTGAATTTTTCTGATTTTTGTACAATTTTCTACGGAATTTACAAGTTTCAGCCAAGGTCTAATACTATTGAAGTTTCCACTTTCCATCGGGATCCCTGGAACTTCCTGCAGTTTCCCAACCATATCCTTAGTTCACACAAAACACCCTGAAAATAATAGATTTCTCGCAATGTCACCCTTGGGGGTGGGGGCGGCGCGGCCGGCCAAAATCCGGCGGCTCCGTTGGCGGTGTCGGCCGGGGAAGGTGAGGAAGAGGACTAGGGGCTCACCAGTGACCGATTTGTGTGCTTGCTTGGGGTAGAAGGGCTGCCGGTGATGGGGTTCGGCGGACGGGCGGCCTTCGGTCACTGGAGCTTCCACTCCGGCGAGCTCTCGGCCGGGGCAAGGAAGGGGGCGGCACAACCGGCTTCAGTAGGGGCCAGGGGAGGGGCCGGCAGGTTGAACGGCTGCGGACAAGGGTGTAGGCGCGAGCTTGACGCCGACGGCTCTACTGGCGGTGCGGCGGAGCATGGGAGCCGCGACAAGGCTCGGGCACGAGGAAGGATGGTTGGCGTTAAATAGACGACTCCTGCTTGCCTCGTGACGAAGAGACCAACAGCATATCGCCGTGGTATGGCGCCGGCCTGGGTAGATGCGCACGCACAGGGCGGGGCGGTGGACAAACCACTGGACAACGGCGTGTCCGGCAGACGACGAGTTTGGGCGTGGCACGTGGTAGGGATGGACTTCAATACGCCTTGGTACACGCGCGGCGTCGGGAAAACGCGGACCCGGACGCCGAGAGTGGTGAGCGCACGTGTCATGGTGCGTGAGCGTGGGCGCGCCCGACGTTTTGGCCGGCGCGACGTCGTGCCTAACCCACTTAGCCCTGTTTGAAAACTAATTTCTCCAAAAATTTGAATAGAATTGCACAAAGTGGTGAATAGGAAAGTGTAGCGGACATGGCCCTATTTGCCATTAGTTCGAGTTTGATTTTGGTGATTCATGACAACATGGTCAATGGGACTAACCATATTGTTTAGCATGTCTTTGTAGACATTTCTAGGTCCCAAGGATGCCAAAATACCACATGCAAAATTGAGAAGATAATCTATTTTTCAAGGGTCAAAATCAAGAAAGAAAAGAAAAAGAAAGGACATCGTCGGATGAACCGACAGTACCTAGATAGCAAGTGTCGGTGCAATCGTCGGACGAGTTGGTACACTGGGTGAAAACTTAGGCATCGTCAGATGAACCGACGGTCCATTTTTTAGTAGCGTCAGACGAGTTGCAGAGAAGAAGACGCGAAGACAGTAGCACCGGATGATCCGACGGTCTAAGAGAGGATACCGTCGGTCTATCCGACGCTTAGTTTGAATCAATACAGAGACGCGCCAAGACGAGGCCTACAGCACCGGATGAACCGATGCCATGATCAGAGGAAGCATGGGTCTAATTGACGGTTACGAAGATGCATACAGTAAGGGTTTGGCGAAGCGTTCTTCAGCACCGGATGATCCGACGCACCGTTGGTGCATAGCGTCGGAGTAGTTCTGTCAGAGAACCTCAACGGCTAAGTGACGTGGGAGGGGCACCAGATGAACCGATGCTCCTGAAAAGTAGGCGTCGGTTCATCCGACGTCCACTTTTCAGAGAGCCGTTAGCCAACGGCTAGCTGAGTGTCTTAGGCTATTTATACCCCCTCCAGTCACCCATTTGAGGTTGCTAGATTGTCTGGAAGTGCAAGAGAGTTCAAGACACCTAGAAGATCATAACCAATCCATCTAAGTGCTTAATTGCTCATTCTTAGACTTGCATATGCTTAGTGTATGTTCTTAGTGCTAGGCTGAGCTTAGAGCTGAGTGAGTGCAAGGTTGTGCCAACCTTGTGAGGTGATTCTTGAGTGAATCAAGTTGTACAAGGTTCGTCGAAAGACTTGGGGCCTAAGTGGCTCACTGGCAATCGTCATCGACCCTCCGGCTTGGTGTGGAGAGGCGAGGACACTTCGTGCGAGGGACGTGGAGACCTCCTTCTTTAGTGGAGAAGCTCCTTAGTGGAGGCGGCATCAAGGTGACCAAGGGAGCTTGACAAGTGCCTAAGTGGCTAGCCTTTGTGGCGAGTCAAGTGGTGCTCTTGGGAGAGACTTGGTGACCGGGAAGCAATACTCTTGTGTGAGTGCTTCAACAACGTGGACTAGGGGTGTCTTAGTGCCTACCGATGCCACGAGATAAATCGCGTGTCAAGAGTTTGCTTCCTCTCATCCCCTTAACGTTTCCGCATTTCCTCTATTGCAATCTTTGCTTGCCTTTACTTTCCTAGAGTAGTATTATGCTAGGAATTGCTATATGTTGTAAACCTTGTTTTGGGATGGGAGTTTCACACTAGAACAACCCTAGTTGCACATCTAGATAGTATGTTCTAGTTTATCTTTATGCAAAAATAGTGAAGCCATAGGTTAAGGTTTTAAGATTGCCTAATTGACCACCTCCGCCTCTTAGGCTAACGAGCATCCGATTCCTTACAGAAAGTTGTAGATCTCACTACCCTCTACAACTTTTACAAAGGCTCTAGGGTGTTTTTCTCAACGGATTATGCATAAATTGCAGCCAAACTTTGAATGCCACCACATTCCGGTGAACAGGATCTGCTGGTAGTTGACCAAGTTTTTCATCCTTTTGCACTCAAAATTTGAAATACCATTCAACATGAAAGTTATGTTCCTCAAAAACTAGACAACTTTCATATTGGGAGATTTTGAAGTGTTTAAGAGAAATTTGGAGAATGCGGCAAAAGTTTCGGAGGACATTCAAAGACATCAGGGTTTCGGTGGGGTTTGACCGTGCCTTTGACCAAGGGTTGACCACAGGTGTGTGTTGACCTGATCAAGAGGGTCATTAGGGTTTGTTGGCGATGTTTTCGAGGTGATGACCCAGGTTGACCTAGGTTTGACCAATGTCAATAGGTTTGGCTCGGCTGATTTGGTCATTAGCGTTAATGATGCTAATTAAAAACCTGGGGCATCACAACCTACCCCCTTAAGAGCAATCTCGTCCGGAGATTCGAAAGTACAAACGAAGTGGGGAGGTGGTTCTCGGAGAGAGATTTTACCCATAGAGTTAAGCTGCTTTGGCTTCCCTTGAAAGATCGTCTTCTTGCCGTGATACACCTTAGCTGCCCCGATGTTCTGATTCTGCTACCAATTACATATGAAATGCCCGGGTTGTCTACAATTGTAGCAAAGGCGGGGTGGAAGTTCTTTGGGCTTGGAAACTCGTTGCTGATCTTTCTTGATGATACAGAGCTTCTTCCCCTTTCGCTTTCCTAATATCTCAGCTTGCGAGTAAGTTTCGCCTTCGGGGAGCTGGGTGGTCTTGCCGGTGTCGCAACTTTGTCTGATCTCACGTGGACGAGTCTCCTTATTGGTAATTTCCCACTCACTTACATCTATCTCAGATAATACTCTCTTGTTGTGCCGACTTGTTCTCTCTTCCTTTTTAAGGTCCATTGGTAGATGAGAAGGTGGTAATATGGAGTCGGAGGCCTGGGGTTAGTCTTGATTTACATGCTCCATCAACAGATTGAACAAGCAGACCTGCTCGACCATGGATGTAGATAAAGATTGAGAGAGACTGTCTGCCAAGCTAGTTTGAGATGGTCCCCCATAACGTCCTTGGATGGTATCGTACACTATCTGATTCAGCACTGAATTTTGCCCCTCCAACATCTGGATTGCGCCGACAATGACATTTGACACCACTTCTCGAACCACTTCTCGAAGCACCACAACCATTGGGAATACCGTGTGTCGGTCTGACCATCTGAAAATTGGGTCTTCATTAAACACACATTCGTAAGCTTGCTCATAGTTTAACAAGTAGAACATGCATAACGAAAACTCATTTACGGTACGTGTTGTGGAACCGGACAGCACAGTGGTCATACGCGAAATTTTCATACATCTTGGCTCATGCACAAAAAAACATTCCCATATTTGGTTAGTATGTGTAGGATTTCACCACTCTGAAGTGGATATTTAACTCTGCAGTGAACTCAAAAGTATTCTATGACGGTGGAAATCACAAGGAAAAAACTCACGGCACTCACCCCCTAGTCTCGAGATTGAACCTAGGTGGATTGTGCAAAACTTCTACCGATCCTGGGTTTGTCCCTATCTCGACTCCAAGGATTTGAAGGGTATGATCACGGATCATGGACAAATAAGCAATGGAGGACTCTCCACACTGACTTTTCGAGAACCATGATTGCTCAAGAAACTCTACTTCCATTTCTCCAACTTAACAGATCGGATTCGTTCGAAGCTAAGGAAGCATTGAGATTGGCGGAAGGAGACCAAGTTGAAAAGTGATCATCCAACTAGATTTCTATGAGTTGTACGGAAGACAATTTAGTGTGGGAACTTCAGAACAATCTTGCTCATGCTCTAATTAACTTGTGAATTTGGGTGTTGATGACTCATTACATTGCGGTGCAATGATTTTAAAAGTTGGGGTGATGCACATGCTTATGAAGACACGATGTACACATTCATGCGGTATGGTGCTCAAGATGCAGGTTAGCATGACTTGGTTACCCACAACATGAGTTAGTGACTGCAAAGGCAATCACGAGCAGAGAAAGAGTATGCTTGGCAAGTCGCATTCTCATAACCAAGATACCTAGCGCGCTCCTAGTGGCAATCATCTGGCTGCAGCGCACACGATGCCCTAGGTCCCGTCGCGGCACCTTTGGTTATGGGGCAACCACCACCAAACAAGAGAGGTACAGTAGGAGTATGGAAGTTTCCATGCAAATGCGCGTTAGTACACCCAATCTTCCCAAATGCATATGCTATGCAATGCATACTCAAAAAGTGACATTTATTTTAATTCAAAAAGTCATGAGCAAGACCAAAAAGAATAAGTTCAGGATTGAGAGATCGGATTATTCATGATTGGCAAGAAACTTTTGGACGAGTTTGATACACATCACAAAAATTTGATCTGATCACATCCAGCATCAATACTGCCTTACGAAAATCACTGCTGAAAAATGTTCAATCAAGGAATTAAATTGATGAAAGATCTGGAAATTACCCAAAACAACGTTTGGGATTACAAAGCAGACTTGCTGCACCAAGGAAGCTCCTAGTTTAGCCAACCACAACAACTAACCAAACACGTGTAACACGCTAATTTTGCCAATTTTAGCTTTTATTAAAATGTGCTAGAAACCATTATTCTTGCTCTTAAGGATCATAGGGTTGCCTTTAATTTCTTTTAGGCATTTACATTTTTCCAAAACAAAATAAATGAACTATAGGAATTTATTGTTGCATTCATGCCGGTGCATTTCTTTTGATTGTTTGGATTCAAGTTCTAATTTGAATTCAATTGTTTTGTGCTTTTTCTTAATAGATATGCCTTTACCTTAAACCTTCCCACCTTTCAGCCCAGTTCGGCATTGAGCCCAGTCAGCAAAAGTTCGCAGCCGCCCCCTGTTCTCTTCGGCCTGGTTTGCCGCGCCGCACCCCGGGCCGCGCAGCCCGGCCCGGCCGCGTCGCCACCGGCCCACCGCTCCCTCTCCCGCGCCCTCAGCCACTGATAGGCGGGACCCGCCTATCATCCTCGCCACCTCATCGCGTCCGAGCCTGACTCGAACCCGAGTCCGACCGCGCGATCGCGCCGCCGCGCGCACGCCTCCCCATCTTTGTCCGTACGCCAAGGCCGGCCCTGGCCTATTTAAGGTCGTTGCCACCTTCGGGTCGAGCAACCTGAAACCCTAGCCGCCGCCTTCGTTTGCGCCGAGCTCGCCGGAACCCTAGCTTGCGCCGCCGCTGTTGTCTCTCGCTGTCGTCGCCTCTCCGCCGTCATGAAGCCGTCCCAGAGGCGCGTAAGGAGGTGAGGAAAATTCGGGTGTCGCTTGTTACCGTCCTCGTGCCCCGAGTCACCGTGGGGAGCTTGCTGTGGTTGCGCTGCCGTCCTGCTCCGCCTCGCTGTGCCGCGCGCCGTCTCCGCCACACCCGAGCCATCCGCGCTGCCCTAGTTAAGTCCTCCGCGTCACCAGCTACATCCAGGCGCAAACCACACGCCAAACCGTGCCTGGGAACCCTAGATCGGGTTTCGCTGGCGAGACCGCCGCCATCCTCCGTCGCTCGCCGCCGGCCGAGCGCATGCGTGCGTTCGCAGCCGTCGGATCGAGATCCGACGATCCCTGCTTGTCTTGACTCGAGTCAACCGCCAGCCGCCGCCGCCAGCCATCAGATCTTGAACCAACGGATCAGATCTAGTTGACCTCGGGTCAATACTAGTCAAACCGGCATGATCCTGTCTTTTTGCAGAAAACCCCCTGAGCTTTTCGGTTTTTATAAAAATACCCTCCCACTGTAGGAAGTTCTTTACAGTTTAGTCCTTTTTCTTTGTTTTAGCCCTTAATCTTTAAGTTTCTTTGCAGAATAGTCCCTACACCTTCTTTAGTACGTATCTTGGTCGTTTTAGCTCCGTTTTTAGTGTTCTTTATATCCATGTGATCGTCTCGAAGTGTAGAATAGTTTTACGTCTCTTTTTTGTTCTGTTAGCATTGTTTGGTGATTGTTTATTATTTATTATTGTTGTTTGCTTGTATGTGATTATTGTGGAGCGTAGAGAGTGAAGTGTTCGAAGGCTTTGAAGATCAAGACGCGCCAGAGTTTGAGTAGCTGAGTCTTGTTGAAGGCAAGTCTCCCTTGATGCATGCCCTCTTGTCCTACATAACATTCATTTAATTCATTGTATTTACTTTTCTTGCTTGCATTAACTTTGATGGGAACCTATTAAGGATCATACCTAGTCTTCTACAACCTTTGCTTTGTAATCGGGTTAATATAATTAATCTTGTTGGTAGCTACGGCTTAGCATGTGATGAGGACATGAACACCGACATGCGTACGACTACAACAGCAGCACCTGATGAGAACATGGAGATCGACTCGCGTACGTTGACACCTGCAGCATCATCTCTGGCACCGCCAGAGGACACACTTCCGGCGCCATTTTCCGGACCACTTACTCGGGCTCGTGCTCATGAATTAAACTTTGTGCTGCTGCTGACAAACGAGGGACCAGAAGCTTGAAGACCGGTGGCTCGTGGACCACGTTGGGCCAGGAGGCCACGGCCTCCACGCAAAGGCGCGTGGTCAGAGACCACGACCTTCACGCGAGCGCCTGCGCCATCCCCTGTGGCCGCGTGCGACGTGTGGGGACCGGCCTGGCCTTGCATGCAGGCGTGAGCCGCCAGGCGTGTTGCATCGAACACGTGGGGCCGGCTTGTCTTGCATGCAACGCGCGTGCTGCCAAGGCTTGCGTGCCTGCAGGCGTGGGGCCATGCGCCGCCAGGCACAGTTGGTTTGCGCCGCCAGGATTTTCCCTTTCCTTCTTTTGTTGTTTTCCATCTATATTAGAGAGACCCTAGTAGATTAGGACTTGAGTTTGTTTTCATTGTTAGCTTTTGCTACTTTCCGAACCGCCGCGTATTCTACGCCGCCGTCGTGAATTCAAGCTCCACCTTGTGAGTGATTAATAGATTGCTCGTTGTATTTTTCTTGTTCGTTCTATCGATTGCGTGCAGGAAAAACGATCTTCGTGATCAGGCTGATCTCGCACCGCGAGGTTGGTAACCATTGGAGGTACGGTTCAGCGATTGCATTGGCGCAACGGGTTCGCTCGTTGTAGTCGGATCGTGAGGGTCGAACCACCACCAAATCGAGATTTATCCCACTCACCAAAAGATCGGGCACTCCCCCTCTATCAGCATGCTTAACTGCGATTGTTTTAATCAGCTTGGATACTCTTATATTCAATGTTTCGCTTTATGTTGTTTTACTTTACAAGATAACTTGGTTATGTTAATTGGAACATGGAGAACCACCCAGGAAAACAGTACAACCACAAGAACTAACGAGCAATGGTCTTGGCTTAGTAATTAGGAACTTTAGCTTCGGGTGATCTTACCTAGTAAGGACAAGGGATCGATGGTACTACGGGGTATAGACTCGCTCTAGCAGGGAGCTAGGTGAGTTATTCTTTTATGGTGGGGTATCGACCTGCTAGGGGACTTTATACCTTGCTTACTGATCCGGACCTTGTGGGTCATAACTTGCTAGGGAACCTTTGTAAAGCTCATGTAGCGTCCCTATGCAACCATGCCTCAGTAGTGTGGTATGGTGCCTTGCAAACACCGCACGGTTGGTATGAACTTACACTCTTTAGTAATTATGTTGCTAATAAAATTTGACTCACTAAAGTGCTAAACTGCTTGAACCTTAGCCATCCACTATATGGCCTTGCATGTTATGTTGTTTTCCGTTGCTGAGTACGGCACGTGCTCACGCTTGTCTATTTTCTTGTATCTACAATACTCGGATTGCTGCTCAGACTTGGAGAACTTTGAAGACTACCCCGGTGATTTCCAGGAGTTCTAGGTGTGTGTGTCTTCAATCAACTGCCTGTGGAGGCATTTTATCCGCAGTGAGAACTCGTTATTTATGTTTCGTTTAAGACTATGATCATGTAATAACTCTTTATTCGTGTGGCACTGATTTTGGTATTCACAATGTCATCGCGTGTGTGTAACTTGATCCTGGCGCACATGTGATCTATGCATTCGGTTTTTCCTTTAAAACTGGGTGTGACAACACGGCTGCACAACTAGGGTTCCTTACAACTACTACACTCGTAAGACTCAGAACTTTATTCGAAACATACCAACTTCCTAGGGTTGGACCCTTCATGCCAAATAACTATGGTGACTCAGATCCAGACTCTACTCCAGACTCTCCTTGAATGTCCTTAGCAGCTTCTTCTTCTTCTGGTCCGGGAATGACAAGTTCCAGAGGTGGAACTGCCATAGCTTCCAGTTGATTCTCTAGTTCAAGCATATACTAGTCATTATGCTACAACAGGAAGTTCTGCTCATGTATGACTTCATTCAATTCTTGTATCTTTGCCTTGTCCTTACGTCTTTTCTTCTTGAGAGTAGCTATCATTGCTCGGGCTTCCTTCAATGCTTGAGCGGTGTTCTCCATTTCTTTAACTCGATACCTATAGATTTGGTGTCTATAGAATACACTTTCACCCACCATCCGTCGGTAGGTGTCGTACATGGCTTCCAAAAAACGAACTGAGGTGACAAGATCAGGAATGTAGTGAGAGTCGCCCTGAGCCGGAAGAAAAGCTTCGCGTTTGACACAAGGTACAGTGTGTCGCTCAGGTACAGGAATCACTCTGGTGTAGTGTTAGCTACCACGTCAGGGTGCTTCCCACAAAAAGTTGTGAGCGCTTCAAGGGCAGCCTTCTGTATAGTGTCAGCCAGGTTCCGTCCTTGTGCCTTACACTCCCACTCTTCCCAAGCAGGATTGGTCGGGCACACAGAAATCTTCACCTTCACTTAACAACGAAGGAGCTGGCCGGTGGTCATGACCTCACGTGTCGAGTACTCTGGGTAAGTGTTGTACCCAAAGTCCTTCAGGGTGTCCCACAAGAGTGCAGGAAAGCCACCCTCCTCGAGGTAGTTCACGAGGGTCCATGCTTCCACATTTGCCAACGCAGATGCAATGTTGTCCATCTGGACTTAACGACAGAAGCGAGAACTAGATGGGTGTGAGTGTACCAGGATAAACTCGATCAATGATAAAAGAGTACATGGTTACGAAATGGGGTAGTCATGTGTACCAAGGTACATTCGTATGTTAGAACTTGAAACGAGCAGCCATACATAATGACACAAAGTTCTGGCAGTTATGAACAAAAATTCATAACTTAAAACCAGAGCCTTAAAACCAGAGCCCCAAACTTTCTCAAATTTGTGTAGCAACTCAGCCAGGTTACGATACACAAGGTTGGGTATGCAAGGTTGACTAGAAGATCAGGAAGGTGCTTAACTAAGAAAGATTTCGGGTTAGGTTTCTGGAAAATAGTGTGACAGATGCTCACTAACCTGAGCACAACTTGGGATAGACCAAGGCTATGATCATCAATTTTTGCTAGCAGGAACAAAATTAGATTTGGAGCAACTTTGGTAGAGATCACCTAGGCAGAAGATCCTCGAACAAGGGACAACAATCTGAGCAAACAACCCTAACAAATTTATGGACAACAACACATCTACACCTGAGAGGCTAGGTAGGACAAACAACTAACAATATGTTACCTTAGAGATCGCATAAACAAGTATGAGTTCAGTTTTAAGCTTTCACGATTTTTTTTCTTAGCATGATGCAAGACGTCCTATTCGACCTCACAGGGCAATCAAGTCAAAACTCGAAGTTAGCGCCGGTGGCAAGGCACATACACATTTCTCCCTAAAATAGCTAGTGGAGAACTAGTCGATACTCACTTAGCGACTTACGAATCGTGGTTAGTGTACCTGCAGAAGGTCACAAAACACAACGAACCTTTCATGCCAACACTCATGAAAGCGTCCACATACATTACCGTTCATTATAGAAACGGCACCAATGCGTTTATCGCTGCATGTACAAACGTCCAACCTCAGATACGCTTCTTGTTGGAATGAAGAGGATCCTTGGCTCGCATATACCAAATGCGAAACGTCCACGTATGGCAAAACGTGGCGACATCACACTCATGACCAGACGCGAAGATGGGATCCGTGGAATGGATCACTCCATCAACCCTCACAATTCCCGTGATGCGACACAACACACAGAAGAAACACGTGGCTCACTAGTTTGGTTGTGCAAGAAAGTAAGTCTGACATAAAATAAAATGTGCTGGAAGTTAGCAAAATAAACCATAGGTTAATAAGCCACCTGAAAGAACCCAAAAATTTCCTCTAGGGCCTCTCGGTCTATTTTATCCATAACGGACCAACGTACTTTGCATATCCAAACAATCTTGGCAAGTTTTATTCAAAAACAGTGATTAAGGTTGTTAATTAAACTTTGGTGCATATAATCGCTCTAATACTAGCTGTGACAACCCGCTTAGGAAAATACCGTACTATCGCCTAACACGAATCCACTTTAGTCATTAAGCAATAGTGAAGTGTCATCTTGTCGTAAGTTGTCGGGTTAACGCCCGGTAAATCACTTGGAATTTCAAATAGAGGATCGACATATGCATTAAACTCACACGAAGGTGGGTCCAGAGTACAACACAAACTAAATCCAAATTATTACAAACCATTGTTGAAAACATGAAGTAAAGGTTCACAGTTCGAAAACAGCGGAATAAAATAAATTAGCGCAACGGTAAACATCACAGGAGGCCATCCATGATGTCGTCACTTGACGTCATACACCCGGTCAAGAACACCTGCAACCACAGTTTTAAAGCAAGGCTGAGTATACTAATACTCAGCAAGACTTAACCGTCGGGTGATATCTACATCACCAAACTCTAGACATGAGAGGCTTTTGGCTGGTGGAGTTCTTTTGCTGAAAAGCAACAAAGAGTAGGTCCTTACTTTCAATGTTTTAGCACAAGTTCTAATTGGTTACCATTTCTAAGTGTGTCCAATTCAATCAAGAATTGGACAAGTAATTAATTCATACAACAATATTCACCAAGTTCCATCATTGCGAGATATCATGGCCAGTTGATTAAGCAGTCTCAGATAACAGTGAGAGGCCGACAATCGATTGATTTAAATCTTGCAAGGTAAACCTAAGCACACAGTAGGGTGCCCCCGCGAGGACAACCATCCAGGCGGTTCCCAAAAGTCCTCGGATTGGGATCAGAGCTTACAGTCCTGGGTACAAGGTTAGCTGGCATACCCCGCGAGGCACCCAGTCTCACACATTCACCCCCCTTCCTGGTAGCTAGCCGGGTAGGTGAATATTGAAGAGTAGTAAGGAAAAGTTCCTGCACCGCCTCATTAAGGTACTAGGCTTACCGGTCCCATTCCCGAGAAGTGCTTAGTACGCTCAAAAGCTTAGCCTACGAAAGCCACTGGACCGGAGCCCAAATCCCATGCTCTTACGACATGAGCAATCCATTTATAAAGATCTTATGATTCCAACATAAGAACCTATTCTCGCGAGTGACGAGCATCACTCGACTTGTACTGGTCCTATAGCATAGCAGCTATCGTCCTAACATAGTAGTGATAGAGCATAGGTACCTAGGGACATGCAACTAGGGTTTCAATTCAACTCCTGAAACGTAAATGCACAATCGTAGCAAAAGATTATTGCATAATTTTTAAAAGACGGGTTAATGATCCAGGGCTTGCCTTCGCTAGCAAGGTTGGCCTTGGGCCCTTCTGAACTTCGGTCCAGGGCTTGAGCTACGAACACGTACTGCAACTCTTCGTCAGCACCTTCGTCTCCTCCGTCCGGCACAAGCGTAAATCTACCGTTGGGAAGATCTACACGAAGATGCAAACGCAAGATTTACTTAACGACTTTGAATTTAATTAATTACAAACAACAAATGACAACCATGGGGTACATGGTTGACCACATTCATCTAGATAAGATATACATTCAGCATACTCTTCCGGAAAGGAACAATATGCGATTCATTATTAATTATTCTTTTTGATAGTGACTGGGTACATATATATGTAAATAATTTAATTTAAATTCCACAACTAGAAATGAGTTGGTATCTATCTTTTTTTAACATGATTTTTATCGCACACATAAAGTTATTAGGAATGTGGTTGGTGATTTTTTCCATTTAATTGACTATTAAGCCTTAAATTGCTTTCATCGCTTTTAGTCACAAAATTAATTAATAAAATTCAGTGAGGTGTATTAATAAGCACTGTGAATCAAAACAAGGTCACTGCACCACATGTACACTTAGGAGAGCTATAAATTTAACTATATCGAAAATAACAAAAAACTAGCTACTAAAGCAAGGTAAATGCACACAAAAAATAAGCATCCAAATGATTCAATCTTTCTCACACATGTTATATGGTCCAAAACTATCCTAGGAATGCAGCATATACACCTAGAACTATTATGAATCTTGATGTATGAAATTACCAAGAAAAGCAAGCATAATTCAGGAATAAATATTTCTGACCATTATAACCTTTTTATTAATTCACCCAAGGTGAATTTCGGCATAAAAAGATAACATGCAAAAGTTGGTCACAAAAATCTAATTATGTTTAGATACAAAAATCATTTGGAGATTCTGCATAAATGGAAAACAATTTATATAAAAAGATTTACAAGATATATCTGTGCAATTTGTGGTACAGGAGCTAGTCATACCATAACCCTCAAGATATCCAAAAAATTAGCTACAGGGGGTTTATGGATTTTGAGATATCACAGATCTAGGTTTTTCCCATTTCTATTTTTCATGCTAAATTTATCAGGAAACAACATTGACAAGTTTAACAAAAGTTGTGGAGTTTTTCTCCAGGAATCTAACAAAACTGGGTTTGAATTTTTCTGATTTTTGTACAATTTTCTACGGAATTTACAAGTTTCAACCAAGGTCTAATACTATTTAAGTTTCCACTTTCCACCGGGGTCCTTGAAACTTCCTGCAGATTCACAACCATACCCGCAATTCACACAAAACACCCTGGAAATAATAGATTTCTTGCAATGTCGCCCTTGGCGTGGGCGGCGGCGCGGTCGGACAAAATCCGGCGGCTCTAGTGGCGGGTCGGCCGGGGAAGGTGAGGAAGAGGACTAGGGGCTCACCGGTGACCGATTTGTGTGCTTGGTTGGGGTAGAAGGGCTGCTGGTGATGGGATTCGGCGGACGGGCGCGCCGGCGGTCGCTGGAGCTCTGACTCCGACGAGCTCTCGGCCGGTGCAAAGAAGGGGGCGGCACGGCCGGCTTCAGTAGGGGCCAGGGGAGGAGCCGGCAGGTTGAACGGCTGCGGACACGGGTGGAGGCGCGAGCTCGATGCCGGCGGCTCTACTGGTGGTGCGGCGGAGCACGGGAGTCGCGGCAAGGCTCGGGCACGAGGAAGGATGGTTGTCCTTAAATAGGCGGCTCCTGCTTGCCTCGTGACGAAGAGACCAACGGTATCTCGCTGTGGTACGGCGGCGGCCTAGGTAGGCGCGCACGCACAGGGAGGGGCAGCGGACAGACCGCTAGACAACGGCGTGTCCGGCAGGCGACGAGTTCGGGCGCGGCACGTGGCAGGGACGGACTTCAATACGCCTTGGTACACTCGCGGCCTCAGGAAAACGCGGACCCGGACGCCGAGGGTGGTGAGCGCCACGTGTCATGGCTCGTGCGCGTGGGCACGCCTGGCGTTTTGGCCGGCGCGACGTCGTCCCTAATCCACTTAGCCCTGTTTGAAAACGAATTTCTCCAAAAATTTGAATAGAAGTGCACAAAGTAGTGAATAGGAAAGTTGTAGATCTCACTACCCTCTACAACTTTGACGAAGGCTCTAGGGTGTTTTTCTCAACGGATTTTTGCACAAATTGCAGCCAAACTTTGAATGCCACCACATTCCGGTGAACAAGAGCTGCTGGCAGTTGACCAACTTTTTCATCCTTTCCACTCAAAATTTGGAAGGTCATTCACCATGAAAGTTGTGTCCCTTGGAAATCTGGACAAGTTTCATATTGGGAGATTTTGAAGTGTTTAGGGGAAATTTGGAGAACGCGGCAAAAGTTCCGGAGGACGTTCAAAGACATCGCGGTTTCGGTGGGGTTTGACTGTGCCTTTATCAAGGGTTGACCACGGGTGTGTGTTGACCTGATCAAGAGGGTCATTAGGGTTTGTTGGCGAGGTTTTCGATGTGATGACCCAGGTTTGACCAATGTCAGCAGGTTTGACTCGGTAGATTTGGTCATTAGCGTTAATGATCCTAATTAAAAACCTGGGGCGTCACACGCTCCACGTCGGCACTTTCCCTTCACCGAAGACCTCCACGAACGCCGCGTGCTCTGCCACCGGAGCCATGGGCGGTCACACTTGTGAGCTTTGTTGCCGAAGCTGCGGGTGGCCACACTTGCGAGCTCCATCCCTGGGGTGCTCGATCCAGACGTGTAGGGCCCGCTCGAGTCGTGCCTGCGACTGCCAGAGCTTGGGGGCGGCCAGGCCGGCGATGTGCACCCCTGGGGACACTTTATCCGCGCGCATAGGGGCCGCAGCGGGCCACACCTGTGAGGTCCGCCCCCGGGGCTGCATGATTGTGGCGCAAGAGACGCCGAGGGCTGCACCTACGAGCTCCGCTGCTGGAGCCGCGACCGGCCACGCCGGCAGTGAACTCCGCCCCGTGACTATGCGATTCAGATGGGATAGGAGGCATCGTAGAGAGAGACACTGGCGGGGGATCAGAAAGAGTGTGACAAGCGGGCCCCATAGCTGGTAGCCTAGTAGTTAGTATGGAGTATGTGATGTAGGGGATGATGTGTGTGGGAAAACCTGTAAAGTAGAGAATCTTAATGATCATGCATAAATATTCTTTTTAGAGGATGAAAGTATATTATGAGGTGTGCAGAGAGCCTTAGGCTGTCCGTCCCTCCAACTTGTAAAATTGACTTATGTTCATCAGAACTTTGCGACTGGTCAGCAACTCCTGAAATGCCAACAAAATTGACGTCCGTGTTGTCCAAAACAGCGTACGGTTGTTTTCTGTTAGAGCAAATCCGTCGCATAAATCAGCGTGTAATACTTTTCGCTAGGAGTAAATATGTCATACAAATCAGCTGAAGGTCTACTGGACATAGCCCCAACCTACAAAGTTAGTCATTCAAATCTGATTTCCTATCACGATTGTATTGGTTCACCTGGTAATGTTTTTTTATGGAACCTGCTTATAAGGTTTTGAGTCATCCACAGCATTGATGCTCATATTCTTTTTTAAAAAATTATTACATTATTTAACCATGAGACCTCATTGATAAGTTTGTCAATTTTGAGGATTTGACAACTCAGTCTTTTAAAGATATTCATAAGGATAGAGTTGTTTGTGTATTTTGAGTGGAAAATGTGTATGCGTGTATGTGAATGTCGATGTCTTTACTATGTGGCTCAAAAAAGTTGAGCTGCCCTCATGACTCATGATCCAGTTCTATCACTCTTTGTACCATAAGAATATATTTAATGGGCGCCTAAAAAAGTACGGCCCAATCATTCAACTAAACCTTGTACTGTAGAAGTTCCATTGAATTCGACAAAAAAACTGGAAGATTGCTTTGAAACAGAAGATCAAACACTACTGTTCCAAGGAACTGAAAAGGATGACAACCATGGCCTGGAAGAAGCCGTACTGGAAGAATCAAACAGAAAAACAACACCTAACTCCAAACTTACCACGATACAGATCGAGTTGAACGATCAGTGAGTTGTCGATCGGAGGAGACGTGCGGCCTCATCGGCGGCGAGGACGCAGGTGCAGACCCAGACGTCGAGCAGCAGGAACACGTTGTGCGCAATGGACGCCGCCGTCTCCCATGGCATCGCCATTCTTCGCAACGTAGTACGTACCTCTGCAGCTTTTCTGTAGCAACCACTTAATCGCTCTACTACCTCAAACATGCTAGCCCATCGCATTGGCAGTAAGTCCAGCTTATATAGTGATTTGGTGGCAGAGGAAGGAGAGGAGAAGGTAGCAATAGCAGGGGCAGAGACAGGAGGTGGCATCGGCCGGACGGAGAATCTGCCATGATGCATAAAAAAAGGGAAGCTATCCTACCAGCCCTCAACACGGCCGGCGATGCGTCGGTTTCACTCCTCAAGGCTGGAGCATGATTGCCACTTCAGTATGGAGAGAAGACCATCAATTCTATCTTTAATTTCAGTTCAATAATCGGGCAGGTCGAGTCGGTTTGTTTGTGCGGTGGCTCAATCCGACTATGCACGGATTTGCGAAAAGTCTGAAATGCACGAGCAAACGTCGACAAGCGAATTATAAATTTGGAATGAAGAGGTAGCCTAATAACACTTCTAACAGATAACAGGTTTGAGGACTAAACATGCATGCATTTCAGGCTTTAGCAAACAAACCAGCTCAGTCCAAAGTTTAACTTACTAGTAATTAGGACTTAGGAAGCTTCGAGGCGGCATCATTTGCTGAACGAATGATTGACATTTCGGAGTGGAGAGCCGAATCTTTAGTCTGACTTCACATATTCTACCAAAGTAGCTAACGCAGCTAATTAGGTTTCAAACATTTTATTAAAGCTCAAATAGTTCTTTGGAGCATAAGAAAGACCATAAATTTTAATGTTCAGGGTTTCTAAAGTTTTATTATAAGAAGATATCTTTTTATTAACACCTACATTGACCTTAGCTTGCCCATAAACCAGATATTTGAAGAAAGGCTCATTAGGATTGAAAGAATTACCTTGGTTACCTTCTTGATAATAAGGGCATTGTTGGTTCCACGTTTGGTCTCCTTGTTGACGATACCCATTGTTGTTTCCGTTGATGTGCATGACATCCTCCTGGCAATGATTCCCTGAATGCCTAGTACTACCACAGACTTCACATATCATGTGAGAGTCCATAGCATGAGAAGTGATGGACATGGAAGCCTTCTCAATGGTGTAGTCATCCAATCTCTTCATTAAGAGGTCCATCTTGACGGTAAGTATATCCTCTTCTTTGACAGTATTTGTACCCCTGTGACGTGGCTGGAGTCGATCATGACACAAACCTTGGCTAGAAATTATCTTATCAATAAATGCAGTTGCAACTTCGGTAGTTAATGAGAAGAAAACTCCTGTAGCCGCATCATAAATATGGCCTCGGGATGTCCGACTCAACCCATTAGAAGAACTTTTGAGGAATAAGCCCATGGTGACGACAGGCAAGGATTGAGGACCTATGTGATTCGAGGACCGGTGGATGGTCGCTTCCTGCTGTGATAAGTGATTGACAACTATGTGTGGATTGATTCTTGGCTAAGTATTGCAGGTGTAGGTTGTGGCTTGATTGGTGCTGCTATAAGTGAAGAACAAGCGTGAAAGGTCGATGTCAGTAAGTCCTCCAGGTGTGGAGCAGACAAGTAGGCTTGGTTCGATGGACCCGATGGCCAGCAAGATCAAGTGCGGGCCACATGGTGGCAAGAACAACAATACGAAATCGTGTACGGTTTCTTTGTTGAGCCTCAAAACCAAGGTCGAGGCGAGAAGACATGGAAGTCGAGTCATGAGTGGAGATTGGCGGGTGGCTATACCAATTCTGTTAGGTTTGCAGTGGTTCACCACAAAACCATTAGGTTGCTTGGCTGAGCCAAAGACTCAGTGTGGCTGTGAGGCCAAAACCGGTCTGACCGGTTTGGAGTCGCAGGGCATTGAGAGGCTTTGAAGTGGAGGACACGTTTTGGAATCGCAAGGCTTGCGTCGAGGCTAAGCGAAGTGCGGTCGTTGGGCATCCGTCTGATGGTGCTATGACAAAGATTTCCCAAAGTGCCCTTTGGGGGTGTGTATCCTAGTTATGTAATAGGGGTAGTTACGTCTTTCGGTTGCTTCCATATAAACCAAGTAGAGAGAGGATGGCAGCCATCTCTTCAAACCCTAGCTCATTTGTTTTGCTATATTCCCTTCCTATTTTCCTTAGAATTTTCTAGGACTAGCTTGAGAGTTTCATGGTGAGATCTTTAGAGAGGGATGGATAATCGAGAGGCAAGCTAGACCTTGTAGGAATCTTTCTTAGTGTGTATAGAAGATTCGGCGTGATTCCTGAAGGCCTTTTATTTTCTCTCCCGTTTTCTCTCTTTGGTGATTTTCGGAGCCTTTTCTTATGAATTTTATGGTGAATTTTTGAAGGTGTTTCTTTGCGGGATTCTTGTTGGATGTCACATATGAGGACCTTGTGCCTCTTTGCTTGGTGACTTTACTCCGGCAATCCCCTCAGAACGGCTTTGATTTGGTAGGTTTTGGTGGAGTTCTTGGAAAGGTGTTCTTCAGGGTTGACTTTTGGTTCCTCTTGATTGAGTGAGTTCTGGGGACCGAGCTTCTAGCCAAAGGTAGCCCTTGAGGTACCCCATCTATTTCGAAAGTCTCATTTGAATCCGTGGAGCGAATCTGGAGATCGCTTTAGGTGAAGGTTGAGTTTTTCCCGCGAGCTGAGTTCTCACTAATATTCAGGCAAAACCGACCTGACCGGTTTCACAAACCGGTCTGACCGATTTGGCTCGAGTGGGTTGTCGAGAGGATTTTGGATAGGCAAGTCTCTTTCAGGCTATGGCTTTCTCCTGTGTAGGTTAGTAGGTTCTTGAGGTGGTTTTGCTCTGGATTGGTCTCGTTAGCCATTTGGTGATTTTTGGACAAAACTGGCCTAACCAGTTTGCCAAACCGGCCTAACCGGTTTCCCTTGCCTATGAGAGGCTTAGTCCTAGAAAGTCGGTTCGACCGGTTTCAAAAACCGGCCTGACCGGTTTTAGGTTCCAGCAGCTGTGTTCGTTTTGTTTTCCGCTGCGTGTTTTCGAGGGTTGTTGGTTGGATCTTGCTCCTAGGTCCAGTAGCACTTCAGTGGCTATGTGGATTTGGCAAGAGAAGTACGCGCAGGTCTCTGAGTGATTTTGGGTTCATAGGCTAAATTCTTGAATAGAATTTTTATCGGCTCCCATTCACTCCCCCCTCTTTGGTTCGTCGTTCCGGTCATTAAAGTAGTATCAGAGCCAAATACGGGTCTTAATTGACTCTTACCAGTCTTAGATCCAAAGATGGCATACCAAGAAAGGGGATCGGGTCCTTCACCCTTCGATGGAAAGAACTACCATATGTGGCACAGGCGGATGGCTGCTTTCGTTCGCGGCAAGGGTCAGATCCTTTGGGATGTTACAGTAAACACAACTTATGTTCATTCGATTAGCTTCCTTGCTCCAAGATCGAGGGATATGCATAACACCAACAACAAGGCAGTCGACTAATTGTTTCACGCTCTTTCAATTCGAATCTGATCGGGTTCAGAGAGAGGTTTTTGCTTGTAGGATTTTGGAGCAACTCAAGAATGCTCACGCTGGGAAGAGTCAGGTTCAGGTTCGGTTGTTAGCGACTTACCAGAGAGAGTACGAGAACTCCATTCATTTCCACGGTGAGTCCATAGACATGATGTTCCAGTGGTTCATGGTGATTGTAAACAACATGAGGGCCAATGTGATCATGCTCCTGTATGATAATCATGACAGAGCCGTGAAGCTCTTGCGCTCACTAGATCGTACCATTTGGGGCGGAAAGGTCAAGGCCATTTTGGAGTCGAATAAGTATGAGACTCTGACCGTAGATGAGCTAAGCTCAAGTCGGTTGAGGTGGATCGTGGTGTGACAACCAAGATTGAGGGCCCGACTGACTCGCATAGTCTCACTGTCATCAGTGGCTCAGGTACTAAGTCTAACGCTAACCCATCCACCAGGATGTACTCTCTGTCTTGCTTGATGTCTTTGCCAAATGAGGAGTTCAACGTGCATGGAGAGGACAAGCTGGCACTGCTAATCAGGAGGTTTGAGAGGATGCATGAGAACCGGGTGAACACGGGGAGGAACTCACTGACATGCTTTCAGTGCGGCAAGCCAGGACACTTCGTCACTGATTGTCCGGAGAAGATGGAGAACATGGACAACTACAAGCACTGGTCAAGGACGGAGAACAAGCACCGGTCAAGGCGCAGTAACAAGCACAAGAACAAGGATGAGCGGAGATAGAGGAAGAAGGACGGCCATGGCATGAAGTCCCGAGCGATAGTCAGGGCGAGTGACATCGACTCCAACTCCGCCTACTCTACCTCTAGCTCGAGTAGCAGCGAAGATGAAGGGTGATCAGCACAAGAGCAAGAAGGGGTCCAAGAACCCGAGCGGGTTGAGCTGCTTCGCGCGAGACGGTTTCTGCAGCATGGCACACAGCTCCAGTAGCAAGAAGAGATAGAAGGATGACTTAGACTCCGACTCTGAGGATGAGGTACATGATGAATTCTCCTTCTCGCGCCAAGAGAATGAGGAGCTTGGGAAGTTGCTCGATAATCGTGATGACATGCTTAAAGAGGCCAAGAAAATGAGGAAAGAGATTAGGGCCTCACTTGAAGATGCTTGGAATAGAGTAGTTGAGCTAGAAACATAGAACCTTAATGCTAAGGTTGAGATAGATTCACTTAAGGATTCACCTGTTGTTTCTGATGTGGTTGATTGTGGTGATTGCTTTGTTTTCCAAGTTGATCTTATTGCTCTTAAGGAAAAGCATGCCTCCAAGTGTGAAGAACTAGATGTGCTTAGGATTGAGTTGGCTGAGCTACATTCTAGGCCCTCTTTGCTATGTGCTTATACATCTTCTCCCGTGTTGCATGAAAAGCTTGCTGAGCTTTGTTCTCGGATTGTTTCGCTTGAGGCTAATTTAAAAGCTCATATTCCTACTTCCTGCTCTACTTGTGAATTGCATGATGTGAAGAATTTGAAACTTGCATGTTGGGGAATTGGGCAAAAACCTTTCACCCTCAGAACGTCGAAGTTGCCGAATTCGTGAATATATTCATGAATCTGCCTCAGGGTGGAAAATTTTGTTTCATGACAAGGAAACGTTCATGAAAGATATTCGGATAAATTTCACACAATTCGCTAACCTTCTAATGTTGTGCGAAATAAAAGCCGAATTGGCTTTGGTTCACGAGTTTGCTGTCTATTTCAGGATGATTGGGATCTGGTGAAATTCAGGAGATTAGGAACCCACGAATTTCGGAAATCTTGAGGAGTCTCAGTTCAAGAATCTTCACAAGTGATGATTTTCACGATTGAAGCTTCAGAGGTCAAGGGACGGCCAAGTCAAAGATGTCACCTCAAAAGTCTGGGTTTGAAGTGTGAACTAGTGGCAGGCTTGTAAATGTATGAAATTAGCCCCGCAAATCATGGGATGAAAAAGACATTCGTGTACATGTTCACACTAGGAATATTCTTTAGATTAGAAGGTAATCTCAGAATCTAAAAGTCCCTTCGTCTCTCTATAAAAGGGGGCACGAGGGCACGTGTAAAGGGGTTCACAACTTTTGAGGCAAGCATAGACTTTCGGGGATTCCTTGTCCCTCAACTCTTCTTGACTTTCGTGTGTTTGCTTTGGAATCTTGTGTTCGGGGACGCCATCCGATTTTTGGACTCCCCAACATTGGCGCCCACCGTGGTCTCAGTCGAAAACCAACTCACGATGCCTCCACAGAAGAAGTCCAAGAAGAACACACCCACTGAGGCCGACCAAGAAGATCACTACACTGAAGAAGACAACAAAATCTCCCTCACTGCAGAACCCTCGCAAATTACAAACCAAGATAAAAGAGCAAAACTAGAAGCTCTACAAAAAGCACAAGCTGAAAAAGTGGTGCACACTTTGGAACCATTTGCTGAAGAGGAAGCCGATGAAGAAGACGATCAGGCTATAGACAGAGAGCTGGAAAGAGTACAACAAAAAGTACAACAACTTCAGAAAGAGAAAGACAAATTTGCGAACCAGCTGGAAGCAAAAAGAAAGGCTTCAGAAAAGCTATAGAAACAAAACCAAGCAAAAGAGCAAATAGAAAGAATGCAAAGAGAAATCAAAGAAATGAAAGAACAAGAAAACAGTTCACTGTGGCATGACTCACCACATCAGAACTCTAGCCAAAACAGAAGAACCCCAAAAGAAAGTTTCTCCGTGGGTAACGGAATCTCGCAGTTCGCGGATCCAGATTCACTGCTCTCAATTGGATTGCAAACTGCACCATGGCCACCAAAGTTCAAGCCAGTCTCTCTACCAAAGTACAACGGCTATGGAAATTCTAGACAGTTTCTCATGAGATATGAATCAGCTGTGAATTCAGCAGGAGGATATGATGTCGCACTAGCCAAATCCTTCATCATTGCTTGTGAAGGCCGAGTCCTCAACTTGTACTCTCTACTATAGCCACACTCAATCTGCAGCTGGGTTGATCTCAAGACAAAGTTCATTCAAGCATTCCAAATAATCAAATCTGTACAACTGCAAGCAGAAAGTTAGAGAGCCATTGCAGAACTTCGTAAGAAGGTTCATGCAATAGAGATCCTAGATTCCGGAAGCAGATGACAATACAACGATACAAGCGCTGATCAAAGTTCTGAATCCAGGATCGACAGCCTCACATTTGACCAGAAAGGAGCCTAAAAGCATTGACGAACTCTTTCACGAACTAGAAGAATACATCAAGTCCGATGAAGATCATCGCAGAAGAGTTGCTGAGTGGAATGAAGCAAAGCAAGGCAGCAGAGGAACAACATGGAGACCTCACTTTCAAACCCCACGAAACATCAACAACGTGGAAAACCCTCAGTTCAATCAGGACAATAGACTGAGCACAAGAGGAGGTCTTGCATCTAGGGGAAGAGGAAGGGGAAGAGGACCCCCGAAAATTCAGAATCATGACCCAAACGATCCATACTTCTACTGCCAATATCATGGAAAAGGCCATAGGTTTGAAGCGTGCCCAGAAACCAAAAAGAACATAGCTAGAATCCAGTAAGAGAAAACCATGTGAGCATTGCCTCCACAATGCCGAACCAATTTCGTCCAAGCCTCTGGCAACCACAATTCGTGGGTCCTCAACCAAATCCAGTCACAGTGTAGCAGTTGCAGTTGTCACAGCCATCCTGGCAGCCTTCTCAGTAGTTCTAACCTTAGTCTCAGGCAATTCAAGCCATTCAACAACCACAGCTAATTCAAGAAATATTGTCGTCACCCCCCGATAATTTATCAAGGCCAGAGTCGAGTTCAAGAACTCACAACCCAAAAGCATTGCCCTCTTTCAGAACTATCATTCCCATTACAGGAGGCTCAACCATGGAGTTTGAAACCAAGAGGCAGAGAAACAACTATTGTAGATCTGTGAACACAATTATCAATGATGGTCCAGCAGCACAGCCAGAATGGGCCAAAGTACCAATAACTTTCACCAAACAAGATTTAAAGCTCAAGTCAATGAACCACAATGACATCATAGTCATTGAGATGAACATGGCTAGATGGGTTATAGGCAAAATTCTGGTAGACAATGGAAGTTCAGCAGACATCTTATTCATGAAAACTTTTGAGAAGATGAGCTTGAGTCAATACATGCTGCAACCACCGAATACCCACTATTGGGTTTCAGAGGAAAACCAATCAAGCCAGAGGGAAAGATAGCTCTACCTGTATCCTTCGGAGATCTTGACAATGCTAGAACCGAAACCCTTACTTTAGACGTAGTTGACATGTATCATCCACACCTCACGATTTTTGGCAGAGGTTTCATCAACAAATTTGATGTAGTCATAAGGTAGCAGTTCTTATGCATGAAGATCCCAACACCCAAAGGGGTTATCACAGGCTTCGGTGATCAACAAGAAGCCAGAAATATTTAGAAAGGCTTCACAGCAGGCCAAACCAACGTGCATCAGCTGAACTCTACTAAAGACAAGAAAGAACCCTATATTGGGCCAAGCGAGACAAAGAAAAGATCGAGATAGTTGCTGATGGTGAAACCAAGAAAGTGTACTTAGATGACATGCCCGACAGAGCAGTGGTGATAGGGGCTCATCTTAGCCCCGAAGAAGAAAAAGAGCTTGTGCAATTCTTGAACAAGAATAAAGATGTCTTCACATGGTCAGCCAAAGACCTGCAAGGTGTCGACAGAGATATCATCGAGCATGCTCTGGAGACAAATGACAAAATAACCCCGAAAAAGCAGAAACTCAGGAAAATGTCCAAAGAAAAAGTAAATGCAGTAGAAGCTGAGGTGTAGAGACTTCAGCATGCCAAGGTGATTAGAGAAGTCATGTATCCTGTATGCGCTAGCCAATACTGTACTAATTAAGAAGAAGAATAGAAAGTAGAGAATGTGCGTTGAGAGACATGGGTACCCATGGGTCCCCACCGACCACGGTCTCGGAGGTCCTTGTTAAGTGGACCCGACCTCTCAGAAGCCCCGCCGACTTGCAAGTGGGCCTAGAGACCTTATCCACAATCCCGACGACCTCAGAAGAACTCGGGCGACCTCATCCAGAATCCAGAAGACCTACCGGGCTTGTTGCGCAAGCTTCTCCCATGAATCGCAGTGCGACGCCGCCAGTAGGTCCGTGGATCGCGGGATCCCCTCTGTAATCATGGAAGATGACCTTCCTAATCTGTAATCGTCCCCGATGAGGGTCCACCAACCTTGAATGGAAGCTCTAGCCCGCTGGCCATATAAGGCGGCCTAGAGCTCCACCCAAGGGGACTTGCCCATTCAAGCCTAATTCCACCACATACTAGATGTAGGGTTTACTCTCCCGAGGCCTTAACCAGTATAAACCATCGTGTCCTTTGCCATTCTCGTCGTGTTCCGAGTTCTCCCAGCGAACTACCACCTACGCTCTTAGGTCCTGATCCCCCATCAATCAACCTACAACCGCTTGGGTAGCTTCCTAGTGGATCTGCCAGGTCTCACCTCCTGATAGTTGGCGCGCCAGGTAGGGGTGATCTGGAACTCGCTGTGCAGCAGGTGGCCCGATCGGGTGTCGTCTTTTCGGTGAGCATGGTGGACATCCTCACCAACCCTCTGGAGATCCGCTTCGGCTCCTTCACGGCGACCTCAACCACACTGGCGGCAGCGACCTCCCCGACGGTCTCCATGAAGGTTCCGGTGACGTCTGTTGCCACCCCCAGTTCTAATCTGAAGTCGAAGGCCCACCGGCCCAAACCCTATGATATCATTCAGGGAATGGAGCGAGTCATCAACATGATGGAGGAGACCCTCCAGATATGTGAGAGAGCATAATGCTTCGTGGCTGCCGGTTACGGAAGAAGATCGACTAGGAGCATAATGCTTCACGCAGTGCGCGAACCCCCACGTTTCCAGACGTCGGCAAGTTCCAGAAGGCCCGGATCTGCGTCTCTCCCAACGACAAGAACTCCACCCGGCAGCATATCCTGGTGGTTTCAGCGAACGAACCACCACGGGTCAGCGCGACAGACTCCGAGGAGGCACGTTGGATCCAAGGCAACGCCAACCACGCGCAGAGGCGGGCGGAAGAGTAGAGCCAGGCGGTACCTCCGTGTACCTGTGACCTACGTCTCGAGTTCGAAGAAGCAGGGCTGCCGATGTTCAACATCCCTCAGGCCTTCTTGGGTGCGGCTATGGCACGTCTCTAGGAGGCCAACCCCTCGCACGAGGCTGATGCGGCCATGTCTTACCTCCGGGTCACCACAACCCTAGTGGAAGAAAAAAGCGTGGCGTCCAAGTACGCTGTGTCTACGTCGAGCCGGCATTCGCGCAGTCGATCCAATCGACCTGTGCATAGAAAGCTCTCCACCATTAAGGAGGAAGTCAACCAACCCCGGGCGAACGCCGCACAGGGTGCCGACCTACGCGCCAACCTTGACAAGAACAGGCGCGGCCGCGACACTCACGGCTACATCGACTAGCGCCATCGCGAGAGCGAAGAGTGGGAGCTTCGACTTCGCCTGGACTACGATCGCGAGTACGGTCACCCGGGCACCGTCCACCGCATCATGGAGTGTGTAGAACGCGATCGTCACGACGTCGAGAACAGATGACGTGCACAGTACAAGGCGGATTATGACCACCCTAAGGGTCTAGTCCCTAACCAGGATCGCTAGCCCAGATCCCAGGTCATGGCCCCCAGGTTGGAGACAACAGCGACGACATGGCCGTCACTGCCTTCCCCATGTTGGCACCTCATCTCTGATTGGTCGCCTACCCTAACAACTTCAAACCAAACATCCAGAAGTACGACGGTCGCTCCAACCCCAACATCTGGTTGTCGACCTACTACGTCGCCGTTAAGGCGGCTGACGGCAACTTCGATCACATGGCGGCCTACTTCCCGCTGGTGATGGGCGACGAACCGTCGCTTTGGATCAACCACCTACCGACTGGCAGCATCACGTCTTGGCCTGGCCTGTCCCAGTCCTTCACATCGAACTTCCAGGCGACATACAATCGCCCTGGAAACGCCTTCAACCTCGGGAGGGTGACCATGAAGAAAGGTGAGTGGCTTCTCGACTACACCAACCGGTTCTTCGAGAACCGCAACACATGCGTTGGCGTCCGGGACGACAAGGTCGTCGACAATTACAAAAAGGGCTGAGGGATCGCAAGGTCTTTGAGAAGATCCACGAGTCGGGCACCACCGCTGTCGTGCCGCTCATGGATGTCATAAACAAGCTCATCGACACCAAAGAGGCGCTGATCAACTAGTTTGACTCCGACGCCAAGCACAATGTAGGCACCTCCGGCGCCGTCGAGGATTCCAGCTCCAAGTTCTGCAAGCGACCTTCAGAGGTGCTCGCAGCGGACGGACGCCGACCTTTGACGTTCAACGTCGATGAGTTCAACGCGGTGCTTGACAGCCCCTACATGTTCCACGAGAAGGCACTCACACTGTTCGCGAGTGCCAGCAGTTCAAGAGGGCGTTCCGCATGCTCGAAGACCCGAAGCGATCCAGAAGTGGCGCCGACCGATCATCCTCACGTCGCTACAACAACAACTGCCGTGACGATCGATGTGGATGTGGAAACAACGATCTCTGTGACGACTAGTGACATGATAACCCGCAGCCAGAGGACCGCGGCGACGAGCACGACCTGCCTCCCCTACCGGAGACAGGCAACCCCAATGGCCCGTTCCAGCAGGCCAAGAGGTCGATCAACATGATCGTTGGCACCCTGAAGTCCAGCACGAGTAGGAGGAGGTACCGCAAGGATAACCGTGAGATACAGCTTATTAACACCAAGCATCACAGCCCCTGTGTTGGTCAGAGCAGCCTATCACATTCTCCTGGACTGATCAATGGGTCCACATCCCAGATCCCAGGTTGTACCTACTCGTCGTCGAGACCATAGTTGAGGGCGCCCTGCTGCCCTAAACCCTCACACCTAAACCCTCATCGACGGAGGAAGCAGGCTCAATGTCATCTTCGTCAACACCCTGAAGAAGATGGACTTCGACTTCAAGAGGCTTACAGAATGCAATGAACCCTTCTTCGGCATCGTCCCTAGCAAGGTGGCCTACCCCATGGGTCGGGTCTCCCTCCCAGTGATGTTCGGCACGGAGGAGAACTTCCGCACGAAGTACCTCAGCTTCAAGGTCCCAGACTTCAAGTCCTCTAACCACGCCATCCTAGGTCGCCCCATGCTAGCAGGTTTATGGCTGTCACACATTACACCTATCTGGTGCTGAAGATGACGGCTCCCCACGGAGTCCCCATCGTCTATGGCGACCTGATCGTCTCGTTCAAGTGTGACAATGAGGCCCTAGAGATGGCCACGACGAACGCCTGCTTCCATGCCTCAGCTGTCATGGTCACCGAGGCCAAAAAGGTTTTTTTGACCGACCTCACCATCTCAGAGCAAAACCGCATCGAGACCGCCCTGGATGCCACGCCAGTAACGAAGAAGGTCTGCCTCAGCCTTGCCGACCCTCCAAGATGGTGGTCATCGATGACAACCTCGGGGAGAAATAGAAACTCGCGCTCACCAGTTTCCTCTAGGATAACGCTGAAATATTCGCATGGAGCCCATCGGATATGCCAGGTGTCCCAAGGCAGCTGGCTGAGCACTCCTTGGATGTAAGCAAGACGGCCAAGCCTGTCAAGCAGAAGCTACGCCGCTTTGCGAAAGATGGCAAGTTGGTCATTAGGGTAGAAATCATAAAGCTCCTAGCTGCCGGATTCATCCGCGAATATAAAAACCCGGTTTGGCTCGCCAACCTGGTGCTTGTACCGAAGAAATCTAGTCAATGGAGGATGTGTATCGACTCAATGGAGTATGTGTATTGACCACACCGATCTCAACGGGCGCTACCCTAAAGACCCCTTCCCTCTTCCGCGCATTGACCAAGTCGTCGACTCCACAGCGGAAAGCGTCCTGCTATGCTTCCTCGATTGCTACTTAGGCTATCACCAGATAGCCTTGAAAGTCTTTGATCTGGACAAGACGGCATTCATAACGCTGCACAACATATACTACTACATGGCCATGACTTTTGGCCTCAAGAACGCTGGAGTGACCTACCAGAAGGCCATCCATAAGTGCTTGGAATCCCAGATCGGAAAGAACGTCGAAGACTACGTCGACGACGTTGTCGTCAAGACCACTACCGAGGACGACCTCATCGCCGACCTTGCTGAGACCTTCGCCAACCTCCAGCATTACTGCTGGAAGCTCAACCCAGAAAAGTGTGTCTTCGGTGTCCCATCCGGCAAGCTCTTAGGCTTCATGGTGAGCCACCGGGGCATCAACGCGAAGTGCACTAAGGTCGACACCATCTGTAAGATGAAGCGACCTACTAGGAAGAAAGACGTAATAAAGCTCACCGGCACGATGGCGGCTTTAGGTCACTTCATCAGCAAGCTTGGGGAGAAAGGCCTGTCCTTCTTCAAGCAACTGAAAAAGTCCAACAAGTTCGAGTGGACAGACGAGAAGGATCAAGCGCTCGAAGAGTTGAAGACCTTCCTCATGCCGCCTCTGATCATGGTGCCCCCGGTGCCTAAAGAGACCTTGCTGCTCTACATCTCCGCGTCAACCCAGATGGTCAGTGCGGCCTGGTGGCCAAACAACCTGAAGAAGGTCACCCATGCCCCATCTAATGACCCGTCTACTACATCAGCGAGGTCTTATTTGACAGTAAGATCAGGTACTCGCAACCCCAGAAGATGTTATACGCTCTCTGCATCACCTCACGCAAGCTGCAACATTACTTTTAGTCGCACAAGATCAAGGTCGTCTTCAGCTTCCCCCCTAGGTGAATTATTTCATAGCCATGATACCGTAGGGCGAGTTGGGAGAATTTGAGCTTGAGTTCTGTCCACGACAGGCCATCAAGTCCCAGATCCTCGTAGACTTCGTCTCTGAGTGGACATAGATCCAGCAAACCCCACCAATGGAAAAGACGGAGCACTGGAAGATGTACTTCGATGGTTCCCTAAACCTTGAAGGAGCAGGCGCGAGCGTACTCTTCATCTCACCACAGGGTGATCACCTGAAATATGACCTGCAGATCCACTCCAATGCGTCCAACAATGGCACAGAGTACGAAGCTTTGATCCACGGATTGCGCGTCACTGTTTCCCTGGGCATCATGCGCCTCATTTTTTATGGCGACTCCAAGGTCGTCATCGACCAAGTCAACAAGGCGTGCGACATCAAGAAAAATTCGATGAACACCTACTACTCCGAGGTACGCAAGCTCGAGGCTCACTTCATGGGCCTGGAGTTTCACCATGTTTGCCGCGACAACAACATGGCGGCCAACGTCCTTTCCAAGATAGGGTCAAAACACGCACTAGTCCCGGCTGGCATATTCGTCCCAGACCTACGCAAGCCATCGATCAGGTGCCTCAGGGACCCAAAAACATCACCGGGCGACATACCTCCTCCAGGCGGCCGTGACGTCCTCATGACAGAGGCAGAAGATGACTAGCGCCTCGACTTCATCACCTATATCCTGGAGAAGCGCCTTCCTGAAGACAAGGTCGAGCGTGAGAAAATCATCAGGTGTAGTGCCAACTACATCATCATCGGGACGGAGCTATACCAGAGGTCCACCTCCAACGGCGTGTTGGTGAAGTGCATCCTTCGATCTGATGGTCTTCAGCTCTTACAGAAGATCCACAGCGGGGAATGCGTCAACCACGCGGCCTCCGCGAACCTAGTGGGAAAAGCCTTCAGGTCGGGCTTCTATTGGCCCACCGCCCTGGCTGATGCCCAAGACCTGGTTTGGCGATGTAAAGGGAGTCAGTTCTTTGCCAAGCTGCAGCACGTTCTGGCTCAAGCCCTGAGAAGAATACCACCATCTTGGCCCTTTGCTATATGGGGTTTGGATTCAGTGGGACTGTTCAAAATGGCTCCTGGTGGCTATAGGCACATTTTGGTGGCGGTGGATAAGTTCACCAAGTGGATCGAAGTTAGGGCCGTCGCCACTGTCACGTCGAAGGAGGCAACAAAGTTCATGGAAGACATCACCCACCGCATCGGGGTACGCAACAGGATCGTCACCGACCTAGGAACGACCTTCACAGGGTTTGATTTCTGGGAATTCTGCCAAGACAGCCTCATTGAAGTCTAATACTCCTCATTGGCACACCCGCGCTGCAACGGCCAGGTCAAGCGAGCGAATGGCATTTTGCTTCAGGGCATCAAAGATCGCATCTTTGACGACGCCTCACAATACGCCACAAGATGGCTGGCTGAGCTGCCCAACGTAATCTGGGGCCTCCGGACCCAGGTCAGCTCAGCTACGGGTATTCACCCTTCTTCCTGGTATATGGGTCAGAGGTTGTCATCCCCACAGACTTAGCATTTGGTGCTCCACACATCCAACAGTACGAAGAGGGCACATAGGAAGGGACGTGCAAGGTCTACCTTGACAGCATCAAGGAACACCGCGTGGACGCACTAATGCGGCACACACAACATGAGCAGCAGCTGCGTTGCTACCACGACCGCAATGTGCACGAGCGGTCCTTCAACGTGGGAGACCTGGTCTTACATCACATCCAAGACACCAAGGGAATGCACAAGCTCTCCGCCCCTTAGGAAGGTCCCTTCATCGTGATGGAGGTCATCGGTCCAGCGACTTACTGCCTCCAGTGGGCCAACGGCCAGGGCGTTCCTAACGTTGGGAACACTGAGCATTTATGTCGCTTCTACCCTTAGAAGATGTGTATCAAAATAAAAGCTATGTACTCTCCCCTTTTGTAATTTTTATTCAATAAAGAAAGAGATCCCTTGTTCGGCAACCCCTCTGTCGACCAGCTTTTCGGTCTCCCCTTTTACTTTATGTTTTCCCCTCCCCCTCGAAACGCTCAGGGGCTTGGTCTAGGCTAGGCCCCGAAGCGCTCGGGGGCTTGGCTTTGCCAACCTAAGGGTCTCACGACCTGAGGGGGTTTTTTGCATACCTTACGCTTTCAAGTTCCCATCGTATGATCAGCTTTCGCTCTCCTTATGTATGTTCCTAAGTCGCTGGTTCGCGAGACCTAGGGTCCATGACCCCCCTCCGCGCGCCGGCTGTGCCTATGTCTCCACGCTGAGCCGCACAGTCGGTAAGCTAATCCTCCACTGAGTTGGGTTAGAATAGGGTTTCTCTTACGACCTAGTTATTTTCGAATGCGCATAATGATAGTCCTTGCTACTCAAATGATGCATACAATTTATTATGGGCAAAAGGTTTATTATGATGCAAGTTCATTTACACCATCCGAACCTCGGCCTAACCCGCATCTACAGCTTATTTCAGCACAACTCAGCCAGTGCCGAAGTCGAACTTGTTGACGACCTCCTCCGTGGCCGCCACGACATCCTCGCGCCTCACCAAGCCGGACAAGTCCACGTCTTTTCGAGACCTTCTGCAGATCGAACGACGGATTGTGGTACTTCACCGTCGACAGCGCCACAGCCGCCGCAAGCTTGGTGGTGTCTAGTAGCAGGCCCTTGATGCGGCCTTCGGCTTCATCCAGCCAGTTGATCAGCGGCTTTGGCTCCACTCCCTCCTCATGAGGGACGTAGAGGTCCATGACGTACTGGGCGGTGTCCTTGAGGTCGTCGAGCTCCTTCTCCAGACCTGCATTCCAAATGAACAAGTTCAGCAACACACCCCTCCATCAGTTGCGGCACATTGAGTCGCCCCGCAGTGGTGGACAAGACACTTACCATGACGGACCTCCGCGGTCCTCTCCTTAAGGACTGTAACTTGGTCCTTGACCTCTGCCAGCTCTTTCTTCAGGGCGTTCTTGGTCTCCCTAGCACCTGTGTCCATTAAATGTCATACGATCAAATACAAGCACTCACAAAGTACGCGGAATCAATCTGAGGCGACCTTGGCAGCTTACCCTCTATTAAGTCCTGGAGGTCGGCAGCCGTGTCCTTCGCCTTCTGTTTGGCAACCTCCACCTTCTCCTTCAGGGCAGCTGCCTCCCTCTGCGCCTGACGAGCCATGGTCTCTTTCACGCGTTGGATCTCCTGCGTGGCTTCGATCTGGGCCTGCAGCGTAGCCTCGCGGGCTGCGGTGACCATTGCCTGGGCATTGGCCGCCTCCCGCAGCAGACCTATCCGAGCCTGCACCCGATCAGCAAGTGACTGCAATAGGAGCAAACAAAACTCGATAAAAAACCTTGCAAGATGCCATGGGTCAAGGCTAGAATTTGAAGTACTTGGACAAGGATCCTTACTGATAGCACGCGCCTGATCGTGCACGACGCCTCCTTAAATTTGTCGACGTCGTGGCGGTCGGCAGTGACCTCCTCCTCCCACAGGGTGCTAACGTACAAGCACCGGTGCGCGTCATCCTCCACACCGGCACATCCCGCCTAGGACGCTTGCGGGTCCAACGTCGGCCTTGGGTCGGTCATACAGAGGTCGTCTTTCTCCTCTCCGGTGGGTGGAGCAGTACTGGCCCCGACCTTTTCCGCTGTGGATGCCGCCGTCACTCTAGTTCCGACGGTCGGGCTCGGCATATCTGATTTCGAAATCGCTGGCGATTGCTCCACCAGCGCCTCCTTTGCCTTGCTCCCAAACGCCTCTTGGCCTGAGGCGTTCTTGCCTCTCTCTAACGTGGTCGGGGGGCGCTTTACACACAAGCAGAAGACCTCAATCAAAATGGAAGCACAACGAGCTGAATATACGAAACAGGACATGAAATAGGTCTCGTGACTTACTTGGTTGCTGACCTGAGGCCAGGCTTGCAGGGCTTAGGAAGGGCCTTCCTAGCCCTCTTATGCGACCCAAGGTCATCCACCATATCGGTGCTCGACCTGGGGTGCTCTTAAGTTGCTGACGTCTGGCAGGGCGTCTCCACCGCCTATTCTTCAGTTGACACCACCTTGCGAGGTGTCCCCATAGACAGGGTGCCATTGCGCTCGGCTACTCGGCGTCGCCCTCCTCATTGTTTACCTCGATGGTCTCGACGCCAGAGCTGACCATGGTCGTGTCCACCGACACCGTAGACCTGGTCCGCTTTCACTTCTTCTTCTTAGCCTCCGTCTCTGGGTTGCGGCGATCGTGGTCGTGGCCCGGGAGGATCGTCTGCCTCGTGCGCCGCGGCGCGACGACCTTGGACGGCGCCCTACGCGATGTGGCAGGAGCTTCCTCGTCGCTCCCCACCGTCGAGTTGGAGAGGTATTCATCGATGGGCGGTGGAGGTGCCGCCTGCACGTCCGCCGCATCGTGGACCTTGTAGCTGCTGAAGGACCGATACAGCGAACCAGAGAGGGGGGAGTGAATGGGAGCCGATAAAAATTCTTCTCGAAGGAGATGGAAGCTCCAACAAGATGAACACGGCCACCAACACATGTCTCCGACTTACTACCCAAGTTGGCCAAGCCCACGCAGCCACTGGAGTGCTACTGAACCTAGGAACCAACTCCCAACCTCACAGACCCGAGAACGCAATGGAACACAAAACTCGAGCCTCACTGACCTACACCGGTCAGGCCGGTGAGCTCCACCGGTCAGACCGGTCTCTGCTGGTGAAACCTGGCGACTTCCATAGATCAGCTCTACACCGGTCAGGCCGGTGCAACACATCGGTCAGACCGGTCCTAGCCAGAAAGCCCCAAAACACCAAACAGGCCTACCGAGCTCCAAACAGACCCAAACTCGAAACAGTAGCAACACAGGGCGACAGAGAACTCACCCAAACGTTCACCCGAGCAAGGCACCGGTCAGATCGGTGAGAGAGACCGGTCAGACCGGTGTAGCTTGGGCTTCTCGAGATGAACAGCACCCGCGGGTCAACACCCCCAAATCCAAACCCCGATGCCCCGAATCGCTCCACGGACTTGTGCAAGACTTTGGGGATAGTAGGAACACCTCATGGGGAGTCCATAGCCAAGTTTATGACACCAAAACTTGCCAAATCAAGAGGAATCGAAGAAATCCCGCCAAGAACTCTTCTAACCCTAGAGCACCGAAAACCCCAAAATCGAGCCCCTTAACTCACGGATTTGGGAGGGGAATCAAAGGGAAAACAACCATGAAGGGTTCACACATACATCCCCCACCAAATCCCCAAAGAGCAAGGTCCCGAAAACACACCAAGAAATCCACCAAGAGAGGGCTACGAAAATCACCACCAAGAACAAACGGGAACAACACAACTAAGCCTTGAGGAACCATGCCGAATCATCTATGCATACCAAAGAGGTTCATACAAGGTCTAGCTTGCCGCCCGATCATCCAACCCTCTCACAAGATCTCACCATGAAGCTCTCAAGCTAGTCCTATGAAAATCCTAAGAAAATAGGGAGGGAAAAATAACAAAGCAAATGAACTAGGGTTCCAATGGATGGTTGCCATCCTCTCACCTCTTGGGTTATATGGAGGCAACCAAAAGTCGAAAATGCCCTTACTAGCTAATTAGGGATACATGCGCCTCAAGGAAGAATTTGGAAATCTTTGTAATCGCTCCATCGGATGGATGCCCGGCGACCGCAACCTACTTAGCCTCGACGCAAGCCTTGCGATACCGATGCATGTCCTCCGCTTCGAAGTGTCCGGACTGCGTCGTCGCACACCGGTCAGAGCAGTGCTCCTCACCGGTCAGACTGATACCGACCGGTCAGACTAGTCTGGAGCTGCTGCAGGTCCGTCTTCAGTTCTTCGGTCTTGGTTTTGTGGATCAACCAAGGAACCTAGTGGTTTTCTAGTGAACCACCGGAAACCCCGTGGACTCGGTGTAGCCTCCGCCAATCGCCACTCATGACTCGGCTCCCACGTAGTCCCGGCTCGACCTTGGTTTTTAGGCTCAACCAAGAAACCATCCATGGCTTTATCTTACTGTTCATGCCACCGTGCGACCCGCACTTGACTCTGCTGGCCACCGGGTCCCTCGAACGAAGCCTACTTGTCTTCTCCACTCTTGGAGGCCTCACCGGCGACGACCTTTCGCGCTTGTTCTTCACCTGCACCAACACCAGTCAAGCCGCAACCTGCACCTGCAATACTTGGCCAAGAATTAGTCCACACAACGTTGTCAAGCACTCATCACACCAGGAAGCGACCATCCACCGGTCCTCGAACCACACATGGTCCTCAATCTCCCCCTTGATGAGTGCATTGACAACACCCACATAAAGTAACAAGAGAGAAATAAAAAAGAAAAGAAATGAATAAAAAGAAACTCCAACAAACGATCGAGAACCAAACAGAGGCAAAGAGAAAGATCACCTGAAAAAGACAAGTCTCGGACCCCTTAGGCAAGGGCAACGGCTTGACACATCCGAGACAAAACTATGCTCAAGCAAAGAGCACAAACCACCAAACCAAAGCTCGAAAACCACAAATAGCTCCACCTGCACACATGCAAGCTCCCCGTGAACCAATGCAACTCCCCCTGGACGAATGCATGCAAACCACTTGAAGAAAACAGAGCAGCTGTTTTAGCTCAGCTCTCATCGGTTAGACCGGTCACCTTCACAGGTCAGACCGGTGGGCAAGATCGCCCAACACCTGGGAAATACACCGGTCAGACCGGTGCCCTCCATCGGTCAGACCGATGCAACCTGGGAAACTGCCAGAGCTCAAAAATAGCTCGAAACCACTTGGAAACCTTCTAAATGCGTGCAGCAAGCCATTTCAAGCTCAAACTTCTCCCCCTTGTTGACAATGCATGAATCATTCCAAAAATGCAAAAAATGCAACCTAGAGCTTCTCAAATAGATAAAATTCAGCATAGGATGCTACACATGTCCAAATGAGCAAGTTAGATACTCTATAGCTTCGTATTGACATCAACTACATGATCACCAAGTTTCACAACCATTGGACGAAGCTAAGATGGAATTGAGCAATTTTGCGAAAATTTACCCTCTCATGAGCAAAGTCCTAAACATGAGCAAAACATGTCAAAATGGCAAAGCCACACAAACTTCATGCCAGGACAACCATTCTAAACATAAGACCATCACAAACACCCATAAGCACCTCATGTCATGTCAAAGCCACCGAGCCATGTGCCTACTTCTATTTATGAGACTTCTCATTGGTAGGCATCATGCAACGGTTAGCACCCAAAGCAAATTAAATTTAGCACATATGACATGGGAGCACATTTTTCCAAGCATTTTACATTTCATTTTCAGATTAATATTTGGTACATGAAATGTCTTTGCGACAAAAAGGAACTTATGCCCCTCCACAAGATAGAGCAAGAGGGCTAAACATTCATGATGGCAAATGAGCCTTTGGCCCCATATGATCAAAATAAGCTATCCAACCACAAATTAAGCATAACCAAGCCACTAAAACATGTCAAGATCATATAAAGGCATTTACTCACAAGAGAGCATATACATGACATTTTTCAAAAACATAGCCATCAACCATGGATATAAATCAAGATTATCAAGAGCTAAGCGAAACTAACCATATCATTCCATGGTGAATAATGTATATAGGAGAAGCTTTTTCTAACCAATGCATATGGTACAAAATGCATGCAATCTAAGATACAAGGATGCCTATACATCATGTTACAAATGCCATGCCAAATGCAAGAAAGCATAAAAAAACTATACATATGCTACAAAGGAGCTCCCACACACCCAACTCAAGAAATCAAACACACACCAAGCTCCCCCTGCAAACGAGTGAAAGTTGCTTGATCTAGGGGTTTGGTGAAAATATTGGCTAGTTGATCATGTGTGGGTACATGGATCAAGGTTATATTCCCTTTCTCTATGTCATCTCTCAGAAAATGATACCTCACTTCTATGTGCTTGATTTTGGAATGCAGCACTGGGTTCTTTGCAACACTTATTGCACTGGTGCTATCACGTTAAAGTGGGACATGGGTACACTCCTCACCAAAGTCACTCATGGTGTATGTGATCCAAAAGAGCTGAGAGCAACAACTAGTTGCGGCAACGTACTCTGCCTCGGTATTGGATTGAGCAACACTCGACTATTTGCGGGAAGACCAAGACACCAAAAAAGACCCCAAAAACTGGCAAGTCCCAGAAGTGGACTTCCTATCCAACCGACACCCGGCAAAATCCGCATCCAAAAAACCATGAAGCGCCAAAGAAGAGGACGCAAAGTACCAAAGGCCGAAGTCGGGAGTGTGACGCAAGTACCTGAATATGCGCTTCACCGCTTGCCGATGCGAAGTCCTTGGAGACGCTTGAAAATGAGCGCACAGACATACCGAGAACTAAACGTCTGGCCTCGTCGCTGTCAAGTAGAGGAGTGACCCGATCATGCTCCGGTACTCCTTCTGGTCCACGTGTTCACCTTCCACATCCGCATCAAGAGCTGTAGTCGTACTCATAGGCGTCGCCATGGCCTTGGAATCCTCCATCTTGAACTTCCTCACAATGTCCTTGGTGTACTTAGCTTGGTGCACAAATGTTCCTTCCTTTGATTGCTTGATTTGTAGCCTGAGGAAGAACTGCAACTCACCCATCATGCTCATCTCAAATTCCCTGCTCATATCCTCTACAAACCTTGCAGCAAGAGAGTTAGACGAGCCACCAAAGACAATATCATCCATGTACACCTGCACAATGAGGATATCTCTGCCCTGCCTGAGTAGAAACAAGGTCTGATCGACCTTCCCCATCTCGAAACCTCTCTCAAGCAGGAACCCCCTCAACCTACCGTACCAAGCTCAAGGCGCCTGCTTCAACCCATACAGCGCCTTCCTCAACTTGTACACCTGGTGGGGGTACTTCTCACTCTCAAACCCCGATGGTTGCCTCACATACACTTCTTCCTTCAACACACCATTCAAGAAGGCACTTTTCACATCCATTTGGTGCAACTTGAACCCTTTAGCCACAGAAAAGGCTAGAAGAATCCTAATCGCCTCCAAACGGGCTACGGGAGCAAAGGTCTCCTCGTAGTCAATCCCCTCCTTCTGACTGAACCCCTGAGCCACAAGCCTTGACTTGTTTCTCACCACTTCACCTTTCTCACCCTCTTTGTTCTTCCACACCCATTTTGTCCCAATCGGCTTACACCCTGGGGGAGGGTCAGCCAATTCCCAAACCTGATTTCATTCAAAGTTCTCCAACTCCTCATGCATCAAACTAACCCAATTATGATCAGATAGTGTGTGTCCAATGTCTTTGGGCTCAAAGGTGGCAACAAATGCAGCATGAGCGAAATGAGAATTGTTCCGAACCCTCGACCGTGTACTACGTGCATTCATGTCGCCAATGATCCTCGAAGCTGGGTGATCCACTTGTACTCGCTGGGGAGGTTCTCGCCTTGATGCTACCTTCCCCTCAACATCAGCTTCTCCTTGATCTTGGTTTGTCGTCGTAGGTGTGGGAGAGGGGCCGTCCACCACCGTAGTAGGAGTAGTAGGTACATGCTCAGCTGCGGGCACCACACCGCCATCTTCATCATCTCCAAGTTCATGCTCCTCCTCTTGAAGGGTTTCCTCGCCAAGTTCATCATCACATGCACACTCAAAGACAAGCTGACTATGTGGTTATGTCTCGTCGAAGGTTACCTCACAAGTCTCCACGATTTGGTTAGTTTCAAGATTGAGCACACGATATGCTCTAAAATGAGATGCATAACCAAAGAAAATACCATCGACCGACCTAGCCTCAAACTTGTCCAACTTCTTCCTTTTCTTAAGGATAAAGCACTTGCAACTAAAGACATGGAAGTGACTCACCTTGGGTGTGCGACCGTGCATCAACTCGTAGCAGGTTTTCTTCTTATGCAATGTGAGGTAGATCCTATTTGACACATAGCACGTGGTATTTACCGCCATAGCCCAGAACCTTCTCGGAGTCCTATGCTCATCAAGCATCGTTCGTGCCATCTCACACAAGGTTCTGTTCTTCCTTTCCACAACACCATTCTGGGGAGGCGTATACGTGTAACACCCCCAGGTGTTTATTAAAGATAAATACCTCAATTAAGGTGATTAATTATGACTAATTAGTCCCTAAATCATGTTTGACATGACAAAAGACCATGGTCAAAGTGATAATTCTTGGTCAAACCCTTATAGATCCAAAAAGGCTGATTTGGTTTTCTTCCGTGTTCTCCAAATTTCATAATAAAACTTCAAAATTAGCCAATACAAAAGTTGTTCGCTGCCTTTGGGAACACGTTTCCCAATTGGCGGTATTTCAAATTCTAAGTGGAAGATGCTCAAAAACTTGGTCAACGCTGTTTTGAACAGTAAACCGAGCTGTGCATCCTGCTAACTTCGACAGACGTTCCCAACCAAACCGTTGCTCAAAACATATGCCGCCCTTTATAAAAGTTAGAGCTGGATATGTGGTCTACAACTTTTATATTGGGAGATTTCACAGTTTAGTTCAATTTTTTATTGTTTGAGCTGATCAAAGACCCCTTCACCGAATGGCTTGGCGCGCAGGAACACCAGAGTGCGCTCGCGCTGCCGCCCTTCCCCGGCTTATGCGCCCAGTCCACGGACTCGTTCGTACGCACCGCAGCAGTGGGTCCCCATGCTCGTACTAGTACCCACACGCTAGACCATGTGAACCTGCGCCCCCTCCGAGTTGCCCAGGTGGCTGCCACGCTGCCGCCCGAGTCGCCCCGGCGGACGCGCGCCCTGCCTGTGCACCACCACGACGCCACTGTCTGGCAGCTGGTCACACCAACTAGTCTCGATGGTGAGGTGGACGTCCCTCCGGTAGCCCCACCCATCCATTCCCCTCGATGGCAGACGAAAACGAGCAGAGCCGGTCTTGCCCTGTCCGCTTCTGCCGGTCGCCATTGGAGCCCGCAAGGCGAGGTCCACCCCTGCCCCTTTCTATCGCCGTCTAAGCTCCCTTCTGCCACCTCTAACCTCCACCAAACCTCCTCAAGCCGCTAGACAGTCTCCACTGCTGACCACCTCTCCAGAGACGGAGCAACCATGGTTGCAGATTCACAGCGCCGCTAAGGATCGCCATCGGCACCTCCTCTGACCTTTCCAACCATCAAAATCGAACCTTAGGTACTCCTCCGCCCTTTCCCGGCCAAGCCCGGCCTTCCCCTCGCCGAAATCCAGCCATCTCCGCTGCTGGTCGCGCCATGGACTACATTGCGGAGGTCAAGTTCTTTTCAGGGTCTTAGATGCAAGAACTAGGGACCTGTTCATAAGTATTATATAGATCGAGAACGCAGAAATTTGTAAAATCTATTACAAATCGTAGAAAACTTAGAAAAATACAAATCCAATTTTGTTGGGTTCCTGGTGAAGAAACGTACCTTTTCTAGAAAGCATGTATAGGGTTTTTCTGTGAAGTTTTTGAATGGAAATTCAAACTCAGTTTGAGGTGTTTTTGGTGTAGTTTAGAATATACTCAAGACATGGAGTTGAATTTTGGATATGATGCTCTTTATGGCATTCCTAGATTTGTGACCAAAGTTGACATAATTTTGATGTGTAGATTTTCAGTTATGATTTATGTAAGCTTTAAGCTAGATTGAGCTTGGTGCTTTTTATAGACCCTTTAGTAAACTTTTCTGTAAGCACCAGTGCACCCTAGGGCTTTGTATTGTACCTCTGGTAGGATGGATGTGATTTTAGGAAATTGTTTAATAGGTGATTTGGATTTAATCTTGTGTAGGAGTCAAATTCAAAAGTTGAAAAATAATTTGAATCTGAAAGCATGCTTTGGTCAGAGGCTTATTTTTGGCATACCTGACTTGTAGAAGAAAGTTGAGATCAAAAAGTTTATTAAATCTTTTATATGAATTAGTGGTGATTTGCTAGGCTGAATTTTGTCTTTTCCATATTAATTTATTTATAAATGATCTTAAGCTATAGTTTGGCATGTGAGCTTAGTTTAGGCATATGTTGTTGTGTAACAAAAATTAGGACCATTGGAAGTGTATACAAGTTTATATGAATTTTTGGATGAATGGCTAACTAGTAGTTGAATAAATAGGTTTATTTTTATTATTTAAGATTAAGTAAGGTTTTCATGTTTGTTCCTATTTTTAATCATTAAACACACCCCTTGCTGTTTGGTGAGTTTAAGTAATTTAAATTGCTTAAATAGGTACACATTCACCATCAAAGTTGCCTTGTAATTAACCACTCACACTCACCATAACCTAATGCATATGCATATCATGTAGATTTGTCGGTCGGTGCGTGCACGCTCACCCAGGAGGGAGATGGGATGGTAGATGGTGAAGTGAGCGAGTTGAATATTCATCAAGACCTGGACCAAAGTCTGAAAGAGCCCAAGGTTGTTGCTAACTTAAAAGAAGGCATGCACCGGTTCATCTAACCTTTTTAGTTTAAAAAGTTCAGTATTTATTGTTTACTTGTGCATTTAAGTGTCAGGAGTTGCTTTGAAACCTAGATGCATGATCCTTAGGACTCCTATGCTCTTTTACTAGTATGTTAGGAACGCTAGTGCCATGCTCTAAGGATTCGGTAGAAGTCGAGTAATGACTCATTGCTCGCGATATATAGGATGCTTATGTTGGAATCATAAGTTGATTAAATTGACTCGCTCATGTGGTAAGAGCAATGGATTCGGTCTCGACCGAGTAGCATGGTGCTAGTCTAAGCAATTGAATGTACCAAATGCTTGTCGGGAATGGGACTGGTAAGCCTAGTACCTAATGAACCAACGCGGGAATTTTATCCCTACTACTCTTGAGATGCGTCTCCCGGCTTGCTCCCGGTAGTGCAAGTGTGATCCTGGACGTGCCGTGTGAGGGTGTTCAAGTAACCTTGTACTTAAAGACTATAGCATCTTTTCCTAATCTGGGGAATGACGGGAACCACCTGGTTGGGGTAGACACTGCACTTGGTCTACTTGCTTCCGTGTATCTTGGGTTTACCTTGCAAGGATATAAATCGATCGATCATCGGTCACTCGCCATTATCTGAGTCGGCTTGACCACTGGCTACCCCATGTTTATTTATGAAACATTTTGGATTAATATTGATGTCTGATTAATCTTGTTGTACAACCATGCCTGTTTAGCGAGGTGCTTACCTAGAATGGTTCAGATACTGGAACTTGAGCTAAAATTTGAAAGTAAGGATCAACTCTTAGATGCTTTTGGCAAAACAAACCCACTAGCCAAAAAGCTTTGCATGTCTAGTCTTACTTTCTTTTTGTCGGGTAAGTCTTGCAAAGTATTAGTATACTCAGCCTCGCTTTTGTTGTTGTTTTCAGGTAACCACATCTGGCTTGGTTCTATTCCAGATGGTTGGGAACTTGAGTGGGAGCAGGTTGACGATGAGTGATACTCTGTGGATGGTCTCCCAAGTGTATCTTCTGCTAGTTTTATTTCCGCTATTTAATCTCTGAATCACATTTACTTCTATGTACAAAAACCTGGTTTGTAATTTTGTAACTTTGTAAACTTTTATGTAATGTTGTACTCTGGTCCCTCCTTCATGTGGCCTTAGCCCATATCTCGATCCTGTTGTAAGTGATTTAACGGGCTTTACCCGGCGGAAGCGACAGAATAGTTCCTTATTATTGCTTAATGGCCACGTGGGCTGGCTTAGGCGATAATACAGAATTATTTTGGGCGGCTTTGTCACAATACAGACTCGAAAACTGGTGTTCAAGACCCAAGTCATGGCAAAAGGTTTCAAAATGAGACTTTCTGAATTCTGAGCCATTGTCACTGCGGATTGTTCATATGGCATCTCCGTGCCTCTCGTTCCTCAACCTCAAGACAAGATCTCGAACAAAACCAAACGTTTCCCCCTTATCCTCGAGAAAGAACACCCACGCATACCGAGAATAGTCTTCTACCACAACAAGGACGTACCACTTCCCACTCGCAGATCGCACACGAGCTGGGCAAACAAGGTCCATACGGAGCAGCTCGTATGGACGCTCAGTCATCACATCGGTGAGAGGCGGGTGAGAAGAGGATACCATCTTGGCATGCCTACACGACGCACAAACCAACTCTTTCTCAAGCTTCAACTGTGGCAATCCTCGGACTAAATTGAGTTTACTCAAGCGACACAAAAGGTCAAAGCTCAAATGAGTTTACTCAACTCGAAGAACTAGCCAAAAAACAACGCTCAACACCAGAAGACTGAGAAAAATCAGCTCGAAACACCTGACCCTCGGGAACGACGATACAGACAAGGTCCCCTCGAGAGTTCAAAATCCGAGAACAACTAGGCTGAAATAACACCTCAAAACTCTCATCCAAAAGCTAGGACACGGAAAGCAAATTGTAACCAAGAGATTTGACAAGAGCAACACGCCTGAGAGTGATCTTATCACTCACCTTTATTTTAGATTCTGATAGCACACGCCCTCGCCCATTGTCCCCGAAAGTGATGTACCTCCTTGTTACCACTAGGACGAGCCTTGAGAACCACCCCTTGTCTCCGGTCATATGCCTCGAGTAATCGGAGTCAATCAACCAAATGTTATTCAAGTCTCCCACTTGAAATTCAAAAACAAGCACGTGAGCGAACAAATGACTCAACACTGGGGTTAGTACCAAAAGAGTAAAACCAGTGCCGAGCCATTTGCTCAAAAGTGGGTTTAGCACAACCCAAACCATCTTTCCTACCAAAGTTACCTCCACGAACACCACCACGATAACCACTATGAGGGAACCATCCCACTCTAACCAGAGGAGGACCAAAACCACGAAAGGAAAACCGTGGACCATCCCTCCTCTCAAACTCAAAGCTACGACTCCTCCCATCTCCGTATTGAGCACGAGGGGGAGAACGCCTAGCAAACTGACCACCTGCAAACTCTCCAGTCCAACCACCAGAACCATGACCACGAGAACCAAACCTCGCACCTGTACGCACTCAAAACCCAAACTGATGCCTGTCCAGGCCTGCACCCGTCTGACTGGTGCCTCTCACCGGTCTGACCGGTGTACCCCGGCCAATAGTACCTCCAATAGCCTTTCACTCTCCCCAAGCCAGAACTGTCCTCACACTCACCTTCGCCCTAGTCATCTGCACACGAGACTCAAGTACACCATTGGAAGGGTGGTACTTGTCCTTGTTAGCCCACTCCTTTGCCATTCTCTCCTCTCGCTTCCTCTTGAAGCAAAACTCATCCTTATGGCCATCTCTCCCACAATAGCCACAATGGAACTTCACAAGCTTAGGCTTAGGCGTAGGTTGGGGCTGCTCACTTGGTTTCTCTCCACTTGGCTTCTCAACCGGTTTCTCCTCACTAGCCTTCTCACTCTCTTTCCCAAAGAACACTTCCCCGAAGTGCTCACAGACTTGATAGGATTTTGGAAATCATTTGTTTGTGTAGGAAACACGGGTGGAGCTGGGGTTGTGTCTAGTCGGTTCCTAAGATAATTAGGTTTAGGACGGAAATCATTTTTGTGGTGAGTTTTTGGTGGCTCGGGGATATTCTCTCCACTTCCCTCACCAATCTTGTTTGCCTCAAATCCCTCACCATTCCGCCTCTTGTATGTGTCAATTATTATCCTCAACCGAGGCTCATGACCAGACAACCAACCCATCAACTTTCTCAACTCATCATTTCATCCTGCAAACGATCAACATATTGTGCAAGTTCCAGATTCTTCTGAGCATGCAATTCACAGGTAGAGCAAGATCAGTGTAAGCATGCATTTCATCAATTTTTCCATGCAAAAACAGGGCAAGAAGTGCAAGCACCTAGCAAAGCAGGTCTAGACTTAAGCTCAACCACTTCAACCCTAAGCACATCTAGTTCCTCACACTTGGAGGCATGCTTTTCCTTAAACAAGACAAGATCAGCTAGAAAGATAGGACAATCAGTACATTCAACTTCATTAGAAACAACAGGTGAAGCTTTTAGAGAATCAATTTTAAGCTTAGCATCCAAATTCTGTGTTTCTAGCTCAGCCACTCTAGTCCTAGCATCCTCAAGCAAGGCCCTAAGCTCTTTCCTCACCTTCTTGGTCTCTCTAAGCATGTCATCACGATTATCAAGCAACAAGCCAAGCCGTTCATTCTCCCGACACAAGAAAGGAAGTTCATCACACACCTCGTCGTCGGAGTCGGAGTCCGCGTCACTCTGTGTTCTCTTCTTGCTGCCGGAGCTCAGCGCCATGGTGCAGAAGTCGTCTCTCGTGAAGCAGCTCAGCCCGCTCAGGTTCTTGGACGACTCCCTGCCCTTGCGACGATCACCTTCATCTTCACTGCTGCTTGAGATCGAGGTGGAGTACGCGGAACTGGAGTCGTCGTCGCTCGCTCCAACCATCGCTCGGGCCTTGCCTCGACTCTCCTTCCTCGATCGTCACTCGTCCTTGTGCTTGCCCTTGTGCTTGCTCTTGTAGTCACGCCTCGACTGGTACTTGCCATCCATCCTTGACTTGTGCTTGTAGCTGTCCTTATTCTCGACCTTCTCCGGGCAGTCGGTGACAAAGTGTCCCGGCTTGCCGCACTGGAAGCATGTCCTTGTGTTCCTCCTCATGTTCACCCGGTTCTCGTGCAGCCTCTCGAACCTCCTCGTTAGCAACGCCAGCTCGTCCTCTCCAAGCATGTCGAACTCCTCATATAGCATAGACATCAAAGAGGACAAAGATAACATCCTGGTGGATGGGTTAGCGTTAGCCTTTCCTTTCGAACCACCGATGAGGGCGAGACTATGAGAGTCAGTCGGGCCCTCGATCTTGGATGTCATGCCCCTATCCACCTCAGCCGAATTGAGCTTCGAGAAAAGCTCGTTCATGGTCAGAGTGTCATACTTCTCCGACTCCACAATGGCCTCGAACTTTCCGCCCCAAACCGTACTATCCAACGAGAGTAAGAGCTTGACAGCCCTATCATGATCATCGTACGAGAGCACGTCCACATTGGCCCTCATGTTGTTCACAACCACCGTGAACCTCTAAAACAAGCCATCGATGGACTCACAGGGAGATGAGTGAAGTTCTTGTACTATCTCCGATAGGTCGCATACATCCGAGACTGAACCTGGGCATTCCCAACATGAGCATCCGTCAACACCGACCAGATTCTACAAGCTAAGTGCTCGGTGTGCACCCGATTGAATTCAGGCTGACACAAAGCACGAAACAAGTAGTCGACCACCTTGTTGTTGGCATCGAACATGTCCCTCGATCCTGGAGCAAGGAAGTTCATCAGCTGGACATAGCCATTGTCCACCCTGACATCCCAAAGGATCTGGCCCTTTTCGCGGAGGAACGCCGCCATCCGCTTACTCCACATCTGGTAGTTCTTGCCATTGAAATGTGGAGGACCCAAACCCCATTCCTGATACGCCATCCTTTGATCTTAGACTGGTTAGAGTGAATCAAGACCCGAAACCGGCTCTGATACCACTTGAAGGACCGATACGGCGAACCAGATGGAGGCTCCAACAAGATGAACACGGCTTCCAACACACGTCTCCGACTTACTACCCAAGTTGTCCAAGCCACTGGAGTGCTACTAAACCTAGGAACCAACTCCCAACCTCACAGACCCGAGAACGCAGCGGAACACAAAACTTGAGCCTCACTGACCTACACCAGTCAGGCCGGTGAGCGCCACCGGTCAGACGTTCCCTGCTGGTGAAACCTGGTGACTTCCACAGAACAGCTATACACCGGTTAGGCCGGTGCAACACACCGGTCAGAACGGTCCCAGCCAGAAAGCCCCAAAACACCAATCAGGCCTACCGAGCTCCAAATAGACCCAAACTTGAAATAGCAGCAACACGGGGTGACACAGAACTCACCCAAACGTTCACCCGAGCAAAACCCAACAGGGGTCGGCACCGGTCAGACCGGTGAGAGGCACCGGTCAGACCATTGTGGCCTAGGCTTCTCGGGATGAACAACACCCGCGGGTCAACACCCCCAAATCAAAACCCCGATCCCCTGAATCACTCCACAGCCTTGTGCAAGACCTTGGGGATAGTAGGAACACCTCGTGGGGAGTCCATAGCCAAGTTTATGTCCACCAATCCTTGCCTAATCAAGAGGAATCGAAGAAATCCCGCCAAGAACTCCTCTGACCCAAGAGCACCAAAAACCCAAAAATCGAGCCCCTTAACTCACAGATTTGGGAGGGGAATAAAAGGGAAAAGAACCACAAAGGGTTCACACATACATCCCTCACCAAATTTCCAAGAGCAAGGTCCCGAAAACACACAAAGAAATTCACCAAGAGAGGGCTCCAAAAATCGCCACCAAGAACAAAAGGGAACAACACAACCAAGCCTTGAGGAACCATGCCGAATCATCTATGCATACCAAAGAGGTTCATACAAGGTCTAGCTTACCGCCCGATCATCCAACCCTCTCACAAGATCTCACCATGAAGCTCTCAAGCTAGTCCTATGGAAATCTTAAGAAAATAGGGAGGGAAAAGTAACAAAGCAAATGAACTAGGGTTCCAAGAGATGGCTGTCATCCTGTCACCTCTTGGGTTATATGGAGGCAACCAAAAGTCTAAAATACCTTTAATAGCTAATTAGGGATACATGCCCCTCAAGGGCGAATTCAGAAATCTTTGTCATTGCTCCATCGGATGGATGCCCGGCGACCGCAACCTACTTAGCCTCGACGCAAGCCTTGCGATACCGACGCGTGTCCTCTGCTTCAAAGCAGGGTTTTTTTACCGACCGTTGAATTCTTACCGGTACCCAGCGGTAACGGTTCCTACCGCGGTATACCGCTAAATACCGCTCGAATTCAAATTTCAAACCAAAACCGCTTGTAACCGCTAGTTCAAACGGTATGGAACGGTATACCGCGGTATAAATAGTTTTTACCGCGGTATAAACTATTTTTACCACGGTATAAACTATTTATACCGCTGCAAATAAAAAGACTACCCGGCTTCGAATAAATGAAAATTTTGGCATGGTGTTGGCACAAATTAGTGTTAAATAGCACCCCCAATCAATGATTTATAGTTATACATAGAAATACTACACCAAACACAATAATACTAGCCGTGCATAAGTGAGTTGGTAGTTCAAATACAAATAGTTCATACAAATAATTCATACAAATAGTTCAATACAACACAAGTTCAATGGTACAAAACACTTCCTTAATACTATACCTAATGAAAATGAATCTAATTCCGAAACAAATCCTAACTAAAATTGGATCCTACACAAATCCTACATCATGCCACAAATTATCCTCCTAAACCTAAAAGCTAAAGCAACAATTCCATTTCTACCTAAAGCAACAATTCTATTTCTACATCTACCTCACATCCTAAATCCTACCAATAATCCTAAACCAAAGTAAACCTAAATCCTAACACAAATTCTAGATCCTAACACAATTCCTAAAGCCTAAATCTACTCAAAAGCAAAAAAAACCTAACCGCGGTATACCGCGGCGTCGCCCGCGGTATACCGCGCTTCCCGCGCGGCTAACCGCGCCGCCCGCGCGGTAGGGCGTAGATCCGCCCGCGGCGCGGCTTACCGCCGCTACCGCGCGGTAAACCGCGGCCGGGCGCGCGGAAGCGCCGGCGGCGGCGCGGTAGGGGCGAAGCGGCGGTGGACGGGGGAGTGGTGGCTTGCGGACGGGGGAAGCTCGGACGCTGGGGGGCTGGGGGGCACGCGGTTGGGCACGGGGTAGGTTATCTACTTCCTTTTGGCTTCATGGGCCTTAACGGGCCGGCCCATGTTTTTTCATTTTCTTTTTTTTCAACTTCTAAAGCTCCAAATAAATATCGAATGCGCTCAAATTTGAAAACATTCAACACCATAAGACTCTACAAATCATGAACTATTTTTGGTGATTTTTATTGATTTTTTCATTTTTTAATTCAAATTCAAATTTGAATTTTGGGGCCGGTTCCTACCGCTGGGTACCGTTACCGTACCCCAGCGGTAGGAGCGGTTACCGCGGTAAACCGCGTGGTAACCAACGGTAAAAAAACCCTGCTTCAAAGTCTCCGGACTGCGTCATCGCACACAGATCAAACCGGTGCTCCTCACCTGTCAAACCGATACCCACAGGTCCGACCGGTCAAACCCACCGGTCAGACCGGTCTGGAGCTGCTGCAGTTCCATCTTCGGTTCTTCGGTCCTAGTTTTATGGATCATCCAAGGAACCCAGTGGTTTTCTGGTGAACCACCGGAAACCCCGCGAACTCGGTGTAGCCGCCGCCTATCGCCACTCATGACTCGGCTCCCACGTAGTCCCGGCTCGACCTTGGTTTTGAGGCTCAACCAAGAAACCGTCCATGACTTCATCTTACTGTTCATGCCACCATGCGGCCCGCACTTGACTCCGCTGGCCATCAGGTCCCTCAAACGAAGCCTACTTGTCTTCTCCACACCTGGAGGCCTCACCGGCGATGTCCTTTCGCGCTTGTTCTTCACCTGCACCAACACCAGTCAAGCCGCAACCTGCACCTGCAATACTTAGCCAAGAATTAGTCCACACAACGCTGTCAATCACTCAACACATTATGAAGCGACCATCCACCAGTCCTCGAACCACACATGGTCCTCAACTGCACTGGTCCTCGTTGCGCAGTGTTGCGGGGCACTAGTACATGCCATCGTGATGCTGAAAAATCAAGACATGACAGTTAAATGAGACATAAGTTAGAAGAAGAGAAATTTAAAGACCTATCTTGGATACAAATCGAAATCGAAGACGTATCGGGTCGGAAGGGTGGTACATCCCAAGCGCCGTGGGGCACTCCTATTTGCGGATCCGCCCGCCGAAGATGCTCTTCTCCCGAGCCATCATCTCCGCCTTGGAGACGTTGGGCTTCACGACCCGGGTAGGGTCGGATTGCCCCCAGTATTCGAAGGTTGGGTCAGCCCGGTCCTACTGGACGAGGCAACGACAGAAGCTTATGGCCACTGCACCGCCGGTCAGCCCCTCCGCCATCAGCTGCTTCAGGTCGTCCAGCAGGGATGCAGCTCCCCTATGTCCCGCGACGCCAACTGGTTGGTCAACTACGGATATGGGACCATCCTGGTTGGGTGCGCTGGCACGGGGTTGTCGATGTAAAACCACCCCTACTTCCAGCCGATGGTGTTGTCGGGGACTGCGAGGTTGACGTACACCGACTTCATGTTCCGCCGAAGCATGAAGCCCATGCTCCCGACGACCTCGGCCTTGCCCGTCTTCTTCAGCTCGAAGAACTGGCGCCACAGGTGTAAATGTGGCGTGATGTCGAGGTAGGCCTCACAGAAGTGGATAAAGGTAGAAATGATGGTGATCAAGTTTGGCACCAGATGTACCAGCGCCACAGGTGCAGAAGAAGAGGAGGCCGCAGATGAAGTCGCCCGCCGGGACTCCGAATCCACGCTCGATGTGCGCGAGGAAGACGACGGTCTTGCCGGTCCCCTCCGTCGGGAACTTGTCGCCCGCGACCGGGCACCAGCCGACTTCCGTCTTGGGCCTTAGCAACCCGCGGTCCACTAAGGCCTAGATCTGCTCCTTCGCCACCGTGGACGGCTCCCAGACTGTGCGCAGATTCAGAACCGGCGCCTTCTCCATCTTCCCTTCCTCGAAGCCAATGAATTTGGATCTGAATAGCACTAGGGACTTGGTTCGCGTGCAAGGTCGCGGCGGTGGCGGACCTAAGCTCGGCGGCGCTACTATTCTCTCTAGGCGCTGCGCGACGGTGGAACCCTAGCACTAATTGGAAATGGAAGCAAGTGGAGGCCCCTAGGCCACGGAGCGGCCTTATATAATTGGGCCCCAGCGGCACAAAGGGGGGCCACGCCTCAGCTAGTTCCATGCGGGAATCTACGTCTGCCGGCCTCCAAGCTTTGTTTCGGCTGATGTGGACTCGTTATGCCTCACTTCTACCCCCCCCCCTCAACATCAACAACCCCGATATGAAATTCAAGGTCGCCATCAACCTACAAACGACCTATTTCAGGTCGCAACGGCATCAACAACCTCCTAGGTCGCCTAGGCCTCCCCCCGGCGGGTTGACCCCATGTCTTCTAGGCCCAACTGCCTACATGCCTTCTATGTCGCCACAACCTATAGCGGCTCCCCCTATCAACAGCCCCGTGCTTAAAGGCTCTATTCTCGTTGACGACCTCTTGGTCCCATTCACAGCGCTTCGCTGAGGCCTCGTCGCCTTCTAGGTCGATGTCGAACTACAAAGCCCAAGGTTGTCAACCCTGCGTTGCGCCACTGTGCAGCGGCCGTGTTGATCCAGGTCAACACAGACCTTCTTGTCAGTCGTTATGGCCTTCCGAAGGTCGGCGTGCTACCACAGCCTTTCCGGGACCTTGGCCACGCCATTGCTACCCCGGGCGCCCAATTACAACAACCCACAAACATCAGTTGTCATGCAAACATGTTTACAAAAGCTTCGTAAGATGCAAAAGACCTTAGCCCAAGGCCAAATTACAAGATACAAACATATTAAAGGTCCTGATCTACCTTACGTGGTGCCTGCGCGCAACCTAAACTGATGACGCGCGTCACAACCTTTCTTCCAGCTTCAAGACCTACTTGGAGACCTGCACCGCCATTGGAGTTGAGGCTGCCACATAGCCACCTCTACTCTAGCCCCAGAAGGTTTCTTGGGGAGTCCCATTTTTTGCTAGGGTGCTCCCACAAGATTCCAAATTGGACCAGTGTCACCTCGGGCCTCTCTCGTAGTGGCACAGTAGTCCCCAGCTCCGCCTCGGGGCTCTCCCAGTGCAGCACAGTGGTTTCCAACACCACATCTTGCTCACAAGGTCCGTCAAGGCATGTACTGCCCCATGCTGAACCTGGATTCCTCGCTGGGCGTGGCACAAAGATTGGTGGAGTTCTCCCAACTTCGCAAGCATTCTTCTAGTTCCAAGAGATGATACTCTCGCTCTATGCTCGGGTGGACGCACACAAGACCAGGGTATAGCAAAATTATCAACTAGGGGAGACATGGTGTTCTTACTTTGCTTCCGAAGCAAGGACCAAGGCCACCTATTTATAGCAGTGGAGCTCTACAATGGCCGTCATTCACCCTTCAGCTGACGCGGCAACCTTCTCTTCAGTATTGTTTACACATGGAGCACGAGGTCCTTGTCCGCTACTGGAAGTGCTGACATGTCCGCCGCGGGCCTCATGACATCTTTCAGTCTTTGTCTTCTAGCGGCAGCAGCGACACCTCTGCTCGGCATAGGCTCTGTGCTTACACAGTACGCCCGTGGGTCGCTACACGACGCTGAACTTTGGCGCCTGGCGCTGGCCTATGAAAATTCCAGATACTTTGTCTTATTCAACGGGAAGAGTATCTTTTGCCTCAAGCAGAAGGCTGTAGGTTTTCAACTTGTCTTTGAGCATCAACGCTACCTTCTAGGTCGCCTTACTGCTCTGGGGCTACTCCACGAGTGCGTCTTGGCACGCCCTCTTTTCTTACGTCGCCTCGACCTACTGGAAGCATGCTTCTATTACTTATATGCTCGACCTCCCTTCAGTCAGCATCTAGACATTCCTCGAAGGTGTGTTGATGTTACCTGATTCCGGTCAGGTCGGCGCATCTTCAAGCGACAACAGCGCCTTGTCTTCACTTCAAGCCCCTAGACCTACGTCCCAAGAGCTTGATATTCAACTTCATACGCGCTCAAGAGGATTTTCTTCTTTGATCCCCGTGCACCCTATGCGACCTCATCAGTGCCATGTCTTCGCTTCGCTTCAACGTGACATCGTCTCAACCTCTACGCCTACACGTCGATCAAGGTCTTAAGAGACATGGGTACCCATGGGTCCCCACCGAACAGGGTCCCGGAGGTCCCTGTCAAGTGGACCCGACCTGTCAGAAGCCCCGCCGACCTGCAAGTGGGCCTGGAGACCTTATCCTCAATCCGGGCGACCTTGGAAGACCTCAGGCGACCTTATCCAGACTCTGGAAGACCTGCCGGGCTTGTGGCGCAAGCTTCTCCCCTGAATCGCGGTGCGGCGCCGCTAGTAGGTCCGTGGATCGCGGGATTCCCTTTGTAATCATGAAAGATGACCTTCCTAATCTGTAATCGACCCCGATGAGAGTCCACCGACCTTGAATGGAAGCCCTAGCCCGCTGGCCATATAAGGCGGCCTAGAGCTCCATTCAAGGGGACTTGTCAATTCACGCCTAATTCCACCACATACAGGACGTAGGGTTTTAGTCTCCGGAGGCCTGAACCTGTCTAAACCCTCGTGTCCTTTGCCATTATCGTCATGTTCCGAGTTCTCCCAGCGAACTACCACCTACGCTCTTAGTGTCGTATGGACCTCCTTGGGCCCATCACCTTGGTGGGTACCAGGACCGACTACTCGGTGGGTCCCTGGGACTACCAGGCTTGTGCCACATGGCACCTGATGGCGTGAGGTGCATGGACTACGGCGGATAAGTACTCGGATAGGAAGCTATACATGCCTTGTACTGTGTAGAGGACTCCTAGACGTACGCGACTAGTACTCTCTCCTTAAACCGACCTGTAACCCTGCCTCTCGGACTATATAAGGCGAGGTAGGGACCCTTCTCTCTGATACGCATCATCTTGTAATCACACCCAATTAATTCAGAGCTACACAACATACAGGACGTAGGGTATTACGCACCTCGCAGCCCAAACCTGTCTAAATTGTGTGCCACGTGTCTCTTCCTTCGAGTTACCGATCTCGGTGAGGCCACATTCATCTACCTCGAGTACTCCCTTTGGTAGGTTGCCGGTCTAAAACACCGACAGCTAGCGTGCCAGGTAGGGGCTCTCGCCGAAGATCTCATGGAGAACTCGACGGCTTCAATCTTCATCAAGCCAACCGTCGCCTTCAACCGCGGCAACACCTTCGTCTTCGGCTCCTGGGTTTGCACTGCTGACGGCACCGAATCCTTCCAGCGCCGCCTCACCATGCCGCCTGACTCGAAGACCGGACTCGTGATGCTTCCCGAAGTTGTCACGGGCAATATCGCCGGAAAGTTCAGCGAAATTTCACTCTACAACCAACACGCCGACTTCGAGCTTGGATCCGCCTCCAACTCAAACTCAACGTCGCCGTGGGCCATCGCATGCGAGCCGGCTATCGAGCCATCGTGTGTGGACTCCCCACTCCATGAGCACTTCCCATACGGCCTCTGCAATGCCAGCAGGGCCCACGCAGAGCCTCGTTCTGCGCAACGGGCCGGGAAAGAGATCGTCTCCGAGTACAACTCGGACTCCAATCACGTCTCTGGCTACTACTCGGACTCCTCCTACGAGTTCGACTTCGGGGCGAACCCTGACGAGCCCGAGTCCGAGAACCACACGACTTTGCAACCGCTGCCAGGACCAGCTTCCGGCCTGGTTATAACATCTACACCCGCCGAGAGATTCGTCTACTGGCCAGACCGCAAGCGTGCAGACCTGACAGACAAGAACTCATGCTGCGTCGCCTACCTCGACTCACTTCCCTTCCAGGAGGGAACACCTCTAGCTCCAGCTGAGGAGCACACTCCAACAGAGTTGGCGACTAGCGACTCCAGCCTCGGCTCTCCTGATCGTCAAGTCTTCATGACTACGAACTAACCGTCAGGACCCTCAGGGACACAACCTGACCGATATCTCAAGGATATCTCAGCAGACGAGTTTTCTTCTAAAGCACCCGCAGACGAGATTGACACCAACAAGAACGCCCAACGTGAGCGCAAGAGAAGGCAGAATGAACGACGCTGACATCTTTGTGAGTCCCTACCCATCCGGGACCTCGCAGAGGCTCTCGACCAAGTCGAAAACCGATTGCACACTACCCCAGAGCAATGCCTCATGTCTATCACCACGATAGCACGTTAGGCTCAGGGGATGCGCGCGGGAGAAGTCATTGCCAAGCTCGCGAAGGACGCCTACTTCATGAGAGCTGACAACAGAGTTGCTCAAGTGCCCCCCGTCAGGAGTCGCCAACTTGACAACGAAGCCACAAGTCGTAGCCCAGCTGACAACGGTCGCAACCACACTCGAGGAGAGCTACCGGCTAACCCCACCCATACTCAGGGCATCGGCCGGTGGACCTTCTCAGGGTGGCAACAGCGTCGACGGCGCCGGCAGTAACCGCGGTATCGTCCCTCACCGCGATCCTGGCGGCGGAGGCAGCGGCGGCGGGAGCGCCTCACACGGAGCTGGAAGGAGAGCCAGTGGCGGAGGCGACCACGGTGGCCGAGGCCACGCAAACAGCCACGTCACCGGTGTCTCGGGCGGCGGCTACGATGCCCGTCGCAGAATCGAGGAAATTCGGCGCAACAAGTCCGCTGGCGAGAATGACGGCTTCCCCGCCTTCTCTGCACAGCTTCGCAATCTACCTCTCCCGGAGAAATTCAAACCACTGGGAATCACCAAGTGTGATGCGAAGCAAGATCCAGTACAGTGGCTCAGATGCTACGCCATTTCCATCGAAAACGCTGGTGGCAATAATGACACAAAGTGCCTCTACTTTCCCCTCTGCCTGGATCAAGCCCCACTTACATCGCTCGAGTCACTCGAGAAGTACTCGATCGACAAGTGGGACCAGCTCAAGGACCAGTTCACTAGCAACTTCGCGGCCGCTATGGGTCGCTCGAGTACTCGCATGGACCTGGCAATGGTGAAGCAGGAATAGGGCGAGACCCTACACAAGTACATGCGGCGCTTCTTCGACAAGCGCGCCACCGTAGTCGACGTCACCAACAAGGAGGTCATCGACCTCTTCCAAGACGGTCTCTACCACCGCCGTACCTTTGAAGACTTAGGTCGCCGCAGCCCGAGCTCCATCACCCACCTCAAGGACATGATCACCTCCTGGGCTGATGAAGAAGACAAGGCTAACGCAAAGTACAACGCCATCCGTGGCCAGAGAAAGCAGAACGCGGGCGGCAACAACAACAACAGCGGGAACCAAGGTGGTCGCAGCAACAACTACTCGGGTCCTAATCACAAGCGCAAGCCAGACAACACAGTCGCGGCTATCCAGCGCCCTGCGAAAGACAACTCGAAGAAGACCTCCGGCGGCTTCAAAGACTTGCTGAAAGAGAAGTGCCCATGGCATGTGGATGGCAACCACACTACCGAACAGTGCTACCAACTCCGGCGAGCACTCAAGGATACTCCGGAACCACGCCACCCTCACGATAAGAAAGGCAAGAAAAAGGCCGATGAAGGCAACGACGACTTCCAAGAACCCGACAAGACGGTGAACGTCCTCTTCGGCGGACTACCCAACCGATGGGCTCAGAAGGCCACTCGACGAGAAGTCCTAAGCATTGAACCAGCGGTCCCAACCCCTCTCCGGTGGTCGGAGGTATCCATTACCTTCTCCCGCGTGGATCAATGGACAAGCTTCTCTGAACAAGGACGGTTTCCACTCGTCCTGAAGCCTGTAGTCGCGGGCTCCAGACTCAACAAGGTCCTCATCGACGGTGGAAGTGGGCTCAACGTTCTTTTCACCAAGACCTTGAAGAAGATGAAGCTCGACATCACCCACATGCTCACCAAGAGCACTTCGCCCTTCTACGGCAACGTCCCCGGGAACGCGGCTATCCCACTAGGCTCAGTGATCCTGCCAGTTACCCTTGGGGAGACATGAGAAAACTACCGCACCGAGTACATCAAGTTCGAAGTTGCAGACTTCGAGACTTCCTATTATGCCATCCTCGGCAGACCAGCTATCACCAAGTTCATGGCGGTACCTCACTACACATACTTGGTACTCAAGATGCCAAGTCCGGCCGGTGTACTCTCACTGCAAGGGGACTTGAAGATATCCTTCGACTGCGACACAGAAGCTGTGGAACTCGCGGCCATGAATCAAGTACCCAACACAATGATGGAGATCTATGCTGCATCCAAAAAGCTTGCCCCAAGTGAACTCGACATCTAGAGAAGTCGGACAACACCAAAAAGCCTCAGACAGTTGAGGAGGTTCAAGTCAAGATGAATGACCTCGGGACAGGCGACAGTAGCAAGACCACCACCATCGGGGCGGGCCTCGACACGAAATAGGAAGACGCACTCGTCAGCTTCCTCCGGGCTAACCGAGACATCTTCACGTGGAAACCAGCGGACATGCCAGGGGTGCCTAGGAATCTGATCGAGCACTCACTTAACGTCGACCTAAAGCGACCCCGAAGCGACAACACCTCCGCCGCTTCACCAACGACAGACGGGATGCCATCAAGAAGGAACTCGCCAAACTACTCGCGGCTGGCTTCATCAGAGAAGTCTTCCATCCTGAGTGGCTCGCTAACCCCGTCCTCGTCCGCAAGAAGAACTCGAACGAGTGGAGGATGTGCGTTGACTACACCGACCTCAACAAGCACTGCCCCAAGGACCCCTTCGGGTTGCCGCGAATAGACCAAGTCATTGACTCCACGATGGGCTGCGACCCGCTCTACTTCCTCGACTGCTACTTTGGATACCATCAGATCGCCATCAAGGAAGAAGACCAGGAGAAGACCGCGTTCATCACCCCGTTTGGCGTGTACTGCTACACGACATGTCTTTCGGGTTGAAGAACGCTGGTGCTACTTACCAACGAGCTATCAAGGCCTGTTTCAAGAGGCAACTCAACAAGAACGTCGAAGCCTATGTGGATGACATGGTCATCAAGACCAGAAACTCCGACACGCTCATCGCTGATCTTGAAGAGACTTTCGCATCCCTACGAGAGTACCGCTGGAAGCTCAACCGAAACAAGTGTGTCTTCGGCTTACCATCGGGAAAACTACTCGGCTTCATCATCAGCCATCGCGGCATCGAAGCCAATCCCGAGAAGATTTCCGCCATCACCAACATGAAAGCTCCCACGTGCATCAAAGACGGGAAAAAGCTAACCGGGTGCATGGCGGCCCTGAACAGATTCATCTCGAAGCTTGGAGAACGTGGGCTCCCCTTCTTCAAATTAATCAAGCATCAAGAGAAGTTCACGTGGACTCCAGAGGTAGACCAAGCCCTTGCTCAGCTGAAGGACTTCTTATCCAAGCCACTAGTCCTCACGGCTCCTCGCAAAAAGGAGCAGCTACTTCTCTACCTCGCTGCGACTACGCATGTGGTCAGTACTGCCATCGTTGTCGAGCGGCAGGAAGACGGCCACGCCTACCCAGTCCAGCGACCAGTCTACTTTGTCAGCAAGGTCCTGTCGGAATCTAAGGCACGCTATCAACCAGTACAAAAGCTATTGTATGCAGTGCTCATCACCTCGCGGAAGCTACGACACTACTTCGGGGAGTACTCGATCTCCGTCGTCACCGACTAGCCGCTCGACGACATCTTGCGGAACCAAAATGCTACTGGAAGGATCTCAAAGTGAGCATTCAAACTAGGCACCCTCAACATCGACTTCAAGCCACGAACAACCATCAAGTCACAGGCACTAGTTGACTTCGTGGCAGAGTGGCGGGAAAATCAGCTACCCACTCCAACTGAGCGCCCAGAGGATTGGGTGATGTACTTCGATGGCTCGCTCAATCTTGAAGGTGTAGGTGCAGGGGTATTCTTGATTTCCCCAATGGGTGAATAACTCAAGTACATCCTGTAGATCATCTGGAAGGTCTCAAACATGAAGCCCTTCTACACGGGCTCTGCCTCGCGGCTTCACTGGGCATCAAGCGGCTACTAGTCTACGGCGACTCCGCAGTGGTCATCAACCAAGTCGACAAGTCCTGGGACTGCAACAAGGAGAACATGGACGCCTACTGCCTAGAAGTCCGCAAGCTCGAGAACAAGTTCTACGGTCTCGAGTTCCATCACATCGTCCGCGACAACAATGTTGTAGCGGATGTCCTGTCGAAGCTTGGCTCTACTTGCGCTCAAGTACCAGTGGGTGTCTTCATCCACGAGCTTCACGCGCTATCCATCCCGGAGTCGGCGCCACCGACCACTGATCCAGCACATCGCCCAGCTAGCCAGTCGGTCATGATGATAGACGTGGACCGGCAACAACCCTTCATCGACTACATTCTCGAACAGAAGGTTCCCACGGACAAGAACTTGGCCGAGTAACTCATCCGTCGCGCCAAGTCCTACGTCCTAGTCGGAGACAAGCTCTACAGGAGGGGCGCATCTTTTGGAGTACTCATGAAATGCGTCGCTCGAGAAGAAGGCAAGGGCATCTTGGAGGAAATCTATGCGGCAACCACGCGTCTTCACGCACGCTGGTCAGCAAGGCTTTCCGATGAGCTTTCTACTGGCCCACAGCTCTGGGCGATGCCGAAGAACTTGTCAGAAGTTGCCAAGGGTGCCAATACTTAGCCAAGCAACAAAATGTCCCGACCTACAAGTTAGTTACCATACCACCAACCTGTCCCTTCGCCTGCTGGGGGCTCGACATGATTGGGCCTTTCCCAACTGTGGCAGGAGGATTCAACAGAGTCTTGGTGGCCATCAACAAGTTCACCAAGTGGATCGAAGTCAAGGCGGTCACATGCCCCAAGGCCGATAGAGTACTCGACTTCTTGGATGAACTCGTGCATCGCTACGGACTACCCCATCGCATCATCACAGACCTGGGCTCCAACTTCAATAATCACCAGTTCTGGGAGTACTACGAGAATAGCGGGATCGACGTCTGATACTTCTTAGTCGCCCATCCACGGGCCAATGGACAAGTCGAGTGCGCCAATGGGATGGTACTCGACACTCTCAAGAAGTGATTGCACGATGCTGCTAATACAAAAGGAGGCAAGTGGATCAAGGAACTACCCAACGCACTCTGGGGGCTGCGCACTCAACCCTCCAAGCCGACGGGACAGTCACCATATTTCCTGGTCTACGGCTCCGAAGCTATTCTACCTGCCGACGTCATGTGGGATTCGCCGGCAGTAGAGCAATACGACGAAGGCATATCTGCAGATAGCAGGCAAGTTGACATCGACGGACTCGAAGAAGCTCGCTGTGCCGCCCTCGTCCAATCAGCCAGGTACCTTGAGGGTATCCGTCGCTACCATGATAGCAACGTCAAGGAACGCTCCTTCAATGTTGGTGATCTCGTCCTCCGCCGCATCCAGAACACGGAAGGACTACACAAGCTCAGCTCGCCATGGGAAGGTCCCTTCATAGTTGCAAAGGTGCCCGGACCAGGCTCCTATCGCCTCCAGACACTTGAAGGCGAAGACATCAACAACTCGTGGAACATCGACCAGCTCTGTTGGTTCTACGCGTAGTCTCCCGACTACAACGGGGGCTCAAGTCTACACGGCTACATCAAGATCCCTTCGCTGTAAGCGGCCTCCGGGTCCAGATACTAGTCTCTGGACTACCCTACTCCAAGATCCAGCGTTAACGACTACTAACGGATCTCGGGCTGCTCAGAGCATCAGAGGACTCTAGCAGCGGTCTATCAAGAGACCATGTACTAGATCCAGCCTACACGGCTACTAACGGATCTACTGCTGTAAGCGGCTACGCGCCCTAGCACTACATAGCCGTAGGCGGGCTCCGGGTCCTGGCGACTACACTTGGAAACGGCCCTGGCCATCCAGGTGTAATTTTTCAGTAATAAAGTTTGATTATCAATCAACTCACTTACTGTGTCTCTCTCAACGAGTCTACCGCCGAGCACTACTACTCGCACAACTCCACAACATGGGCACTCCGCATACATATCTCGCGACAATGAGTACTCATTTATGGAAGTTTTCTCATTCATATTCAAACAAGTTCATTACAACTTTGTTTCTACACAAACTATTGCTACAAGCTAACCCTACAGGACTACTAGAGGTTTAGCTTCTCGGCGACTTGTTCAGCTATTGGCGCCATCTGCTCTAGGAGCTCCGCGTATTGCTCATCAGTGTAATTGGTGGCTAGTCCACCCGCGACTACGTCCATTGGAGCCTTGGGGAAGTACGACTTTATGTACGCCAAGACTTGATTGGGGATGGACTTCGCCAGATGCTTGACGTATGTCGCCAGACGGCCGGGGGCTTCTCTCAACCGGTCAACCAACGGAGCAATCTTCGGCCCGCCCGGATGAGGCACCAGCAACCTTGCAATGGGAAGTGCAGCTTCTTCAAGTTCTTTGAGTTGTCCCCGTAACTTCTCACAATCTTCATTCAGCTTCTGCAGAGATTTGTAGCAGTTGACAACATCACGATTTGAGGCAATCCGAAGCTCCATGTGCTTATCGCACTCATGAGCCAACTGCTTGTAATCATACTCAAGTACCTCGCGGGCCTCTTTCTCCCGGTAGAAGAGATTCTTCATGTCGGTCTCTGACGCCTTAAGCTGCTCAACCAGGGTCTCAAGCTCTGCAAACAACAAAGGAGGTGTTGACAAACTACTACAGGGTACTTCCAACAAGTACTCGACAAGTCAGTGGCATACCTTTGTTCATATTGCGCAGCGACTTGTTCTTGCGCACCAGCTCGTCGCTCTTCGCCTACATATCTTGGACCTCATTGTGATATTGGGCGAAGGCACCATCAAGCTTCGACTGGATCATGGAGGAGTGCTTCCTGGCCTTGACGAGTTCTTTCTCCAGTGACTTTGCTCAGAGCACCGTATCGCCATATCCTTGGAGCAATTCAGACTTCTGTTGGGATCTCCACGACATCCTGCAGCAAACAACACTTGTTACTTGTACTCAGCACTCATGGCAGATTGACTATTCAAGGGTACTGACAATTTACCTTCATCCATTGCTCGGCTCACCTCATCGCCTCCAAGTTGCGTGCTACTCCTGCTGGGTCGACAAGATCGTCCGCCAAAAGCTCGATTCCACCACGACTACTCGCGGCGGCCTTGGACATTGGTGCTGAACGGATCGACTCTACATCCTGAATCCCTGGTGAACGGACGACTACCTCCAAGCTTGACTCCGGCAGCACATCGTCGCGCACCCCTTCGGCCATCCCGGGGGCTTCGCCACCAGCCATCTCCGCTGGCTCGGTTGCTGCACCGGCGGCTTCTTGGGTCTCCGGCATCACGCTTTCAATGGGCACAGCCTCGGGGATGGTGCTTCCCTCGACTTTGACCCCTGTCAACAGCAGGCACACGGGATTAGTCTCCCGGGGGCTACGACTACTATTCGAGGAAGACTGCGTTTGTGCAGTGTACTCACCTTCTAGTATGCTGGCCTCCGGCAGTGAAGCCTTAACGGCCGGCGCCACAGTCTCATCTTGGGGGAGGGGAGCGGACTCCTCGGCGGCAGGTGTGGAATTTCTTCAGCCACCGCCGCACTGGGTTCATCTCCATCCCAGGACAAGTCTATTGATTTCCTACAGAGTACATCATTAATGGTCAACCAAGTAAGACTACCCAGCTACACGTACTATTCGGGAAAGATCTTCATTTACAAGCTCGACCGGACAACAATCACAGTCGGGGCACCAAGTATGCTGGCGATGTCAACAAGCCCGGCTTCGGCGGGTGCCTCTCCTTCGGCTTGAGTTGCCACAGGCTCTTCAGCAGCAGGGGCTGCGGCCGGCTCCGTCTTGCCTTTGACGACCGGCGCCTGCGGCTCGACTACTGTAGTCGACTGATGTGTCAATTGCGACACGAGCTCTTCCATGGTGGGGGTTGGGCTGCGGCTTCTTTCAGCCGGCTCTCCCACTGTCTCCTTGTCGCCTTCGTCCCCTTGGTCTACGGGGTCGGAAGGTAGAATCTCCTGCAAGCACTCAGAATTCAGTTGTCAGCATACACAACAATTGCAAGACAAATACTCGACTACTCTACTCGAGGAGTTTACCTCTTGAGACGTAGTCTCAGTGACTTTCAACTTCTTGGCAACGCGCTTGGGTGCCACGTTGAGCAGCCTCCTCGGCAGCGCAGGCAGACTAGCCTCCAAACTAGTCAGAGGATCGTGGATGAGGGGGACATTGGGCAGTCCAGGGTGGCTGAACCTCGACCGCAGCTGGAACCGATCCTGAAGCGTCTCCTCGTCTTCCTCGTCTGACGGGTCCTCGACGATGACGGTGTCGTCACCTTCGCCGACTTCACGGTGCTTCTTGGCTTTGCCTTTCCCCTCCTCCGGGATACTTACAAGTCGGGGAGGCGAAGCCGGCTCAGAGACAAACTTTACAATGTCATCTTGCAACAAGTACATTGGGTGAGCATGACTACTATCACATAATCAGTACTCGTACACTGAGTGCGGCTACTAACCTCGTTCGGCGGATGAGCGGCGGAGTACTCGGGGACCGGACAGGGCGTGTACACCGGCATGTCCTTGAAGATCCTGCCCAGCCTCTCAAGGATGTCGTCATCATCAATCTCACCGCCAGGCATCCGCGATGTGTCGCCCTCGTCGGTGTACTGGTAGCCAAGGGTGTCGCGAGCCATCAGTGGCTGCACCCTCCTCTTCGCGAAGCTGAAGGCCACATGTTCGGCCCTCAGCCTGGCTTCTCTCAAAGCTTTGATCTTCAGCAGCAGCTCGGGTAGCTGGATACCCTCCTGCATAATCGGCTTCGTATTCCACCAGGGCCGGTGCCTCGGCTGCTTCCTGCTTGGCTTCAGCAGCTCCGGGTGGTGGTTGGTGATATAGAACCATTTTGACTTCCAGTCCTGGTTGGAGTCGATCAACTTGTATGCCAGGTACTGCTCAGCAGTGTCTTCGTGCATCTGGATGCCGGCCCCTCCAATTACTCTTGGATCATTGGCGCATGGTTGGGGTTTCACATAGAAGAACTTCCGGAACAGCACCTAGTGGGGCTTGATCCCCAAGAACGCTTCGCAGAAATGGACGAAGACAGATACGTGAAAGATGCCATTGGGGTTCAAGTTGAGGTACTCGATACCGTAATAATCAAGAAGACCCTTGAAGAAGTCGCTTGCTGGGAGAGCGAACCCGCGCTCCACGAATCGCGCGAACATCGAGATCTCGTCGAGATTCTTCTCCATTAGGTACGGATCTCACGCGGTGGCGCGCCACATGTCGACCTCCTTCTCCCGGAGGAACCCACTGTTCAGCAGTGCCAACAGGTCCTCAGTTTTTGCCTTGGATTTCTTCCACTCCTTGTTTGGATTCGGGCACGAAGGAGATACCGGCGGCGTTGACCCTCCGACGGATCCAACAGCTTTTTCGCGGGATCTCTTCTTCCCGGTGGCGGTATTCATGCTCTTTGATGGTGAGGGCTTCATTCTCCAAGTGCAGCGGGTTTTCACTCGCATTCGCTCGGGGGCTGCGGCGGCGGCTACTGGTGGCGGTGCGCGTGGATCTACGATTTCCGGCACAGTGGCAGTGTGCACTGGCGGCGGCCTCTTAGCGCGATCTGTTTTGAATGACTGCGAATGTGGGGGATGAAAAACCCTAAGGGTTTTGGCTTTTATTTATAAGTCAACCGGCGGCTCCGCAACGGCCAGATGGATATGTTTCAAAATAGCTGACTCAGCAGCGGCCGCCTTCAACTTCAAGTAGTCGATGCGCCTTATCTCGGGGGCTCGGCTACATCTACTCAACTCCCTGGGTAGCGACAAGATTCAAGAGCAACTCAGGACACATTCTACATTCAAGATGACCCTTCAATTCGAGAGGAAGTACTCGACTCAAGGCTCGGGGGCTCCGTGCCACGTGTCCTTCGGTTTTTTCTCTGGATTTTGCGGGATAATCTTACCAGAACTTCAGATTGACCCTCAGCCAGAGTCTACGACACAACCTAAGGCTCGGTGGCTACTCCACATGGAGTGCGATTTTGCAATCGCACTTCCATATAAATTTTGGCTTCAAGACAACGTGGGCATTGTTGAAGACCTTCAAGAGCGGAACTCGAGGACGCTTGGGAACTACTCGAGAAGACTTCAAGATTACTCAAGGATCAGCTGGAGTACCTTCCAGCCTCGGGATGCTTCAAGAATTCTTGAGGACTTTCGGCTTGTTGTACTCGGGGACGCTTGAGGACTACTCGTCAAAGCCGTCAAGACTACTCGAAACTATCCTGCTCGACTACAAAGTACTCGGGGGCTTGCCGTATGGACCTCCCTGGGCCCATCACCTTGGTGGGTACCAGGACCGACTACTCGGTGGGCCCCTGGGACTACCCGGCTTGTGCCACACGGCACCTGATGGCATGAGGCGCAAGGACTACGGCGGAGAAGTACTCTGATAGAAAGCTATACATGCCTTGTACTGTGTAGAGGACTCCTAGACATACACGACTAGTACTCTCTCCCTAAACCGACCTGTAACCCTGCCTCCCAGACTATGTAAGGCGAGGCAGGGACCCTTCTCTCTGATACACGTCATCTTGTAATCACACCTAATCAATTCAGAGCTACTCAGCATATAGGACGTAGGGTATTACGCACCTCGCGGCCCGAACCTGTCTAAATTGTGTGCCACGTGTCTCTTCCTTCAAGTTACCGATCTCGGCGAGGCCACATTCATCTACCTCGGGTACTCCCCTTGGTAGGTTTCCAGTCTAAAACACCGACACTTAGGTCTTGATCCCCCATCAATCAACCTACAACCACTTGGGTAGCCCTCTAGCGGATCTGCCAAGTCTCACCCCCTGACATGTGTGGACTTCACAGATCTGCATAAAGGTTGCAAGAAAGATGACTTCACCGTTGAAAGGGTGGACAAAGTTATTGACGATGCCGCAAATAGTGAAATGTTATCACTCCTGGACATGATCTCAGGATATCATCAAATAAGGGTACGGAAAGAAGATGACGAGAAAACAAGTTTCATAACTCTTTTCAAACCTTTTGCTTTGTTAGAATGCCAGAAGGGCTAAAAAATGCAGGATGCACCTTCTCAAGAATGATAGCAATAGTTCTCCATCCCCAGCTTTGAAGAAATAACCTAGCATATGTCGACGATATAGTCGTCAAGAGCATTCAAAGAAAAGACCACATCAGCGATCTGGCAGAAACTTTCACGAACCTCAGAGCAGCGAATCTCAAATTGAACCGTGAAAAATGTGTCTACGGCATTCACAAGGGAAAAGTTCTAGGATGTCTTGTTTGGGCAAAAGGTATAGAAACAATTCCTGACAAAATCAAGGTTCTAATAGAAATGCAAGATCCCGTTTCAGTGAAAGATGTGCAAAAGTTAACTGGAAGAGTTGCTGCCCTTAACACGTTCATCCCTAGAGCTATAGAGAGAAGCTTGCCTTTCTTCCAAGTTTTCCAAAGTTCCAAGAACTTTTAGTGGTCCAAATCTCAGAAACAAGCTTTCCAAGAACTCAAAGACTATCTGTTAAACATGACTAAGTTATGCCCTCCAGAGCCAAAATTGCCACTTCTGTTGTACTTGTCTGCTTCAAATTTGGCAGTAAGCGTTGTGATAGTGCAAGAGAAAGAAGAAGAAGGAAAGCTAAAACAAATTCTCGTATATTTTGCTTCTGAAGCTCTTTTAGGCTCTAAACTCTTCTACTCTGAATTAGAGAAGATAGCATATGTTCTTGTGATGGCTGCAAGAAAACTAAGGCATTACTTTGAGGGTCATAAAATAAGGGTTATCATGAACCAACCGCTGAATGACCTCTTCACGAACAAAGGGGCATCAACCTTAATCATCAAATGGGCTACTGAACTCTCAGACTATGCAGTTGATTTCGAGAGAAGAAGTGCAATCAAATCACAAGTCTTGATAGATTTTGTCGTGGACTGAACATCGCCACCACATAATCCGGGTGAAGGCATAGTCACACCTTGGGTAGTACATTGTGATGGGCTTGGTGCGATAGAGGAGCTGGAATATTAACAATCATAACATCTCCAGCAGGAATCGTGATAAGATACGCTACTCGGCTCGATTTCGCGGATGATGTCCACTCTACGAACAACACAACTGAATATGAGGCTCTACTGCTAGCCTTGAGGAAGATGAAAGCTCTGGTTCAACAAACCTTCACCATAAACACGGATTCTAAAGTCATTCAGGAACACATTGAGAAAGAGAGCGAAGAAAGAAACCCTATTTTGATGAAGTACCTTGAGAAGGTCAGAGAGATGGAAATGCACTTCAGGGGCTATTCAGTCCAGCACATACCAAGAGATGAAAATAACGAAGCAGACAAATTGGCGAAAGCAGCAACCAGAAATCATCCAAGGCCTCCAGACGTGTTCTTCGAAATCATCAAAGAACCGTCCATCAAAGAACCAAAGCCAAAAATTGTGAACATTGTGAAGACTCGCGATTGGAGAGCCGAAATCATGGTATACTTGAGGCGTCATTATGAACCATAAGATGAATTGGAGGAAAAAAGATTAGAGCAAAGGGCAAGGGGGTATGCTGTGGTCGACGGAGAACTCTATAAGTCCGGGGTTACCGAACCTTGGTTGAGATGCATAACCTCCGAAAAAGGTTTAGAACTTCTCAAGGAAATCCATAGTGGATTATGTGATGCACACATAGGTACAAGAGCTCTAGCAAGCAAAGAAATAAAGCAAGGATTTTACTAGCTTTCTATAAACAATGATGCAAAGAAGCTTGTTCAGGAATGTGAAGCATGTCAAAAAACAGTGAATCAACAAAACTTGCCATCCATGCTAGTTCATCTAATTCCACCATCATGGCCTTTGCAAAGGTGGGGAATGGATCTGGTTGGCCCATGGCCGACACCTCAAGCAAACTGTAAGTTCACAGCAGTAGCGGTTGATTACTTCACCAAGTGGGTGGAAGCAAAGGCATTGGTGAATATCATAGCATCAACAATATAGAAATTCTTCTGGCAAAACATAATCTGCAAATTCGGGGTACCAAGAGAGCTGACTGTCGATAATAGGAAACAATTCGATTGCTACTCTTTCAAGGAATACTGCACAACTCTTGGCACTCATGCGAAGTTCTCTTTAGTTTATCACCCGCGGTCTAATGGGGCTGCCAAAAGAGCAAACGGGCTGATACTTTTGGGAATCAAGAAATGTTTGTATGATCAAAAGAAAGGCAAGTGGACAGATGAATTGCCGAAAGTGATCTGGTCACATAATACTACAGTGTCAAGTGAAACAGATTTCACACCTTTTCGCCTACTGTTTGGCACCGAAGCAATAACACTAGAAGAAATTAAGAACGAGAGCATGAGAGTGTAGAAGACAAAAGAAATCAAAGAAGTTGACATGAAGGTAGAGAAAGATATGATTGAGCTAACGAACCTCGAAGCTGCCAAAAACATCGAGAAATACCAAAAAGAGACCAAGGCATGGAAGGATAAAAAAGTGGTCAGGAAAGACATCATGACTGGTGATTTGGTTCTGAAAAGAAAGAAAATACTGGGAGAACCTTGGGAAACTCCAAGAACCGTGGGAGGGGCCATGCATAGCAAAGGAAACAAATATGCCTGGGGCTTTTCGCTTGATAGACCAAACTGGCGAAGAGCTGCCGCATTCGTGGAATGCTGACAGCTTGAAAAGGTACTACCCTTGGGAATTTTGAAAGTAGTTAGATTTATTTTTCAGCATTTCTTTTCGTAAGTTCAAATTTCGTGAAAATGTAAAAAATTCGAACCACCGATCTATAAGTGGTTTCGGGAACAAAAAAACTACTTTTCGCACTTAACTTAGAATAAGGAGGATCATGCTCTTTTCCTTACAAAGGGGCCCTAAATCAAGGGGCAATGTTTTTAATGCGGCGGATCCCACGTAAATACTCTCTGTGATGTATATGAAAAGAGTCTTCCCCCAAACCGTGCGTCTTCTGAAATTCCATCATGAAAATGAAAAGTTCGTGAAAGGCTCCGTGATAGCCTCGATTCCATTGTAAGAAAAGAAAAGTTTGTGAAAGGCTTCGTCATAGCCTGAATTCCATCGTGGGAAAGAAATGTACATGAAGGGCTCCATGACAGCCAAGATTCCATCGTGAAAGGCTCTGTGATAGCCTAAATTCCATTGTTAGGGAGAAAAAGTTCGTGAAAGGCTTCGTGATAGCCTGAGTGCCATGAAAAGAGAAAAGAAATTCACGAAAGGGCCCCGTGATAGCCGAGATTTAATAAGAGAAAGAAATGTTTTGAGAAAGAGGCACTGTGAAAGCCTAAATCCCACCGTAAAAGGGATTCCCACCGAAAGGCTCGAGACAACAACAAGTTGTAGCCTAAATCTCACCGTAAAAGTGATACCTACCGAAAAGGCCTGAGACAACAACAAGTTGTGGCCTAGATCCCACCGTGAAGGGACATCCTACCAATAGTTTGGGAACAATCGAGGATTGTGACCAAGGAAGTATATACGTTTTTGTTCGGAATTTTATGTGTGAAAAGGTGTGGAGCAAAAGTCAAGATCGCATTCATAATGATTTATATGAACGTCGCTAGAAAAATCTTCTCCCAAGGGACAAGGGGCTCAATCACCTCCGAAAATTAGGGCTCCTAAAGGATGGTTGAAGCAACTGAGGGTTGTGATATCAACCAGGGAAAGTATGACAAGCAGACGCAAGTCCACAAAATTCGTAAAACAAATTTTGTCGACTTACACTTCAGGAAATTATGAATCCCTGGGTTTTCACGAAATTTTTGCATGAAAATGGCAAGGTGGGGAGGGTGACATATTTTCTTAAAAAACGAGTTTATTGCCTTATTTCCATTCAAAATTTTCAAAAGAATTAAATTACATAGCTTCCAAAGAGCTAGAACTTCAGAAAGAATGTTCGACGATGTGGCCCGGATTGCGACCACTGTTTTCCGCAGTATCACTAGCATAAGCGAAGTTGTAGTCGGCAGTCTTGGGGCTAAGGGGCTCCGTCTTCACGAATGTCTGAGAACTTGAAGCTTTTGTGGCAAGAGCATAGCCATCGTGTTGAAGGAAGAACCAAGTCAGCTGAAAACTACGCATCGAAAAGTGTTGGCAACATTCAAGACAAAAATTAGAGAATATACGCCTGTGATAAACCTATTTGAAGAATCGCCAAGCCTCGCCACTGACTATTTGATTCCCACAATGAATTCGTTATGGTATCACATCCTGCACAGGCCCACCTTGCAGGACCGACGCAGGTTAAAGTTTACAAAACAATTTATCAGAGAAGAGGACACAATCCATGAATTTACAAGTTTTTACAATGACATCAAAAGTGAATGTTCCAACAAGTGTACATTCAGCCGACAACATCAACCTTCGAGGAGCTAGTTTCGCGGTCAGAGCTCACTTCTTCCCCATCGTCTTGTCCTTCATCACTACTATTGCTATCACTACTTCCCTCATCACCTGAACCACCCACTTCATTATCAGCATCATCGTCCTCCTCAACTTCAGAAGAAGATTCTTGGACTTCAGCCTTACCACGAACTTCAATCTGGATCAACTGAAGAAAAACCAAAAGAGAAAAGGCTTAACAAAAATCAAGATAGAAATGTTCGTGAGATGCCAAAAAACTGGCAGCGTCTGCCAAAAATTAACCTGGTCTAATTTGGCGCGAGCAATATTTTTTCGCGAACTCTTTTCTGTTGCAAACCAAAACTCCCTTGCGAATCTGATCTTTATGACTTGAATGTCCCCGTTCGAGCGAATAATTGTGGTGCTCCCAGTGTCAGGAAAGCGCGAAAGATTCTCATGAAACTTCACAAGATCAACGCAGTCAAAATCATGGAGAAGCTTCAAGATACTTTCTATTGAAAAGGCAGCGGCGAAGTCACTAGCCCCTCAGATAACGTCAAGAAGAACCTTGAACTCAGTTTCAATCCAGTGCATCAGATCAGAGATCTCTTCACTCTCAGGGAGGGGACCAGGACGAACACCGAAGTCTCTCAAGGCTTTTTAGTATTCCTCGAACAAGAGTTTCACCTTTTGCTTAATTTCATCAACATCTTGTCCTAAGGCTTGGCTTCGTTCGGATAAAGCCTTCTCAAGATCTTGAATTTATTGTTCTTTACTACTAGAGTCTTCACAAGATCAGCATTGCTAACACGAAGGTCGTGAGCAACTTTGGAAGTTTTGTCACAATCCTTGCAAAGATTTTCAATCAACTTGAAGTCATCTTCGTGAGGCTTCTTCAATTTCTCAAGATCTTTCTTTGAATTTTCAAGGGCATCTTCGGCAATTTTCTTGTCATCTTGGAATTTCTTCAGAGTATCGGCAAGATCAGCGATCTGTTTTTCTAAATCAATACTTCAAAACTGAGCCAAGTTGAAATCACGTTTTCACTTCTTAGACTCACTGGAAAATTTCTTAATAATTTCATCATTCTCTTGCAAATGCTCAGCAGTAACTTTCCCGACGATCGACGCTTTTAAATCATAGGTCTTGCAAAGACTTGCAAGCTTAGATGATGAAAGCTTGCAAACAACCTCTTCAAAACCTACGAAAATCATAACAACAATCACATAAAAGAAACATGAATAACATAAAGATATAGGAAATTAAAAGCAGAAAAATAAGAAAGAAGAAAATAGTGTGCACACCTTTTCTATCAAGTGCCCCTAGAGGAGCCTGGGTAGCACAGTCAGAAATCGTAGAAGATTTCTTCAAAGAAAAGGAAGGTTGCTTCTCCAAATCACAAACTGTCATACTAGACAATTGAAGCGTTTTGATTGGAGCATCTCCTTCTGTGTCATCCATGAATTTAGATGATTTCCATAGCAAGGGAAGCTTAGAAGTACCACCATCCGCAACAGCCGTTTCACAGCTAACACTTAACAGTTCTCCCCTAAAAGACGTACCGAAACTCTCATTGAAGGCAATAACTAAAGGATAGTGGTATTGGCCTCCGGGAAGATCGTCACGTGTCTCAACCAGAGGTGGGTTTTCAACAGGATCATCTCTTCTTTGTACAGTCCTATCCAAGTCCTCAGCAAAATTAAGAGAAGCTCAGTCTTTAAGGGCAGAAGCATGGGAGGCATCACCCTCAACATCAGTAGAAGCAATAGAATCAGTGGGAGCCTTTTGAACTTCGATGACATCATCGGAAAAAGATTCAACATCGATAAGTTCATTTTCAGAACCGGGGGAATAATTGCGGCGAACATTGAATCTCAAGTCACATAATAAGCAAGAAGAGTAACCTTTGGGACGAGGTTTGTCAATCATTTCATCATCTGAGAAGACTGAAGGAACACACATAACGGTGGCAATAGCAATCTTCTTAACAGCTTTCTTAGGTTTCTTCTGTCCCAGCTAAGCAAGACCTGAAGCCGCCTGAACCTCAGCATCAGAAACACTGTGAGAAGCCCTGCGCTTCCTTTGCAAGATTCAAGGGACTTAGTCTTCTTAGGATGAATAGTGGAAGAAGAAATGTCTCCACCTTCATTCATTCCATTCCTTTTCTTCGAAGACTTCCCTCTTGGAGTTTTGGGCGGGGCAGCTGAGCAGGTAGCCACGGCAACAACCGGAACTTTCTTGTTAACACCTGGAGGATGGGAGCGAAGTGTAGTTTTAGGACCAAGCTCCGAAAATACACGATTCACTCATCTCTTGTGCTTGATGAGTGCCTTGAAAGACTTGTATTCGTTAAGAGTCGATTCGCCAACCATGGCGTCAACCTTTCCTTTGACTTCAGTAATACTAACCTTCCTTTAATTGCAAGTTGAATCTAGGAAATGGCACTCGCTATGTCACCCAATCCACAGTCAAGTGAATGATGCTAGAAGGTTGCCATGCAGCAGATATGGGCCAAATTTCGGCTGCAACAAATTCTTCAATGACAATGCGACTACGGACAATGGTGCTAGCTAACAAGAAAGCATTTTCGCAGGTCTCAAAGTCAGTAGCACGCTTGTTGTATGGAGCAGTGCACACTGCAGTTACTGGCTCATTGGCAAATAGAAGGGTATGCTGACCCGGTGTAGCCAAGAACCTTAGACATGTCCACTTTCACGTAAAACCAGTATAAGCTCCAATCTTTAGCGAAGTTGGTCTTGCTGCAGGGTGCGAGCTTGATCTGGTTAAGACCTTTTCGCAAGTTCTGTCTTCGGGTGTTAAAAGTGCAACACAAGTAGTGCGCGTCGTAGTACTTCCCATTGTCGAGTTTTAGTATATCTTTCTCGATTACAAGCTTGAATAAATGAGCAAAAATATCAGCACCAAAGGAACAACCAAAAGTATTCATGACCTAGAAGAACTTGGAAACCTCCAGAAATGAGTTTGGTGCCAGTTGATGCATCTTCACAGAAAACTTATCAAGAATAGAGGTCAGTGTGGGGTCGCATGGGAATCAAAGTACACTAGTAAAGAAATCTCTGAAAACGACCACTTCACCCGCTTATGGAGCAGGGACTTGTTCACCAGAAGGAGAGTGTGCGTTACCAACAGGAAAGAATCTGGGTTGCTCATATTCCTTGATAAGATCAGCTGTAACCTTGGATTCGCCAAACACAAAGGTCGGGGGATAATATTTAACACTCCTCAAAGTGATGAGTTCACTGGGGTCAGCATCAACATTGGTAAGATCCTCCTCGCCACCAGACTTGTTTCCAGATCCTATCTCCCACTCTTCACGACTCTTGGAATCGTGAATGGTATCAGGAGCTGGGTCATCCACACGAGACTGAATGTTCTCGGATTCACGAATTTCTTCTCCGGTTGACGAAACGCCAGCAACGGCCAATTCTGCTGAAGTAATGGGTCTAGCAGTACTTTTAACACGAGCCACCTGCTTAAGAATAATGCGAACAAAAAATGTGAGATAACTCATAAGAAACAAAAAACACACGAAATTAGAAGTTCAATAACAAAAAAATATAAGGAAGAAAAGAAAGAAAATAATACATTCGGAAACAGAGGAAATCTCCAAACCTCAGATTTATTTTTACGAAAAGCTCTTCCGCGAAAACGCCTATAAACTTTCGAACAAAGCGATGGAACGGTGACAAAAACTTACGGCACCCACCCTCTATTTATAGGGAGAAGGGGGTGTAGTTTCAAGAAGCCACCTCGGTATGACTGTTGCGACTTTTCTGGGGGACGCATGTCCAGTCCGATGTTCCGAGGGTGATTTTTTTTACCAAAATTCTGAAGATTTTTCGTGGAAATGGATCTTCGGAGTCAACCCGCTTCCCCAAGGGGCTAGTGTTGGGGAATTGGGTAAAAACCTTTCACCCTCAGAATGTCGAAGTTGCTAAATTCGTGAATATATTCATGAATGTGCCTCAGGGTGGAAAATTCTGTTTCATGACAAGGAAACATTCATGAAAGATATTCTGATAAATTTCACACAATTTGCTAACCTTCTAATGTTGTGTGAAATAGCCTAATTGGTTTTGGTTCGCGAGTTTGCTGTCTGTTTCAGGATGATTGGAATTTGGCGAAATTCAGGAGATCAGAAACCAGCGAATTTTGGGAATCTTTAGGAGTCTCAGTTCGAGAATCTTGGCAAGTGATGATTTTCACGAATGAAGCGTCGGAGGTCAAGTTAAGGCCAAGACATAGACTTCACCTCAAAAGTCGGGGTTAGAAGTGTGAACTAGTGGCATGCTTGTAAATATATGAAGTTGGACCTGCAAATTACGGGATGAAAAAGATGTTCGTGTACATGTTCACACTAGGAATGTTCTTTAGATTCGAGGGTAATCTCAGAATGTAAAAGTCCCTTCGTCTCCCTATAAAAGGGGGCGTGAGGGCACGTGTAAAGGGGTTCACAACTTTTAAGGTGAGCACACACTTTCGGGGATTCCTTGTCCCCCAAGTCCTTGTGACTTTCATGTGTTTGCTTCAGAATCTTGTGTTCGGGGACTCCATCCGATTTTCGGACTCCCCAACATTGCACATTATGTTGATCACTTGCAGGATGAAAATGATGAGTAGAGGAAGTGTATGAGTTAGTTATCAGATCAGGAGCCTCAGCTTGGCATCATGGTTGCCGCCTTTAAGTGCTATGATGGTAAAGCACTTGGGCTGACAAAATTGGAGAGAGCAGTGGTGAGAGAGATGAGAAAGCTGGAGAGATTATTATCCACCACAAACAACACCCAAGAACAAGTTTGAGCTTGAGCCTAACCACCTCAGAAACAAACTTGACACAACCCCGGATCGACCAGCGTTTCCTCCCGAAACAAACAATTTCGAAAAACCGGTGAAATTTATTAGTCCTAAGGGGGATATGGCTGGTGAGAAGATAAAAGAGAAACCAAGTTATGAAACGTAACCAAAACCTAAGCCATAGCCAATCTGGTTCCACTATGAGTATTGTGGGAGAGATGGTCACCAGGATGAGTTTTGCTTCAAGATGAAGGGAGAGGAGAGAAAGACTAAGGAGTGGGCAAACAAGGACAGGTACCACCCATCTCGTGGTGTGCCTGTGTCTCGTATGCCACTACCTTAGGATAAAGCCATTGTTCGCATAGTTCTGGCTTGGGGAGTCAAGAGTGCTTTGGGTGGAAGGGACCCTGCTGGACGAGTTAATCCGGTCAGGCCGGTTTTGAATCTGGTCAGACCGGTTTGGGCTGCTCGTACAGAGAATCTGGTCAGATCGGTTCCAGAACTAGTCAGACCAGTTTGGAGACTGCAGGTTGACCAGTTTGGTTTTCGTGCTCGTAATAATGCTAAGTTCAATCCCTTTGGTCATTGTGTAGGTGGTTGGCTTGGTGAGTCTGGTGGTGTTGAGTTTGCTAGACGTTCTCCATCCCGTGCTCAATACGAGGTTGGGAGGAGTCGTAGCTTTGAGTCTCAGAGGAGCTATGGTCCTTGGTCTTCCTTTCGTGGCTTTCGTGCTTCTCCAGCGAGATAGGAGTTGTTCCCTTTTGGTGGTTCCCACGGTGGTTCTCGTGGTGGTAGCTTTGGTAGGCGTGATGGAATGGATTGTGCTAACCCCACTTTGGAGCAGATGGCTCGGCACTATTTTTAGCTATTTTGGAACTGACCCCAATGCAGAGTCATTTGTTCCCTCACGTGCTCGTTTTTTTAATTTTAGGTGGGAGGCTTGGTGAATGTTTGATTGATTGACTCTCGTTGCTCGAGGCATATGACCAGAGACAGGGGGTGGCTCTCTAGCCACACCCCAGTGGTGTCAAATACATACATCACCTTTGGGGACAATGGGTGAGGGTGTGTAGTTTCAAAAGGTGAAGTGAGGGTAAGTGACAAGGTGGTGTTGAAGCTTGTTGCCTTTGTCAAGTCGCTCGGATTTAAATTTCTTCTTGATGAAGGTTTTGAGGTGTTGTTTAAGTCTGGTACTTCTTAAGTACTTGATGCTCAAGGTGACCTTGTCTCGGTGGTCATTCTTGAGGGTCAGATATTCCGAGCGGATTTTTCTCAGAGTTCTGGTGCTACTAGGTGTTTCATGGCTACTTCTTTGGGTGAGTTGTGGAAGTGGCATAGGAGGTTTGGTCACTTGAGTTTTGAACTCTTATCATGCTTGAGTGGACTCAACTTGGTCCGAGGATTGCCCTGGTTTAAGTTCAGGAAGGATTTGGTGTGTGAGTCGTGCATGCATGCTAAGATAATAGCTGCTTCCCATCCACCCCTCACCGATGTGATGACGGAGTATCCATGCGAGCTGCTCCATATGGACCTTGCTGGCCCCACTCGTGTGCGATCTGTGGGTGGAAAGTGGTATGTCATGGTTGTGTTGGACGACTACTCTTGGTATGCTTGGGTTTTCTTTATGGTGGAAAAGGGGGAGACATTTCATTTTGTTTGAGATCTTGTCTTGAGGTTGAAGAACAAGAAGCACAAAGATGCCATACGAGCGATTCACAGTTACAATGACTAGAAATTTAAAAACTCTCTTTGAAAGCTTTTGCCATGACTTGGGTCTTGAATACCAGCTTTCGAGTCCATATACGCCTCCTCAAAAGGGCATGGTGGAAAGAAAGAATAGAACCCTATGTGATATGTCTCAGACGATGCTCGATGAGCATGGGACTCCGAGGAGGTTCTGGGCTGAGGTGGTAAATACCTCGTGCTATATGTCGAACGAGATTTTTCTCAAAGTCCGCAAGAAGAATACTTGCTATGAGTTGATGCACTGTCGTACCCCCAAGGTGAGTCACTTTCATGTCTTTAGCTGCAAATGCTTCATTCTCATGAAAGGGGAGAGTTTGGACAAGTTCGATGCTAGGTCTGTCGATGGAGTTTTTTTGGTTACGCTACTCATTATGGAACCTTTCAAGTGCTCATTCTTGAAACTAACCAAATTGTGGAGACTTGCGAGGATACCTTCGATGAGACACAACCACATAGTTCACTTGTTTTTGAGTGTGGAAGAGATGAGGAAATTGGCGAGGAGATATTCGAGGATGAGTTGCAGCAGCAAGGAGTCGTGGCTGCGCATGTACCTACTACTTAGACTACGATCGAGGACGGACCTTCTCCCACACCTATGACAATGTGCTGAGTTCGAGAGGAAGCTACTGCTGAGGGAGAGGTGGCTTCAAGGCGAGAAGCTCCCTGGAGAGTACAAGTGGATCACCTAGCTTCAACGATCATCGAGAACACTCACTTTGCCCATGTTGCTTTTGTTGCTACTTTCGAGCCCAAAGACATTAGACATGCACTTTCTGTCACAATTGGTTAAATTCGATGCATGAGGAGTTGGAGAATTTTGAGAGAAACCAAGTCTTGGAGTTAGTGGAGCCTCCATCAGGTTGTAAGCCGACTGGGAAAAAATGGGTGTGGAAAAGCAAAGAGGGAAAGAAAGATGAAGTTGTGAGAAACAAGTCGAGGTTCGTTGCTCAAGGGTACACACAAAAGGAGAGGATAGACTATGAGGAGACATTTGCTCCTGTAGCTCATTTGGAGGGGATTGGGATCCTTCTAGCCTTCTCTGTGGCTAAAGGGTTCAAATTGTACCAAATGGATGTGAAGGGTGCATTCCTGAATGGTGTGTTGGAGGAAGATGTGTATGTGAGGCAACCATCGGTGTTTGAGAGTGAGAAGTTCGCCCACAGAGTGGACAAGTTGAGGAAGGCGCTGTATTGGTTGAAGCAGGCACCTAGAGCTTGGTACAATAGGTTGAGGGGGTTCCTTTTTGAAAAAGGAATTGAGATGGGGAAGGTAGATTAGACCTCGATTCTCCCCAGGCAGGGCAAGGACATCCTAATTCTTCAGGTGTGCGTTGATGATATTGTTTTTGGTGGCTCATCTAACTCTTTGGTTGCAAGCTTTGCAGAAGAAATAAGCAGGGAATTCGAGATGAGCTTGATGGGTGAGTTGCGGTTCTTCCTCGGCCTCCAGATCAAGCAGTCAAAGGAAAGAACATTTGTGCACCAAGCCAAGTACACTAGACATTGTGAAGAAGATCAAGATGGAGGGCTCCAAGGCCATGACGACGCCGATAAGTACGACTACAGCCCTGGATGTGGACAAGAAAGGTGAACACATGAACAAAAAGGAGTACTGGAGCATGATCGGCTCTCTCCTGTACCTGATGGCGACAAGGCCGAACATCCAATTCTCGGTATGTCTATGGGCTTAGTTTCAAGCGTCTCCAAGGACTGTGCATCGGCAAACCATCAAGCACATCTTTAGGTATTTGTGATACACTCCCGACTTAGGCCTTTGGTACTCTACGTCTTCTTCTTTGGAGCCTCATGGTTTAATAGACGGGGATTTTGCCAGGTGTCGGTAGGATAGGAAGTCCACTTTTGGGTCTTGTCAATTCTTGGGTTCTTCTTTGGTGTCTTGATCTTCCCGCAAACAGTCGAGTGTTGCTCCATCTACAATAGAGGCTGAGTACGTTGATGCAGCCAGTTGTTGCTCTTAGCTCCTTTTGGATCACATATACCATGAGTGACATACCGATGTTCCACTTCTATGTGATAGCACTAGTGCCATAAGCGTTGCAAAGAACCCTGTACTCCATTCCAAAACCAAGCATATAGAAGTGAGATACCATTTTCTAAGAGACAATGTTGAGAAAGGGAGAATTGCTTTGATCCATGTACCGTACCCACACAAAACCAAGTAGCAGATATTTCACCAAGCCACTAAATCAAGCAAGTTTGACTCGTTTGCGGGGAGATCTTGGCGTGTGTTTGGTTTTTTGAGTTGGTGGTGGGAGCCCTTTGTGTAGCATATGTATAGCTTTCCTTTTGTGCATTTTTGCATCTTGCATTGCATATGTATCATGATATATAAGCATCTTTGTATCTAAGGTTTTCATGCTTTTGTATCGTATATGCATTTTGTAGGAAAAGCCTCTCTCGTATACATTGTTCACTATGACATGCTATGGATGAGCTTGTGAGCTTGTTTGGTATGATATGGTTAAGTTTGGCTTGGCTCTTAATATCTCGGTTTATATCCATATGAGAATGCTATGAGGCATGAAAATGCTAGTTTAGGCTCTCTTGTAAGTAAATGCCTTTATATGCTCATGACATGTCTTGGTGGCTTTGTTATGCTTAATTCATGGTTAGATGGCTTATTTTGATCACTTGGGGTCAAAGATCTTTTTACCATCAAGGATGTTTGGCCCCTAACTTATCTTGTGGAGGAGCATTCCTTTTTGCCGCAAAGGCATTTCATGTAGCATGTTTATATCTAAAAATGAAATGTCTTATGCATGAAATGTGCTCCCATGTTAACTTGTGCTTAATTTATGCTACCTTGGGTGCTAAACTGTTGCATGATGTCCACCAAAGAGAAGTCTCATATCTAGAAGAAGACACATGGCTCGGTGGCTTGGACATGACATGAGGTGCTTGTGGGTGTTTATGATGGTCTTTTGATTTGAATACATGACCTAGCATGAAGTTTGTGTGATATTGTCTCTTTGGCATGTTTTGATCATGTTTAGGACTTTTCTCATCAAAGGGATGTTTTTCGCAAAATTACTCAATGAGATCTTAACTTTGTCAGATGCATATGAAGTTTGGTGGTCATGATGCTTATGTTCTTATGAAGCTATTGACTATCTAGCTTGCTGATTTGGTCATGTGTAGCATCTTGTGGTGAATTTTGTCTATTTGAGAAGCTCTAGGTTGCATCTTTTCAAATTTGAGTCGTGATTCATGCATTGGTAACAATGGGGAGAAATGTCAGTTGAGAAAAGTTGCATTGCATCCCTAGAACCTATCCCAGCTATCAAGGGGGAGCTTATGCATTTTTTTGCATTTTTGGCTATTAGCGGTAAGTTCTGTCATGTTTAACTGCCTTGACTGGTTTGTGCCCAGTGCAGGCATAAGTTCAGGAAGATGTGCATAGGTGCAGGGGGAGCTCTTGTGTGTTTTGAGCTTTGTTTTGGTGGTCTTTTCTCTTTGATCGATCTTGTTTTGTCTCGGTTGTGACGAGCCGTTGCCCTTGCCTAAGGGTACTGAGACTTTGCTATTTCAAGTGATCTTGCTCTTTGCCTTTGTTTGACTTTTGATCGCTTGTTCGAGTTTCTTTGTTCATTTCTTTTCTTTTTCCTTTTCTCATCAATTACCAAATGTGCGTATTGTCAATGCACTCATCAAGGGGGAGATTGAGGACCTCTCTGATTCAAGGACCGGTGGATGGTCGCTTCCTGGTAGGATGAGTGATTGACAATGTTGTGTAGACTGACTCTTGGCTAAGTATTGCAATTGCAAACTGCGTCTTGATTAGTACTGGTGTAGGTGAAGAACAAGCATGAAAGGTCGATGCCGGTGAGGCCTCCAGGCGTGGAGCAGACAAGTAGGGTTGGTTCAAGGGACCCGATGGCCAGCGGGGTCAAGTGCGGGCCGCATGGTGGCAAGAACAGTAAGACGAAGTCGTGTACGGTTTCTTGGTTGAGCCTTAAAACCAAGGTCGAGCCGAGATGACGTGGTTGCCGAGTCATGATTAGAGATTGGCAGGAGGCTACACCAAGTCCGCGAGTTTTGTAGTGGTTCACCACAAAACTATTGGGTTACTTGGCTGAGCCACAAAGCCAAGGCCGAAGACTCAGTGTGGCTGTCAGGCCAAAACCAGTTTGATCGGTTGGTGAAACCAGTCTGACCGGGTTGGGGTCGCAGGGCACCGAGAGGCTTCAAAACGGAGGAACACGTTGGGACTGCAAGACTTACGTCGAGGCTAAGTGAAGTGCGGTCACCGGACATCCGTCTGATGGTGCTAAGACAAATATTTCTCAAACTACCCTTCAGGGGTGTGTATCCTAGTTTATGTAATAGCAGTAGTTTCGTCTTTCGATTGCCTCCATATAAACCAAGTAGAGAGATGATGGCAGCCATCTCTTAGAACCCTAGCTCATTTGTTTTGCTATTTTTCCTTCCTATTTTCCTTAGGATTTTCTAGGACTATCTTGAGAGCTTCATGGTGAGATCTTTATAGAGGGATGGATGATCGAAAGGCAAGCTAGACCTTGTATGAATCTTTCTTGGTATGTATAGACAATTCAACGTGATTCCTCAAGGCCTTTTATTGTCTCTCCCGTTTTCTCTCTTCGCTAATTTTCGGAGCCTTTTCTTGGGAATTTCGTGGTGCAGTTTTAGAGGCATTTCTTTACGGGATTCTTGTTGGATGTCACATATCAGGACCCTGTGCCTCTTTGCTTGGTGAGTTTAGTCCAGCAACCCCCCGAGACATCTTTGATTTGGTGGTTTTCGGTGGAGTTCTTGGAAAGGTGTTCTTGAGGGTTGACTTTCGATTCCTCTAGATTAAGTGAGTTTTTGGGATCGAGATTTTAGCCAAAGGTAGCCAATTGGTACCACAGCTATCCCTAGAGTCTCATTTGAATCCGTGGAGCGAATCGAGAGATCAGTTGAGGTGAAGGTTGAGTTTTTTCACGCGAGCTGAGTTCCACCTGAATGTTCAGGCAAAACTGGTCTGATCGGTTTCACAAAATAGTCTGATCACTTTGGTCCCAATCGGCAGTAATGCTTTCCAAACTAAATCTCCTTCTGCAAATTGCTTGACTTTTACCTTCTTGTTATAATACTTAGCAACTCGCATATTGTTTTTCTCAATATTTTCAAGGCCCTAAGATGAATCATACGCAAATCCTCTAATTCGTCCATCATTAAGTCACTGTAATCCTTGGAACTTAAATCCTTTTGCAAAACTGCTATCTTTGAGTCTGGTTGCATTTCCCATGGCAAAACAGCATGATGCCCGTAAACCAACTCATAAGGAGATGTTTTCGTAGCTCCATGAGGGGCCATTCGGTAAGCCCACAAGGCTTCATTGAGTACCGAAGGCCACCTTTTTGGCTTTTGATCAATCTTCTTCTGTATAATCTTGATCATGATCTTGTTAGAAGCCTCTGCCTGACCATTAGCTTGGGCATAATAAGGAGAAGAATTTAACAATTTGATCCCCATGCTTTCAGCAAATTCTCTGAACTCTGAAGATGTAAACTGAGTTCCTTGATCAGTTGTAATTGTTTGAGGAATTCCAAATCTGTAGATGATGTGCTCCTTGACAAACTCAACCATGTTTTCTGATGTTACTTTCTTCAATGGAATTGCCTCAACCCATTTAGTGAAATAATCTGTTGCCAAAAGCACAAACTTATGCCCCTGGCTAGATGGAGGATTTATTTGGCCAATCAAATCTATACCCCATCCTCTGAATGGCCATGGCTTGATAATAGGATTCAAAGCTGATGCTAGAACTCTCTGAATATTTCCAAACTTTTGACAATCTTGACATCCTTTGTAATACTCAAAGCAATCTTCCAGCATCGTCGGCCAATAACATCCAGTGTGCCTGATAACCCATTTCATTCGATAAGCCGATTGATGCGCTCCACACAACCCGTCATGCACTTCACTCATCATCTTCTTTGCTTCTTATTGACCTAGGCATTGTAGCAACACCCCATCCAATGATTTGTAATACAAACGTCCATCAAGAAGAACAAATTTTATAGCTTTATACCTGAGCTTCCTAGATACCTTTCGGGATGGATTTTCCAAATAATCAACAATTTCTTTTCTCCAATCATCTTCTGTTAGGTCACTCCCGAAAGCACACACATCGTTGGCAAATACTTCTTGATTTTTTCCATAACCTGAAGCACTTTGAGCCAACCTGTTTGCCTCTTCATTGTGTTCCCTAGGAATATGTTGTAGAATCACTAACTGAAAACTTTTCAAGATTTCCTTGCACTCCTCGTAGTAACTCCTCAGGATATCATTTCTACATTCATATTGGCCATTCAATTGTTTTATAACTAACTCCGAATCTCCATAAATTTCAACTGAAATAGCCTTCGCTTCTTTCAAATATTGAAGCCCTCTAAGTAATGCTTCATATTCAGCTTGATTATTTGTGATAGTAGGTTGAATAGGGATAGCGAATTCAAACATCTCTCCTCTCGGTGAAATCAATAAAATTTCTACTCCACCACCTTTGCCACATGAGGATCCATCAAAAAATAAAGCCCAAGGGGTAATCTCAAGCAAATCAATTGACAAATCACGATGTTCAGTAATGAAATCAGCAGTAATCTGTCCCTTAACAGCTTTTGCCGATTCGAACTTCAACTCAAACTCAGACAAAGCTAAAATCCACTTGCCAATCCTTCGATTCAAAATTGGCATAGACAACATGTGTTTAATTACATCAAATTTTGAATATACAACTCATTCAGCATTCAACAAATAGTGTCGAAACTTTGTACATGAGTAATAAACACACAGGCAAACCTTCTCCGCAGCCGAATATCTTGTTTCGGGATCAAGCAATTTTCGGCTAAGGTACGCAACTACTCTTTCCTTTCCCTCAAATTCTTGTATGAGGGCCGATCCAATGGTTTGGGCATCGGCCGCGATGTACAACTTATAAGGCTTGTTCAATTGTGGAGGCACCAACACTGGTGGTTCCTTCATGTATTCCTTGATCTCATCGAAAGCCTTTTGTTGTTCGTCACTCCATACAAACTTCTGATCCTTCTTGATCCTCAACAATGGAAAGAAAGGCAACACCTTTTGTGACAAATTTGAAATGAATCTTCTCACAAAGTTAATCTTACCAAGCAATGATTGCAACTACTTGAGATTGGTTGGAGGAACGACTTCATCAATAGCTTTCATGCTTTTCTTGCCAACTTCTATTCCTCCTTCATGTACCAAAAATCCCAGGAACTCTCCAGCTGAAACCCCAAAGGCACACTTATTCGGGTTCATCTTAAGGCCATGTTTTCAGGTGCACTCTAGAGTTTTCCTCACATCATCCAAATGTGATTCATGATTCAAAGACTTGATTACGACAACATCAATGTATATCTCAACAATTTTGCCGATCAACTCATGAAAAATGTAATTCATAGCTCATTGATAGGTTGCACCGGCATTTTTTTAACCCAAATGTCATGACAATCCACTCAAACAGACCTATATGTCCAGGACATCTGAAGGCTGTCTTTGATATATCTTCTATTGCCATAAAAATTTGATTGTACCCTGCATTGCCATCCATGAAACTAATAACTTTATGTCCAGCAGCGGCGTCAACCAACAAGTCAGCAACAGACATTGGATATCCATCCATGGGTGTAGCTCTGTTTAGATCTCTAAAGTCTATGCAAACCCTCATCTTTCCATTTTTCTTGTAAACAGGGACAATATTAGAGATCCACTCCGCATATCTGCATGGCCGAATGAAATTTGCTTCTATTAATCTTTCAACTTCTTTTTTCACGTTGGCCAATACTTCATCCTTGTAAATCTTTCGGGGAGGTTGCTTGTAAGGCCTAAAACCAGGCTTGATTGGCAACCGATGCTCAACAATGGAATGATCTAAACCAGGCATCTCCGAATAATCCCAAGCGAAGCAGTCTTTATATTCTTTTAATAGCTGGATCAACTCTTCTCTGAAGCTTGAATCCAAGTTAGTACTGATAAATGTCGGCCTTGGCTTGTCATCGTCTCCAATGTCAATTGCTTCCAGTTTGTCAACCAACATAAATCCACGTCCTAACTTTCCATCCGTTCCATCAATTGGATTCTCCATTAAAAATTGCTATAAGAGCCGACTGCTTGAATCGGCTGTTGATCACTGCTGACTGGTTCAACAGGACCTTCACCCTAGTCCTTGCCTAAGAAGCAATCTATACCTTGATACTCCCAGAAGGCTAGTTCCATGTTAGCCACGCCTACTAAATCATCCGCTTGGACCACTTCTACATCATCATCCACCCATTGAACAAGCTGTTGATGCATGGTACATGGGATGCAACAATTTGCATGGATCCAGTCCCGTCCAAGCAGCAAGCCGTATGCCCCTTTGCCCTCAATGACAAAGAAGGTCGTGAGCAAGGTCTTAGAACCGATCATCAGATCCACATGTACACAACCCTTGGTGTCTGAAGGATTCCCAGCAAAATCATTCAGAACTATGCTTGTTGGCGTCAAATCCCCAGGGCCCATGCCAAGCTTCTTGAATGTAGTGTACGACATCACATTGGCCGCAGCTCCACCATCAACAAACATCTTGGTCAAAGGTTTTCCATTGACATATCCTCTCAAGTACAGTGGTCTCATGTGCTGATTCTTGGCTGGCTTGTCAAAGGTAGCTTGCTTGGCCAACACTAGCTGTGCCATCAGCCCAAATTGCTCAGCCTCATCGATGTCTGGCGACGTCTCCTCCTCCACAACCTGATTAGCTGGAGCCATGAATTCATTCAGCAAGAAGCATACCATGCACGTAGGAGCCGAATGATCAGATCCATCAGGCTTATCTTTTGGACGCCAAACCTGTTTCTTCTTGATTCCCGCCTGCTTCAACTCCTCATTTCTCAAGTGCTGAACTCTTCTCTTTTGGCTTTTCCTCAAACCAGGTGGGTACCACTGTCCTTTCTGCCAGACGTATTCACGATCTTCTTCTTCTTCATGATCAACCCATCTGTGATCAGCATATCTTTTCTTGGTTGATCATTAACTTCATTTATTTTTATGCGCCGACCGTCACTAGGATGTATCCTTCCAATTCTTTCATGGATGGATCGGCGATTGACAGTATCCTGCCCGTATTCAGTGTACTTGTCACTGCATTCGAGACAATTGTTCAGCGTGGGGAGCTTTAAACCTTGATTCTAGCAGTGCCTGAAGAAAGCACATCCCCAATGCGCATGCTCTTGCTCTCGCGCATGCTCTTCTCGTTCTTTCCTGTGCACTTCTTCCTCATATCTTCGTTTCTCCTCCTCGTACCTTCGTTTCTAGTAGTGCTCCTTCTCTTGCTAACGCTGCCACTTATTAAGGAAAATGCGCGAAGTCACCCTGGGTTTAGAAGATTCCCCCACTTCAATTTGACTTTTCAGGATGCGAGGCACTTCCTTGTGGACTTGTTCAACTGTTACTTGTCGAGTAGGGTCAACTGATCCATCCTGCTTCGCCCTTGCTGAAGTCAAAACCTTCACTTTTCCTTTTTCCTCAGCAGTCACTATGTTGACTCAAAACCCAATTATGTTTTGAGGAAAAGGATTGCCATCTAACTTCATCTTATTGTCAAATTTTAGATGACCTTCTTGGATAGCCTTTTGAATCTGCATCTTGAAAACCCTGCATTCATTGATGGAGTGGGAATTCCTGTCATGAAACCTACAGTATCTCTTTTCTTTCACTCCATCAGGCCGAAGCATAGAATGCCCATCTGGCAACTTGATTCGGCCTTCCTTCACGAGGAACTCAAAGAGCTTATCAGCCTTGGTCACATCGAAATCATAGGTGCCCTTGGCTTGCTTGATCCACCTTTGATTCACTGTTAATTGATCTTTGCCCCACACTATTTCAGTTGCAGCTATTTCCTCTTCATCATCAATTTCCTCTCCCTTATCTTCCCTTTCGAGGAATTGATTATAGATGTCAGTTATATCACTGTGCTTAGCAAACCTGGAGTTTTTCTTGAAGCCATAAGCTTGGTTGCTCATCAACGAAAATCTGTGAGACAATTTGCCAAGATTATTGAACTCCATGCCGAACAGCTTTCCCCGAATAGCCAGCAACATACCTGCTACAGCCATACCAGCCAATTGATCATCTGGTAGGTTCAGAGAGAAGCACATGCTTTTGGTCTCTTTGAACCTCCCGAGGAACTCCATTGGTGTTTCATTGTTCCTCTGCCTCAGGGTAGTTAGATCAATTAGCTTCTTCTCATCACTGCCAATGAAATAATGAGCATGAAACTTCTGCTCCAAATCCATCCAAGAGCAGATTGAGTGAGCAGGCAAAGAAGTGAACCATGTAAAGGCCGGGCCTGTCAATGACAAAGGGAAATATCTGATCCTGAATGCTTCATCAGCAGAAGCTTCCCCAAGCTGCATCAAGTATCGGGCTATGTGTTCCATAGTACTTGTATCATCTTGCCTAGAAAACTTCGTGAGATCCGCAGGAGCTTTTACCCTGTGCGGCAAGTGTCGGTGCTTTAGACCGGCAACCTACTAAGGGGAGTACCCGAAGTAGATGAATGTGGCCTCGCCGAGATGGGTAACTCGAAGGAAGAGACACGTGGCACACAATTTAGACAGGTTCGGGCCGCAAGGTGCGTAATACCCTACCTCCTGTATGCTGCGTAGCTCTAGATTGATTGGGTACGATTACAAGATGATGCAATCTTACGCCGTGAGATGAGATGATAGAGAGTGGGGTCCCTGCCTCTCCTTATATAGTCCGGGAGGCAGGGTTACAAGTCGGTTCAGGGAGAGAGTACTAGTCGAGTACGTCTAGGAGTCTTCCATACAGTGCGGGACATGTACAGCTTCCTAACCGAGTACTTCTCCTCTATAGTCCTTGTGCTTCACGCCATCAGGTGCCGTGCAGCGCAAGTCGGGTAGTCCCAGGGGCCCACCGAGTAGTCGGTCCCGGTGCCCACCGAGGTAGTGGGCCCAGGGAGGTCCATACGGCAAGCCCTCGAGTACTTCGTAGTCGAAAAGGATAGCTTCAAGTAGTCTTGACGGCCTTAACGAGTAGTCCTCAAGCGTCCCCGAGTACTACAAGTCAAGAGTCCTCAAGAGTAGTCGAAGCATCCCGAGGCTGGAATGTACTCCAGCTGATGTTTGAGCAATCCTGAAGTCTTCTCGAGTAGTCCCAAGCGTCCTCGAGTGCTGCCCTTGAAGGTCTTCAACAATGCCCATGTTGTCTTGAAGCTGAAACTGATATGGAAGTGCGATTGCAAAATCGCACTCCATATGGAGTAGCCCCCGAGCCTTAGGTTGAGTTGTAGACTCTGGCTTAGGGTCCATCTGATGTTTTGGCAAGAATATCTCGAAAAATCCGGAGAAAAAACCGAAGGACACGTGGCACGGAGCCCCCGAGCCTTGAGTCGAGTACTTCCTCTCGAATTGAAGGGTCATATTGTAGAATGTGTCCTGAGTTGCTCTTGAGTCTTGCCGCTCCCCAGGAAGTCGAGTAGAAGTAGCTGAGCCCCCGAGGTGAGGCGCGTCGACTAGTTGAAGTTGAAGGGTCACACACGGCCGTTGAGTCAGCCGAGCGCAGACTTATCTATCCGGCTGTTGGGGGGCCGCGTTGACTTATAAATAGAAGCCAAACCCCTTAGGAGTTTTCACCCTACGCAGCTGCAGCCATTCCTAGCAGATCTAGCCAGGAATCGCCACTGGTGCACACCGCCGCCATTGAGTAGAGCGTAGATCCGAGTGCGCCGCCGTAGGAAGCCACCATTGTAGCCCCCGAGCGAATGCGCGTGAAGACACCGTGCACCTGGAGGATGAAGCCGTCTCCGTCGAAGACCACAAAGGCCGCCGGCGGGAAGAAGAGGGCCCGTGAAGAGGCCGCCGAATCTGCCGCAGGGACATCGCCGTCGGTGTCTCCGCCGCGGCCAGATCCAAACCGTGAATGGAAGAAATCCAAGGCGAAGACTGAAGGCCTGCTGGCCCTTCTCAACAGTGGGTTCCTGCGGGAGAAGGAGGTGGACATGTGGAGAGCCGCGGCAGGGGATCCGTACCCCATGGAGAAGAACCCGGAAAAGATCCCGATGTTTGCCCGGTTCGTGGAGCGCGGACTGTCTCTCCCGGACAGCGACTTCTTCAAGGGGCTGCTAGGGTACTACGACATCGAGTACCTCAACCTCAACCCCAACGGTATATTCCACACCGCTGTCTTCGTACATTTATGCGAAGCCTTTCTGGGGATCAAGCCCCATTGGATCTTGTTCCGGAAGTTCTTCCGGGTGAAGCCTCAACCCAGTGCCAGTAATCCCCGAGTAGTCGGAGGAGCAGGGATCCAGATGATGGAGGACGCCGCCAAGCAGTACCTCTCCTACATGGTGATAGATTCGAACCAAGACTGGAAGGCTAAGTGGTTCTACATCACGAACCACCACCCGGAGCTGCCGAAGCCCAGCGGGAAGCAGCCCAAACACCGTTCGTGGTGGAACTCGGAGTCGACCATGCAAGAAGGACTCCAGCTGCCCGAGTTGTTGGCGAAGATCAAGGCGCTGAGGGAAGCCGGGCTGAGGGCCGAGCATGTGGCCTTCAGCTTCATGAAGTGGAGGGTGCATCCGCTGATGGCCCGCGACACCCTGGGGTACGAGTACACCGGCGACGATGACACGTCGCAGATGCCTGGAGATGAAGTCGACGACGACGACATTGTTGATAGGCTGGCCCGGATCTTCAAAGATATGCCGGCATACATGTCGTGCCCCGTACCAGAGTACTCCGCCGCGCGCCCACCAAAAGAGGTTAGTAGCTGCATCCATTGTCGAGTAGTCATTACATAAGAGTAGTCGCACTGATGAGTTGTGCTTCTTGCAGGATGACTTGAAGAAGTTCGTCTCCGAGCCGCCGTCGCCTCCTCAGCTAGTCGAGGTCCCAGGGGAGGGGAAAGCCAAGGCCAAGGAGCGGCGCAAAGTTAGCGAGGGAGACGACACAGTTGTCGTTGAAGACACGTCCGATGAGGACGATGACGAGGAGACGCTACAGGACCGCTTCCAGCTGCGGTCGAGGTTCAGCCGTCCTGGCTTGCCTCATATCCCTCTCGTTCAGGATCAGCCGGCTAGCCTAGAGGCTAGTCTGCCCGCGCCACCAAGGAAGTCGCGTAATGTGGCCCGCAAGTGCGTGGCCAAAAAGTTGAAGGTCATGAAGACCACGTCCCAAGAGGTAAGCCGTCTTGAGTAGTGTAGTCGAGTACTGATGTCTCGAGTTCATGTGTTGATGATGAAGTTTCCTTGCTTGCAGGAGATGCCGCCTTCCAAGCCCGTTAAGCAGGGCGACGAAGCCGACTGGGACACGGTGGGGGAGGCCGCTGAGGGTAGTCGCAGCCCAGCCCCCACTGTAGAAGAGCTCTTGGCACAGGTGGAGCGCCAGCCCCCTGCTGCTCAGGGGAGCACGGAACCCGCCGCTGCTGCTACTGAAGAGGCAGCGGCCACAGAGGCGCAGGAGGAGGCGCCTACCGAGGCGGGACTGGTCGACATCTCCATTATCCTCGGCGCCCCAACCGTGATGGTAGTCCGGTCGAGCTTGTAAGTATTGATCCTTCCCGAGTAGTACTTGGATGTGGTAGTCGTACTTGATTGACAACCGGCTTGTGTACTCTGCAGGAAATCGACGGACCTGTCCTGGGAGGGGGATGAACCCTCCACAGCGGTGGCGGAAGAAGAAGCCGCGCCGCCCGCTGAGGAGTCTGCTCCCACCCCTCAGGCGGAGCCCGAGGCGCCGGCCGCTGAGGCTACGTTGCCTGAAGCCAGCGTTGTTGAAGGTGAGTACTCTGCTGAGGTTGGAGTACCCCGGTAGAGTAGTCGTAGTTGCCAGGTGTGACTGATGCACTTGTCTTCTTGTCAACATGTGCTGAGGCCGAGGGAAGAGAGATCCCGTCGGCGGTGCCCATAGAGGACGTGGCACCGAGGACCCAGGAGGCTGCCGTAGAAGCCCCCGAGCCGATGGAGGTGGCCGCCGGAGAAGCCGCTGCGACGACTGGAGGAGAAGGGGACGACGCACTGCCAGAACCCGCTCTGGAGGTGGTCGTCCGCTCGCCGGAGATCCAAGATGTGGAGCCAATCCGCTCGGCGCCGATGACTGAAGACGCTACGAGTAGTCGTAGCGGGATCGAGTTGTTGGCGGACGATCTGGTCGACCCGGCAATGGTGGCTCGGCACCTGGAAGCGGTGCGCCAAGCCAAGCAATGGATGAAGGTGAGTAGTCATGACCCTTGTGTAGTCAATCCTTTAGCGTTGAGTACCCATTTGATGTGTGTTGTCTGTGTAGGACGTCGTTGAGAGGTCCCGCCAGAAGTCGGATATGATTCAAGGATACGACGACGCGGTGCTCCGAGCTGAGACATTGGAGGAGCAATTCGTGAAGTCCCGGAAGCACGCCGCTGCCATGCAGTCAAAGCTGGACACCGCCTTCGCCAAGTACCACAATGATGTCCAAGAGATGCAGGCGAAGAGCGACGATCTGGTGTGGAAGAAAAAGTCTCTCCGCAACAAGAACAAAGGTACGCCATTGTCTTGCTGAGTACTTATTGGAGGTCGAGAGGTAGTCTGACCCGCTGTGCCTTGTTGATTGTAGAGCTTGAGACTCGAGTAGATCAGCTGAAGGCTTCGGAGGCGATGCGAAGAACCTCTTCTACGGGAGCGGGGGAGGCCCGCCAGGTACTGGAGTATGATTATAAGGAGCTTGCTTACGAGTGCGACAAGCACATGGAGCTCCGTATTGCATTAGACCGTGACCTCGTCAACTGCTACAAATCCTTGCAGAAGCTCAACGAGGATTGCGAGAAGCTGCGGGCCCAGCTCAAGGAACTTGAAGAAGCCGCGCTTCCCATCGTGAGGCTGCTGGTGCCTCATCCTGGCGGTCCCAAGATAGCGCCGCTGGTGGACCGGTTGAAGGAAGCCCCCAGCCGGCTGGCGACGTACGTGAAGCACTTAGCGAAGTCGATCCCGAACCAAGTGCTGGCCTTCATGAAGTCGTACTTCCCAAAAGCTCCCGTAGATGTAGTCGCCAGCGGGCTAGCCGCCAACTGTACCGACGAGCAGTACGCGGAGTTGTTGGAGCAGATGGCGCCTATTGCAGAACAAGTCACCGAGAAACTTAATCTCCAGTAGTCCTGTAATAGTTAGCTCATAGCAGTAGCTGTACAGAAACAATTGTAATGAAAATTGTTTAAGTATGAATGAAGAAAACTTCCATGAATGAGTACTCATTATCGCAATCTTTGAGTGCGGAGTCCCATCATGGAGTTGTCGCGAGTAGTCGTGCTCGCAAGTAGTCCCGTTGAGGGAGGAAGACAGTAAAGTAGTTGATGAATAATCAAACTTTATTACTGAAGAAGTACACCTGGATGGCCAGGGCCGTAGTTACAGAGTAGTTGCCTGGACTCGGACGCCGCCTACGGCTAAGTAGTGCTAGGGCGTGTAGCCGCTTACAGCAGTAGATCCGTAAGTAGCCGTATAGGCTGGATCTAGGAGTACATGGTCTCTCAGTAGACCGCTGCTAGAGTCCTTTGTCGCTCGTCGCAGCCCAAGATCCGTAGGTAGCTGCATGGGTTGGATTTTGGAGAGGGGTAGTCCGGAGACTGGTGCCTGGACCCCGGAGGCCGCTTACGGCGGAGGAGTAGTCCGGAGACTGGTGCCTGGACCCGGAGGCTGCTTACGGCGGAGGGGTCTTGATGTAGTCGTGTAGACTTGAGCCCCCGGGGTAGTCGTGTAGAGTAGGCGTAGTACCGACAGAGTTGGTCGACGTTCCACGAGTTGTTGACATCTTCACCTTCAAGTGTCTGGAGGCGGTAGGAGCCCGGTCTGGTCACCTTTGCCACTGTGAAGGGACCTTCCCATGGTGAGCTGAGCTTGTGTATTTCTTCCGTGTTCTGTATGCGACGGAGGACAAGATCACCAACGTTGAAGAAGAGTTCCTTGACGTTGCGATCGTGGTAGCGTCGGATACCCTCCAGGTACGTTGCTGATTGGACGAGGGCGGCATAGCGAGCTTCTTCGAGCCCGTCGATGTCAACTCGTCTGCTGTCCTCAGAGACGCCTTCATCGTAGTGCTCCACTGCTGGTGAATCTTACATGACATCAGCAGGGAGGATTGCTTCGGAGCCGTAGACCAGGAAGTATGGAGATTGCCCCGTTGCCTTGGAGGGCTGAGTACGTAGCCCCCAGAGTGCATTGGGTAGTTCCTTGATCCACTTGCCTCCTTTGGAGTTCGCGGCGTCGTGTAGCCGCTTCTTGAGAGCGTCGAGCACCATCCCATTGGCGCGCTCGACTTGTCCGTTGGCCCTAGGATGGGCGACTGAGACATATCGGACGTCGATCCCGCTGTTCTCGCAGTACTCCCAGAACTGGTGGTTGTTGAAGTTGGAGCCCAGGTTTGTGATGATGCGATGGGGTAGTCCGTAGCGGTGTACAAGTTCATCCAGGAAGTCGAGTACTCTGTCAGCCTTGGGGCATGTGACCGGCTTGACCTCGATCCACTTGGTGAACTTGTCGATGGCCACCACTCTGTTGAATCCACCTAGCGCAGTTGGTAGTGGCCCAATCATGTCGAGCCGCCAGCAGGCGAAAGGCCAGGTTGGCGGTATGGTAACTAGCTTGTAGGCTGGGACGTGTTGCTGCTTGGCGAAGTACTAGCACCCTTGGCACCTTCTGACGAGTTCTTCAGCTTCGCCCAAAGCTGTGGGCCAATAGAAAGCTCGTCGGAAGGCCTTGCTGTCCAGCGTACGAGAGGACGCGTGGTTGCCGCAGACGCCCTTGTGGATCTCCTCCAAAATGTCCTTGCCTTCTTGTCTGGGAACGCACTTCATGAGTACTCCTGAAGATGCGCCCCTCCTGTAGAACTTGTCTCCGATGAAGACGTAGGACCTGGCGCAGCGGATGAGTTGCTTCGCCAGGTTCTTGTCCGAGGGAATCTTTTGCCCGCTAAGGTAGTCGATGAAGGGCTGCCTCAAGTCCACGTCGATCATCATGACCTCCTGGCCAGCTGGGGGATGCACTGGGATAGTGGTCGGTGGCGCCAGCTCCGGGATGGATGGCGCGTGAAGCTCGTGGACGAAGACACCCGCTGGTACTTGAGCGCGAGTAGAGCCAAGCTTCGACAGGACATCCGCTGCAATGTTGTTGTCGCGGACGACGTGGTGGAACTCGAGACCGTAGAACTTGTTCTCAAGCTTGCGAACTTCTAGGCAGTAGGCGTCCATGTTCTCCTTATTGCGGTTCCAGGACTTGTTGACTTGGTTGATGACCACTGCGGAGTCGCCGTAGACTAGTAGCCGCTTGATGCCCAGTGAAGCCGCGAGGCGGAGCCCGTGTAGCAGGGCTTCGTACTCGGCTTCGTTGTTTGAGACCTTCCAGAAGATCTGCAGAACATACATGAGTTGTTCGCCCGTTGGAGAGATCAGGAGTACTCCTGCACCTGCGCCCTCGAGGTTGAGTGAGCCGTCGAAGTACATCACCCAGTGCTCTGGTCGCTCGGTTGGAGTTGGTAGCTGATTCTCTCGCCACTCCGCCATGAAGTCGACTAGTGCCTGCGACTTGATGGCTGTGCGTGGCTTGAAGTCGATGTTGAGGGTGCCGAGTTCGACTGCCCACTTGGAGATTCTTCCAGTAGCATCTTGGTTCCGCAGGATGTCGCCGAGCGGGTAGTCGGTGACGACGAAGATCGAGTACTCCTGGAAGTAGTGTCGTAGCTTCCGCGAGGTGATGAGCACTGCGTACAGAAGCTTCTGTACGGGCAGGTAGCGTGTCTTGGATTCTGACAGGACCTCGCTGACGAAGTAGACTGGTCGCTAGATTGGGTAGGCATGGCCGTCTTCCTGTCGCTCGACGATGATGGCAGTATTGACCACGTGAGTAGTCGCAGCGAGGTAGAGCTGTAGCTGCTTGCCTTTGCGAGGAGCCGTGAGGACTGGTGGCTTCGATGGGAAGTCCTTGAGCTGGGCAAGGGCTTGGTCCGCCTCTGGAGTCTACATGAACTTCTCTTGGTGCTTGAGTAGTTTGAAGAAGGGTAGCCCCCGTTCTCCAAGCTTCGAGATAAATCTGTTCAAGGCCGCCATACACCCAGTCAGCTTCTGGATGTCTTTGATGGACATGGGAGCTTTCATGCTGGTGATGGCGGAGATCTTCTCGGGATTGGCTTTGATGCCGCGATGGATGATGACGAAGCTGAGTAGTTTGCCCGAAGGTACGCCGAAGACGCACTTGTTCGAGTTGAGATTCCAGTGGTACTCGCGCAGGGATGCGAAAGTCTCTTCAAGATCGTCGATGAGGGTGCTGGAGTTTCTGGTCATGATGACCACGTCATCCACGTAGGCTTCGACGTTCTTGTTGAGTTGCCTCTTGAAGCAGGCCTGGATAGCTCATTGGTATGTGGCGCCGGCGTTCTTCAACCCAAAGGACATGGTCGTGTAGCAGTACGCGCCAAACGGGGTGATGAACGCGGTCTCCTCCTGGTCTTCTTCCTTGATCGCGATCTGGTGGTACCTGGAGTAGCAGTCGAGGAAGCAGTGCAGGTCGCAGTCCGCCGTGGAGTCGATGACTTGGTCAATCCGCGGCAACCCGAAGGGGTCCTTGGGGTAGTGCTTGTTGAGGTCGGTGTAGTCGACGCACATCCTCCACTCGTTCGAGTTCTTCTTGTGGAAGAGGACGGGGTTGGCGAGCCACTCAGGATGGAAGACTTCTTTGATGAAGCCAGCCGCGAGTAGTTTGGCGAGTTCCTTCTTGATGGCGTCCCGTCTGTCGTCGGCGAAGCGGCGGAGGTGTTGTCGCTTCGAGGTAGCTTTAGGATCGCGTTGAGGGAATGCTCGATCAACTACCTGGGCACCCCTGGCATGTCCGCTGGCTTCCACGCGAAGATGTTGCGGTTAGCCCGAAGGAAGTTGATGAGTGCGTCTTCCTATTTGGGGTCGAGACCCGCCCCGATGGTGGTGGTCTTGCTGCTGTCGCCTGTCCCGAGGTCAATTGTTTTGACCAGAACCTCCTCAGCTAGCTAAGGCTTGTTAGCTTTGTCCGACTTCTCTGGGATGTCGAGTTCACTTGGGGCAAGCTTCTTCGACGCAGTGTAGATCTCCATCATTGCATTGGGTACTTTATTTGTGGAGGTGATCTCCACAGCTTCCGTGTCGCAGTCGTGCGAGATCTTCAAGTCCCCTTGCAGTGAGAGTACACCTGCTGGGCTTGGCATTTTGAGTACCAAGTAGGTGTAGTGGGGTACCGCCATGAACTTGGCGATAGCTGGTTTGCCGAGGATGGCATGGTAGGACGTCTCGAATTCCGCGACCTCGAACTTGACGTACTCGGTACGATAGTTGTCCCGAGATTCCCCAAATGTAACTGGCAGGACCACTGAGCCTAGTGGGATAGCCGCATTCCCGAGGACGATGCCGTAGAAGGGCGAGGTGCTCTTGGTGAGCATGTGGGTGATGTCGAGCTTCATCTTCTTCAAGGTCTTGGTGAAAAGGACGTTGAGCCTGCTTCCACCATCGATGAGGACATTGTTGAGCCTGGAGCCCGCGACCACCGGCTTCAGGACGAGAGGGAACCGCCCTGGTTCGGAGAAGCTAGTCCATTGATCCGCGCGGGAGAAGGTAATGGGTACCTCCGACCACCTGAGAGGGGTCGGAACCACTGGTTCAATGCTCATGACTTGTCGACGGGTAGCCTTTTGTTCCCGTCTGCTGGGTAGTCCGCCGAAGAGGACGTTGACAGTCTTGTCGGGTTCCTGGAAGTCGCCGTTGCCATCGTCGTGCTTCTTCTTGCCTTTCTTGTCATGAGGGTGTGGTGGCTCTGGAGTACTCTTGAGTGCTCGCCTGAGTTGGTAGCACTGCTCGGTGGTGTGGTTGCCGTCTAGATGCCACAGGCACTTCTCTTTCAGCAAGTCTTTGAAGCCGCCCGACGTCTTCTTCGAGTTCTCCTTCGCAGGGCGCTGGATAGCCACGACAGTGTTGTCTGGCTTGCGCTTGCGGTTAGGACCTGAGTAGTTGTTGTTGTTGGGACCGCCCTGGTTCCCGTTGTTGCTGTTGCCGCCGCTCGTGTTCTGTTTGCTCTTGCCACGGATAGCATCATACTTGGCGTTGGCTTTGTCTTCTTCATCCGCCCGGGATGTCATCATATCCTTGAGATGGGGGATGGACTTGGGGCGGCGGCGACCGAAGTCTTCGAAGGTGCGATGGTGGTAGAGGCCATCTTGGAAGAGTTCGATGACCTCCTTGTCGGTGACGTCGACTACGGTGGCGCACTTGTCGAAGAAACAGCGCATGTACTTGCGGAGGGTCTCGCCTTGTTCTTGCTTCACCATAGCCAGGTCCATGCGAGTACCCGATCGGCCCATGGCGCCTGCGAAGTTGCTGGTGAACTGCTCCTTCAGCTGGTCCCACTTGTCGATTGAGTGCTTGTCCATCGACTCGAGCCATGTGAGCGGGGCTTGGTCCAGGCAGAAGGGGAAGTAGAGGCACTTAGTGTCGTTGTTGCCGCCAGCGTTCTCGATGGAGAGGGCGTAGCACCTGAGCCACTGGATGGGATCCTACTTCGCGTCGTACTTGGTGATTCCCAAAGGTTTGAACTTGTCCAGGAGGAGTAAGTTGCGAAGCCGAGGAGAGAAGGCGGCGAAGCCGTCGTTGTCGCCTGCGGTGGCGGACTTCTTCCGCCGCAGTTCTTCAATCTTCTGGCGGGCGTCGTAGCCGCCCTGTGAGGCTCTGGAGGCGTGGATGTTCGCGTGGTCTCGACCTCCGCGACCGCCTCCGCCATCGGCCCTCCTGTTGGCCCCATGGTTGGAGCTTCCGCCGTTGCTGCCGCCACCGCCAGGGTCGCGGTGAGGGATGATCTCACGATTGCCGCCAGCAGCTGCAGCGCTGTTGCCACCTTGTGAGGGTCCGTCGGCGTTTGCACGAGTACGGTTGGGCTGAGCCGGCAGCTCGGCTCGAGTACCGTTACGGCCGAGGTCCGCGCTGCGACTTGTAGCTTCGTTGTCGCAGTTTCTTGCGGGAGGAGGCTGGTTGACCCTGTTGTCGACTCACATGAAGTAAGCGTCTTCTGCGAGCTTGGCGATGACTTCTCCAGCGCGTATCCCCTGAGCTTGGCGTGCGATCGCTGTGATCGACATGAGGCATTGCTCGGGGGTGGTGTGTACCCTGCTCTCGACTTGTTCGAGGGCCTCTACAAGGTTGCGGATGGGTAGGCTGTCTCGGAGACGCTGGCGCCGTACGTTCCATCTTCTGTTGTGCTCATGTCGAGCGTCCCTGTTGGCGTCGGTCTCATCCGCAGGTGCTTCAGCAGACAGCTCGTCCGCGGAGATGTCTTCGAGGTACTTGTCATGTGCCGTCCCCGAAGTTCCTGGCGTGTTGCCGGTAGCCATGAAGACTTGGCGATCGGGGTTGCCAAGACTGGAGTCGGAGCTCGCCACCTCAGTTGGAGTGTACTCCTCAGCTCGAGCAAGCGGTGTTCCCTCCTGGAACGGAAGCGAGTCAAGGTAGGCGACGTAGCGTGAGTCCCCGCTTATCAGGTCGGCGGGCTTGCAATCAGGCCAGTAGACGAATCTCCCAGCAGGTGTGGACATTAGAACTAGCCCAGAAGCCGGCCCTGATAAGGGTTGCTCAGTAGTGTTGTCCTCGGACTGGGGATCCTCAGGTCCGACCCGAAGTCAAACTCGTACGCGGAGTCCGAGTAGAAGCCGGAGAGGGGGTTGGAGTCCGAAGCGTGGCCGGGGGTGGTGTCGGAGTCCGAGTTGTACTCGGGTACGGGCTCCTTGCCGGCCCAGCGTGTAGAGGGAGCCTCCGTGCGGGCCCTGCTGAGGTTGCGGGGGCCACGCGTGGAGCGCTCACGGGGTGGTGAAACCACATGCGATGGCTGAACAGCCAGCTCGCATGCGATAGCCCACGGGGACGTCGAGTTCGAGTTGGAACCGGATCCGAACTCGCAGTCGGCGTGCTGGTCGAAAAGCGACATTTCGCCGAACTTGCCGGCGAGCTCGCCCGTGACTACTTCGGGAAGCGTCACGAAGCCGGTCTCCGGGTTGGGCGGCATGGTGAGGCGGCGTTGGAAGGATCCAGCACCGTCAGCAGTGCAGACCCAGGCGCCGAAGACGAAGGTGTCGTCGCGGTTGAAGTCGACGGTAGGCCTTATGTAGACAAGAGCCGTCGAGTTCGCCATGTGATCTCGGGCAAGAGCCCCTACCTGGCGTGCCAGCTGTCGGTGTTTTAGACCGGCAACCTACTAAGGGGAGTACCCGAAGTAGATGAATGTGGCCTCGCCGAGATCGGTAACTCGAAGGAAGAGACACGTGGCACACAATTTAGACAGGTTCGGGCCGCGAGGTGTGTAATACCCTACGTCCTGTATGCTGCGTAGCTCTGGATTGATTGGGTACGATTACAAGATGATGCAATCTTACACCGTGAGATGAGATGATAGAGAGAGGGGTCCCTGCCTCGCCTTATATAGTCCGGGAGGTAGGGTTACAAGTCGGTTCAGGGAGAGAGTACTAGTCGAGTACGTCTAGGAGTCTTCCATACAGTGCGGGACATGTACAACTTCCTAACCGAGTACTTCTCCTCTGTAGTCCTTGTGCTTCACGCCATCAGGTGCCGTGCAGCGCAAGTCGGGTAGTCCCAGGGGCCCACCGAGGTAGTGGGCCCAGGGAGGTCCATACGACAGGAAGGCCACCCTGTTATACCACTCTAGGAAAGGAGGTGTATACACATGCCCTTGGTTTTTATGCTTTAGACCGAATTGATTCTGAAGCACATCGGTCATCCTCTGCATCAGGAGATCAATATTGACGTCTTGGTTCCCTGTTCCTCCAACAGGTATCCCTGTAGCGCCACCATATCCAGGATTCGGGAGAGCATCAACAGCACTGTAATCCATGAACTCGGAATACCCGGTGCAGTACATATTTTTCTGCAACCTGTTATTGGCTGGAGCTATTTTGTAAGTAGAATCAGGTTGAACTCCAGGAGTGCCAAATGGCATCTCTCCATATGTACGTGGATTAGGTATTGCTTGACGAGGATTTGGCCGAACTGGTTGGCTATCCACGTGTTGAGTTGGCTGACCACTCATGCTCTGTGGAGGCGGTTGAATACTTGTATCTTGATGAACTGGTTGGCCATTGATAGCAACACTTGATTCTCCTTCAAAATGCTTATCCACACCTGGGCCAAAGACACCAACCATCATCTGTCGAAAGCTATGCAAAAATGCAGTATTGTGCCTAGCCATTATGTCTTCCAAAGCTTTCTGTACCATGCAAAAAACCTCTTGCTTCTCTTCAGCAGATGGGGTGTCAGGTTCTCTTGGCAGTAGAACTCTTGGCATGTCAGACGTAAGGTATGGCACACCACTTCTGTTTTTGGAAAATGACATTAGACACTTCTGTTGAAATTGATCAATAGCTTCCTTCAGTTGCAATTGTTGTTCTGGAGACAGCTCCTCGATGGTGACATCCATGACATCTTGAATATCAGGCATCTTGATCAACTAAATTGTCCAACAGGGCGTGCCAAAAAGTGTGTTGACGTAAAATCAGCACCTCACGCCAAGCACACAGCAAGCCGAACAAAGCTGGCTTAACACACGTGCCGAATCAAAAGCGTGCTAGTCAATTTCCCTGAAACTAACAAAGAATGAAAACAGTTAGATAAAACCTGGATGCCGAGGAGAAGGAACGACGTATTACCGACCTTGAGCGAGAGCTCAGGGAGGTTCGTGAGGCGGCAGCCGCCGACAAGAAGAGGCTAAAGGACGAGCTTACTGAGGAAAGGCGCAAGGCCGTGGAGGCCACTGCGCAGTTTAACACTGCGGCTACTGGTGAGTTTTAGTCTTTGTCCCTTTTTGAACAGAAGGTCATTAGCTATCAGCTAAGTGTTGTGTGTGCAGATTTCTGTAACCGCGAAGAAGAGCTGAAAAATGCTCTGGCGACCTCCAGGAGCAAGATTCATGGCTTGGAGGGCAAGGTACAAGAGATCGAGGCTGGGGGCCTAGAACTCAAACGGGCGATGAAGGAGGCCACCGAGAGTGAGTACGCCACATCTCAAAAGCTGGCTTATGAGACCGCAGCTCGTTGGGGCCTTGAAGTCGAGTTCGAGGTTTTTTTGAAGTCATTGCAGAGTGACCAAATCACCATTGCAGGGTATGAGGTGGAGCTGAACGACCTCAACGGTGCTGCCAATTATTCAATGTCTTGCATACCTGTTCCGGAGGAAGGGGATCAGCAGCAGTCTATCGTTGATCGCCTGGTAGATACTCCTAATAGGCTGTTGCTTTTATTGAGGGCAACCGGCTTGGCGGCTGCGACCGATGCGGTGGTGAGAGTCAAGTCCCACTAATCCTGAGGTCGACATGACTAAGATCAAGGGTGATGCTGACACCACGAAGGACCTTCACGCCCTGGAGCTCGAAGTTGATGAAGCCGCCACTGAGGTGGCAGAGAGCATCGAATTTGAAGGCGATGGCGGAGCCGGTGGTGAAGGTGGCGATGGCAACGACCAGTAGTAGCTAGGAGCTGTACCTCCCCTCCTCTCATGACTTGTAAAAACTTTGAAGAAATCTGTAATGAAGTACTTGCCTTTTTCCTGCGTGAGTTCTGGTTGATCTTGTAGATGACGACATTTTGTATTCTTGACTCGCTAACCACTACTCATAGAGAGGTTGTATTGCTTAGCGTGGAGGCTTACGAGAGATCGGCGCGCGAGGGAGGAGCCCGGGGCTCAGGTTTGGCGACCTTTCTGATCAAGCATACTCGTGGCGGCAGGAGGCTTCGTACTCGTTCGCGATGATGTCCTTAGGTCGGATGACCTTTAGGTTGGCTTTTTAGCCAAGCCCCCGAGAATGTCGAGGGGAAGGGATAAAGAGGACTTAAAACCCCTAGGTCTTGCGACCCAAATGTTGACTTTAGCCAAGCCCCCGAGCATGTCGAGGGGTGGGGTTTATAGTATGAGGAAGGAGGAGGTAGTGCTCGACTCGTAGCAGAGGACTGCTTGAAATAATTTTTATTTAATCTGAAAAAGAGAAATACAAAAGGCGAAAATACATAGCTTGAAAAGAAACTAATCTACTGATGGAATCGTCGTAGATGCTCCACGTTCCAAGGGTTGGGTACTCCTTGCCCGTCACCCCACTAAAGTCGATATGTTGACGGGCTGATTACTTCCGTGACGATGAAGGGCCCCTCCCAAGGGGCAGAGATCTTGTGCATGCCGTCAGTTTTTTGGATGCGTCTAAGGACGAGGTCGCCAACGTTGATGGAGGTTTCCTTAACATTGCGATCGTGGTAGCGACGTAACTGCTAGTCATGACGGGCTTGTCTCATGACAGCGGTGAGTCTTTGTTCTTTGAGACTGTCGAGGTCGATGCGACGTGTTTGCTCGGCCTCTGCTTCCTCGTAGAACTGAATTCGCGAGCTCCAAAAGTGACATCGGTAGGAGGTATGGCTTGTTAACCGTAGACCAGAAAGAAGAGCGAAAAGCCTGTCGCAGAGCTGAGTTGAGTCCTGAGACCCCAGATTACATGAGGCAGCTCGGCTAGCCATATCATGGTGTAGTTGGAAGCGTCATCGTAGATACGGTCTTTGAGTGCTTGGAGCACCATGCCGTTGGCTCTTTCGACCTGGCCGTTACACCGTGGGTGGGCGACCGAGGAATAGTAGACATCAATGAGGTTATCCTGGCAGAAGTCCCAGAAGACCGAGCCGGTGAAAGCTTTGCCTAGGCCGGTGATGATTCTGTTAGGCACACCAAAGCGGTTTTGATGTCTCCGATGAATTTAACTGCTTCTTCCGATGTTACTTTCGCAATAGGTCGGACCTCAATCCACTTAGTGAATTTGTCTACCGCAACTAGGATATGCTTGTAGCCGCCTGGAGCGGTACAAAACGATCCTACCGCGTCAAGGCCCCACATAGAGAAGGGCCAAGATGGAGGGATAGTGCGCAGAGCCTGAGCTGGCAGGTGCTGCTGTTTGGCAAAGAACTGGCATCCTTTGCACCTCTTGACGAGGTCTTTAGCGTCTGTTATGGCTGTGGGTCAATAGAATCCAGATCGGTATGCTTTACCCACCAAGTTCGTGGATGCCGCGTGGCAGCCACACTCACCACTGTGTATCTCGGCTAAGTGCACTTCATCAAAATGCCCGTGGAGGCAGCTTTCCTGTATAGGTCAGAACCAATCACGACGTAGTTAGCGCTTCGCCACGTGATACGTTCTCGCTCCGCTTTGTCATCGGTGACAAGCTGGTCGAGTATGAAGTCTATGAAGGGCTTGTGCCAATCGTCTTCTTTTTCAGTCATGAGCACGTCACGGGGAGATGCTGGATTTTGGTCGTTTGAAGGTGGCTCTAGATTATTAGAATCCAAGAGCTTGATTGAAGGCTTGCGCAGGTCTTGGACGAATACGCCTACTGGGACTAGAGCTCGACGAGAGCCTAGTTTGGGAAGCACATCAGCGACGATGTTGTTGTTGCATGGGACGTGCTGGAATTCGATCCCCACGAATTGTCCTTCGAGCTTACGAATCTCAGCGTAGTAAGCATCCATCGTGTCCTTGACTCAATCCAACTCTTTGTTGACTTGCTCGATGACGACCTTGGAATCGCCAAAAGCTAGTAGTCACTTGATGCCAAGGGACACTGCTATACGGAGGCAGTGGATTAGGGCTTCGTATTCTGCTCCGTTGTTAGAGCCCTTGTAATGAATCTGCAGGACGTACTTGAGTTGCTCTCCCTGGGGAGAGATGAGTAGCACGCCTGCGCCTTCTCCTTCGAGGTTTAGGGTGCCGTCGAAGTACATGATCCAGTGTTCAGGCCGCTCCTTGGGAGAGGGCATCTGGATCTCTGTCCATTCAGACACAAAGTTTGCGACGATCTGCGACTTGATCGCTTGTCTGGGACAAAACTCGATTTCAAACTCTCCAAGCTCAACTGACCACTTGACGATGCGGCCGTTGGCGTCGCGGTTGCAGATGATCTCTCCCAAGGGGAACAAGGACGAGACCACGATCTTGTGAGCTTGAAAGTAGTGTCGAAGCTGTCTCGACGTGATCAGGAGCGCGTAGAGCAGCTTCTGAGGTTGTGTGTAACGTGTTTTACAGGTCGTTTAACAGGATAGGCCTGCCCTTCCTCTTCTTGTTCGGCGACGAGAACCATGCTGACCACATTTGTGGTGGCAGAGATGTAGAGTAAGAGTGTTTCCTTCGGTATTGGAGGTGTCATAACTGGTGGTGTTGTCAAGGACTCTTTGAGAGCCTCGAACACTTTCTGGGCTTCGTCGTCCCATACGAACTTGTCAGCCTTCTTTAGTAGCTTGAAGAAAGGAAGTCCTTTTTCACCGAGCTTGCTGATGAAACGACCTAGAGCCGCCATCATTCCGGTGAGCTTCATGACGTCTTTCTTGTTGGATGGCTTAGCCATCTTGCGTATAGCGTCGATCTTCGCTAGGTTGGCCTTGATGCCTTGGTGCCCGACCATGAAGCCCGGGAGCAATCCGGAAGGGACACCGAAAACACATTTTGTTGGATTGAGCTTCCATTGGAACTTTCGTAGATTGGCAAAGGTTTCTGTTAGGTCGGCGATGAGCTTGTCTTCCTCTGTAGTCTTGACGACCACATCGTCCACATAGGCTTCGACGTTCTTCCCAATTTGGTTCTTCAAGCACTTTTGAATTGCCTTTTGGTAGGTTGCTCTAGCGTTTTTCAGGCCAAAGGTCATGACATATAGTAGTAGATGTCGTGGGGTGTTATGAACGTTGTCTTGTCTTCGTATTCAGGATGTAGGGCTATCTGATGATACCCTGAGTAGCAGTCGAGGAAGCAGAGTACGACGCTGCCGGCCGTGGAGTCCACGACCCGGTCGATACGAGGGAGAGGGAACGGATCCTTTGGGTAGTGCTTGTTAAGATCGGTGTAATCGATACACATTCTTAATCCACCAGTTTTCTTTGGTACAAGAATCGGGTTTGCAAGCCAAACCGGGTGTTGACATTCTCTAATAAAACCTGCAGCTAAGAGCTTACAGACTTCTACTTCTATAGCTTGTTTTCTATCTTTTGCAAATCGCCGGAGCTTTTGCTTGATAGGTCGAGCGGTTTATTTGACTTCGAGTCTATCCCTAGGCACTCCAGGCATATCGGACGGACTCCATGCGAAGATGACGACGTTGTCCCTGAGGAAGCTGGTGAGCGCGAGTTCCTATTTGGGGTCGAGGTCGGCCCCGATGATGACTTCCTTGGATGCGTTGTTGACGGATAAAAGACGTATCCCTCTACGATCCGCAAGCGTACGGACCCCACACCTTTTTCACCACGGGATTCCCAAGGTTCTTGTCAATCCGCGGAGCAAGGGGATTACAAGCGTTCGATCAACAACGACACACTAGCTACTAAAACCCTAACTACTATTATACTAGAAAACACTAAACTACACTAGAGAGAATGATAAACGATCAAGATAGAAGACACTCGCCCACGGGTCTACGATACTAGAGCATGCAATCGCTTAAAGACATGAAAACCAATCTAATCTATCGGGGATGTGACCACGGTTTCGCCCTTTCCCTCCTCTCGTACTGTCACTACGCGAAGTTATTCATGACTAGACCTTTGATGGCCACGGCGTATTGAATGGATCCAAGGAAGCATTGGAGCTCGTACTCCCTCTACGGCACGGTTGCAAGCCTTAAGCATTAAAGTATATTCAACACAAGATGATAGACAGATAATCCGACAAAGTGCGATTACATCTCAATATCGATTACAACCCATGGACGAATGAGAAGATTACCCCATCAAGGTGCTGATCATGGCACCGTTGATCATGGTTTCCCTTCCGCCGGTGTCTTCCTTCTTCTCCACGAGAGGGTGCTTCCTTCGAGGTGGTTGATCTCCCGCCGGAGATCCTCCTCCTCTCTCTCTAGCTTGTGGATGGCCTTCTGGTGCGAATAACTCCTCCTCCCTGTGTTGGCGGCGCGTCGGGGGTTTTAGGGTCGAAGATCCTTCGAGGGCAAGGAAGACGGGACCGAATCGGTGCCCGAAGTGGGCTGGGGCGGCCCGCCTGGGCCGGTCGGCCCAGGCCCAGTTTCGGCCCGGTTCGGTCGCCCTTTTTGCTCCGTGGGTCCTCGTGCACTTATCTACTTTGCCCCTTCCACTTGGATGATTTTGACGCTGTTATCCTCTCGATCAAGATGGAGGCTCTCTTTGCATGAAGTTTGATCTTTTACGCTTCAATCCCCGGGGGTGTTCCTCGTAGCACTTCGGTCCTCACCACCATTGGAAGTAATTTCAGCGAGCTCATGGACACGAACAAGACTCCATGAATGCTCCTTTGAACTTATTGCGAATCCGTCCTTTATGTCCATGATTTCCTACATAAACACAACACTTCCAAATGCATGCACAAAGATGAACTTGTTATATGATTAGTGTGCCTAGTGGCGGGTTAGTTCCATAATCAAATCCAAACCAAAGTGTAATGAACATGCTAGGTGCACCAAAATACACCATCAACATCTCCCCCACACTTAGCTCTTGCTCGTCCTCGAGCAAGTACTCGTAAAAGAACCTCGTCCAAGGAGTGTAATCGTGTACCACTTATCCTTCTTCACAAGTTAGTCAATCCCTTCATCTTTAATCCATAAACACAAAGTAATGATAATCAAACATAAACATGGGCGTTTAGAATTTTTACCACGTCAAGATTTATCCCACAACTCAAACTCTTCACTCGAAGCTTTCAATTTCAGCCATACTTACTTCTTTGCTTCCATCCGAGGTTTTTTATGGTTTTCAAAACAAAAATTCCTGCAACAAGTATTAGACAAAAACCTTTCTCCAAGCTCTCTCAAGTCACTCATATGAAGTGTTTATCCTAACCAAATTTTATAAAACTCTCACCTCCCATTAATCTCTCATATATCATGTAAAGTGGAGCTATAGGTAGGGCTAGCGCAATCAACACAAGTATTGTCAAACTAAGAACTTCCTTTAATGGTTGTCTACCTTTCAAAGCCAATGATCATGAGAATTAACCATATGTAGGTATATCAAGGATGAGAAGATTTAGAATGGTGGACATGTGCAAGGGCAAAAGAAAATTATGACTTCAAGGCACCAATGATGTCCTCGTTGTCGGATTGCACATGGTTGGAAATAGAGTAAAAGTTTCGTCTCACAATCAACGTGACATCCTTCCTTACACTTTATTATTTTTTTCTTTCACTTGATCCATCCCTCTCATATCTTCATTGCTAACTCATCTTTCTCTCTTTTTCTTTTCTTCTTTCATTCACATATGATTTTTCTTTCTTTCTTTCTTTCTTTCTTTTCCATACACATACTTTTTCTCTTTATTTTTCTCTCTCTTGACAACTTTTCAAAGCTTTCAATTCTCCCTTTTCTCGCATGCATACAATCTGAATTTTTTTTAAATAAATCATGCTAGAGACGAGACGAAACTTTGAAAATAGGTTGTGTTCAAGGAATACGATGTACAAAAGAGATGTATAGGGTTGGGTATGGAATCCAGCGGTATTCATGACTTTCGTTGTGAAAGTCATGGGTGAATATATGACGAGGCTAGCAACAAAAGATAAGCACAAGGACATGATCATTGCTCGAAATTAAAACTCACCAAGAGAGAAGGGTCCTAGCCTAACTCATCGTGCTAATCACACTTATGGTGGAGCAAAAAAAAATAAACTTGGCTTTGGATAGGAATTTTTTTCTTACTCTCAACTTGGAAAAAGAGGTTTTGCTAACCTTTATTACAAGGGTTTTAATATAATTTTCAGAACTGAAATCCTCCAATTTTTAGCATCGAACATAGCACAACTAGCATGTGAAGCTCAAGATCGAAGTGCGGTATGGGTACTTTAAGTAGTAGCGATTCCACTAAGCACCACGGTAAACGTCTTTCAAACCACATACTTGTGCTCATATATCAAGAATCGAAGATTAAACAAACAAGTAAATAAAGATAAACAATACATAAAACACAAAGATATATATAAAGACTCTTTTTATTTGGTTTTCTTGACTCAACACTAATTTAAGACACTTGCGAGAAAATTTTAAAACAGACTCAAAAACTAAAGACTCATTAAAACACTAAGACTCTCACACGAAGATTAAACCGAACCTAAACTTGAAGTTCAAAAGCTAAGGCTAGCGAGCTAGCTCTCCCCCACACTTAAAACATACGACGTCCTCGTCGTATCTTACAAAAACCAAAGGGGAAAACTAGATCTAGTGGTACTTCGAGCAAGCTTTGCACCACTTGCCTCTCATGTTTCCAACCATGCTGAAAAGTTTGCGCACGTTACGGTTAAGGAACTTGTAATCATCTTCAACTACGCGCTCCAAGTCCTCCATACGCTGCTTCATCGCTTCCATGGCTTGGAAACATTCGTCGGCCGACGTGTAGAGATCCGTGATGGATTGACGGCAAACTCGACAGCACACCGGATGCAATCCGAAGGGGTCGTCGTCGCCATAATCTCCACCGTTGTCACCACCGTCGTCGCCACCTCCATTGTTGTCGCCATCGCCACCGCCGTTGCCATCGCCATTGGGGCCCTCGGGAGTCCTTTCATAGGGCTGCTCGCCCCAATCGTCATCGTCTCTACCGGCAGCCGCCCACGAGCTCGGGCTACGATCGTCGGAGTAGTCGCTATCCCCATAATCCTTAGGCTCCGGCGACACCTCCTTGTAATCTTTGCGCTTGATGCCTTGGAGGCGTGCCGACCTTCGAACGGGTGTAGGGACCTTCTCTCCTTTGACGGGGTTGCGAGATGCAAGAGCTCCGGTCGGGACACGTCCTCCGCAACGGATACGTGCGGTCCTCTTGACGGGTAGCTTGACCTCGCATCGCATCGCCTCCTCCATCGATGGCTTCTTGGCTTCTACCTTCAACTCTAAGCTTTTTGGAGGCTCAATGGCTGCTACAAGGGTGCAACACATTGCTTGAAAGGTTTGATTCTCGAGCTCCCAATTCGGCCAAATATATAGTCCTGAGAGAAAAGCCCTGGGAGCCTTATTTTCCTTTTTTACACTTCCCTTAAAATTTTCCGACCAAACAAGGAAGTCAAAAAGGAGCAATTCGGGCGAAATTCGGGGACATCGGGCATCGGGCCACCCCTGGGCCGATCCGACTGGGCCGGCCGGCCCACCCTGCCTCGGGGGCCGGGCCGGTCCGGTTTTTTTGCACACCGCCCTATTTTTTCTTCCTCAGCCCACGGGAAAAAGTTGGCCCAGTTAATCTTCGCGAAAAACTCCAGAAAGCTAAAAGAAAAATTATTTACAGAAGTTGGTGCCTTGTTTTTCGTCCTAGGCGGGACGTTCGGGCTCTTCCTCCATGGTAAAGACGTCAACATGATGAATGGGCACGACGTCGGGTTCGTAGTAAACCTTAAGCCGCTGTCCATTCACCACAAATTGATCGCCGTTTATATCCATAATGGTTACCGCTCCGTTGGAGAACACCGAATGCACAACATAAGGTCCGTCCCACTTGCTTTGCAATTTCCCCTTTCCGAAGGTTTTAAACCTCGAATTGTAGAGGAGGACCTTATCTCCTTCTTTAAATTCTTTTTTCTTCAATCTTTTATCATACCACCTTTTGATTCTCTCCTTGTATATGCTTGCGTTTTCATAAGCTTTCAACCTCAACTCCTCTAGCTCGCTTATTTGAATTCTCTGTTTCACCACCGCGGCATCGAGATCAAGGTTCATCGCTTTAATCGCCCAATAGGCTTTATGTTCTAACTCAACCGGAAGGTGGCAAGCTTTTCCATAGACGAATTGATAAGGGGTCATACCTATCGGTGTTTTAAACGCCGTTCGATAAGCCCATAAAGCTCCGTCTAATTTCTTTGACCAATCCTTGCCTCCCTTCTCTATGGTTTTGTTAAGTATGCTTTTTAGTTGCCTATTTGACGTCTCCGCTTGTCCGTTGGTTTGTGGGTGATAGGTGTGGAGACCCTATGCTCAATTCCCAACTTGGACAAGCACTTTTTGAAGTTCTTCCGGTGAAATGAGTTCCTCCATCACTTATCAAGATTCTCGGTGTACCGAAACGGGGAAAAATCACGTTCTTGATCATAGTGATGGACTCCTCCGTGGAAGCTTTACGACATGGTATAGCCTCTACCCACTTGGATACATAATCGACCATAACAAGTATATACTCGAATCCAAATGAGTTTTTAAAAGGCCCCATGAAGTCTATGCCCCACATCGAATATGTCGATTTGCAAGTTGTATTTCAAAGGCATAGAATTTCTTTGAGAGATGTTTCCGGTTCTTTGGCATTCGGGGCATGACGCAACATATCTTTTAGTATCTTCATGCATCTCCGGCCAATAGAATCCGCTCGACCATACTTTGGCTTCGGTTCGAAAATGGCTATAATGCCCACCGTACTCCGCCGAGTGGCACTTCCTTAGAATCTCGAGCCTCTCTTCTCTTGGCACACATCTTCTCATCACTCCATCATTGCCAAGCTTGAAGAGGTATGGTGCATCCCAAAAATATTTCTTACTTTCGAAATTATCTTCCTTTGGGTGTTTTTGTCTAGATGATCGAGGGGCATCTTTCGAATTGCTCGAATGATGTCGATCATCCAAGTATCTTTATCAAGCACTCTATAGAGGTGGTCATCTCTCATCTTATCTTCTATGGGCTCTTTATCATCTTGCCCACGATTCATCCTAGACAAATGATCGGCCACAACATTTTCCACCCCCTTTTTATCATGAATTTCAACATCGAACTCTTGGAGAAGAAGGATCCAACGAATCAAACGTGGTTTAGCTTCCTTCTTAGCCAAGAGATACTTTATGGTCGCGTGATCGGTGTAAACAATGACTTTCGAGTTCACGATGTAAGATCTGAATTTTTCGAAAGCGAATACCACCGCTAGCAATTCTTTTTCCGTAGTAGCGTAATTTAATTGTGCCCCACTAAGAGTTTTGCTAGCGTAGTAAACGGCGTGAACTCGGCCTTCCTTTCTTTGTCCCAAGACCGCGCCTACGGCGTAGTCACTTGCGTCACACATGATCTCGAAAGGTTGGCTCCAATCCGGAGGTTGGATGATGGGAGCACTCACCAACGCATTTTTCAAGGTCCGGAATGCCGCTAGACACTTCTCATCAAAGTCGAAAGCCACATCCTTTTGAAGAAGGTGTGTTAAAGGCTTAGTGATCTTCGAGAAGTCCTTTATAAATCTTCTATAGAATCCGGCATGGCCTAGAAAGCTCCTTAAGGACTTAACATCCGTAGGAGGTGGGAGTTGCTCAACCGTCTCTACCTTAGCCTTGTCCACTTCAATTCCTCTCTCGGATATAACATGTCCGAGCACTATGCCTTGCTTAACCATGAAGTGGCACTTTTCCCAATTTAAAACCAAATCTACCTCCGCACACCTTGTAAGGACCTTTTCTAAGTTTGCTAAGCAATCCATGAACGTCTTCCCGTAAACGGAAAAATCATCCATAAACACTTCAACAATTTCTTCGATGAATTCCGAAAACACGGCCATCATGCAACGTTGAAAAGAGGCCGGAGCGTTGCATAGGCCGAAGGGCATCCTCCTATATGCAAACGTTCCGTAAGGACACGTAAATGTTGTCTTATGTTGATCTTCCGGGTGAATGGGAATTTGCATGAACCCCGAGTATCCATCGAGAAAGCAAAAATAAGCGTGGTTTGCTAACCTCTCGAGCATCTCGTCTATGAACGGTAGGGGGAAGTGATCTTTCTTCGTCGCTTTGTTAAGCTTACGGTAATCAATACACATCCGCCACCCGGTCACGGTTCTTTGCGGTATCAATTCGTTCTTCTCATTCTTCACCACGGTCAAACCTCCTTTCTTCGGTACACAATGTACCGGGCTCACCCATTCGCTATGTGGAACCGGGTAGATGATTCCGGCATCAAGTAACTTGATAACCTCTTTCTTTACTACCTCTCGCATGGCATGGGTTAGCCTCCTTTGATGGTCCACTACAGGCTTACATTGGTCTTCCATTGGTATACGATGAGTGCAAAAGGCTGGGCTAATACCTTTGAGATCATTAATTGAATATCCAATCACCTTCCTATGTTTTTTAATAAAATCAGCAACGCTTCATTTTCTTCGGGGCTCAACTCATCGCTCACAATGACTGGATAGGTTTTGTTTGGGCCCAAAAATTCATATTTTAATCCCTTGGGCAAAGGTTTAAGGTCTACTTCGGGCACTTGTGGCTCCTCGGGTTTGATTTCTCCTATGTCTTCGAACTTCTCTTCCTCCACGCTACCATCATGCGGCTCTAAGCCTTTTGTTGCTTCCTCTAGTTCTTCATCTTGTTGATTACTAATTTGATTTTCCATCGCTCTTTGCAGCGGGTCTCTAAGGGTTTCAACAAAACAAAGACTATCTATCTCTTCTATTTCTTCATCTTCGGGAGGAAAAGGAGTAAGGTGTTTAGAAGCACGAAGAAAGTTATATGTGTACTTTGTTCCATTAAGGTTCATTGTTACTTTGCCTTCTCCGGCATCTAACACGGCATCAACCAACTTAAGAAAAGGCCTACCTAAGATTATATGATCAGAATTACTATGGTAAGCATCAATAACAAAGAAATCGGTTGGTATGTAGTTTCTAGAGATTTTTACTTTCATGTTGCAAGCAATACCTAGAGGTTTGATAGTTCTACCATCTCCCATAATTAATTTCGTTGATGTTGGAGCTAAGTCTAGGTTGTGGTATTGAACTTTATCGTAAATTTTAGAAGATAGAACACTTACTTGGGCTCCGATGTCGCATAAAGCTTTGCATTGAACTCCGTTGATCTCGCAACTCAAGTGCGGCGTCATCTTCTCTTCTTCTTCGGATCCGATCGAATAAATTTCAGCAAGGCGAGCGTATGGTGATGCTTCGGGCTTGATCCCCATGATCCTCTTCACCTCGGCAATATGTTCCGGATCCACCACGTCACCTCCAAAGAGCTTTTCAAAAATCTCACCGGTGGTTTCGAGGTCGTATGAATTTTCAGCTTTCTTCTCCGGTGGGAAATCGACTTCCAATGCTCTTGCCATCCCCTTTTGATTAGGGAACGGTCTTCTCTTGTCGAATACTTCTCCGTAATCAATAGGAACCCAATCCATTGGCTCGAACTCCCTTAGTGGCTTCGCACTTGACATGCTTCTCTTGTTCGTCTCATTTGGTGCGGCGAAGTCGACGTCTGGTGTAGTTCTTGACTTAATGTGTTCTTGTTCAAGCTTTTCCATGATTGGCTCCTCTTTTGTGACTTCCGGGGTTGCCTCTTTAGAAAAATCAGCAAGCTTTTTCTTCCTTGAATTGAATTCCGGCTCTTCCGCAAGTCTTGTTTCCCAATCTCTTCGCATGGCAGCCGCTTTACTAACTTTTTGTAGAAGTTGGGCGGCTTCCGTGAGTGTTTTCTCCATGAGATCCCCACCGCACACATTTCGACGTGTCGCATGCAACTAGGGGTTAGGGAAAAGAAAAATGTATGCAAGAGTACGTCACCGGTGAAGCCGAGTTTTGGTCCTTGTTCGATTAATTCATTAAACCTATCCCAGGCTTGGTCTATCCCTTCCTCTTCTCCTTGCATGAAATTGATCACTTGCCTCCTTAGATGTTGAACCTTGCTCATTGGAAAGAACTTCTCGCAAAACTTCTTTGTCAACTTGTTCCAATTGCCTTCAACTTCAAAGGACGCAACCGAATACCATGTCTTTGCTTTGCCGGCAAGTGAGTAGGGAAAGAGATTCCATTTGAACCATTCATCGGGAACTCCTTCTTGACGCACCGTGTTGCATATTGTCGTGAAATCCCTTATGTGTCTATATGGGTTCTCCGTAACCATCCCTTCAAATGGGTTTTCCGCCACCATCTTCATGATCTTGGATTTAATTTCATACTTGGTCGCTTCGAGCTTCGAATCCGACTCTTGTACCTTTATGTCTTCACATCGAGGGCTAGCGTAATCCCTTAATGATTTCTCCGGTTCTTCCACGGGTTGATTAACGAACTCCATCTAGACAATAAGATAAAAACAAAAACAAAAAAGAAACAAGTGTTTTTCCGGAAAATATATGTTAGATATAGCAAATAAAAGATAAACTAAAATATAAAACTAAGTTAGATGCAAATCAAACGATGTAAACTAACTTGCTCCCCGGCAACGGCGCCAGAAAAAGGGGCTTGTTGACGGATAAAAGACGTATCCCTCTACGATCCACAAGCGTACGGACCCCACACCTTTTTCACCACGGGATTCCCAAGGTTCTTGTCAATGCGGAGCAAGGGGATTACAAGCGTTCGATCAACAACGACACACTAGCTACTAAAACCCTAACTACTATTATACTAGAAAACACTAAACTACACTAGAGAGAATGATAAACGATCAAGATAGAAGACACTCGCCCACGGGTCTACGATACTAGAGCATGCAATCGCTTAAAGACATGAAAACCAATCTAATCTATCGGGGATGTGACCACGGTTTCGCCCTTTCCCTCCTCTCGTACTGTCACTACGCGAAGGTATTCATGACTAGACCTTTGATGGCCACGGCGTATTGAATGGATCCAAGGAAGCATTGGAGCTCGTACTCCCTCTACGGCACGGTTGCAAGCCTTAAGCATTAAAGTATATTCAACACAAGATGATAAACAGATAATCTGACAAAGTGCGATTACATCTCAATATCGATTACAACCCATGGACGAATGAGAAGATTACCCCATCAAGGTGCTGATCATGGCACCGTTGATCATGGTTTCCCTTCCGCCGGTGTCTTCCTTCTTCTCCACGAGAGGGTGCTTCCTTCGAGGTGGTTGATCTCCCGCCGGAGATCCTCCTCCTCTCTCTCTAGCTTGTGGATGGCCTTCTGGTGCGAATTACTCCTCCTCCCCGTGTTGGCGGCGCGTCGGGGGTTTTAGGGTCGAAGATCCTTCGAGGGCAAGGAAGACGGGACCGAATCGGTGCCCGAAGTGGGCTGGGACGGCCCGCGCCGGGCCGGTCGGCCCGGGCCCGGTTCGGCCGGTTCGGTCGCCCTTTTTGCTCCGTGGGTCCTCGTGCACTTATCTACTTTGCCCCTTCCACTTGGATGATTTTGACGCTGTTATCCTCGCGATCAAGATGGAGGCTCTCTTTGCATGAAGTTTGATCTTTTACGCTTCAATCCCCGGGGGTGTTCCTCGTAGCACTTCGGTCCTCACCACCATTGGAAGTAATTTCAGCGAGCTCATGGACACGAACAAGACTCCATGAATGCTCCTTTGAACTTATTGCGAATCCGTCCTTTATGTCCATGATTTCCTACATAAACACAACACTTCCAAATGCATGCACAAAGATGAACTTGTTATATGATTAGTGTGCCTAGTGGCGGGTTAGTTCCATAATCAAATCCAAACCAAAGTGTAATGAACATGCTAGGTGCACCAAAATACACCGTCAACATGCGTCAAGCAGGCCGAGGCAAATCTTCTTGACGACTGGACTTCTGTCCAAAGCTATGCTTGTACGCTTCTGCTTTGGTACTTGAAGAGTAGTTTGGTCGATCTTGGCTGCTTGAGTGTGACAACTCGCCCAGGAAAGTACCGTACTATCGCCTAAGACCGATCCACTTTGGTCCTTCAGCAATAATAAAGTATCATCTTGTCGTAAGTTGCCGGGTTAACACCCGGTAAATCACTTGAAAAGCAACAAGGATCGAATATATGCATTAAAACTCACTCGAAGGTGAGTCCAGAGATACAACAACATTAATATCCAAATTCGTACCCCGAGGGGTTTAATTATTACAAACCATAGTTTTTGTCACGATGAAATAGTTCAGAGTTTTCGAAAAGCAGCGGAAATAACTAGCGGAAGCGAAGACACCACGGCAGGCCATCCATGATGCTTTCATTAGTCGTCCTCCACCCACTCCAGCTCCCAGCCGGGCGGGATCTCTCCGGGCCACACATCACTGAAGGCATTACCTGGATCAACATATTATAGCAAGGCTGAGTATACTAATACTCAGCAAGACTTACCCGTCGGTGATATCTACTTCACCAATTCTAGACCTTGAAAGGCTTTTTGGCTACTGGGTTGCTTTTGCTAAAAAGTAACAAAGAGTAGGTCCTTACTTTCAAGATTTTAGCACAAGTTCTAGTAGGTTTAATCTTTACTACATTAGCCAACTAGTACAAACAAAGTTGTACAATATAATTAATCAAGCATCATCTTCATCAACTTCCATCATTAGGGATCTCATGACTAGTGGAGTAAGTAGTCTCGGATAACGGTGAGAGGCCGACAATCGATTGATTTAAACCTTGCAAGGTAGACCCAAACACACTGTAGGCTGCCCCCGCAAGGACAACTTCCCAGGTCGTCCCCAGAAATCCTCGGGTCGGGATCGAATCTTACAGTCTTTGGTGCAGGCTATCCGGCATGCCCCACCTAGTACACCCAGAGTCACCATACACCACCGGTAGCTAGCCGTGAGAGCGAATCCCAAGAGTAGTAACGGTAGGATCCCTTGCCGCCTCATTAAGGTACTAGGCTTACCGGTCCCATAGCCGACATGTGCTTGGTACGTCCAAAGACTTAACCCACATAACCACTGGACCGGAGCCCAGATCCCATGCTCTTACCACGTGAACAATCCATTTAGGATATATTGTGATTCCTATCTAGGAACCTATTCTCTCGAGTAAGGTCATCACCCGACTTGTAACGGTCCTATAGCTTAGCAGCTACCGACCTATCATACTAGTAGGGACAAGGTACCTGGGGATCATGCAGCTAGGGTTTCATTCAACTCTTGAACGTAAATGCACAATCATCCATAGATATTTGAATAAAGAAATTTTAAAACTGGGTTAGATGCACCGGAGCTTGCCTTCGTCAGCTAGGTTAGCTTGGGCACCCTCGGTGTCGAGTACTTCCACGTACTGCAGCGAAGCTTCCGCTCCTCCTTCCTCGGTTTCCGGGACAAGGGAGTAATCTCCGTCCGGAAGACCTACACGGAATGCAATGCAAGTTTAGGTGATGTGATAGTTCGTTGTCTTATCCAACCTAGGGTTGGTCACATTCACCTTAATAAGCATCTATGTAAGGTTTCTCTTTTAGGAAGGTTATTGGTTGTACATGGGTTACTCTTTTATTCCACATTTGAATAAAGGTTTTTATTAAGTTTATCATTTCATGTGAAAGCTTCATTTCATTTTATCTTTACCAACAAGGGTGTAATTAATATTTTTATTTGTGAATTAACTCCTTATCAGAGCTGATAATTAAATTTCTTTTATTTATATTAAATAATACTTTCAAAAAGGAAAAGATTTAATTAAGGATTTCTCTTTATTCTAAGTTCCCTTTAATATTAAAAGGGCATTTAATCCTTTTATTAATCAATTAAATTATCAAAAATTAAATGAGTGTTTCTTAAGCTTACTAGCACCCATCCTGGTCCATTGGACCCACATGTAAGTGTTGGATGCTAGGAAATTAAATATTGTGGAAAATAACAAAGGCTAACTAGTGATTCAACTTAAATGCATATAAAAACAAATAAGCATCAAAATGATCCAAATTTTCTTGTGCATGCTCTCTGGACCTAAACAAGCCTAAAGAACCAGCACATTCACATGGAAACCTTACTGAACTTGGTTTATTAATTTACAAAGAAAAACATGCATAATTCAAGAATAATTGCTTCTGTTAATCCAAAATTCATGATTAATTCACAGGATGTGTCTCTTGGCATTACCAGACAGTGTGCACAAGTTGGGCTCAAGAACATAAATATATTTAACAGGAAAAATCATTTAGGCAGTTACTGCAGGAATGGAAAAGACTTTGTCTAGCAAAATCTACTGCACAACTTTGTGCAATTTTTGGCACAGCATCTAGCATATCCTAACACACAACATATCCAAAATTTGGCTACAGAGGAGTTATATTTTTCAAGTTATGACAGATCCATGTATAACACATTTGTATTTTTCCTGCCAAAACTATTTTGAATCTAGCCATGAGTTTACAACAAAAGAGGTGGGGTTTAGCATCCTGGACCCTACAAAATTGGTTTGGGATTTTTCTGATTTTTCTGTGAATTTCTAGGAATTTTACAAGCCACTGGACTGATCTGCAAATAAACTTGGTTAGGTTTCCTTGCAACCAGGCCCTCAGAAATCACAACCATTCCCTCGCGACGGCAGGAGGGCTCGCCGGCGGCGATGTGGGGCCGGGCCACGACAACAAGCGGCACGGGGTTGCAATTGAGCTCACCACGGGTCGTTTGGCGGTGGTGGCGGGGTCGGGGTGTGCTCCGGCGACGGCGCACGGCGGTGGCCGGCGGCGGCGCTCACGGCGGCTCGGGGTGCTTGCAGCGTGGAGGCTAAATGGGGGCAAACCGGCGCACGTGTGATCTATCCCGGGTGCTAAGGAAGCTAGGCGTGGGTTTGGACGGCGGCGGGAGCGCGAGCAACGGGCTCTAGCACCGGCGGCGGCGACGATGGCGGCGGGCGGCTCGGGGTGGCGCGGCGGGAACGAAGGGGGGCTTTTATATGTCGTGCGGCACATCTAGGGGTGACGGACAATGACGGCGGAGATTCCCTCGCCGTGCTACGACGCTCGGGCGGCGCGCGTACGGCGGAGACACGGCCGACGGACCGGCGGTCCGCGGCGTGCGCGCGCGCGCGCGCGCGGCGGCGACGCCGGGCGCCTCGGGCGGGCGCACGTTGGGGCGCGTGACCTCGGGACGGGGCGTGGCGCGGGTGGCAAGGTCTCGGGCGGCGCGGGCGTGGACGCCGGGGCATGGCCGGCGGCGGGCGGCGGCGGCGGCGCGCGGGTGCGCACGACGTCGCGCGCGGCGCGCTCTGGCTCTACCCGTGTTGCTGGTGCTGTGTTCAAGTGGGTTTTTCTCAAAATTTTCAAACATAACTGGACCAAGTGATGAATACCAAAGTTGTAGATCTAGGTACCAGCTACAATTTTTACAAAGGCTGTATAGGATTTTTCTTCCTAGATTTGAATCTATTTAAATGCCAACTTTGAATGTCAGCCTGTTTCTGGTAACAGTGAATCCTGTCTTGCAAGGGGTTTTTCACAATTTTCCTCTCCAAATTTGAAATGCCAATCTACATGAAAGTTGTGTCCCTCAACAAGACCTACAACTTTCCTAAAGGTAGAATTTTAAGTGTTTAGGTGAATTTTGGAGAACGCGGCAAAAATTCCGGCAGACACCTGTGGACACTGGAATGGCAAGGGGTTTGACCCACCCTTTGACCATGTGTTGGCCCCACAAGTGTGTTTACTATTCATTAAGGGTCACTAGGGTGTGTTAGGGAGTTTTCATGGGTGAGGGCCCAGGTTGACCTAGGGTTGACCTCGGTTGACCATTTGACCGGCTAACCCGGTCATTAGCGTTAATGACGGTACTTAAAAACCTGGGGCGTCACAGCCTACCCCCCTTAAACGGAATCTCGTCCCGAGATTCGATTTGACAATGAAGAGATGGGGAAAAAGACTCACTGTTTCGGGATTGGAGGAAGCCCGGTTACTTGGTGTTAAGATAATCCTCCGTCTCCCACGTGGCTTCTTCTTCCGTGTGATGGCTCCATTGGATCTTGAACATTCGCACGGTCTGCCTCCGGGTCTTTCGCTCCTTTTGGTCTAGTACCTTCAATGGATGCTCGACGAGTGAGAAATCCGGCTCGATCCAAGCATTAGCTTTTGTGATGATCTCGTTCTCCGGAACAGGCAGTCCCTTCATCAACTGAGTTACATGGAACACATTGTGAACCGCGGAAAACCGTTCTGGCAATCGGATACGGTAAGCCACGGGTCCACAGGCTTCTATCACTTCATAGGGTCCAATGTAGCGTGGGGCTAACTTTCCCTTGACTCCGAACCGTTGCACACCTTTGGTGGGGGATACTTTCAAGTATACATGATCTCCCACTTCAAAGTGTCGAGGTGCGGTTCCCTTATCATGGTAACTCTTTTGTCTCATCTGGGCCATCTTCAAATTCTCTCTTATCACTTGCACCTTTTCTTCGGCCTCTCTAACTAACTCTGGTCCAAAAAGTGTTCTTTCTCCGGTCTTTGACCAGTTCAGTGGGGTGCTGCATCTACGTCCGTATAGAGCATCGAACGGTGCCATTTTCAAGCTGGCCTGATAGCTGTTATTGTAAGAGAACTCTGCCAAGGACAAACACTTGTCCCAACTCTTGTCAAAGTGCAAGATGCTTGCTCTCAACATGTCTTCTAGGATCTGATTTATCCTCTCCGTCTGACCATCGGTCTGTGGATGATAACTGGAACTACGGAGGAGCTGAGTTCCCAAACACTCGTGCAATTGCTCCCAAAAACGGGCCACAAACTGAGTCCCTCTATCAGAGATTATAGTCTTTGGGATTCCATGCAGACGAACTATGTGGTCTACGTACAACTCTGCGTATTGTTGTACGGAGTAAGTGGTATGCACGGCAATGAAGTGAGCGGTCTTGGTGAGTCTATCCACGATTACCCAAATAGAGTCCTTCTTTCTAGGGGTCAGGGGTAAACCCACAATAAAATCCATACTAATGTCGTCCCATTTCCACATAGGTATCGATAGGGGTTGGAGTACTCCTGCCGATTTCAACTGACTTGCTTACATTCGGTGGCAAGTATCGCACTCAGCTACATACTTGGCTACATCCACCTTCATATTGGACCACCAAAAGTTCTGCTTTAGATCTTGGTACATCTTGGTACTACCGAGATGAATAGAGAACTTGGACTTGTGAGCTTCATCTAGAATGATTTTCTTGATTTCTGGGTCAACGGGGACCACTAGACGCTTTCCGAACCAGACCACATCTTGGTGATCTTTCTGAAAACAAGTGTACTTTGGGTCTCCTTCCACTAGTTTCTGCCTGATGGTTTGAATATCTGCATCATTGCGCTGGGCAGTGACAATCCTGTCATAAAGGCTTGACTCTGCCGTCAAGGCATAAAGAATTCCCTGCGGTACCACTTCTAAGTTGAGCCTTCTCATTTCTTCACACAAGGGTTCACTGACTGGCTCTAACTCTAGGTGGTTGCAATGATCCTTGCGGCTAAGAGCATCCGCAACAACATTTGCTTTGCCGGGATGATAGTGCACTTCTAAATCATAATCCTTGATCAACTCAAGCCATCTTCTCTGCCTCATATTCAATTCGATTTGGGTGAAGATATATTTGAGGCTCTTGTGATCAGTGAAGATATTGCAATGATTGCCCATTAGATAATGTCTCCATATCTTGAGGGCATGAACAACGGCAGCTAACTCAAGATCATGGGTAGGATAGTTGAGCTCATGGGGTCGAAGGGCCCGTGAAGCATAGGCAATGACTCGGCCTTCTTGCATAAGGACACAGCTGAGACCCGTGCCTGATGCGTCATAGAAGACTTCAAACGGTTTGGAATTATCGGGTTGAGCTAGCACTGGGGCTGAAGTTAGATGTTGCCTGAGGGTGTGAAAAGCTTTCTCACATGCTTCACTCCACACGAATTTCACTCCCTTCTTGAGCAATTCGGTCATGGGTTTTGCGATTCTAGAAAAGTCAGGAATGAATCGACGGTAATATCCCGCCAATCCTAGGAAACTGCGGATTTGATGTACGAATTTGGGTGGTTTCCAATCCATCACCTCTTGAACCTTGCTAGGATCTACGGAGATACCATCGTGGGAAATGGTGTGCCCTAAGAATTTGACACTTTTCAACCAGAATTCGCATTTGGAGAACTTAGCATAAAGCTTGTGATCTCGCAAACGCTAAAGGACAACTCGGAGATGTTTGGCGTGATCTTCCTCGCTCTTAGAATAGATGAGGATATCATCGATGAAGACCACGACAAATTTATCGAGTTCTGTCATGAACACGGAGTTCATGAGGTACATGAAGTAGGCAGGTGCATTAGTGAGTCCGAAGGACATGACCAAGAACTCGTAAAGACCATAACGAGTGGAAAAGCGGTTTTAGGAATGTCGCATGGTCGAATCTTGATTTGGTGGTAGCCAGAACGAAGGTCGATCTTAGAGAAGACTTTGGCACCAGCCAGTTGATCAAACAGAACATCAATTTGAGGAAGTGGGTATTTGTTTTCGATGGTGACTGCATTGAGTGGTCGGTAATCTACGCACATTCTCAAGCTACCATCTTTCTTTTTGACAAAGAGAGCAGGGCAACCCCAAGAAGAGCTCGGGCGAATGTAACCCTTATCTAACAATTCTTGGAGTTGGGTTTTTAGTTCAGCTAACTCTTTGGATAGCATGCGATAAGGTCTTTTGGAAATGGGTGCGGTACCGGGCTGGAGTTCGATCACAAACTCGACATCTCTGTCTGGTGGCATACCAGGCAACTCGTCAGGAAATACATCCGGGTACTCACACACTACTGGAATTTCATCAAGGGAGGAGATAGTGGTCACATAGGCACAAGAGTCAGTACCGTCCCGGAGAGGCAGGTACAAGGTAGTGTGCCCGACCATAGGAGAGTTGATCTCTACGACCCTATCTGATATATCTAGAACCACCTTATGCTGATTCATCCATTCCATACCCAAAATAACATCCATGCTTCCTAATTTGATGACTATCAGATTAGATTGAACAACCCGACTTCCTAGTCTTAGAGGAACTCCAAAAGTCACTAACTTAGACGTGATGTTTCCACCGGGTGTGGTAATTTTATAAGCAGATTTGGTTGGTACTCCTCTTAGACCCAATTTGTCTAACAGACTCTCATTTATGAAACTATGGGTGGCTCCCGAATCAAATAAGACCTTAACAGGAGTGTTATTGATAGAGAATGTACCCGTGAGTACTGGAGCTCCTGCTGGAATGTCACTCATTGATAGAGAATGTACCCGTAAGTTCAGCTTGCCCTGGCGCACTTGCACCATAGGCTTCTTGGCCGGAGTTGCAGGCTTGTTTCCCGTACTTTGATTCTGCGGGTTGGGCTTGATCTGCCTGGGCTTGGGACACTCATTAATGTAGTGCCCTGGCTGGCCACAGTTGTAGCAACGACGATCTCCAACATCACGAGGGGGTGCAATAGGCTTTGGAGCCTGCTGCTGGGCACGGCGGAACTGGAAGTTCCCGGCAGGTTTGCCCTGGAATGGCTTCATCGTCCAGCGTCCAGTTGAAGATTGCTGGGATGGGCCTGGAGCTTCCTAGACAAAGCGAAACTTCTTGCTTGTTCCGCTGCCTGGGGTGAAACCGGATATCCTCTTGTTGTCCCCATGGGCTTTCTTCATAGCATCCTCTTGCGAGATAGCCTTGTTCACTAGCTCATGGAAGTTTGCGGGCTCGAGCAGATTCAGGCGTTCATACAGCTTGCCATCAAGCCCGTCGCGGAACCTCTCCATCTTCTTGGCATCAGTATCAACATGATGCCCACCGTACTGGCATAAGCTATTGAACTTCTGAGCATAGCGGTACACGGAGTCAGATCCTTGACGGAGGGCTAACAGCTCCCTCATCTTCCTGTCCATCAGACCCTTAGGGATGTGGTGGCTTTTGAAAGCCTGCTTGAACTCTTCCCAAGTCACAGCGTGGCCTCGCTGCATGGACTTGAAATGGTCCCACCACATCAAAGCTTCCCCTCGCAGTTGCGGCGCTGCGAAGTTCGCTTTGTTCTCCTTGGAGCAAGGTAGCACAAAGGCAGAGAATTTCGCCTCTATGGCCTTGACCCAAGCCTCAGCTTCCAGAGGGTCTTCTGCTTTAGCGAAGGTTGGCGGCTTCATGGCGATGAACTGGGCGTACTTGGTGACCTGGTTAGGCCCCTCGTGGTTGGCCCCATGTGGCGGCCCTCGGTTCATCTGTTGGGCGATCGCCGCCGTGCTTTGTGTGCAGGATGCGGGGCGCACCTCGGTTTGGGTGGCCATGAAGGCCTCCGTCGGTGTCATGGGCGGGGGTGGTGGCAAGTCACCATTACCACTCGCTCCGAAACCGTTGGGAGAGCTGCGCGTGGTTCCCACCATCTGAAAAGTGAGCTTTATTAGTGAGATAACCGAAAGCTTACTCCAACTGATGACAAGCACGATCATGCATAATCACATCTCATTAGTACTTAAACAACGAAGACAGCAACAAGCAACAATATTCTATAGCCACCAAGATTCATAGAATCGTTCTTCTCAACATGGTTAGGACGGCGATTACTCAATTGCGCGGCTCATCATTATTTTCGAACGATCAACATCATCCCAAATACCAAAGAAGGTGGTATTCGAACGAGCACTTATTTGCTGGCAACGAGTGATGCCTATAGATATGCTTTGGTTTACCAACGTTTTAGGTGCGCATGCAAAATTGACAAGCATGGTCATTTGCAACGGTTTATCCAAGGATCTGGTGTTCAACACAAGAAGATTTCAATTTGGAAGACAACAAAATTCACTTAAAGCATACAAGCTTAAGCATTCTTATTACAACATGACAGAACAAGGTTCAACAACATTACAACTCGAATTCGAAACATCATGACAGTACACGATACAATAGTTGCTTGGCACGAAGACGTGCTGTCAAGCCAACTACTCTAACATCTCGAAGACAACTCGGTAAGATCGACATCCTGCTGTGAAGCACCACTGTATGAAGGCGAAGCTGGGGGAGTTGGTAGCGGTGGTCCTGCCTGGCTCGTCTGATCCAGGCCGGACACAGCCTTCGTTGCTCCTCCGGTGTGCACATGCGTGGGGGGCGATGGGCTGTAAGGCCACTATAGCCTGTAAGGCAGCCACCTGTACGTCGGCCTCCTGCACGTGCTCCTGCATCTCAGCAATGTTCTGCAGCAGTGTCAGCCTCTCTATCTCGTGTGCGTCGGCATCCTCCTCTAGTGCATGGTTCTCCGCCTCCGGATCCACGATCCTCGTAGGCGGTCACCCCTCTCAAGCTCCGAGTGGAACCTCCTAGCACGCGGCTGTCGTTCTCCTGCTCGCACACGGGTAAGCGTAAAGTTCGGCCGCTGGTGTGCCTTGCCGAAAGCTGCTCCCAATCGCGCCTAGATGCCTCCAAGCGGCGTGCAATGATCGGCCGCGGTGTTATAACGCGGCCCCCGGAGTGTGAACACCACGTTCGGACAATGGGCAAGTGTCCGGGTAACATCCAACGGCTCGCTAGGGTCGGTAGCTCCCGTAGATGGTCCATACGGTCCAACCAAGGCCGGGTCGTGAGGACTCACGGCGCAGAAACGGTCCAAACGGGGAAAGAGCTACCACGGTAGGGTTGTGGTCACAAAAGTCGTCGGCACTGCGAGGGCGGGCGACTCCACGGACTCGTGCGTGATAAATCCCCAGTAAATAAAGCTCAGGTCAAACCAGTCGGCGTGGTCTGGGTGCGGCAGCACAGTAACGATCACCCTGCAGCGGGGAACGCCAAAGCGCTCAAACTCCTTCACCTCGTACGTCGGTGGGGTAAGGTAGCCTGCGGCACTGAGTGCTTCCCACGCCAAGCGTGGAAAACCCTCCCAGTGCAATCCGTTGGTACGGATCGTACCGTCAGCGTCGAACTGGTGGAACAAGGGGAAATCCATCTGTACACAAATGTAACTCATGTCAGATCTCAAAGAGAACGGCATGTCAAATGGTGAAGTTCTGGCAGCTGTGAAATAAATTCATAACTAAAAATCTAGAAACCTCAAAAATTTCCCCAGTTTTAAATGAAACCTTTAATACCTTTAATTAGCCCTTTTTAAGGTTGAACATCGATTAAGGAGACAAGGTGAAAGGTCCTTAACCTGAAAGTGCCTAGGGGAAAAGTGAACCAACCCATCGAAACTAGGTTTTATATTTGCTTATTACAAGACAGCTGGTTGAGGAGCCATTATATTCAACAATTTGGTTTAATTAACCTATCACATGGTAAACAAATTTTTGTACAATTTTGGCAGCATGACGGCTAGGTATGGAAGGTACTCTAGTTTATAAAAAGCACACACTAGCATAAACTTCCTTAGAGAACATATGGAAATTTCGATTTTTGGGTCCATTTTAGTTGTTCGATTTTCAACATGCATGCAAGACGTCCTTTTCGACCTCACACGGCAATCAAACCAAAAATCGAAGTTAGTGCCGGTGGCAAGGCTTTTAATCGTCTCTCCCTATAATATCTAGTCGAGAGCTATACGATACTCGCTTAACAACTAACGAAGCGCTGTTATGTACCTGCAGAAAATGAACCATTCGTGCCAGCACGTCACGAAAGCGTCCACATACATTACCGTTCACTATAGAAACGGCATCCATGCGTTAAGCCGCTGCATGGACAGCGTCCAACCTCGGACACCCTCCGTTCGAATGGAGTGTATCCTTGCCTCGCATGAGCGACATGCGGAATGCACACGTATGAAACACGTGGCGACACACAACTCACAAACAGACGCGAAGATGGGATCCGTGGAATGGATCACTCCATCAACCCTCGCAATTCTCGTGATGCGGAACAGCACACGTATAAAACACGTGGCTCCTAGTTTGGTTGTGCATTAAAGTAAGTCTGACAGAAAGTAATGTGCTGGGAGTTAGCAAAATAAACCATAAGTTATTAAGCCACCTGAAAGAACCCAAAAATTCCCTCTAGGGCCTCTCGGTCTAGTTTATCCTTAGCGGACCAACGTATTTTTGAAAATCAGAAAATCTTGGCATATTTTATTCAAAAACTAGTGATTAAGGTTTATTAATTAATCTCTGGTGCATATAAGCTCTGATGCCAACTGTGACAACCCGCCAAGGAAAGTACCGTACTATCGCCTAAGACCGATCCACTTTGGTCCTTAAGCAATAATAAAGTACCATCCTGTCGTAAGTTGCCGGGTTAATGCCCGGTAAATCACTTGAAAAGCAACAAGGATCGAATAAATGCATTAAAACTCACTCGAAGGCGAGTCCAGAGATACAACAACATTAATATCCAAATTCGTACCCCGAGGGGTTTAATTATTACAAACCATAGTTTTGTCACGATGAAATAGTTCAGAGTTTCCGAAAAGCAGCGGAAATAACTAGCGGAAGCGAAGACACCACGGGAGGCCATCCATGATGCTTTCAGTAGTCGTCCTCCACCCACTCCAGCTCCCAGCCGGGCGGGATCTCTCCGGGCCACACATCACTGAAGGCATTACCTGGATCAACATATTATAGCAAGGCTGAGTATACTAATACTCAGCAAGACTTACCCGTCGGTGATATCTACTTCACCAATTCTAGACCTTGAATGGCTTTTTGGCTACTGGGTTGCTTTTGCTAAAAAGTAACAAAGAGTAGGTCCTTACTTTCAAGATTTTAGCACAAGTTCTAGTAGGTTTAATCTTTACTACATTAGCCAACTAGTACAAACAAAGTTGTACAATACAATTAATCAAGCATCATCTTCATCAACTTCCATCATTAGGGATCTCATGACTAGTGGAGTAAGTAGTCTCGGATAACGGTGAGAGGCCGACAATCAATTGATTTAAACCTTGCAAGGTAGACCCAAACACACGGTAGGCTGCCCCCGCAAGGACAACTTTCCCAGGCCGTCCCCAGAAATCCTCGGGTCGGGATCGAATCTTACAGTTTTGGTGCAGGCTATCTGGCATGCCCCACCCAGTACACCCAGTGTCACCATACACCACCGGTAGCTAGCCGTGAGAGCGAATCCCAAGAGTAGTAACGGTAGGATCTCTTGCCGCCTCATTAAGGTACTAGGCTTACCAGTCCCATACCCGACATTTGCTTGGTACGTTCAAAGACTTAACCCACATAACCACTGGACCGGAGCCCAGATCCCATGCTCTTACCACGTGAGCAATCCATTTAGGATATATTGTGATTCCTATCTAGGAACATATTCTCTCGAGTGAGGTCATCACCCGACTTGTAACAGTCCTATAGCTTAGCAGCTACCGACCTATCATACTACTAGGGACAAGGTACCTAGGGATCATGCAGCTAGGGTTTCATTCAACTCCTGAACGTAAATGCACAATCATCCATAGATATTTGAATAAAGAAATTTTAAAACTGGGTTAGATGCACCGGAGCTTGCCTTCGTCAGCTAGGTTAGCTTGGGCACCCTCGGTGTCGAGTACTTCCACGTACTGCAGCGAAGCTTCCGCTCCTCCTTCCTCGGTTTCCGGGACAAGGGAGTAATCTCCGTCCGGAAGATCTACACGGAATGCAATGCAAGTTTAGGTGATGTGATAGTTCGTTGTCTTATCCAACCCAGGGTTAGTCATATTCACCTTAATAAGCATCTATCTAAGGTTTCTCTTTTAGGAAGGTTATTGGTTGTACATGGGTTACTCTTTTATTCCACATTTGAATAAAGGTTTTTATTAAGTTTATCATTTCATGTGAAAGCTTCATTTCATTTTATCTTTACCAACAAGGGTGTAATTAATATTTATATTTGTGAATTAACTCCTTATCAGAGCTGATAATTAAATTTCTTTTATTTATATTAAATAATACTTTCAAAAAGGAAAAGATTTAATTAAGGATTTCTCTTTATTCTAAGTTCCCTTTAATATTAAAAGGGCATTTAAGCCTTTTATTAATCAATTAAATTAACAAAAATTAAATGAGTGTTTCTTAAGCTTACTAGCACCCATCCTGGTCCATTGGACCCAAATGTAAGTGTTGGATGCTAGGAAATTAAATATCGTGGAAAATAACAAAGGCTAACTAGTGATTCAACTTAAATGCATATAAAAACAAATAAGCATCAAAATGATCCAAATTTTCTTGTGCATGCTCTCTGGACCTAAACAAGCCTAAAGAACCAGCACATTCACATGGAAACCTTACTGAACTTGGTTTATTAATTTACAAAGGAAAACATGCATAATTCAAGAATAATTGCTTCTGTTAATACAAAATTCATGATTAATTCACAGGATGTGTCTCTTGGCATTACCAGACAGTTTGCACAAGTTGGGCTCAAGAACATAAATATATTTAACAGGAAAAATCATTTAGGCAGTTACAACAGGAATGGAAAAGAATTTGTCTAGCAAAATCTACTGCATAACTTTGTGCAATTTTTGGCACAGAATCTAGTCATATCCTAACACACAACATATCCAAAATTTGGCTACAGAGGATTTATATTTTTCATGTTATGACAGATCCATGTATAACACATTTGTATTTTTCCTGCCAAAACTATTTTGAATCTAGCCATGAGTATACAACAAAAGAGGTGGGGTTTAGCATCCTGAACCCTACAAAATTGGTTTGGGATTTTTCTGATTTATCTGTAAATTTCTAGGAATTTTACAAGCCACTGGACTTATCTGCAAATAAACTTAGTTAGGTTTCCTTGCAACCAGGCCCTCAGAAATCACAACCATGCCCTCGCGGCGGCGGGAGGGCTCGCCGGCGGCGATGTGGGGCCGGGCCACGGCAACAAGTGGCACGGGGTTGCAATTGAGCTCACCACGGGTCATTTGGCGGTGGTGGCGGGGTCGGGGTGTGCTCCGGCGACGGTGCACGGCGGTGGCGGCGGCGGCGCTCATGGCGGCTCGGGGTGCTGCGGCATGGAGGCTAAATGGGGGCAAACAAGGGCACGTGTGAGCTATCCCGGGTGCTAAGGAAGCTAGGCGTGGGTTTGGACGGCGGCGAGCGCGAGCAACAGGCTCTAGCACCGGCGGCGGCGACGATGGCGGCGGGCGGCTCGGGGGTGGCGCGCCGGGTACGAAGGGGGGGCTTTTATATGCCGCGCAACGCATCTAGGGGTGACGTACGATGACGGCGGAGATGCCCACGCCGTGCTACGGCGCTCGGGCGGCGCGCGTACGGCGGCGACACGGCCGACGGACCGGCGGTCCGCGGCGTGCGCGCGCGTACGGCGACGCCGATGCCGGGCGCCTCGGGCGGGCGCGCGTTGGGGGCGCGTGACCTCGGGACGGGGCGTGGCGCGGGGTGGCGAGGTCTCGGGCAGCGCGGGTGTGGACGTCGGGGCTTGGCCGGCGGCGGGCGGCGGCGGCGGCGCGCGGTTGCGCACGACGTCGCGCACGGCGCGCTCTGGCTCTACCCGTGTTGCTGGTGCTGTGTTCAAGTGGGTTTTTCTCAAAATTTTCAAACATAACTGGACCAAGTGATAAATACCAAAGTTGTAGATCTAGGTACCAGCTACAATTTTTACAAAGGCTGTATAGGGTTTTTCTTCCTAGATTTGAATCTATTTAAATGCCAACTTTGAATGTCAGCCTGTTTCTGGTAACAGTGAATCCTGTCTTGCAAGGGGTTTTTCACAATTTTCCTCTCCAAATTTGAAATGCCAATCTACATGAAAGTTGTGTCCCTCAACAAGACCTACAACTTTCCTAAAGGTAGAATTTTAAGTGTTTAGGTGAATTTTGGAGAATGTGGCAAAAATTCCGGCAGACACCTGTGGACACTGGAATGGCAAGGGGTTTGACCCACCCTTTGACCATGTGTTGGCCCCACAAGTGTGTTTACTATTCATTAAGGGTCACTAGGGTGTGTTAGGGAGTTTTCATGGGTGAGGGCCCAGGTTGACCTAGGGTTGACCTCGGTTGACCATTTGACCGGCTAACCCGGTCATTAGCGTTAATGACGGTACTTAAAAACCTGGGGCGTCACATTGAGCGACCATGACTGTTGCTACGGCTTTGATTGCTGAATCTTTGGAGAGCTCGACGGTAGCGCTTTCGCAATTGTAGGAGACCAGGATGTCCTCGAGGACCGAAAGGATTCCGTTTGGCGCTGGCATCTTCATGATGAGGTAAGTGTGATGTGGTATAGCCATAAACTTGGCGAGCATAGGTCATCTGAAGATGGCGTGGTAAGAAGAGCGGAAGTCCACGACTTCGAACGTCACGTAAGTTCTCCTCCGTGCCAAAGGTGACCGGCAGGCACACGCGACCTATGGGGTATGCAGCCTTGCCGGGCATGACCCCGTAGAAGGGTTCATCACAAGCGGTCATTTTGGAGAAGTCGAACTCCATCTTGCGTAGCGTCTCTGTGCAAATAATGTTTAGGCTGCTGCCTCCGTTGATGAGGGTCTTAGGCAACCAGGCCCCGTTAACTATGGGGTTGACGACCAGCGGATAGGTTCCGGGGTCGGGAATGTGAACCCAATGATCTTTTCTAGAGAAAGTGATTGGGAATTCAGACCACCGCAGAGGTCGTGGATTTTCAGTGTTGACATGCCCGATCTCTCAGGCGTTCGATCGAGTTTGCCGATTGGTTTTGATCGCTTGGCGACCACCAACGATGAAGTTGATCTCGCGGTTGGCCTTCTGGAATGCACCATTGGGGTTGCCCCCTTTGGGTGGTGGCGGAGGTGTCTGCTCCTTGCGGTTGTTGTCTTGGCGGTTGTGGTCGTCCTGGCGACGTTGATCGTCGCGCCGGTCGTTGTGACAATCCTCGTGGCGATCATCACGACGATCACTTCTGTCGCGCTTATCAGTGCAGTCATCACGACGGTAGTCGTCGCGTCTATCATCGCGGCGGTAATCGCGGCGATAATAACGTTGATCCCTATTATCATTGCGAGGATAGGATCTGCGGTCACAGTAATCTCGTCGATCAGGTCGACGGTTGCGATTCTCAAAGCGTTGACCACCATTGCGGCCGTCATTGATGTTGCTTCTGGTCTTCTTGGAGGTAGATGGTACCCCAAGGTCACGCTTTAGCTGCTTGCACTCTCTTATGGTATGCTTGGCGTCACGGTGGAACTAGCACTGGTCATCCATGACCATATTGAAGTCACCTTCAAAAAAGGTGGAAGGTCTTGGCGGATCTGTTACATAGGCTTCACCGGATCGCTTGCGTGACCTGGTGCCTCTGTCGTCATGATCTTCTCCGTTGAAGTCATGCATTACCGTGTCTCGAGCATCAACCAGTTTGTCGACGTAGGCCATGAGGTCACCAATGGTTTTGGCATCGGCTTCGTGGATCTTCTCGAACAACTTGATATTAGTGATTCCCTTTTTGTAGTACGCAATGACGTCGTCGTCTTTGACACCTGCGAGGGTGTTGCGGTAATCGAAGTAGCGGTTGGTGTACTCACGGAGAGTTTCGTCTCTTCTCATCCGTACTTTAGCGAGGTGGTGAGTATTGCCAGGACGATTGTAGGTCGCCTGGTAGTTGGTCGTGAATAGGCAGGACAAAGTCGCCCAGGAGGTGATGCATTCTGCCGGGAGATTGTCGAGCCACAAGAGTGGTGCCTTGCCCATCACGAGAGGAAAGTATTCGGCTATGTGGTCTTCATTGCCTCCCGAGGCACGTGCGGCTATACTATACATCTTGAGCCATATACTCGGGTCGGAGCGACTGTCGTACTTCTCAATTGAAGGCTTGAAGTCTTTGGGGTATCTGATCGTCCGGAGACGTCTTGAAAAAGCTGGGAAATTGTTGACCGCTCCCGGACTTGCTGATGGAGCATGATCAGTAGGGATAACGTAGAGGTCGTCAGGAGGGCCATTATCTTGGTCGTACTGGGCGCATCGTACAAGCTCCTGGTCGTGCATGATCCGAAGTTCTGTAGCTTGGATAGGGTTGTTGGCGTCGAGGGGTTAGGTACCCCATACTCGCGGTCGTAGTTTGCGCGCCGAGCTATTTCGACTTCATCTCTTATGCGGTGGCGCCGACTTCCCTCTGCACGATCGGCCCGGACCAGAGGAGGCTGAGCTCCTGCATTGCGTCTTGTATTTGGTGGAGGGTATTTCTGGATGTTAGCAGCATTGGCATTAGCCGGGGCGTTTGGTGGAGCATTAGCTGCTGAGTTGGCTGGAGCATTGGCTGCAGCGTTAGCAGCGAGGTTACCCGGCTGCATTATTTTGTTTTCACCTCTTCCTTCTTCAGCCACCGGGTCAAGGGGACCCTGGCTACGACGTCGCTGGGGAGGACGCTCCGATCTGCTTCTACAATAGGAACTTGCTGCAGATCTACTGTATCTAGGGCCTCTTTCCTCGATCTAAGCAGCTGCGACACAGACGTTGTCTTGGAGGCATCGGATCGCTGGAGAATCTTCAAGGTGGTTTAGGACAGTGAGAGCGGCTCCCAAATTGGTTTGCGGTGAGTTGTAAACGTCAAGTCCGTCGCGCTCGAAGTCCCTGAGGAGATCTCACACTCCTAGTCCGTCGCGCTCGAAGTCCCTGAGGAGATCGCTGCTGTGGGGCCGCTGGTGCCACAAGTGCTTGTTGCGTCGGATTGGCGTTGACCTGTCTGACATTGGCCATTTGGAGGTCTGCACCTGGGGCAGCAATCTCTTATTGTCGTCGGACAGCTCGGGCGGCATTGTCGTTTTCACGTGCTTGACGCTGCGCGTCTGTTTCTCCGTCTTGCGGTGGTACATCTGCAGAGACGACCAAGATCTGGCGATCTAGGGTTTCAGACTCTTCTCCCGGATAGTTCGATGAGATCGTTGTGTGGGCGACCTGGAACGCAAGGCGGTTTGGAGACGACTCTTGGTTCAACCGGCGGCGGTGAGCCGCGGTAAGAGGTCGGCAAAACATTTTGAGGACACGGCACTGGCGTGCGATGTGCTTGGAATTTTCATGGATAGGGCAGGGCTCGTCAAGGTGATTCCTGCAGCTTCCTTGATCTTGAGAGTTGAGTCCAGATTTGATCCGGATCTTGCGCTTCATGTAGCGTGATGCCACGCGAGAGGCGTTGCGCAAGCCAAGAGGCATGCTAGAGGTTCGTGGGCGTTTGACGCGCTCACAGATTTTGATTGTGTCAGAGGGTGTGTCCTCGACACGGTCGATTCCAGTGATCGGGTCCCTAGGGGTGGGTGGCTGGGTCTTCTTTGATAGATCTGTTTTGAACTGTCGGTCGGAATTGACCGTGTTGCCTTCGATGACGAGGCAGGCGGCTAGGGCGATGGATGTCGCCGGCATCAAGCCGAAGCAGATGTTGCCGGGTCGCACGAGGAATTCCGCCATGCTCTCCGGGAAGATGACGTCGTTGGTCGAAGCCATCGAGTTGCACGAAGAACCCTGACTTTCCCCAACCTGGCACGCCAACTGTCAGATGGTGAGATCTGGAAATCCCACGGGGGTGTTAGTCCCTGTGGTTTATTTGTTCGGTGGGGCGGAGTCTAAGGCTAAGAACTTGAATGTCGCACACGAGTACGCAGAACACAGAGAACATGACAAGTTTATACTGGTCCGGGCCTCTGGAGAGTAATACCCTACGTCCAGTTGTCGGTGTAGATTGCTTGGGGATTGGTCGAGGTGAAGTTACAAGGGGGATCGCCTCGTCCGCCTTATATTGGCCAGCGGATGAGGTTGGTTCCCAAACTCCTGGTCGGTTACGGCCAGGAGACCTAAGTCTACGTTACACATCTTGCCATATCCCGTGAATCTGCTTTAGGCGAAGTCCACAGAGGTCTCGTCTTGTCTTGTACACCAAGTCTTGAGGTCGTGTTGGATTAGGTCATCTGGGGAAATCTTCTGGACGGGCTTCAAGAGGTCGTATAGGCTGCCAATTAGGTCCGTTGGTCCCACTGACAGGTCGGCAGGTCTTCTAGTAGGCCGGACCCACTTGTCGGGGACGGCCGTGAGCCTGGTCGGTGGGGACCCAAGGGTACCCATGTCTCACAGGTCGAAATCCATAGAGGTCTTATCTTGTACGCCAAGTCTTGAGGTCATGCTGGATTAGGTCGTTTGGGGAATCTTCTGGAATGTCTTCAGGAGTTAGTGTGGGCCGCCAACTAGGTCGGTTGGGCCCACTGAAAGGTCCGCAGGTCTTCTGGTAGGCCGGACCCACTTGTCGGGGATGACTGTGAGCCTGGTCGGTGGGGACCCAGGGGTACCCATGTCTCACAAGCCCCCGAGCAAGGTGTAGGTGCAGCGACCTTATAAAGGTTGTGACGAAGTCGTAGAGCTATAAATAGGTCGAATAGCATGCAGATCGGTCCGAAAGAAAAAAGAACAAGACAACTTTGCAGCCGACCTGTTTGAAGTCTTGCCGAACAAAGAGAGGTCAAGTGACGACCTGTAGGAAGCAGGCTTCCAATAGATCGAAACGACGATGAAACATTTTAGAGGGCATCAAGGATGCACTCATAGAGTAGTATCCGAGCATTGTGGCAGGAAGGATGGCCAGTATGATGATCCAAAAATGAAGAAGAGAAGAAAAATTAGATCAAGTAACGACATGATGAGAAATAGGTTTCACAACAGGTCGGTATGATGAGGAAAAGAAGAGGGCGTCGAAGACGTACTCGTAGAGTAGTCCCCGAGCATTGAAGTAGGCAACATTATTGGTTTGATGCTCGAAAAAGAGAAGAAAACTGAGTCATAGTCTTGATCGAATGAAGTGTAGAGATACCTAGACCTCCTAGCACAGATGCAAGGAGTCTTGCAGGGCCGACCTCAGGGAGGCCTTGTAGGCGTGCCGACCTCAAAAGAGGCCTCAAATCAACAATGTTCAGTATTCGAGGATACCCAAGAAGATCTTGAAGCGCACGTCACATGAAGAGGTCGTCAATGCTGCTGTAGCTGAAGTTGTGATGTCCAGAACCGTTGCTGACGAAGATGTGAAAGTATGTAGATCTTGAACGTATGGAGTGTAGAGACGCCCAGATATCTCGCATAGCTGCAAAGAGTCTGGCAGAGCCACTCCAGGCATGCCGACCTCAAGAAGGTTTCAAAACAGAAGTGCCCAAGTACCCGGAAGTAGTTGACATGGCCATTAGGCACGCACTCCACAGGGAGGCCTTCATTCCCGACGTAAATTCCTGGGTGCCCAGAGCAGGCTGGCAGAGCTACAAGAGCACACCGACCTCAGAAGGTCACACATCCAGGGTGCCCAACTATGTTGGCAGGGCCATAGTTATACCCAGATATTGCAAGACCTAAGTATTAAAGCACGCCGACCTCAAGAAGGTCGTTTTGGTGTCCAGATGACCAACATAGCTGCCAGCCATCCAGCGGAGCCATTGTACTAAGGTATTGGCGACCTCAACAATAGGCACACCAACCATGAGGGCCTGACGAAATCGTAGATACGAAGCTTCTGATCTTCATGGTACTACTCTCCAGGCGCCCAGACGGATCTAGTAGAACATCGAGGCATGACTACCTCGGAAGGTCTTCAATCGAACCTATGACCATTCTGCTCAGGAAACAGAAATATAGGTTTGATTGGAATAGGTCTGTTTACGTGCAGAGCCATAGCGGGTGCACCAGGATGCAGAGTCTAGCGGGTGCAAATAAAAGACATCAGGTCATAAAGGAAGGTCGTGAAGTCGTCGTCATATGGGGCTAAGTTAGGCGCTGGGCCCTCTGACACGGGGGGTCACGTTTTGTCGTGTAGTGTGGACTGCAGGGCCACAGGTCAATAGTGGTCGGAGATTCTCTTGCCACCCAGAAAACGACACACTGCCCACGAATCAAGGGGGTTGCTGTAGCCATGTGACTCCGTGGCGGGGCTCAGGCATCATTGATGCACTAGCGACAAGGACGTCGCAAGATAGGGTAATAAAGTCGTCGCCTTTAATCGTGCACATGTCTGCAGGTCCCAAGATCACGTGGTGATAGTGTCATCACTTCGCCAACTGCCCAAAGCTTGGCTCTTGGCTATAAATAGCACCATGGGGCTGAAGGAGGCAAGCACCGAGCATTGTTGAGCTATGAAGCTGCAGAGTAGTAATCCCACCATGCCATGGGCATGTGTTCGTCCACCAGATTGTAGAGTGTTGAGTTTGTAGAGGCTTGGAGCTAGGAGAACTCTCGCAAAATGTGGGAAACACCCCCACTCTTTGTACCTTGCCTCTGCGTGGTACCAGGTAGAGTTTGGAGGTGATGTTGCACCAGCTAGAGGTGCAGCAGGACGTCACTAGTGAGCATCGGGTGCTCGCCGGGGGTCGGAATCCCACGCCGAAGAGCAAGCTCGTACCTGCATTCCAATAGTCTGGGCCGAGCATGCCTTAGGTTGCGTGCCGTCCGACAGCTGTCTCCCTCAAGGCTGCCATCAAGGTCTTGGTGCTAGGAGAAATCTCGCGACGTGTTCTACTTCAGTGAAGTAGGTCGCAAGGATTACTCTAGGTAGACCAGACCTTGTAGTATGTTTATCTTTTGTGTCGGGTTCTAGATCCAATGAGGTCGCATGCGACTTGTGTACCTTTGGGTGTCTCGTGTAATGTTTGCTCTCTTCTATTATGTACTTGGTCGTTTTGACAAATAGATTTGTCAAAAACCTAAATTAATGTGATGTGAGGGCTTATCGACATTGTGGTGATCGAAGTACGTTCATCAAAATGACCTGATGCGAGTAGTGTGTCTGACGACCTAAACTCGGAGCTTAGGTCATGACTTGCTTGTCTGGCGAATAAACCGGCATAATCTTCTCGCAAAATTGTCGGGATATAGTCGTTGTGGTGTGTGTAGTACGGCGGAAGGAGCCACAACAGGCGGATCGGGTAAACCCACCTATAAATAGAGCGACTCGAGTCGGGGTTGACCCCATTCGCCCTGTTTTTCCTCCCGTTGCCGTCGCTATCGCTGCCGTTGCTCTCGTAGCCTTGCAGTCGCTTTCCTTGTGTGTGCCTCCATCCCATCGCCGGCTCCAGCCATCCGTGCGCAGCACCACCGTCTCACGTCATGCGCCACCGCGCATGCGCACCAAGACTCGCTGCTCAATTAGATTCCATCCCGGACCCACGTGCTGTGTGGGTGCGGTCGTCGATGACGGAAGCGAAGATCCAATCTTTGGTGGACCATGGGCTGCTGCGGCAGAAAGCGGAGGTGGGGTGGAAGGCGGTGGTTGGGGAGGAGTTCCCGACTAAAGACGTGAAGGAGCAGGTCGTCTTCGCGTCGTACTTCGAGCGTGGCTTCAACCTCCCCGTGGGAGATTTCTTCCATGGCCTGCTCTACTACTACAAGCTGGAGCTGGTACACCTTGTCCCCAACTCCATCACTGTAGTCTCGACATTCATCCATTTTTGTGAGGCGTATGTGGGGATATCGCCTCACTTCCTGTTGTGGAGGCAACTATTTTGTGTGAAGAGCAATGGCAAGAGGTCGGGGCCAGTGGGGGCTGTGATGTTCTGCTTGAGGTCGGACCTTAAGTCAAAGTGGATAGATAGCGACCTTCCCGACAACAACTCTGGGTGGCGGTCGGAGTGATTTTATATTGTTGATCAGCTGCTGGGTGAAGGACCGATTAGGCGACCAGAGAGGGGGGCAGTGAATGGGAGCTGATAAAAATTCTTCTCGAAGGAGATCGCAACCCCAACAAGACGAACTCAGTCGGACACCCAAAATCACACGCTCCGCACTCAACCTTCCTTTTGCCAAAACCACGTAGCCACTGAAGTGCTACTGGTCCTAGGAACAAATACTACTAACAGCCTCAACTCCTACATGCACACAGCAACGGAAACAACTCGGGAGCCGGCTATCTGGAGGGGGCGGTTAGACTGGGTATGGGGGCGGTTAGGCCGCCTCCATCTGGTGACCGTGAATTCCTCCGAAACTCCTCTTCCGAGCACTAAAATACCTCACAGTTTCACCAGTAGAAATCTCTGATCAAGGCCAAGTTGTCTATCAGGAAATCTTGGTGAAAACCAAACCTTCACCCCGGGGCGTAGGGGCGGTTAGACCAGCTACCAGGGGCAGTCTAACCTCCTATACCCAACAAAGAACTCCGAGCAAGAACTCCTAACAAACAGTGCCGAAACGAACCAAGATTTCACCTGAACGCGCCTCTGATCAAGGCGAACAAACTCACAGAGAAAAATCCAGCAAAATCAAAACCTTCACCTGGATGACCCAGGGCGGTTAGACCGCCCCCCTAGGCGGTTAGACCACCCCACCCAAAAAACCTGGCCACAGGTCAACCCTCACTTCCCATCGCCCGATCTCCCGAATCACCTCACGGATTGTAGCGAAACTTCGGGGATGGCTGAGTTACCTCTTGGGCAACCTTTTCCTCAAAGGAACCATCTCAAAATGCTCACAATAAAAGGAAATAACGGATTTAGGCTCTCTAGGTCAAGAACTCGAGCAACTCAAAAAACCACCAAATCGAGACCGATTCAAGGGGATTCTTGGGGCAAGGTCACCAGCCAAAGAGGCACAAGGTCCTCATACGTGACACCCAACAAGAATCCCGCAAGAAATCGTCCTCAAAACTCCACCACAAAAATCACAACAAAGAGCTCCGAAAATCACCAAAAAGAAGGACGGCAAAGGCAACACCAATCCTTGAGGAACCACGCCGAATCATCTATACATACCATGAAGGTTCATACAAGGTCTAGCTTTCCATCCATACATCCATCCCTCTCTCTTGATCTCACATGAAGCACTCAAGCTAGTCCTAGGAAAAACTTGAGGAAAATAATAACGAAAATGGGAAAACAAATGAGCTAGGGTCCCAAGAGTTGGCTGCCATCCATCCCCTCAAAGAGTATATATGGAGGCACCCAAAAGACCAAACTACCCTTAATTAATAAATAGGGACACATGCCCCTCAAGGGCGAATTTGGAAGTCTTCAAATTTTCTCTATTGGACGGATGCCCAGCGACCGCAACCTTGCTTAGCCTCGATGCAAGCCTTGCGATCTCGATGCTTGTCCTCCGATTTGAAGCTTCTCGGCGACAGCGACCCGGGCGGTCAGACTGCCCCCTGGGCGGTTAGACCAGCCCAGGCGATCTGACCAGCCCTCCTGGATAGTTGAACCGGCCTGGGTGGCTGCACCTCCTCGTTGAGTCTTCGGCCTCGGTTTTGTGGCTCAACCGAGTAACCTAGTGGTTTTCTGGTGACCACTACAAACCCCGCGAACTCGGTGTAGCCTCCGCCAATCGCCACTCATGACTCTGCTCCCACATAGTCCCGGCTCGACCTTGGTTATAAGGGTCAACCAATAAACCGTCCACGACTTCATCCCGCTGTTCTTGCCACCATGCAGCCCGCACTTGACTCCGCTGGCCACCGAGTCCCTCGAATCCAGCCTACTTGTCTTCTCCACACCTGGAGGCCTCACCGGCGACGACCTTTCGCGCTTGTTCTTCACCTGCACCAACACCAGTCAAGCTGCAACCTACACCAACATCAGTCCCCACAACGTTGTCAATCACTCATCACACCAGGAAGCGACCATCCATTGGTACTTGAACCACACATGGTCCTCCATCTCCCCCTTGATGTGTGCATTGACAACACACAAGATTTGGTAACCAGAGAGAAAAAGAAAAAAAAGAAACGACTAAAAGAAACTCCAACAAGCGATCGAAAGCCAGAGGAAAGGCAAAGAGCAAGATCACTTGAAGAAGAGCAAGTCTCGGACCCCTTAGGCAAGGGCAACGACTCAACACATCCGAGAAGAAACAATGCTCAAGTAAAGAGCACACACCACCAATCCAAAGCTCGAACAACACAAAGAGCTCCCCCCGCACACATGCAAGCTCCCCCTGAGCCAAAGCACAATCCCCGTAAACCAATGCAGTGATGCAACTTGGGAATGGAACAACGAGCAAAAACATGCTCACTCTGCCTAGGGTGGTTAGACCACCTGTCCTAGGCGGTTAGACCGCCCCTCTGTGATCTGACTGCCTGGGGGCGGTTAGACCGCCCCTACACCAAACTTTTTAAAAACTGCCCGAACCACTTTGAACACATTACAAAAGCTCCCGGGTGCCCAAATCATGCACAAACTTCTCCCCCTTGTTAACAATGCATGAATCAAGGCAAAACGCAAAAAGTTTCAACATATAGCTTCTTAAATACACAAAATTCATTACAAGATGCTACACATGTCCAATTGAGCAAGTTAGATACTCTACAGCTTTGTAATGACATCAACTACATGATCACCATGTTTCACAACCATTGGACGAAACTGAGATGGAATTGAGCAATTTTGCGAAAATTTACCCTCTCATGAGCAAAATCCTAAACATGAGCAAAACATGTCAAAATGGCAAAGCCACACAAACTTCATTCTAGGATAACCATTATAATCATAAGACCATCATAAACACCCACAAGCACCTCATGTCATGTCAAAGACACCGAGCCATTTGCCTACTTGTATATATGGGACTTCTCATTGGTAGGCATCATGCAACGGTTTAGCACCCAAAGTAAATTTAAATTTCATCTTCAGATTCATATTTGGTACATGAAATGTCTTTGCGACAAAAAGGAACTTATGCCCCTCCACAAGATAAAGCATGAGGGCTAAACATTCATGATGGCAAATGAGCCTTTGGCCCCATATGATCAAAATAAGCTATCCAACCACAAATTAAACATAGCCAAGCCACTAGAACATGTCAAGATCATATAAATGCATTTACTCACAAGAGAGCATACATCTGACATTTTTCAAAAACATAGCCATCAACCATGGATTATAAATCAAGATCATCAAGAGCTAAGCCAAACAAACCATAGCATAACAAACTAGCTCACACGATCATATATAGCACATCATGGTGAGAAATGTATATAGGAGAAGCTTTTCCTAAACAATGCATATGATACAAAATGCATGCAACCTAAGATACAAAGATGTCTATACATGTTACATATGCCATGTCAAATGAAAGAAATCCATAAAGGAACCCCCTCCCCGCAAACGAGTGAAAGTTGCTTGATCTAGGGGTTTGGTGAAAATATCGACTAGTTGGTCATGTGTGGGTACATGGATCAAGGTAATCTTCCCTTTCTCTACGTTGTCTCTAAGAAATGATACCTCACTTCTATGTGCTTTATTTTGGAGTGGAGCACTGGGTTCTTTGCAACACTTATGGCACTTGTGTTATCATATTGAAGTGGGACATGGGTATACTCCTCACCAAAGTCACTAATGGTATATGTGATCCAAAAGAGCTAAGAGCAACAACTAGCTGCGGCAACGTACTCTGCCTTTGTAGTGGATTGAGCAACACTCGACTGTTTGCGGGAATACCAAGACACTAAAGAAGACCCCAAGAATTGGCAAGTCCCAGAAGTGGACTTTCTATCCAACCGACACCCGACAAAATCCACGTCTGAAAAACCATGAAGCGCCAAAGAAGAAGACGCAGAGTACCAAAGGCCGAAGTCGGAAGTGTGATGCAAGTACCTGAATATGCACTTGACAGCTTGTCGATGCGAAGTCCTTGGAGACGCTTGAAAACGAGCACATGAACATACTGAGAACTGGATGTCCGGCCTCGTCGCCGTCATGTAGAGGAGTGACCCGATCATGCTTCGGTACTCCTTCTGGTCCACGTGTTCACCTTTCTCATCCGCCTCAAGAGCTGTAGTCGTACTCATAGGCGTCACCCGCCTTGGAGTCCTCCATCTTGAACTTCCTCACAATGTCCTTGTTGTACTTAGCTTGGTGCACAAATGTTCCTTCCTTTGATTGCTTGATTTGTAGCCCGAGAAAGAACTGCAACTCACCCATCATGCTCATCTCAAATTCCCTGCTCATATCCTTTGCAAATCTTGCAACAAGAGAGTTAGACGACCCACCAAAGACAATATCATCTACGTACACCTGCACAATCAGGATATCTCTGCCCTGCCTGAAGAGAAACAAGGTCTGATCGACCTTCACCATCTCAAACCCTCTCTAAAATAGAAACCTCCTCAACCTACCATACGAAGCTCTAGGCACCTACTTCAACCCATACAACGCCTTCCTCAGCTTGTACACCCGGTGGGGTTACTTCTCACTCTCAAACCCCGGTGGCTGCCTCACATACACTTCTTCCTCCAACACACCATTCATGAAAGCACTCTCCACATCCATCTGGTGTAAAGGAATCGGTAAAGGACGCTTGCGGTCGTTAGTGCGCCATCGTTCGGCAAAGAGACTATTTGCGCTTTTAAAGGGAGTTTTCGGGAATGCATGGTGACGTGGCCCGATGCGAGGAGAGAACGAGTTGATGGCGTATACGAGACAGACATTGGCGTCGGAGCATTAATATAGACATTAAATGTTGTACTCGTAGTCGACCAGGAGTCGTGTTAGGACAAGGGTATAAATATAAACCCTTGATGTTTGTAATAGAGATCGAACATCGTCACAATCAAACCGGCCCCGTGCCAAAATTGAGTCCTTTAGTCGAGTCGTCGAGTTCTTCGAGAGGAGCCATCGATCCGTCGACCTCCGTAAGTACTGGCAACCATGTATCATGTCTAGTATCATGCGGTGGATTTAGATCGTGATGCAAGTAGTCTTGTTACCTTGCTTAGTATCATGCGGTGGATTTAAGCTTGGTTGAAGAGGGTTTCTTGTTAGATCATGAGCCATGCCGTGGGCTAAGATCTAGCTTGGAGCTAGTTATCGGCTCTATTAGATTTGGCAAGATCTAATAGATTCATTAAGTTACCATGTGCTGCTTTGAGTTTTAACTTTATGTTTAAATTCACGTAACACTCTTTTGCCCAATTTAGATTGGTTTGAATCGGCTTTTATCTCGTTCGGTGATCTTTATGTTACATGTTCATTCTTTGACTCAATACGACACATGGATCAAGTGTTCTTTAATACCCGAACCCGAATCAATCTAAGTTGTCACGTGTTGCAGGTTCAAGCTTATTGATCTTGTATGAATCTTGTGATATAGGGGGAGTGCCCGATCTTTCGGTGAGTGGAGATAAATCCGATTTGGTGGTTGTTGACCCTCACGATCCGACTACGACGAGCAAAACTCGAAGCGCCAATGCAATCGCTGAACCAACTCCCGATGGTTATCAACCTTGCCGGCGCAAGATTAGCCTGATAACGAAGATCAATTCCTGTACACAATCGAAGAACGAACAAGAATTTGAGGCGAGCAATCTTAATATCACTCAAAGGTGGAGTCTGAATTACACGACGGTGGCACGATGGCGGTTGTTCGGTTGTAGCTAAGGCTAACAAATAAATAAAACTCAAGTTTCTAAGGCAACGGCTACTGAAAATATAAGAGACGGGGCGTCCTAGGGTTGGGGGCGACCAGGGGTGGGGCGACCCCAACTTGGGCCTAAGGCCCAACCAAACTGTCAACGCAGCACTTTGGCAGATTCTGTACGTCAACTTGTTTCGACGATTCCCGTTGACTCGGAACGAATTTTGGCACAAGACCGGTGCTATTGGAAGCTTTATGAAATTCTGCTTCCAACCATATATAGAACGTCCAAAACCGACTCCGTATGCGACCTGGGCATCCGTTTTGTTGCGCACTGCTCCTGGACTCCAAACTGGACTCGAACTTGCATTGCTTTTGGCCTCCACCTCGGGGACTCGAACCGGATCAACCTTGGACCTCATTCTTGACTTGGAAACCTTTGTTGGACTTCTTCTACTCCAATCCATGCACCAATCATGGTCGTATGCATGGGTGTCATGTCCTCATCATTCTCCCCTTCTTGATGAAAAGCCGTCCTCGGCGCCGATTGTACTTGGAACCGGTCCTGCACAACACAAGAGCGAACGGAATTTCGAAAACCAAATAAATCAAAATTATTGTGAGGAGGAATGTCACCATGTCTCCAATTGGTGAATATGTCATCTTGCATATAAAATTTAGCGAGCATGTAAGCATCTTGATCGGATGACACATAATAGTTGGCAACACTACCCTGCAAAAGATTAGTACCAACAAAATACAAAGTAGGCATAGGTAGCAACCAGCAATGCTCCCCTTCTGGGAAGTAAACTTGTTTCACCAAAACTGAACTAGAGAAAGGTGAATGAATATGTGTAGTGTGGCTGCCCTCTAGTGGATCAAAATTCAGCACAACAAAAGGATAATTCAAATTTTCACAAATGTACACTCGATGTATCATATATTCCCCTTTGTTGTTATATTTGCCAATAGCATGATATGTGTGTTTAGAAAAACATGGCAAATCAGCATATTTAGAAAGTTGCTCTTCCAAACAATCTAGATTACACAAAACATCAAATTCAATGTAACCCAAAATATGTAAAGAAGACAATAATTTCTGCTCATCATTAGCACTAACAATATGCATAACATGCTTAGTTTCAGCAATAGTATTTGGTTCCAAAGCATGTAAAACTGAAGCATTATCAACCAAATCATCTTTATCACAAGGAACATCAAGCAAAACAGCATGTGACCAAGATAAATCAAGAGATGGTTCCATTATTAATTGCTCAACTAAAGTATGATTTGTGGAAAATTTCAGCATATTAACACAATTCTCACCTTCCGTGAGTGTAGCACCATGGACATTACCTATGTTCTCAGTAGGAGTATTAGGTGCATTGTGAAGTGATGCATCCGAGGATGCTCCTGCAGATTCAGCCGTCCTCTCGAGCGGTGTAGTGGTGGGCGTGAATGGCGTTGGGCTCTCGAGCACTGTAGTGGTGGGAGTAGATGGCGCTGGAGAGTGGGCGCTGAGCTGGATGTCGAGTTTTCTGCTGCAAAAGAGTTAGAATATTGCTTCGAGCGATGTCCCTGCACATCACATAAAGCGTTGCGAGCATAATATGAAAGCACAAATCTACGTCGCATAGCAGCTTTTAATTCAGCCCAAGTGGTGGGAGTGCTAATGGGATTTTTTCGTTCATAACACCACCAATGTAAGGCAAGATCAGTAATAGCACTAATAGCAGTTGTAACTTGAGAACTAGCAGGAAGATAATGACATGAAAATTTCTGTTCGACTGCTAACTCCCAATCAAGATATGCAGCTGGATCATATTTGCCATTGTAAGGTGGAATTGTAAAAGGAATCTTAGCAAAAGAATCATTACCACCATGGATGCACACACGACGAGCGCGTCCACTGAAGTCTCCAGCATCCATCTCCTTCTGTAAACTCGTGATCAATGTTTTCATTGCATCAAGGTGTGACACAATGGTGTCAAGCTTGGCCTTAGTGGCCTGCGGCTGGTCATCCCTCTTGTCGTCGCCTACCATTGTTAGCACAAACACAAAAAAGAAAATCGACAACAAAATAGGGGTGTAATGGATCACAAAGGCGCTCAAACTAGTGCTTTTATCAAATTCTTATCCCTTCTTACCAAGCACACAGGGGCGAACTGCAACCAATTGCTGGAACCTGCGAAAGATTGGAGGAGCGATTGCCTGGCAAAACGAAACCTGGTCGGCGTAGAACTTTGTGGAGTTTTGGGAAGGCTGCACTCAATTGAAGGATTAGCACAATCAAACAATAATGCGAAGTTGAAAAAGAGTGCTAAACACGACACAACGTTGCTGATCACAAGTGCAGAAAAAGACCGAAGTGATTTAGGCGGGTGGCAGAGCAGATGGCGTAAAAAAAACGGCGGCCGGCGCGGCGCGTGAGCGGCGCGACGTGTGTGGAGGAAAGGTGGAGCGGTGCTGCAGCGCCTGGTGTCGCGGCGTGACACGGCGCACGTCGGAAAAGAACGCTGCTGAACCGATCGGATTCCTTTCCTAGAAACTGTGGCTGCCTGTATTTTTTTATATCTCTTTTTTTACTTTCCTTTCTTATTCTTTCTTTTCCTTTTTTTCTTTCTCTTGTTTTTTTGTCAGGTCACAGACTCTCTCCTTTTCTCCTTTTGTTTTCCACCAGAAACACACGTACGGCAAGGGGGTACGTACGGCAAGGGGGTACGTACGCCTGGCGGTCGGTCAACACCTGATGCCACTCGCAACACGCGGTTTGGTTTCGACGAGCGAACGTGTCTCGCGAGGTGACCAGTCACACACGATCGCAAGACGCCTGGGACCAAACGTGCGGCGTGCGACCGAAACGGACACCGCACGGGCCACGCGGCGTGATGTCTATTATTTTTTTCTTCTTAGATTGATAAGGACTCAGGGAAAAAGGATCGGGACGCAGTTGGAATAGCTGGCCGATCGGTCAGGAAACAACTGGGAGCGACACGATACCGTGTAATCGCACGCGAAGCAAAAGCGAGGGCAAGCGAGGTTGGACGTGCGGCGGCAGGAAAAAAAACAGCGACTAGGAATTAGATGAAATATAACACGAGGAACCAGCAACGAGTACAACAAATCAAGCACACGAATTCAACAACGACACTTATTGAATGAAAGTGCGAGGCTAAAGGGGTTGCTGGGACAATGATCTAATCTGACAATAATTTTTTTTTGGACTGTAGGAAGGAAAAAACACTCTATAAACTCACCGATCAACCCGTAATCTGATACCACTTGACAGAGGGGGAGTGCCCGATCTTTCGGTGAGTGGAGATAAATCCGATTTGGTGGTTGTTGACCCTCACGATCCGACTACGACGAGCAAGACTCGAAGCGCCAATGCAATCTCTGAACCAACTCCCGATGGTTACCAACCTTGCCGGCGCAAGATCAGCCTGATCACGAAGATCAATTCCTGTACGCAATCGAAGAACGAACAAGAATTTGAGGCGAGCAATCTTAATATCACTCGAAGGTGGAGTCTGAATTACACGACGGCGGCACGATGGCGGCTGTTCGGTTGTAGCTAAGGCTAACAAATAAATCAAACTCAAGTTTCTAAGGCGGCGGCTACTGAAAATATAAGAGACGGGGTGTCCTAGGGTTGGGGGCGACCAGGGGTGGGGCACCCCCAACTTGGGCCTAAGGCCCAACCAAACTGTCAACGCAGCACTTTGGCAGATTCTGGACGTTAACTTGTTCCAACGATTCCTGTTGACTCGGGACGAATTTTGGCACAAGACTGGTGCCATTTGAAGCTTTATGAAATTCTGCTTCCAACCATATATAGAACGTCCAAAACCGACTCCGTATGCGACCTGGGCGTCTGTTTTATTGCGCATTGCTCCTGGACTCCGAACTGGACTCGAACTTGAATTGCTTTTGGCCTCCACCTCGGGGACTCGAACCGGATCAACCTTGGACCTCCTTCTTGACTTGGAAACCTTTGTTGGACTTCTTCTACTCCATTCCATGCACCAATCATGGTCGTATGCATGGGTGTCATGTCCTCATCATCTTGAAAGAACTAAGTATCATGCAGTAGATGCAGGTTTTTGGGTTGTTTTAGAGCTAATCATCCGGTGGATTAGATTTCGACTCAATCTGGTTTATCATCTTTGGCAATGTTTACTCTTTCACGAAACCCGATTCGGCTGTACAGCTGTATTCGGTTATGCTTCCATGAGTAAAACTTGCTCATAAGTTTTGTTTTAAATAATGTGTGCTTTTAGCTTTCAGTATTTAGATTGTATCATGCAGTGGATTAATCTCTTTGTGGTTGGTGGTGTGATTTCAAACAAGTTGTATCATGTAGTGAATTAACTTATTTGGTTTCATGCTTGACGGGTTTGAAAGTACCTAGACATGCGGTAGACTAGTGCTTTTGGCCTATGCATGCTTGTTTATTTCATATTTATGATCATGCTTTACTTTATTTATTTTATTTGTTGTTTATAATAAAAAATCGGTCATGATCATGCATGAGCAACGTTATTTAAACAAAGACCGATCTTTTGTCATGCTTATGTCATCCATTCAGCTATATCCTTTTTTATGTTTTATAGCTCCCGAATGATGTTAAAACTGCTGGCAGATAGGTTGTTGTAGCTACATGTCATTTTAATTGGCTTTCTAGCCGTAAATACGGAACTGTCTGGTACCACCCGGCAAGTTCATTGTTTTATCTGACTATTTTCATCCTTTGTCAGTTTCAGGAAAATTGACTGGCACACTTTCGGATCGGGCATGTGATTTAAGCCAGCTTCGTTCGGCTTGCTGTGTGCTTGGCGTGAGGTGCAAATTTTGCGTCAACACACTTTTTGGCACGCCCAGTGGGACACATCTAGCTGATTCAAGATGCCTGACATTCACGACATCATGGATGTCACCATTAATGACCTGTCTCCAGAGCAACAAGTGCAGTTGAAAGATGCCATTGACCAGTTTCAGCAGAAATGCCTGATATCATTTGGCAAGAACAGAAGTGGTGTACCGTACCTTAAATCTGAGATGCCAAGGGTTCTGTTACCAGGGGAACCTGATTCCACAGCTGCTCAAGAGAAACAGGAGGTTTTGAATGCTTTTTGGGAAACTATTGACAACGTAATGGTCAAACATCATACTGCTTTCCTGAATATGTTCAAGCAGATGATGGTTGGAGTATTTGGCCTAGGCATGGAGAGGATGCTTAATCGAGTATCTCCTCACACATCTTCTGCAGAGGTTGGAGAGACTAGTTCTGCTCAACCAGCTCAAGATGCAAGTGCTCAACCACCACTGCAAGGTCAACCAATCCAACCGCCTCCGCAAAGCGTGGGAAGTCAGCCAGTCTAGCCGCCTCTACAAAACAATGGAGGTCAACCAGTTCAACAACCGAACCCGTATCAAGCATTGCCCAATAGGCCTACATATGGGGACCTGGCGTTCGGTTCATCTGGAATGCCACCTAATTCTACTTACAAGATAGCCCCGGCCAACAACAGGCTGCAGAAAAATATGTATGGTGGGGGATATTCAGAAGTTATGGATTATGGCGCTATTGATGCTTTCCCAAATCCTGGGTATGGTACAGCTACGGGAATGCATGATGATGATATCCTGGTGCAGAAAATGGCCGATGTTTTGCAAAATCAATTCGGCCTTAAACCCAAGATGCAGGGACAAGCTTACACTCCTCCTTTCCCAGAGTGGTATCACAGAGTGCTTTTGCCACCAAGGGTGAAACCTCCTACAGATTTCACGAAGTTCTCTGGGCAAGATGACACAAGCACTGTGGAGCACATTGCCCGATACTTGATGCAGCTTGGGGAAGCTTCAGCTGAGGAGGTGTTCAGGGTCAGATACTTCCCTTTGTCATTAACAGGCCCGGCCTTTACATGGTTTTCTTCTTTGCCTCCTCAATCAGTCAACACCTGGAAAGACTTGGAACAGAAGTTACATGCTCATTACTTCAGTGGTAGCACTGAGAAGAAGCTAATTGATCTGGCTACTTTGAGATAGAGACACAATGAAACACCCTTAGAATTCCTCAGAAGGTTCAGAGAGGTCAAAGGCATGTGCTTCTCTTTGAACCTGCCAGACGATCAATTGGCTGACATGGTTGTTGCGGGAATGTTACCAGCTATTCGGGAGAAGCTGTTTGGCATGGAATTTGACAATCTTGTTCAGCTATCCCAAAGGTTGTCATTAATGAGCAATCAAGCTTACGGATTCAAGAAAGACTCCAGGTTCGCCAAGGACCATGACATAGCTGATATCTACAACCAGTTCCACGAAAAAGCTGATCAGGTGGAGGAATTTGATGATGACGAGGAAGTGACCGCAGCTGAGATCATGTGGGGCAGAGAGTCGTTAACTGTGAACCAACGATGGATAAAGCAAGCCAAGGGCACGTATGACTTTGACGTAACTAAGGCTGACAAGCTTTTTGAGTTCCTGGTAAAGGAAGGCCGAATCAAGCTGCCAAAGGGGCATTCTATGCTTCGGCCCGATGGAGTTAGAAAGAAACATTACTGTGTTTTTCATGACAGAAACTCTCACTCCATTAATGATTGCAGGGTTTTCAGGATGAGAATCCAGAGGACTATCTAGGAGGGTCACTTGAAATTCTATAGTAAGATGAAGCTGGACGGCCACCCTTTCCCTCATAACATGGTTGGCTTTTCTGTTAATATGATAACTGCTGAGGAAAAGGGGAAAGTGAAGGTCTTGACTTCAGCTAGAGCAAAACAGGATGGATCAGGTGATCCTACACGTCAAGTGACAGTGGAGCAAGTCCACAAAGAGGCTCCTCACATCCTGAAAAGCCAGATTGAAGTTGGGGAATCTTCTAGGACCAAGCCCAGGGTAACTACACGCATTCTCCTTAACAAGTGGCAGCGTCAACAGGAAAAGGAACGCTACCAGAACCAAAAATACGAAGAGGAGAAGCGGAGGTTTGAAGAAGAAGCGCACAGAAGAGAGCTGGAAGAGTATGCACGGGAACAGGAGCGTGCACATTGGGGATGCACATTCTTCAGGCATTGCTGGAACGAGGGCTTGAAACTCCCCACATTGAGGAATTGCACTGAATGCAGTGATAAGTACACTGAATATAGGCAGGAAACTGTCAATCGCCGATCCGTCCATGAGAGAATTGGAAGGAATATATCCCAATGACGGTCGGCGCCTAAAAATAAGTGAAGCCAATGATCACCCAAGGAAAAGACAAGCTTATCAAAAATGGGTTGATCAAGAAGAACAGGAACGCAAGTACGTCTGCAAGAAGGACAGTGGTGCCCGCCTGGCTTGAGGAGAAGCCAAAAGAGAAGGGTTCAATGCTTGAGGAACCAAGAATTGAAGCAGGCGGGAATCAAGAGAAAGCAAGTATGGCGTCCAAAGGACAGGACTGAAGGATCGGGTCGTTCGGCTCCAGCATGCATGGTGTACTTTCTGCTGAATGAGTTCATGGCTCCCGCTAACCAAATTGTGCAGGAGGAAACATTTCCAAAAATAAATGAGGATGAACAACTTGGGGGATTAATGGCGCAGCTGGTTCTGGCCAAGCAAGCAACTTTCGACAAACCGTCCAAAAATCAACGTGATGCCATACACTACATTCCGGAAGCTTGGCATGGGCCCTGGAGACTTAACGCCAACAAGCATAATTCTGAATGATTTTGCTGGAAATCCTTCAGATACCAAGGGTTGCGTGCACGTGGACTTGATGATTGGGTCCAAGACTTTGCCCACGACCTTCTTTACCATTGAGGGCAAGGAAGCTTACAGCTTGCTGCTTGGACGGGACTGGATTCATGCAAACTGCTGCATCCCATCTACCATGCACCAACAGCTCGTTCAATGGGTAGATGATGACATTGAAGTAGTCCAAGCAGATGATTCGGTGAGCGTAGCTAACGTCGAACCAGCTTTCTCGAAGTATCAAGGCATCGATTGCTTCTCAAGAAAGGACTGGGGTGAGGGTCCTGTTGAACCAGTCAGCAGTGATCAACAGCCGATTCAAGCAGTCGGCTCTTATAGCAATTTTTAATGGATAATCCAGTTGATGGAACTGATGGGGAGTTAGGGTGTGGATTCATGTCGGCTGACAAATTAGAAGAAATCGACATTGGAGATGGTGACAAGCCAAGGCCGACATTTATCAGTGCTAACTTAGAGTCGAGTTTCAGAGAAAAATTAATCAAGCTGTTAAAGGAATATAAAGATTGCTTCGCTTGGGATTATTCGGAGATGCCTGGTTTGGATCGTTCAATTGTTGAGCATCGGTTGCCAATTAAGCCTGGTTTTAAACCTTATAAGCAACCTTCCCAAAAAATCTACAAGGATGAAGTATTGGCCGACATGAAAAAGGAAATTGAAAGATTGCTTGATGCAAATTTCATTCGGCCATGCAGATATGCGGAGTGGATCTCAAACATCGTCCCTATTTACAAGAAAAATGGGAAGATGAGGGTTTGCATAAACTTCAAAGATTTGAACAGAGCCACTCCTATGGATGGATACCCAATGCCTGTTGCTGATCTATTGGTTTATGCTGCTGCTGGACATAAAGTTATCAGTTTTATGGATGGTAATGTAGGGTACAATCAAATATTTATGGCAATAGAAGACATATCGAAGACAACCTTCAGATGTCCTGGACATATAGGTTTGTTTGAGTGGATCGTCATGACATTTGGGTTGAAAAATGCTGGTGCAACTTATCAACGAGCCATGAATTATATCTTTCATGAGTTGATCAGCAAAATTGTTAAAATTTATATTGATGATGTCGTGATTAAATCTTTGAATCATGACTCACATTTAAAGGATGTGAAGAGAACTCTGGAGTGCACCCGAAAGCATGGGTTGAAGATGAATCCAAACAAGTGTGCCTTTGGAGTTTCAGCTGGAGAATTCTTGGGATTTCTGGTACATGAAGGAGGGATTGAAGTTGGCAAGAAAAGCATGAAAGCTATCGACGAAGCTGTTCCTCTAACCAATCTCAAGGAGTTGCAATCACTGAAGATCAATTTTGTGAGAAGATTCATTTCAAATTTGTCACAAAAGGTCTTGCCTTTTTCTCCGTTGTTGAAGATCAAGAAAGATCAAAAATTTGTATGGGGTGACGAACAATAAAAGGCTTTTGATGAGATCAAGCGGTACATGAAGGAACCACCAGTGTTGGTGCCTCCACAGTTGAACAAGCCTTTTAAGTTGTACGTGGCGGCCGATACCCAAACCATTGGATAGGCCCTTATACAAGAATTTGAAGGAAAGGAGCGGATAGTAGCGTACCTTAGCCGAAAATTACTTGATCCTGAAACCAGGTATTCGGCTGCGGAAAAGCTGTGCTTGTGTATTTATTACTCGTGTACAAAGTTTCGGCACTACTTGTTGAATGCCGAATGCGTTGTATATTCAAAATTTGATGTAATTAAACACATGTTATCTATGCCAATTTTGAATGGAAGGATTGGCAAGTGGATTTTGGCTTTATCTGAGTTTGAGTTGAAATTTGAATCGGCAAAGGCTATTAAAGGTCAGATTATTGCTGATTTCATTACTGAACATTGTGATCCATCAATTGATTTGCTTGAAATTACTCGTTGGGCTTTGTTCTTTGATGGATCCTCATGTGGCAAAGGTGGGGGAGTAGGGATTTTATTGATTTCACCCAGAGGTGAGATGTTTGAGTTAGCTATCCCTATTCAGCCTACTGTCACAAACAATCAAGCTGAGTACGAGGCACTACTTAGAGGGCTTCAATATTTGAAAGAAGCCAAGGCTGTTTCAGTTGAAATTTATGGAGATTTAGAGCTAGTTATAAAGCAATTGAATTGCCAATATGAATGTAGAAGTGATATCCTGAGGAATTACTACGAAGAGTGTAGGGAAATCTTAAAGAGTTTTCAATTAGTAATTATACAGCATATTCCTAGAGAACACAATGAAGAGGCAAACAGGTTGGCTCAAAGTGCTTCAGGATACAGGGAGAACCAAGAAGTGTTTGCCATGGAGGTGTGTGCTTTCGGGAGTGATCTAGCGGAGGATGATTGGAGAAAAGAAATTGTTGATTATCTGGAAAATTCATCCTGAAAGGTTTCTAGGAAGCTCAGGTATAAAGCTATAAAATTTGTTCTTCTGGATGGACGTTTATTTTACAAATCATTAGATGGGGTGTTGCTGCAATGCCTGGGTCCAGAAGAAGCAAAGAAAATGATGAGCGAGGTGCATGATGGGCTATGTGGAGCACATCAATCGGCCTATCGTATGAAATGGGTTATTAGGCACACTGGATGTTTTTGGCCGACGATACTGGAGGATTGCTTTGAGTATTACAAGGGGTGTCAAGATTGTTAGAGGTTTGGAAATATTAAAGGGTCCCAGCATCAGCACTGAATCCAATTATCAAGCCATGGCCATTCAGAGGATGGGTATAGATTTAATTGGCCAGATAAATCCTCCATCTAGCAGGGGGCATAAATTTGTGCTCTTGGCAACAGATTACTTCACCAAATGGGTTGAAGCAACTCCATTGAAGAAAGTAACATCAAAAAATATGATTGAATTTGTTAAAGAACACATCATTTATCGATTTGGGATTCCCCAAACGATTACGACTGATCAAGGAGCTCAGTTTGTATCTTTGGAGTTCAGGGAGTTTGCCGAAAGCATGGGGATCAAATTATTTAATTCTTCTCCTTATTATGCACAAGCTAACGGTCAAGCAGAGACTTCTAACAAGATCATGATCAAGCTTATACAAAAGAAAATTGATCAGAAGCCAAAGAGGTGGCATTCGGTACTCAACGAAGCTTTATGGGCTTACCGAATGGCTCCTCATGGAGCTAAAAAACTTCTCTCTACGAATTGGTTTATGGGCATCATGCTGTTTTGCCCTTGGAGATACAATCAGAATCTAGGAGAGTGGTTTTGCAAAAGGATCTAAGTTCCAAAGATTACAGTGGCTTAATGATGGACGAATTAGAGGATTTGCATATGATTCGTCTTAAGGCCCTAGAAAATATTGAAAAGAACAAAATGCGAGTTGCTAGATATTACAACAAGAAAGTAAAGGTCAAGCAATTTGCAGAAGGAGATTTAGTCCGGAAAGCGTAACTGCCGATCGGGACTAAGTACAGTGCGTTCGGCAAATGGTCCCCGAATTGGGAAGGTCCTTTTCGGGTAGTCAAATGTGTGCCTGGCAATGCTTACATATTGAAAACTTTGCTAGGAGAGGAATTTACTGCTGCTATAAATGGAAGATATTTGAAGAAGTATTATCCTAGTATTGAAGTTGATCGTTGATTACAAGCACTAGGATTACAGGCATCTGATACACAGAAACAGCCGGCGTTCGGGAAAGAAGTCGTCTTTAGAACAAAAGATCCTAACAGAGGAGATGGCCAATACTGGAATGTATTGCCCTTAGTACAAAAAATATTCCACATTACAGATGTTTCTTGCAAGCTTTTATTGGAAGCTGCGGGGATTGCCATGGCTTGCAGCTTCTATTACGCTGTCGCAAGAAGCCTTCAGGTTACTACTGTACCTGTCAGAGATATCTAGGAGAAGGGAACAGTTGTCAGATGTGAAAATCTGAGTTTGAGCATGGGAGTCAAATAAAGATGGAGGTCTTACCCCCTACCGACACCTCCAAACTCATGCGGCTTTCGCGTTCGGCATTGCAAAGGGCGGTGATATCCCGCAAGTTGTGCTCCAAATGCCGAATGCGGCGGCGCAGCTGGTGGTTGATCCTCTGTTCCTGCGTGGCGTCCTCTTCTTCAGTGGTGGAATCAGAGAGGATGTACTCGGGGACCTCTTCAGTTCCAAAGATTTCTTCATGAAGCAGGTCAAGACTAAAAAAATAGAGTGGGGTAAACCATGAGATTGCAAGCAAGAGCAAGAGACAGGCTAACAGGGAACTCACCCTCGAATGGTACGCTTCTTCGATGGAGTGCTGTCCTCCTTGACGGGTTTCTTTCCCTTGTCCGCCATGGCTTTGGGGTTTTCTCCTCTGGAACAATGGAGAAGATGTGAAGTGATGGAGGAGTATGCGAGTGGATTTGCAGGGCATCCAGGGGGTTATTTTATTGACTGTGAGAGTGCATTGGGAGTGATGACTGGTTGGCGTACACTATTGGAATACCAAGCGGCAGGGTTTTCTTCCTGAATGCGAAGGGTTTTCATTGAACAGTGTTTATGATTCCCGAATTAAAGATTTTCTGCGGATTTTGTGCCAAGGGGCAAGAATTTGTGCGTGTTCGGCTAAGGAAAAGTTCCCAAATTCGTTCCAAAAAACAGTAAAGTTCGCATTCACAAGCAAAAAGGGGATCATCGCAACACAAGTACAAAATTTGAAATTTCATTATTTATTACAGAAGATTCATACATCACTAGTACAAACTAATCAAAGAGCCTGTTTAGCACAGATTGGGGATGGGTGATTTCGGCAATGGCATCGCCGTGGCCATCGAGGCGCTCCAAGATGACTTCAATCTCATCGATGTCTTCTGGTGCGCTGCCCTGGAAGCCGCGCGGCTGTATGCAGTAGTCGACGCTGGTGTGCGTCGCCATAGCGGCCAGGCCCAGGGTGGTGCCGAGGCGGATGCCGTGAACAGCCACCTCGTCCACGCGATCTTCTACCGCCGCGAGGCGGTCCGCCGGCGTGTCCCCGGGGACGTTCACCTTGTCCGCCAGTTGCTGCACCAGCATTTTCCGCTGGTCAAGCTCGGCGTCGCGGGCTGCAAAGTTGCAAGGCAATGGCAGTTAGTTTCAAAAGTTGAATTGGATCAAAGTCAAGGGATATACCGTCAATGGTCTCTAGCAGCTGTTTGCGCTGATCCTCCCATTCGAGTTCGACGATGCAGGCTTTCTTGGAAATTTGTCCCAGCTCGCGCCGGGATTCGTCACGCTCCGCCTTGAAACGGAGGGCTCGCGCTCGCCGTAGGGTACGGGGGAGTAGTTGTACGACTCCGAGGAGTCGTCCGGTAGGGCCGGATTCATGGCCGGTGCAGGGGCCGGATTCCATTGGATGAGCCTGAAACAAAGAAGATCGTCAGAAACAGAAGGAAATCTCGAAGGAATCATGAGAGAAGTTGACGATCACTGCCTCCGACGTGCGCAAGCACGGCTTCCTTCCGCCTCGTCGCTGGCGCGGTGCCTGTTGCTGCTGCCTGTCATCGGTTTTTTGGGTGCGCTGGTGATGGAGAAAGTAAGCTTAGATTGGCAAAGGCTTGAAGGCAAAAGACTTGGTGAAAGGTTGGGGGCACCTATGGTTTTATTTATGGGGTTGGCAAAGAGATCGTGGCCCTGTATCATGGTGCATATCCCGAGAAATTTGGAAGGTGGAGAGGTTTCCTTAACCGAATCGCCGTTGAGTCGTTTGGAATTCAAGCTGAGTCATATTCGGTTGACTGGCTCGGCTGGGTTGCGGTCAGAATGCTATTCGGGTATAGTACTATTTGACTAAAGTTGCCGAATCGGTCGTCTAAGCTTGTGAACAAGGTGAGACAGAAAAAGGAAAATGAAGTTTATAAAAGACAAAGTTACAGAGACGACCAATTGTTCGGCTACAAATTGCTTGGCACAACCAAATGTTCAAATATTTTGCAATTACACTAGAAGCATTTGATGTCATTTGGTTGATGTTCTCCAGCAGTTTCTGATAAGTTTCTTGAGCATTGGACAGGGTGGAAAGTTTTGCCTTGAGCTGATTTGACTCAATCATGGCTGCCGATGTGTCCTTTTGGATTTTCTCTATTAATCCAGGAAGCTCGGCTATCTTTTTCCTATCAGCTTCAATTTCAGCTGTCAAAGTCTTCAACTCAGCTTCTAATGCAGCTTTCCTAGCAATCTTCAGCTCAAGGGCAGGCTGTAGTTCGGTCAGCAGATCCTTGCTGTTCTGGATTTGGGATTGTGATTCTTTCACAAATTCTTTGACATTTGCTCTCTTTTGCTCAAGAACTGGTCTGGAGGATTGACTCCTCAAAGCTCACCTCACTGTCGCATAATGATTGTCCAAATGAAAAATGGGCTCCAAGGAAGCTTTGATGTCATCAAGGAGTTCTTGATCGATAGATTCAAGTATTTCATCCAAGCGATCAACATCTCTGACTTGGACTTGGGCATCTCTTTGCTACCAGGAAAAGACTTCTTTAAGCCTTGCCTGATTTTCCTCTGACGGGACTTGATTTGAAGATGCTTCATCCTTTTCGGCAGCTGGATCACTCACAGTGAATAGAGAGCTTAGTGGTGATGTAGCCTGGTCTTGAAAAGGAAGGTTTGTTGAATTAAGGATGATTTATTGAGTGGAAATAAAAGTGCAGGTGTGTACACTCACCTCAATTCTGGTTTCCTGAACTGGAGGGGAGGTTTGTTCAGGCTCAAGAGGGGTCTCTTGAGTAATCAACTGAAGAGGAGTTCGAGGATTTCCTGGTAAAGCTGAAGTTCTAGTTGGGGGGAAGCTGGTGCAGTCCCTGGTAGATTTGAAGCTTCTGGCTAAGGTGAAGATGGGTTCATCCCTGGTGAAACTGGAGCTTCTTCCTGAGAGGGGGGATGATTGAATCCTTGGTGAAGCTGAAGTTTCTGCTTGGTGAAGAGATGTTTGGGCCCTTGGTGAACTTGGGTGTGAAACATGCTGAGGAGAAGAAGCCTCCATGGATTGATCCACCAATGTTTCTTCTGCAAATACCTGATGAAGGGTAAATGCCAATGTGGATGATGGTCTTTGAGAGAAAGAGGTAATAAAAGACATACCAATAGATGGAGCATTGGCAGGTTCTGAAGCTGTTGATGGTTGCTGGGTTTTAGTCTAAAATTATACAAGATGAGATTTGTCAGATGAAGAATGGTCTCGTGTTCAAGAAAGAAGAGATATTACCTTAATGGGAACCTTTTTGGTAGTTCTTTTCTTCTTGGCAGCTGGAGGGGCAACCAGGGATGGAGCTTTCCTCTTATCAGAAGTTGAACTGATAAGGTTTGGGTCCATTGTAGCACATCTGGACATCAGCTGAGCCAGAGTTGTGGATTTGAATCCCAAAGCAGATATTGGGCCTGCTGTGTTGTAAGCAATTGTCCTGGCTCAAGGGGCAGGCACTGTATTCTGCAAGGAGTGGCAAAAATCATGATCAGTAGAGAAGGGCATGCTTTGCAAAAGAAAAGGATAGGTGTATTGCCTCTGAAGCTGGTTGGAAGTCAGGCATTAGCTCAAGACAAAAGGAGTGCACTAGCTCACTGAAGATATGGTCATGGAGCTCTTGCCACCAGGAGATGAAGAGAGGATGAGCTATTGTTGTTGGTACAATGGACCAAGGATAAATAGTTGGGCTGCATTGATATTCAAAGACCCTTTTGGCTTGCATGCTTTCTTTTATTTCCTCTCTGGGCTTGAGGAATTCATGAAGAAACAACCTCGGGGGCACTTGGCCACATCCTAGTTGCCGAGCCATCATATTTGGCTGGTAGTACTCATAGGTACTGTGATTTTGCCTTCCTCCACAAAATTCTGCTGGCAGGATGCATGGATGAATGAAGATATTAAAAATTTCTATGGATCTTGCATCGTTGCATCGATTTTCAAAGGAGAATTCATAAGGAAGGGCGAGATTATCATTGTGCAAATAAGGAAGCCAGAGGGGATTGGTGAAGCCTTTGAAGAAGACCTCAAAGAGTTGACTGATGTTTTCGTCAATAATTATGGTTGAGGCAGCTTCACCATAAGTTTGACATCCTTTTGTGACCTGATTTTCTCCTTCCCTATAGTCAGATGAAGGGAAATGCCGATTGTTGAGATTGAGACCAACAATCTGGCGCATATACAGTTGCAGCAACATCTGTACAAACCACCAGGGGCCGTTGACACAGGAGATCTTTTGACTGGTGTACATCAGATGAGTGGTTTGATGGAGCATATGGTAAACACTTCCTAAGAGGTATTTCCCAAGGGGAATACGATGTCCAGTAGCCAAGTCTTCAGCCATTGCAATATGGTTCAGGGTTGGCTCATTGGCTTTGCCGCAAAAGATGAATCTGCATAGCCACATGTTCAGGAAAGCTCTGTATTCAACTTCAGACAGGGGACCATCATGCATATGGTTTTGGATATATAGTTTGTATCCAGATCTTGTTTTTTCTTCAAGTATCCTCTTATACCAATTCCTCCAGCCTGCGATTGGGGGCAGGGGCCAGTTCTTGAAGGCATCTTGCCACGCATGGGGTCTCACAAAAGCCGATTTGAAGGGTATCCTGTGGATTCGGCTTCGATAAACTCATGTGGGTCGGAGATTCCCACGGGACCAAGGAAATAGGATGATGAATTATCCTCGATGGGAATCAAAAGTTCAGTGGATCGAGCCTATCAGGAAAAGATAAAGGAAGAGATCTAAGATGGGGATCGAAAAGGGTAATACCGAATGGACTTCAAGGGGATGATATTTACCTGAACAGCTTGATTTTGGTCCGCCATTGAAGGTTTGAGCTTGGAGGTTGATGACCTAATGTTTGGATCTGAGCGGAGACTCCAGTGGATTGCAGGAGGAGAAAATGGTGTTGAACAGATTTGACCCGAAGACGTTGAGCATTTATGGTCAATTCCGGAATAAAATCACTTCTATCCCGTAATTGAAGGGGCACATGTTAACACCAAAAATTGGTACAGGAGAAAGGCTGACTTATGGGCCGAGCTTGGTGATGAATACCATTCGGCTAGGAAAAATCTCCTCAAAGGAATCGGTAAAGGACGCTTGCGGTCGGCAGTGCGCCATCGTTCGGCAAAGGGACTATTTACGCTTTTAAAAAGAGTTTCCGGGAATGCGTGGTGATGAGGCCCGATGCGAGGAGAGAACGAGTTGATGGCGTATACGAGATGAACATTGGCGTCGGAGCATTAATTTAGACATTAAATGTTGTACTCGTAGTCGACCAGGAGTCGTGTTAGGACAAGGGTATAAATATAAACCCTTGATGTCTGTAATAGGGATCGAACATCTTCACAATCAAACCAGACCTGCGCTAAAATCGAGTCCTTTAGTCGAGTTGTCGAGTTCTTCGAGAGGAGCCATCGATCCGTCGACCTCCGTAAGTACCGGCAACCGTGTATCATGTCTAGTATCATGCGGTGGATTTAGATCGTGATGCAAGTAGTCTTGTTACCTTGCTTAGTATCATGTGGTGGATTTAAGCTTGGTTCAAGACGGTTTCTTGTTAGATCATGAGCCATGCGGTGGGCTAAGATCTAGCTTGGAGCTAGTTATCGGCTCTATTAGATTTGGCAAAATCTAATAGATTCATTAAGTTACCATGTGTTGCTTTGAGTTTTAACTTTATGTTTAAATTCATGTAACACTCTTTTGCCCAATTTAGATTGGTTTGAATCGGCTTTTATCTTGTTCGGTGATCTTTATGTTACATGTTCATTCTTTGGCTCAATACGGCACATGGATCACGTGCTCTTTAATAGCCGAACCCGAATCAATCTAAGTTGTCACGTGTTGCGGGTTCAAGCTTGTTGATCTTGTGTGAATCTTGAAAGAACTGAGTATCATGCGGTAGATGCAGGTTTTTGGGTTGTTTTAGAGCTAATCATCCGGTGGATTAGATTTCAATTCAATCTGATAGGTTTATCATCTTTGGCAATGTTTGTTCCTTCTTCACGGAACCCGATTCGGCTGTACAGCTGTATTCGGTTATGCTTCCATGAGTAAAACGCGCTCATAAGTTTTGTTTTAAATGATGTGTGCTTTTAGCTTTCCATATTTATATTGTATCATGCGGTGGGTTAATCTCTTTGTGGTTGGTGGTGTGATTTCAAACAAGTTGTATCATGCGGTGGATTAACTTGTTTGGTTTCATGCTTGACGGGTTTGAAAGTAGCTAGACATGCGGTAGACTAGTGCTTTTGGCCTATGCATGCTTGTTTATTTCATATTTATGATCATGCTTTACTTTATTTATTTTATTTGTTGTTTATAATAAAAAATCGGTCATGATCGGGCACGTGATTTAAGCCTGCTTTGTTCGGCTTGCTGTGTGCTTGGCGTGAGGTGCAGATTTTGTGTCAACAAACACGTGATCCATGTAAGTTGTCACGTGTTGCGGGTTCAAGCTTGTTGATCTTGTATGAATCTTGAAAGAACCGAGTGTCATGCGGTAGATGCAGGTTTTTGGGTTGTTTTAGAGCTAATCATACGGTGGGTTAGATTTCGATTCAATCTGATAGGTTTATCAACTTTGGCAATGTTTGTTCCTTCTCCACGGAACCCGATTCGGCTGTACAGCTGTATTCGGTTATGATACCAATAGTAAAATGTGTTCATCAGTTTGGTTTTAAATAATGCGTGCTTTTAGCCTTCCATATATAGATTGTATCATGCGGTGGATTGATCTCTTTGTGGTTGGTGGTGTGATTTCAAATAAGTTGTATCATGCGGTGGATTAACTTGTTTGGTTTCATGCTTGACGGGTTTGAAAGTACCTAGACATGCGGTAGACTGGTGCTTTTGGCCTATGCATGCTTGTTTATTTCACATTTATAATCATGCCTTTACCTCATTTATTTAAATTGTTATTTATCCTCGAAAATCGGTCATGATCATGTACGAGCAACACTATTTAAACAAAGACCGATCATTCGTCATGCTTACGTCATCCATTCGGCTATATCATGTTTTCATGTTTAACAGCTCCCGAATGATACTTGAACTGCTGATAGATAGCTTGTTGTAGCTATATATCATTTTAATTGGCTTTTAGCCGTAAATACGGAACTGTCTGGTACCACCCGGCAAGTTCCATGTTTTATCTAACTATTTTTATTTCTTTGTCAGTTTCAGGAAAATTGACTGGCACGCTTTCAGGATTCATCACGCGTGTTAAGCCAGCTTCTTTCGGCTTGCTGTGTGCTTGGCGTGAAGTGCCGATTTTGCGTCAACAGCATCTCTGCGGTGAAGGCCGCAGAGCAAAAGAAAAAGAGGAAGAGGAGGGATGCCTCCCCTCCAGCCGTCGCGACACCAACAATTCCGACGCCTCGCTCTCGTGAGGTCGGGTCGAAGGATGAGGAGGAGGAGAAGGAGCAGGAGAAGGAGAAGGATGAGGCCATCGAAGAGCTGTCGGTCCCTGAAGACCGGGCAGTGGAGAAGCCCGAGAGTCCTGCTGCCAAGAGGCAGTGGGAGTTGGTGCAGAAGACGTCGGAGGAGGCCCTTCGACATGGTTGAGAGGCGCAGCGCAGTGCTGCGGCAACGTGAGCAAAGATACCTGCGGCTATTAAGCCACTGGTGTTTTGGCCCAAGGCTCGACTTCCGGTTGCGCCGAGGTATGGACTTAGGAGCTGATGCGATCTTTATACTTTTTATCTGAATAGGATTTTGAAGTGTAATTTGCTCTATGTAGGCCGGCGGCAGGGCCACAGGAGGTGTCGGTTGCGCCATCGTCACCCTCCCGCACGAGGTCGCCCGAGCCATAGGTCGTGGGGGAGGTGCTTGTAGATGATGCCCGTACCGCTACCCCGACACGAGGGGTGGCGGAGGGGGCGACGACTTCACCGCTCGAGGCTAACACGAGAACGGGTTCTTCCTTGCCCGCTGCTGATGTGTTGAGACCTCACCTAGGGGAGTCGGGGCGACAACCTCCCAAACAGTCGTAGATGTCGACCCTATCTGGGCTATACCTGATGGGGCGAGGGACGTGGCCGAAGACCAGCCTCAGATCGACCTGGCGCCGGGAGGTCCAGGAGTGTTCGACGCACAGGTACCTCCATCTTCAACTTCGAGCCTGAGGTTGCCACGTCGATTGATTAATTGGGATCACACCCCTTGGCAGGATGATTGGTTCGAGGACAATGAGGACATGCGTGCTTTGCAGACCAGCATCGTCACCATCAACCACACACTCATTGTGAGTTGCTTGTGATGTATTGTCACTGTTGGATTATTTTGCTCTTGAAGTATCGCTGACGACCAAGGGCCGGGCTGACCAGCTGCGGCATGCCGAGGAGAAAGAACAACGTATCATCGACCTTGAGAGAGAGCTCAAGGAGGTTCGTGAGGTGGCGGCCACCGACAAGAAGAGGCTCGAGGATGAGCTTGTTGAGGAAAGGCGCAAGGCCATGGAGGCCACTGCCCAGTTTAACACTGCAGCTACTAGTGAGTTTTTTAGTCTTCGGCCCTTTTTCAAACCAGGTCATTAGCTATAAGCTAACTGTTGTGTGTGCAGATTTCCGTAACCGCGAGAAAGAGCTGAAGAATGCTCTAGCAACCTCCAGGAGAAAGATTCATGGCCTGGAGGGCAGGGGCCGGGAGATCGAGGTTGGAGGCCTAGAACTCAAGCGGGCAATGAAGGAGGCCACCGAGAGTGAGTACGCCGTATCTCAAAAGCTGGCTTATGAGACCGCAGCTCGTCGTGCCCTTGAAGTCGAGTTCGAGGTTGTTTTGAAGTCTTTGGAGAGTGACCAAATCACCATTGCAGGGTATGAGGTGGAGCTGAGCGACCTCAGAGGTGCTGCCAATTATGCAATGTCTTGCATACCTGTTCCGAAGGAAGGGGGTCAGCAGCAGTCCATCGTTGATCGCCTGGTAGATGTTCCTAACAGGCTGTTGACCTTGTTGAGGGCAACCGGCTTGGCGGTTGCGACCGATGCGTTGGTGAGAGTCAAGTCCCACTATCCGGAGGTCGACATGAACAAGATCAAGGGAGGTGCTGACACCACGAAGGACCTTCACGCCCTGGAGCTTGAAGTTGGTGAAGCCGCCACCAAGGTGTCAGAGAGCATCGACATTGAGGGTGATGATGAAGCCGGTGGCGAAGGTGGTGATGGTGGCAACCAGTAGTAGCTAGGAGCTGTACCTCCCCCTCCTCTCTTGTCTTGTAAAAAAAACTATGAAGAGACCTGTGACGAAGTACTTGCCTTTTGCCTGCACGAATTCTGGTTGATGTTGGGGGTGATGACATTTTGATTTCTTGGCTCGCTAACCAATACTAACGGAGAGGCTGGCTTACCGACCTCTACAGCTCGGCGTGGAGGCTTACGAGAGGTCGGCACGCGAGGGAGGAGCCTAGGGCTCAGGTCTGGCGACCTTTCTTATCAAGCATTACTCGAGGCAGCAGGAGGCTTCGTACTCGTTCAGGCTGGTGCCCTTAGGTCATGCGACCTTTAGGTTGGCTTTAGCCAAGTCCCCGAGCATGTCGAGGGGAAAGGGCGGAGAAGAGTTAGGACCCCCCCAGGTCGTGCGACCCAGATGTTGGCTTTGGCCAAGCCCCCGAGGATGTCGAGGGGGGGTTATGGTGTGAGGAAGAAGGAGGTAGTGCTCAACTCATAGCAGAGGACTGCTTGAAGTACTTTTTATTTAATCTGAAAAAGAGGAATACAAAAGGGAAAATACATAGCTTTAAAAAGAAACTAATCTATGGATAGAATTGTCGTAGATGTTCCACGTTCCAAGGGTTGGGTACTCCTTGCCCGTCACCCCACTGAAGCCGATAGGTCGACGAGCTAATTACTTCAGTGACAATGAAGGGTCCCTCCCATGGGGCAGAGAGCTTGTGCATGCCGTTAGTCTTTTGGATGCGTCTGAGGACGAGGTCACCAACGTTGAAGGAGGTCTCCTTAACATTGCGATCGTGGTAGCGACGTAGCTGCTGGTCGTGACGGGCTTGCCTCATGACAGCGGTGAGTCTTTGTTCTTCGAGATTGTCGAGGTCGATGCGACATGTTTGCTCGACCTCTCCTTCCTCGTAGAACTGAATTCGTGGAGCTCCGAAGGTGACGTCGGTAGGAAGTATGGCTTCTGATCCGTAGACCAGAAAGAAGGGCGACAAGCAAGTCGCGGAGCTGACTTGAGTCCTGAGGCCCCAGACTACATGAGGCAGCTCGGCTAGCCATCTGGTGGCGTAGTTGGAAGCGTCGTCGTAGATACGATCCTTGAGTGCTTGGAGCACCATGCCATTCGCTCTTTCGACCTGGCTGTTACACCTTGGGTGGGCGACCGAGGAATAGTAGACATCTATGAGGTTATCCTGGCAGAAGTCCCAGAAGACCGAGCCAGTGAAAGCTGCACCTAGGTCTGTGATGATCCTATTGGGCACACCGAAGCGGTGTTTAATGTCTCCGATGAATTTGACTGCTTCTTCCGACGTTACTTTCGCAACAGGTCGGACCTCAATCCACTTAGTGAATTTGTCTACAGCGACTAGGATATGCTTGTAGCCGCTTGGACCAGTACGAAACGGTCCTACCGCATCGAGACCCCATATAGCGAAGGGCCAAGATGGAGGGATAGTGCGCAGAGCCTGAGCTGGCAGGTGCTGCTGTTTGGTAAAGAACCAGCATCCTTTGCACCTTTTGACGAGGTCTTTTGCATCAGTTACGGCCGTGGGCCAGTAGAATCCAGATCGGTATGCTTTACCGACCAAGTTCGTGGATGCAGCGTGGCAGCCGCACTCACCACTCTGTATTTCGGCTAAGAGTTGTAGACCCTCCGATCGTAGGATGCATTTCATCAGGATGCCTGTGGAGGCAGCTTTCCTATATAGGTCGGAACCAATCACGACGTAGTTAGTTCTTTGCCGTGTGATGCACTCTCACTCCGTTTTGCCGTCTGGGACAAGCTGGTCGAGTATGAAGTCTATGAAAGGCTTGCGCCAGTCGTCTTCTTTTTCAGTCATGAGGACGTCACGGGGAGGTGCTGGATTTTGGTCGTTTGAAGGTGGCTCTGGATTATCAGGATCCAGAAGCTTGATTGAAGGCTTGCGTAGGTCTTGGAAGAATACGCCTGCTGGGACTAGGGCTCGACGTGAGCCTAGTTTGGAGAGTACGTCGGCGGCGATGTTGTTGTTGTGTGGGACGTGCTGGAATTTGATTCCCTCAAAGTGGCATTCGGATTTTTGAATCTCAGTGCAGTAGGCATCCATCGTGTCTTTGACGCAGTCCCACTCTTTGTTGACTTGCTCAATGACGACCTTGGAGTCACCGAATGCTAGTAGTCGTTTGATGCCAAGGAACACTGCTATTCGGAGGCAGTGAATTAGGGCTTCGTATTCTGCTCTGTTGTTGGAGGCTTGTAATGAATCTGCAGGACGTACTTGAGCTGTTCTCCCTAAGGAGAGATGAGTAATACGCCTGTGCCTGCCCCTTCGAGGTTGATGGCGCCGTCGAAGTACATAATCCAGTGTTCAGGCCGCTCCATGGGAGGGGGCATCTGGATTTCTATCCAATCAGACACGAAGTTTGCGAGGATCTGCAACTTGATCGCTTGTCTGGGACAAAACTCGATCTCAAATTCTCCAAGCTCAATCGACTACTTGACGATGCGGCCGTTGGCGTCGTGGTTGCGGATGATCTCTCCCAAGGGGAACGAAGATGGGACCACGATCTTGTGAGCGTGGAAGTATTGTCGAAGCTTTCTCGAGGTGATCAGGAGCGCATAGAACAGCTTATGAGGTTGTGTGTAACGTGTTTTAGCGTCGGCCAGGACCTCGCTCACGTAATATACAGGTCGTTGAACAGGATGGGCCTGCCCTTCTTCTCGTTCGGCGACGAGAACCGTGCTGACCACATTAGTGGTGGCAGAGATGTAGAGCAAGAGTGTTTCCTTTGGTATTGGAGGCGTCATGACTGGCGGTGTTGTCAAGGACTCTTTGAGAGCCTCGAAAGCTTGCTGGGCTTCGTCATCCCATACGAACTTGTCGGCCTTCTTTAGTAGCAAGAAAGGAAGTCCGTTTTCACCGAGCTTGCTGATGAAAATAGAGCCGACATCATGCCAGTGAGCTTCATGACGTCTTTCTTGTTGGATGGCTTGGCCATCTTGTGGATGGCGTCGATCTTTGCTGGGTTGACCTTGATGCCTCGGTGTCCGACCATGAAGCCCAGGAGCAGTCCAGAAGGGACACTGAAGACACACTTCGTTGGGTTGAGCTTCCATTGGAACTCGTGTAGATTGGCGAAGGTTTCTGTCAGGTCGGCGATGAGCTTGTCTTCCTCTGTAGTCTTGACAACCACATCGTCTACGTAGGCTTCGACGTTCTGATGAGGACATGACACCCATTCATACGACCATGATTGGTGCATGGAATGGAGTAGAAGAAGTCCAACAAGGGTTTCCAAGTCAACAAGGAGGTCCAAGGTTGATCCGGTTCGAGTCCCCAAGGTGGAGGCCAAGAGCAATTCAAGTTCGAGTCCAGTTCGAAGTCCAGGAGCAGTGCGCAATAAAACGGATGCCCAGGTCGCATACGGAGTCGGTTTTGGACGTTCTATATATGGTTGGAAGCAGACTTTCATAAAGCTTCCAATGGCACCGGTCTCATGCCCAAATTCGTCCTGAGTCAACGGGAATCTGCGAAACAAGTTGATGTCCAGAATCTGCCAGGGTGCTGCGCCAATACCTTTTGGGTTGTTGGCCCAACAGGAGGCCCATGTGGGCCTAGGGTACTGTTCACCCGCGTGAATAGTACCGGGTACTGTAGCGCCGCCCCTCGTGGCCGCCAGGGGCTGTGTCCCCTATTTAGATAGACCCCTCGTTTATTTTCAGACTTGAGTTTGATTTATTTGTTAGCCTTAGCTACAACCGAACAGCCGCCATCGTGCCGCCGTCGTGTAATTCAGACTCCACCTTCGAGTGATATTAAGATTGCTCGCCTCAAATTCTTGTTCGTTCTTCGATTGCGTACAGGAATTGATCTTCGTGATCAGGCTGATCTTGCGCCGGCAAGGTTGGTAACCATCGGGAGTTGGTTCAGCGATTGCATTGGCGCTTCGAGTCTCGCTCGTCGTAGTCGGATCGTGAGGGTCAACAACCACCAGATCGAAGTTATCTCCACTCACCGAAAGATCGGGCACTCCCCCTCTATCAAGTGGTATCATATTTCCAGGTTGATCGGTGAGTTTATCGAGTGCTTTTTTTATTTTCCATAGTCCACAAAAACCATACAAAAAAATTTTTACCTTGTCCCAGCAACCCGTTTTAGCCTCGCACTTTCATTTGATAAGTGTTGGGGTTGAATTGGCGTGCTAATTCTATTTTTCGTGGCTGATCTCGGTGTGTCTTTTCCATCTTCTTTGCCACCAATTTTCTACCGCCGCCGTTTCCTTCTTTTCTTCCGCCGGATATTGACGCCGTTCTCCACACGTTCCTCTCTCGGTTGACCAGCAGAAACCGCGTGTCGCGCGCCTTGGTTGAGCAGTGGACACCGCGTGTCGTTCGCCGTTCGGATCGTCCGCCACGAATCGCTCAACGGCGCACGAGGTTCGAGTTCCAGCGGGGCGCTGCATTACGTGACCAGGGCCGCCGCTCCTCCTTGTGTTGCGTGCGTTCGGTGTTGCCTCGATTCGTCCCCCCTGCGTGGATTGCTGGAAAAAACAAAAAAAAAGAGCAAGAAAAGCAAAAGAAAACAGAAAAAAAGATAGGGAAAGAGGGACGATCGGTTCGGCAACGCCTTCCACACACCGTTTCGGGCTCGCAGTGTGCCTTTTACCTCCTTTTCCACTTTTTCTTTCGTTTTTCCTTTTTCTTTCTTCTCCACACTTGTGATCAGCAGCGTTTGTGACGGGTTTAGCACTATAATTCAACTTCGCATTATTGTTTGATTGTGCTAATCCTTCAATTGAGTGCAGCCTTCCCAAAACTCCACAAAGTTCTACGCCGAGCAGATTTTGTTTCCCCAGGCAATCGCTCCTCCAATCTTTCACAGGTTCCACCGGTTGGTTGTAGGTTGCCCCTGTGTGCGTGGTAAGACCAGATAAGAATTTGATAACAGCACTAGTGTGAGCACCTTGTGAGCCGTTCCACCACATTTTCTTTTGTTTTGTGTTTGCGCTAACCATGGCAGGAGATGTCGACAAGACGGATGCGAATGAGCGGTTCAATCAGATCATCCTCGCGGAGACGGCCATCAAGACCACTCTCGACACCGTCGTGGCACGCCTCGATGCATTGACGACAACGATCACCGAGTTGCAGAAGGATAGAGATCACCGCCGCGGGGTACGTCACCCCACTAATCTTTCCTTTGCTCCGATTAAATTTAACATTCCATCTTATAATGGCAAATATGATCCTGCTGCATATCTTGATTGGGAGTTAGAGGTCGACCAACAATTTTTATGTCATGATATTCCTGCTAATTCTCAAGTTACAGCTATTCTTAGTGCATTTACTGATTTTACATTAATGTGGTGGCGTGAATATAAACAGAAACATTCCACTAATATTCCCACCACTTGGTCTCAATTAAAGGCTGCTATGCGACATCGATTTGTGCCTTCATATTATAAGAGAAAAAACAAAGCGAATTGTGCAGGAACAGTCCATTGTTGTATCTCTTGCCACACCTAACCTTTCGCAGGATTCCGATCCAAAGCACGAGGTTAAGGACGACTTGGTGGCACCTGGGGAGGACACATCCTCTTATGCAATTTCAGAACCATCACTTCCCAATGACCCTCCTACGCCTACTACAAACACAGGTACTGCTCATGATGCTACGCTCATGGATGGTGAGAATTGTCTTAATGTCCTAAATTTTTCCACAAATCATGATATCATAGAGCAATTGTCAGTGGAACCATCTCTTGATGAATCTTTGTCACATGCTGTTTTGCTTGATGTTCCTTGTGATAAATATGATTTGGTTGATAATGCTTCAGTTTTACATGCTTTGGAACCAAATACTATTGCTGAAACTAAGCATGTTATGCATATTGTTAGTGCTAATGATGAGCAGAAATTATTTTCTTCTTTACATACTTTGGGTTACATTGAATTTGATATTTTGTGTAACCTAGATTGTTTGGAAGAGCAACTTTCTAAATATGCTGATTTATCATGTTTTTCTAAACACACATATCATGCTATTGGTAAATATAACAACAAAGGAGAATATATGATACACCGAGTGTACATTTGTGAAAATTTGAATTATCCTTTTGTTGTGCTCAATTTTGATCCACTAGAGGGCAGCCACACTACACATATTCATTCACCTTTCTCTAGTTCAGTTTCTGTGAAACAAGTTTACTTCCAAGAAGGGGAGCATTGTTGGTTGCTACATATGCCTACTTTGTCTTTTGTTGGTACTAATCTTTTGCAGGGTAGTGTTGCCAAATATTATGTGTCATCCGATCAAGATGCTTACATGCTCGCAAAATTTTATATGCAAGATGACATATTCACCAATTGGAGACATGGTGACATTCCTCCTCACAATAATTTTGATTTCTTTGGTTTTCGAAACCCCGTTCGCTCTTGTGTTGTGCAGGATCGGTTCCAAGTACAATCGACGCCGAGGACGGCTTTTCATCAAGAAGGGGAGAATGATAAGGACATGACACCCATGCATACGACCATGATTGGTGCATGGAATTGAGTAGAAGAAGTCCAACAAGGGTTTCCAAGTCAACAAGGAGGTCCAAGGTTGATCCGGTTCGAGTCCCCAAGGTGGAGGCCAAAAGCAATTCAAGTTCGAGTCCAGTTCGAAGTCCAGGAGCAGTGCGCAATAAAACGGACGCCCAGGTCGCATACGGAGTCGGTTTTGGACGTTCTATATATGGTTGGAAGCAGACTTTCATAAAAGCTTCCAATGGCACCGGTCTCATGCCCAAATTCGTCATGAGTCAACGGGAATCTGTGAAACAAGTTGACGTCCAGAATCTGCCAGGGCGCTGCGCCAATACCTTTTGGGTTGTTGGCCCAACAGGAGGCCCATGTGGGCCTAGGGTACTGTTCACGCGCGTGAACAGTACCGGGTACTATAGCGCCGCCCCTCGTTGCCGCCAGGGGCTGCGTCCCCTATTTAGATAGACCCCTCGTTTATTTTCAGACTTGAGTTTGATTTATTTGTTAGCCTTAGCAACAACCGAACAGCCGCCATCGTGCCGTCGTCGTGTAATTCAGACTCCACCTTCGAGTGATATTAAGATTGCTCGCCTCAAATTCTTGTTCGTTCTTCGATTGCGTACAGGAATTGATCTTCGTGATCAGGCTGATCTTGCGCCGGCAAGGTTGGTAACCATCGGAAGTTGGTTCAGCGATTGCATTGGCGCTTCGAGTCTCGCTCGTCGTAGTCGGATCGTGAGGGTCAACAACCACCAGATCGAAGTTATCTCCACTCACCGAAAGATCGGGCACTCCCCCTCTATCACGTTCTTCCCAATTTGGGTCTTCAAGCACTTCTGAATTGCTTTTTGGTAGATTGCTCCGGCAGTTTTCAGGCCAAAGGTCATGACCTTATAGTAGTAGATGCCGTGGGGCGTTATGAACGCTGTCTTGTTGTGACGCCCCAGGTTTTTAATTAACCTTAACAGCCGGTCAAAGCAGCTAACAGTGGTCAAACCACGGTCCACCTGGGCCCTCACCTCGAGAAACTCACTAACCTACTCTAGTGACCCCTTCTGAATAGTAAACACACTTGTGGGGCCAACCCATGGTCAAAGACTTGGTCAAACCCCCTTGCCACCCTAGTGTCCAAAATTCACCTAAACACTTAAAATTTTAACTTTATCAAAGTTGTCCATTTTGATGAGTGACACAACTTGCATGTAGATTGGCATTTCAAATTTTGAGTGGAAAAGCTTGAAAATTGGTTGCAAGGCAGGATTCACTGTTCAAAACACAGGCTGACATTCAAAGTTGGCACTGGTGTAATTCAAAATCTGTGAAGAAAAACCCTATATAGCCTTTTTAGAAGTTGTACAGGGTGATTAGATCTACAACTTTCATGTTCAACGCTTGGTCAACTTTAATACAAAAATTTGGAGAAAAATCCATTCAAACACAGCACCGGCAACACGGGTTAGGGCAGAGCGCCAGCGCGCGCGACGTCGCGCGCCCCGCGCGCCGCGCGTCGCCGGCGCCCGCCGGCCGCCTTGGCGCCCGCGCCGCCCGAGGCCAAGCGCCGCCCGAGGTGTGCGCTGCCCGAGCCACACGTGCCCCGACGTGCCCCTCGCTCGAGGCGCCTCGAGTCGGCGCCGGCCACGCCGCCGTATGCTCGCGCGCGGCACGGGCCGCCGGTCTGTCGGCGGTGTCGCCGCCGTACGCGCGCCGCCCGAGCCACCGTAGCACGGAGGGAGCATCTCCTCGTCGTCACCCATCGTCACCAAGTGCTTGAGCGCCAAAAAAGCCAGCCTTTCTCCCCCTCCGCGCGCCATCCCGAGCTCCTCCGCTCGCCATTGCCGCCACCGCCTTGAGCTCGTGCGCCCGCTCGCGCTCACCGCCGGCCAACCGCTCCAATAGCTTCACTAGCCCCTAGTGAACCTCCCAAGTTCGCGTGTTGCCCAGCACAACACCTTCCTCACCGTTTTCCCCGAGCCGCCGCGGCCACCGCCGCCGGCCGCCGTCGATCCCCCTCGCCGGCAGCTTCTCCGCCCTAACTCCGGGTCACCCCTAGCCCATGGGTGAGCATCCCGTCGAGCCCCACTGCTTGCCCGGCTGGAAGCGCCGCCGGCTCACCGGATTTGGCCGGAGCCGCGCCGCCCTCCCCGGCCAGGGACCCAATTGCTCGGCCAGAGATTTTATCAGGGTGTCTTGTGTGAATTTTTGGACCTGTTCGTGATGAATCATATCTAAGTTTTCTTGCTGATTAGTCTAGTGCAGTAGAAAATTCCTAGAAAATTGTAGAAAATTCAGAAAAATGCCAAACCAATTTTGTTGGATTCATGAAGAGAAATCCCACAACTTTTGTTTTTCTCACATGGCTTGATTCTGGATATTTCTAACATGAAAAATAGGATTGTGGAATACCTAAATCTGCCATAACGCAAAAACTACAACTCCTCTATATCTAAATTTTGGATGTGTTGTATGTCTTGCCATGACTAGTCCGTGTCCCAAAAATTGCACAAAGTTATGAAGTAAATCTTGCTATATAAATTGTTTTCCATTTCTGCAGAAACTGCCTAGATGACGTTTGTAGCTAAATATATTTATGTTTTTGTGCCCAACTTGTGCATGCTGTCTTTTTATGTCAAAACACACGTCTTGTGAATTAACCATGATTTTTAGTTTAACAGAAATATTTATTCTTTGTGCATGTTTTCCTTTGTAAATTATTGAAGCAAGATCGGTAGAGTTTTTAGGTGTTAATGCTGGTTCTTTAGGCTTGTTTATGACCAGAGAGCATGCATGAGAAAGTTTGAATCATTTTGGTGCTTAATTATTTTTGTATGCATTTAATTTGAATCACTAGCTAGTCTTTGTTATTTTCTATAATATTTAACTTCCTAGCTTCCAAGCTTTGCATGTGGGTCCAGTGGGCCAGTATAGGTCCTGATATGCTTAAGGAACACTTCTTAAATTTTAGGTAATTCATTGCTGAATAAAAAGCTTAAAAGCCCTTTTAAATTTTAAAGAGCAATTTAAATAAGGAAAATACCTTTTAATTCTTTTCCCTTTTGGGGAAGTATGACTTAACTTAATTAAAGCTAATAAAACCCCCTTGCTGATAATGAATTTATTTATGAATAAAAATATTGCTCATACCCTTGCTAGTGAGAGAAAAATGAATAAACCTTTACATAATATATCAAGTACAAAGGAACATTTATTCTAATGTGCAATAAAAGAATGTATCACACATGATTAATAACTTCCTAAAAGAGATGTGCTATCTAGATACTTGTTAAGGTAAATATGACCAACAAGAGTTGGATACGATAACAAACTATCACATCACCTGAACCTTGCATTGCATTGCATTCCGTGTAGATCTTCCGGACTGTGACTACTCCCTTGTCCTGGAATCCGAGGAAGGAGGAGCAGAAGCTTCGCTGCAGTACGTGGAAGTGCTCGACGGCACCGAGGGTGCCCAGGCTAACCTAGCTGACGAAGGCAAGCTCCGGTGCATCTAACCCAGTTTTCAAATTTTGTTATTCAATTATCTATGGATGATTGTGCATTTAAGTTTAGGAGTTGAATGGAACCCTAGATGCATGATCCCTAGGTACCTTTGTCCTTACTAGTATGATAGGTCGATAGCTGCTAAGCTATAGGACCGTTACAAGTCGAGTGATGACCTCACTCGCGAGAATAGGTTCCTAGATAGGAATCCTAATATATCCTTAATTGGATTGCTCATGTGGTAAGAGCATGGGATTTGGGCTCCGGTCCAATGGCTATTGTGGGTTAAGTGTTTGAACGTACTAAGCACTTGTCGGGAATGGGACCGGTAAGCCTAGTACCTTAATGAGGCGGCAAGGGATCCTACTATTACTCCTTTTGGGATTCGTCTCACGGCTAGCTACCGGTGGTGTACGGTGACTCTGGGTGCCTCGCGGGGTATGCCGGATAGCCTGCGCCAAAGACTGTAAGATTCGATTCCGACCCGAGGATTTTTGGGAACTGCTTGGGAAGTTGTCCTTGCGGGGGCAGCCTACCCTTTGTTTAGGTCTACCTTGCAAGGTTTGAATCAATCGATTGTCGGCCTCTCACCGTTATCTGAGACTACTTACTCCACTAGTCATGAGATCCCAAATGATGGAAGTTGATAAATACTATGCTTGATTAATTGTATTGTACAACCTTGTCTGTACTAGTTGGCTAATGTAGTAAAGATTAAAACCACTAGAACTTGTGTTAAAATCTTGAAAGTAAGGACATAATTTTTGTTACTTTTTAGCAAAAGCACCCCAGTGGCCAAAAGCCTTTCATCGTCTAAATTTGGTGTAGTAGTTATCACCGACGGGTAAGTCTTGCTGAGTATTAGAATACTCAGCCTTGCTATAATATGTTGATCCAGGTAATGCTTTCGGTGATGTGTGGCCCGGAGAGATCCCGCCCGACTGGGAGCTGGAGTGGGTGGAGGACGACTACTGAGAGCATCATGGATGACCTCCCGAGGTGTTTCCGCTTCCCGCTAGTTTAATTCCGCTGTTTCAAAACTCTGAACTATTTCGTTATGGCAAAAACTTGGTTTGTAATAACTAAACCCTTCGGGGTACAAATTTGGATGTTAATGATGTTGTATCTCTGGACTCGCCTTCGAGTGAGTTTTAATGCATATACTTCGATCCTTGTCGCTATTCAAGTGATTTACCGGGCGTTAGCCCGGCAACTAATGACAGGATGATACTTTATTATCACTTAATGACCAAAGTGGATTGATTTAGGCGATAGTACGGTATTTTCCTGGGCGAGTTGTCACGGTTGGTATCAGAGCAATTATATGCACTAGAGATTGTCTGATTTTCCAAAATACGTTGTTCTGCTAAGGATAAACTAGACCTAGTGGCCCTAGAAAAAAATTGGGTTCTTTCAGGTGGCTTAATTAACCTATGGTCTATTTTGCTAATTTCCAGCACATTACTTTGTGTCAGACTCAACCAAACTAGATGAGCCACGTGTTTTATACGTGTGTTGTTCCGCATCACGGGAATTGCGAGGGTTGATGGAGTGATCCATTCCACGGATCCCATCTTCGCGTCTGTTTATAAGTTGTGTGTCACCACGTGTTTCATACGTGTGCATTCCGCATGTCGATCATGCGAGTCAAGGATACACTCCATTCAAACGGAGGGTGTCCGAGGTTGGACGCTGTCCATGCAGCGGCTTAACGCATGGATGTCGTTTCTATAGTGAACGGTAATGTATGTGGACACTTTCGTGACGTGCTGGCATGAAAGGTTCGTTTTCTGCAGGTACATATCAGCGCATTGTTAGTCGTTAAGCGAGTACCGTATAGCTCTCGACTAGATATTATAGGGAGAGATGACTACAAGCCTTGCCACTGGCACTAACTTCGATTTTTGGCTTGATTGCCATGTGAGGTCGGATAGGACGTCTTGCATGCATGTTAAAAATCGAAACAACTAAAATGGACCCAAAACTGAATTTCCATATGCTCTCTAAGGAAGATTTTGCTAGTGTGTGTTTTCTTTTATATATATATATATATATATATATATAAACTAGAGTACCTGTCGTATGGACCTCCCTGGGCCCAATACCTCGGTGGGTACCAGGACCGACTACTCGGTGGGCCCCTGGGACTACCGGCTTGCGCTACACGGCATCCGAAGGCGTGGAGCACAAGGACAGCAAAGGAGTAGTACTCGGTTAGGACTCGTACATGTTCCGCACCGTGTAGAGGTCTCCTAGACGTACTCGACTAGTACTCCTGCCCTACTCCGACTTGTAACCCCGCCTCCCGACTATATAAGGCGAGGCGAGGGACCGATCTCTAGCATCGCATCTCAATCCCCTACAACCCACGGCGCACTATTGCACCATCTTGTAATCGTGCCCTATCAATCCGAGCTACGCGGCATACGAGACGTAGGGAATTACGCACCTCGCGGCCCGAACTCGTCTAAATTGTGTGTCGCGTGCCTCTTCCTTCGAGTTACCGATCTCGGCGAGTCACATTCATCTACTTCGGGTACTCCCGTAGTAGGTTGCCGGTCCAAAACACCGACAGCTGGCGCGCCAGGTAGGGGGTCTCGCTCGAGATCACATGGCGAACTCGACGGCTTCCGTTCGCATCAAGCCAACCGTCGCCTTCAACCGCGGCGACACCTTCGTCTTCGGCGCCTGGGTCTGCACTGCTGATGGCGCGGGCTCCTTCCGGGCCGCCCGATCATGCAACCCGACTCGGGGACGTGCCTTGTGACGCTTCCCGAAGTTGTCACGGGCGAGCTCGCCGGCAAGTTCGGCGAAATTTCGCTTTCCAACCTCCACGGCGACTTCGAGCTCGAGTCCGTCTCCAACTCGAACTCGACGTCGCCATGGGCCATCGCATGTGAGCCGGCTCCTCAGCCATCGCAGGCGGTCCCCTCTCCACGCCAGCGCTCTGCGCGTGGCCCTCGCGTTCTCAGCCGGGCCCGCACGGAGGCTTCTGCACCACGCCAGGCCGGCAAGGAGCCCGCAACCGAGTACAACTCGGACTCCGACGCCGTCCCCAACCACGTCTCGGACTTCAACCCTCTCTCCGAGTTCTAGTCGAACCCGGACTACGAGTTCGACTTCGGGTCGGACCACGAGGAGCCCGAGTCCGAAGACGACTCCTCCGAGCTTCCCTTGTCGGGGCCGGCCTGCGGGCCGGTTATAAGATCGACGCCGGCGGAAGATACGTCTGCGGCCGGACCGCAAGCCCGCTGAACTGACAAAAGAGGACTCACGCTACGTCGCCTACATCGACTCGCTACCGTTCCAGGAGGGAACGCCACTAGCCCAAGCTGACTCAAACACACCAACTGAGGTGGCACCTTCTGAGCCAAGCTTGGGTACGCCTGATCGTCAAGTCTTCATGGCCGCCGGCGACACCCGGGAACCTCGAGCACGGCCGCGGACAAGTACTTGGAGGACATCTCCGCGACGAGGCGGTCCGTCGATGCCCCCCCGCGGACGAGACCGACGCCAACAAGGACACCGGCGCGAACGCAACGGGGAAGCGCAACGAACGACGCCGGCGGCTCGGGAGACAACCTTCCCATCCGCAACCTTGCGGAAGCTCTCGGCGGTTGAGAGCGAGTCCACACCACTCCTGAGCAATGCCTCATGTCGATCACAGCGATCGCACGCCAGGCTCAGGGCATACGAGCTGGGGAGGTCATCGCCAAGCTCGCTGAAGAAGCCTACTTCATGCGGGTCGACAAGAGAGTCAGCCAACCTCCCCCAGCCAAGCCTCGCGACAACGAAGCTACTAGTCGCAGTGCTGACCCCGGTCCCAACCGTACTCGGGGCGACATCCCAGCTGATCCAAATCGCCGACGCTCCACCGCCGGCGGACCCTCACGGCAGGACAACGTCAACCGAGAAGTCGTCCCCCACCGTGCCCCGGCCGGTGGCGGCGGCAACGACCCCGACGGAGGCGGCAGCGACGGCGGCAGCTCCAACCACGAAGCCAACAAGAAAGGCCGGAGGCGGCGGCAGCCGCGGCGGCCGCGGCCACGCGCACAGCCACGCCTCCGGTGCCTCCCACGGCGGGTACGATGCTCGTCAGAGAATTGATGAACTACGGCAAAAGAAGTCGACGACCGCTGCTGAAGGCGACGGCTTCCCTGCCTTCTCACCCCGGCTTCGCAACCTGCTCCTCCCCGACAAGTTCAAGCCTTTGGGGATCACCAAGTACGACGCGAAGCAGGATCCTATCCAGTGGCTCCGATGCTACGCTCTCTCCATCGAGAACGCTGGCGGCAACAGCGACACCAAGTGCCTCTACTTCCCCTTCGCACTGGACCAAGCCCCACTCACGTGGCTCGAGTCGGCCCCGGACAAGCACTCAATCGACAAGTGGGACCGACCGAAGGAGCAATTCACAAGCAACTTCGCGGGCGCCATGGGCCGTTCGGGTACTCGCATGGACCTCGCCATGATCAAGCGAGGAACAAGGCGAGACCCTCGCAAGTACATGCGCCGCTTTTTCGACAAGCGCGCTACCGTCGTGGACGTCACCGACAAGGAGGTCATCGACCTCTTCCAGGACGGGCTCTACCATCGCCGCACCTTCGAGGACTTCGGTCGTCGCCGCCCTCGATCCATTCCCCACCTCAAGGACATGATCACGTCCTGGGCGGATGAAGAGGACAAGGCCAACGCCAAGTACGACGCCATCCGCGGCAAGTCCAAGCAGAACCAAGGTGGCGGCAGCAGCAGCAATCCAAACCAAGGCGGCAAACAACAACAACAACAACAACTTCTCGGGTTCTAATCGCAAGCGCAAGCCAGACAATACCGTCGCGGCTATCCAGCGTCCTCCGAAAGGGAACTCGAAGAAGAACTCCGGCGGGTTCAAAGACCTGCTGAAGGAGAAGTGCCCGTGGCATCCAAACGGCAATCACACCACCGAGCAGTGCTACCAGCTCAGGCATGCACTTAAGGATACGCGGAGCCACCGCACCCTCACGATCGAGAAGAACAAGAAGAAGGACGGCGACGACTTCCGGGAACCCGAGAAGACCGTCAACGTCCTCTTCGACGGACTACCCGGCGGGCGGGAGCGAAGGCTACTCGCCGTGAAGTAATGTCCATTGAACCGGCGGTTATGACCCCTCTCGGGTGGTCGAGACACCCATCACCTTCTCCCGCGCGGACCAATGGACCGGCTTCTCCGAACCGGGACGTTTCCCTCTCGTCACGAAACCAACGGTGGCGGGCTCTAAGCTCAACAAGGTGCTCATCGACGGCGGAAGCGGGCTCAACGTCCTCTTCACCAAGACTCGAAGAAGATGAACCTTGACGTCACCCCCATGCTCGACAAGAGCGAGCATGCCTTTCTACGGCATCGTCCCAGGCAATGCGGCTATCCCACTGGGCTCAGTGGTACTGCCAGTTACCTTCGGGGCGTCTCGCGACAACTACCGCACCGAGTACATCAAGTTCGAGGTCGCGGATATCGAGACTTCCTACCATGCCATCCTCGGCAGACCGGCCATCGCCAAGTTCATGGCGGTGCCCCACTACACGTACTTGGTACTAAAGATGCCAAGTCCAGCCGGCGTACTCTCCCTCCAAGGTGACATGAAGATCTCTCACGACTGCGATACGGAGGCCGTGGTGATCGCTTCAACAAATCAAGCACCCACCTCGATGATGGAAGTCTACGCCGCGTCGAAGAAGCTTGCCACAAGCGAACTCGACATCCCAGAGAAGTCTGACAGCGCCAACAAGCCTCGGCCACCCGAGGAGGTGCTCACCAAGTCGGTCGACCTCGGAACGAGCGACCCCACCAAGACCACCACCATCGGGGCCGGCCTCGACCCCAAATAGGAAGACGCGCTCATCGGCTTCCTTCGGGCTAACCGCGACATCTTCGCGTGGAAGCCGACGGACATGCCGGGAGTGCCCGGGGGAGGCCGATCGAGCACCGCCTCAACGTCGACCCAAAGGCCACCCCTAAGCGACAACACCTCCGACGCTTCGCCGACGACGACGGACGGGACGCCATCAAGAAGGAGCTCGCCAAGCTACTCGCCTGCCGGCTTCATCGAGAAGTCTTCCATCCTGAGTGGCTCGCCAACCCCGTCCTCGTCCGCAAGAAGAACTCGAACGAGTGGAGGATGTGTGTCGACTACACCGAGCCTCAACAAGCAACGCCCCAAGGACCCCTTCGGGTTGCCGCGGATTGATCAAGTCATCGACTCCACGGCGGGCTGCGACCTACTCGCTTCCTCGGCGCTACTCCGGGTACCACCAGATCGCAATCAAGGAAGAGGACCAGGAGAAGACCGCGTTCATCACCCCGTTTGGCGCGTACTGCTACACGACCATGTCATTCGGGTTGAAGAACGCCGGCGCTACCTACCAACGGGCCATCCAGGCCTGCTTCAAGCGGCAACTCAACAAGAACGTCGAGGCCTACGTGGATGACGTGGTTGTCAAAACCAGGGACTCCAGCACCCTCATCGACGACCTTGAACAGACCTTCGCTTCATTGCGCGAGTACCGCTGGAAGCTCAACCCGAACAAGTGCGTCTTCGGCGTACCTTCGGGTAAACTACTCGGCTTCATCATCAGCCAGCGCGGCATCGAAGCCAACCCCGAGAAGATCTCCGCCATCACCAGCACGAAAGCTCCCACGAGCGTCAAGGACGTCCAGAAGCTGACGGGGTGCATGGCGGCGCTGAACAGATTCATCTCGAGGCTCGGAGAACGGGGTCTCCCCTTCTTCAAACTTCTCAAGCACCACGAGAAGTTCGTGTGGACTGCAGAGGCGGACCAAGCCCTTGCCCAGCTCAAGGACTTCCTGTCGAAGCCACCGGTCCTCACGGCTCCCCACAAGGGCGAGCAGCTGCTGCTTTACCTTGCTGCGACTACTCACGTGGTCAGTACTGCCATCGTCGTCGAGCGGCAGGGGAAGACGGCCACGCCTACCCGGTCCCGGCGCCGGTCTACTTCGTCGGCGAGGTTCTATCGAGTCCAAGGCTCGCTACCGGCCCGTACGAGAAGCACGTACGCTCTACTCATCACCTCGCGGAAGCTACGACACTACTTCCAGGAGTACTCGGTTTCCGTCGTCACCGACTACCCGCTCGGCGACATCACGAGGAACCCGGACGCCCACCGGAAGGATCTCCAAATGGGCTGTCGAGCTCGGCGCCCTCACCATCGACTTCAAGCCACGCACAGCCATCAAGTCGCAAGCTCTAGTCGACTTCATGGCAGAGTGGCGGGAGAATCAACTACCCACTCCCACCGTGCGACCAGAACATTGGGTGATGTACTTTGACGGCTCACTCAACCTCGAGGGCGCAGGCGCGGGGGGTACTCCCCCGATCTCTCCAACGGGCGAACAACTCAAGTACGTCCTGCAGATCTTCTGGAAGGTCTCAAATAACGAAGCCGAGTACGAAGCCCTCCTGCACGGGCTTCGCCTCGCGGCTTCACTTGGCATCAAGCGGCTACTAGTCTACGGCGACTCCGCAGTGGTCATCAACCAAGTCAACAAGTCCTGGGACCGCAACAAGGAGAACATGGACGCCTACTGCTTAGAAGTCCGCAAGCTCGAGAACAAGTTCTACGGCCTCGAGTTCCATCACATCGTCCGCGACAACAACGTTGCAGCGGACGTTCTCTCGAAGCTTGGATCCACCCGCGCCCAAGTACCCGCGGGCGTCTTCGTCCATGAGCTTCACGCGCCATCCATCCCGGAGCCGGCGCCACCGAGCCAGCGCCCCGGCTCATCAACCAGCCGGGCAGGAGGTCATGATGATCGACGTGGACTGGAGGCAACCCTTCATCGACTACCTCAGCGAGCAGAAGGTCCCCTCCGACAAGAACGCGGCCGAGCAACTCGTCCCGCCGCGCCAAGTCTTACGTCCTCGTCGGCGACAAGCTTTATAAGCGGGCGCATCTTACTGGAGTACTCATGAAGTGCGTACCTCGTGAAGAAGGCAAGGACATCTTGGAGGAGATCCACAAGGGCGTACGCGGCAACCACGCGTCCTCACGTACGGCGGTCGGCAAGGCCTTCGGCGAGCCTTCTGCGGCCCCACGGCTGCGGGCGACGCCGAAGAACTCGTCAGAAGGTGCCAAGGATGTCAGTTCTTCGCTAAGCAGCAACACGTCCCTGCCTACAAGCTAGTCACCATACCGCCAACCTGGCCCTTTGCCTGTTGGGGGCTCGACATGATTGGGCCACTGCCAACTGCGCCAGGAGGATTCAACGAGGGTGCGGTGGCTATCGACAAGTTCACCAAGTGGATCGAGGTCAAGCCGGTCACATGCCCCAAAGGCGACGAGTACTCGACTTCTGGATGAACTCGTACACCGCTACGGGCTACCCCACCGCATCATCACAGACCTGGGGTCCAACTTCAACAACCACCAGTTCTGGGAGTACTGCAAGAACAGCGGGATCGACGTCAGATACGTCTCCGTCGCCCATCCACGGGCCAACGGACAAGTCGAGCGTGCCAATGGGATGGTGCTCGACGCCCTCAAGAAGCGGCTACACGACGCTGCTAACTCAAAAGGGGGCAAGTGGATCAAGGAACTACCCAACGCACTCTGGGGGCTGCGGACTCAACCATCCAAGCCAACGGGGCAATCCCCCTACTTCCTGGTCTACGGCTCTGAAGCCATCCTCCCTGCCGACGTCATATGGAACTCGCCAGCAGTGGAGCACTACGACGAAGGCGTCTCGGAAGACGACGGACGAGTTGATATCGACGGCCTCGAAGAAGCTCGGCTGCGCCGCCCTCGTCCAATCGGCAAGGTACCCGGAGGGTATCCGACGCTACCACGATCGCAACGTCAAGGAACGCTCCTTCAACGTTGGGGATCTTGTCCTCCGTCGTATCCGAACACGGAAGGACTTCACAAGCTCAGCTCCCCCTGGGAAGGCCCCTTCACCGTGGCTAAGGTGACCGGGCCAGGCTCCTACCGCCTCCAAACACTTGAAGGCGAAGAAGTCAACAACTCGTGGAACGTCGACCAACTCTGTCGATTCTACGCCTAGTCTGTTCGACTACCCCGGGGTTCAAGTCTACACGACTACTTCAACACCCCTTGCCGCAAGCGACCCCACGGGTCCTGGCTCCAAGTCTCCGGACTACTCTCCTCCAGGTCCAGCCCGTGCGGCTACTTACGGACCCTGGGCTGCGACGAGCATCAAGGACTCTAGCAGCGGTCTATCAAGAGACCACACTCCAAGATCCAGCCCCACGGCTACCTACGGATCTGCGGTCCAGCCTACACGGCTACCTACGGATCACCCACTGTAAGCGGCCACCCGCTCCAGTACTACTCAGCTATAAGCGGCCTTCGGGTCCAGGCGACTACTTGTAATTACGGCCCTGGCCACCCAGGTGTACTTCTTCAGTAATAAAGTTTGATTATTCATCAACTTCTTTACTGTCTACTCCTTGCGACGGGACTACTAAGCCGAGTACTACTACTCGCACCTACTCCACGATGGGCGCTCCGCACTGCGAGATCGCGGCTACGAGTACTCATTGATGGAACATCACATTTCATTGATATATGAAAAAAGTTCATTACAAGCTTGTTTCCTATGCGGCTACGGCTACTAGCTATCTATGCGGGGCTACCGGAGGTTCAACTTATCGGCTACCGCTCCGCGATGGGAGCCATCCGCTCCGGTAACTGCGCGCTCGCTCATCCGAGCGGTTGGCGGCTACCCCGCCGGCGACTACCTCCACCGGGGCCTTTGGGAAGTACGACTTCATGAAGGCCGCACTGCTTCGGGATTGACTTGGCCATGTGCTTCACGTAGGCGGCCGGCCCGACTTGGCGCCTCACGAAGTCGATCCGCCAACGGAGCAATCTTGGGGCCGCTTGGGTGCGGCACCGGGGAGCCTCGCGATCGGGAGGGCAGCCTCTTCAAGGTCCTTCGGCTGGGCCCGGAGCGCCTCACAGTCCTCGTTCAACTTCTGCAAGGATTTGTAGCAGTTGACAAGATCCCGGTCAGAAGCAATTCGCAACTCCATGTGCTTCTCGCACTCGAAGGCCAACTCCTTGTAGTCGAGTTCAAGTACCTGGCGAGCTTCCTGCTCCCGGTAGAAGAGATTCTTCATGCTGATCTCCGAGCCTTTCAGTCGCTCCACCTGGCCTTCGAGCTCTGCAGCACCGGAACACAAAAACGGGTCAGAGCTTGATGACTCCCAACAAGTACCCGACAAGTCAAGAGACATACCTTTATTCTTGTTGCGGAGACCCTTGTTCTTCCGCACCAGCTCGTCGCTCTTCGCCTGCAAGTCCATCACATCGTTGTGGTACTTGGCGAAGGCGGCGTCAAGCTTCGACTGCATGGCGGCCGCATGTTTCCTCGACTTCATGAGCTGTTCCTCCAGGGCTTCAGCTCGCAGTACTGTGTCGCCGTAGCCTTGCAGTAGATTCGACTTCTCGCGGGATCGTTCCGCGACGTCCTACACAAGACAAGTACAAGTCAAGCAGAGTACTCAACGCAAAGGATTGACTACTCGGGAGGCGACGGCTACGTACCTTCATCCACTGTTCGGCACGCCGCATCGCCTCCAAGTGCTGCGCCAACACCGCCGGTTCGACGAGATCGTCGGCAAGCAGCTCGATCCCGCCACGGCTACTTGTTGTAGCCTCCGCCATTGGCGCCGAGCGGATAGGCTCCGCGTCTTGGATCTCCGGTGATCGGATCGCCACCTCCGGGGGCAACCCCTGGCGACGTGGTAGCCGCCTCTCCCTCGGCGGACTTCTCGACGGTTTCCCCCATGGGCTCGGGGGCTTCTACCGCGGCCTGCGGGGCTTCGGTGTCAACTCCTCGCATGGGCACCCCCTGCGGGGATGTCACCCCTTCGGCCCTTTGTCGGCGAGGAGCGCGCGCATCGCATCTACGACTACTCTTTTTGGGGCTCTATAGCTTCGGGAGGAGTACTCACCTTCGACTACGACCGCCTGCGGCGGCGGCGCTCGGCGGTCGGGGGGCTCGGTCGCGGCTTGGGCCTCGGGAGCGGGCTCCTCGACGGGCGGCGCGGCCTTCTCTCCTCCCGCCGCCGCGGGCTCCTCCCCGTCCCCGGCTCAAGTCCGTGGATTTTACGCACAAGTATCCACGGAGGATCGTCGGACAAGATCGACTACTCTAATGAGTACTCCGAAGAAAGCGTGGTACTTACAAGCTCGGCCGGGACGATAGTCACGGCGGGAGCACCGAGGATGCGGCGATATCGACCGGTCCACCCTCGGCGGGCGTTTCTTCCTCCGCCTCTCCGACTACCGCCTCCTCCACGGCGGCGGCGGCCGGCGCGCGGGGTTTTACGCGCTCCGGCGGCTTCCACCTCTTCAACGGCGGCGGCCGCGGGTACTCTGCTCCCCTTCGGGGGGGGGGCGGCGCCCCGGGCTGCGCCGAGAAGTTCCTCGACGGTGGGGGCCGGACTTCGGCTTCCCGGCGGGTTCCCCCACGCGTGGGCCACGTGCCCTCATCGCCCTCCTCCACGGGCTGCGGTGGCGGCCTCTCCGCACACAAGGACGGCTACTCGTCGGCACCGTACTCGATCAGCGGGTACTCAACTACTTTGCTCAAGATGACTTACCTGCGGAGGCGTGGTCTGCGAGATCTTCATCTTCTTGGCTACCCGCTTCTTGGCGGGGGTTGCGCGGCTTCCTCGGCGGCGCGGCAAGGCTAGCCTCCGGGCTGGCGGAGGGTCTTGGATGAGAGGTACATGAGGCAAGCTCGGACGGCTAAACCTCGACCGCGGTGGAAGCGGTCTGCGGCGTCTCCTCGTCTTCCTCGTCATCGGAGGTATCCTCCACGATGACGGGATCGTCGTCGTCTCCGACTACTCGGCGCTCCTTCACCTTCTCCACCGTTGGAATCTCAATTCCGCTCGGTGGTGGCTGCGGCTCGGAGACAAACCGCTTCACATCATCTGCGCAAAAGACACAAAGGCGTCGGCAACTCCGCTACAAGTGCCTACTACTCGACGGGGCGGGTACGGCTACTTACCTCGTTGGGCGGGCGCGCGGCGGAGTACTCTTCGACAGGGCACGCCGTGTACTCCGGCATGTCCTTGAAGATCCTCGACAACCTCTCGATGATGTCGTTGTCCTCTATTTCGCCCCCCGGCATCCGCGACGTGTCGTCGTCGCCGGTGTACTCGAAGCCCATCGTATCCCGCGGCGCCGGCGGCCGGATGCGGCGCTTCATGAAAGCGAAGGCCACATGTTCGGCCCTCGGTCACCGCATCTCGCGGGGTCTTGATGCGTGCCGGCAACTCGGGAGGCCGGATCCCCTCTTGCATGGTGGGTTCCGTGTTCCACCACTCTTGGTGCTTGGGCTGCCGTCCGCTCGGCTTCGGCGGCTCGGAATGGTGGTTCGTGGTGTAGAACCACCTCGTCTTCCGGTCCGTGTTGGAGTCCACGAGCTTGTACGCCGAGTGCGCTCGGCGGCATCTTCCCTCAAGCGGATCCCGGCCCCTCCGACTACTGCGGGGTTGGAGGCGGGGGCTGCGGCTTCACGCGGAAGAATTTCCGGAAGAGAACCCGGTGTGGCTTGATCCCCAAGAATGCTTCGCGAGAAATGGACGAAGACGGAGAAGTGTGGAATATTCCGTTGGGGTTCAAGTTGAGGTACTCGATGCCATAGTACACGAGAAGCCCCTTGAAGAAATCGCTCGGCGGGAGCGCAAGCCCGCGCTCACGAAGCGCGAGAACATCGGGATCTCGTCTTGCGCTTTCTCCATTGGATAGGGATCTCTGCGGCGGATCTCCACATATCGATCTCCTTCTCCCTGATGAACCCGCTGTTCAACAGGGTCAGCAAGTCTTCGGTCTTCACCTTCGACTTTTTCCACTCGCGGCTCGGGTCAGCGCGCGGTGGAGATGTGGGCGGCGCCGCTCCGGTGCCGGCCGCGGCAGCCTCTGCATGGCTCCTCTTCTTCTCGCCGGCCTTCGACGTCTTCGACGGGGACGGCTTCATCCTCCAAGAACAGGGAGTCTTCACTCGCATCCGCTCGGGGGCTACCCTACAGCTTTCGGGTGGCGATGTGCTCGGATCTACTACGGCGGCGGCGCTCGCTGGGGTGGATCTACTTCAAGATTCAAGTGGCGAATGACTGCGGCTCACTTGGGTGAAAAACCCTAAGGGTTTCGGCTTGTATTTATAAGCCAAAACGCCTCCATAACGGGCGGCTGAATAAGTCCACGCGTGGCTGACTCAGCGGCTGCGCGTGACTCTTCGCATTCCACTAGTCGACGCGCCTCATCTCGGGGGCTCGGCTACTTCTACTCGACTACCTGGGACGCGGCTAGTCTCAAGAGCATCTCAGGACACATTCTCCAAAGAAGACCCTTCAATTCGAGAGGAAGTACTCGACTCAAGGCTCGGGGGCTCCGTGCCACGTGTCCTTCGGTTTTTTCTCTCCGGATTTTTTGGGATTTTCTCGCCAAGACTTCGGATAGGACCTCGGCCCGAGCCGCGGCTCGAGGCTCGGGGGCTACTCCACGTGGATTGCGGATCTGCAAATCGCATCCTCTTGACGGCTCCGGCTTCAAGACAAGGCAGGCATTTTTGAAGACTTTCGAAGGCGATTTCAAGGACGCTTGGGACTACTCGAGAAGACTTCAAGATTGCTCAAACATCGGTGGAGTACATTCCGGCCTCGGGATGCTTCGACTACTCTTGAGGACTTTTGACTTGTAGTACTCGGGGACGCTTGAGGACTACTTGTTAAGGCCCTCAAGACTACTTGAAGCTATCCTTCTCGACTACAAAGTACTCGGGGGCTTGTCGTATGGACCTCCACGGGCCCACTACCTCGGTGGGTACCGGGACCGGCGCTCGGTGGGCCACTCGGGACTACCGGCTTGCGCTACACGGCATGCGAAGGCGTGGAGCACAAGGACAGCAAAGGAGTAGTACTCGGTTAGGACTCTGTACATGTTCCGCACTGTGTAGAGGTCTCCTAGACGTACTCGACTAGTACTCCGCCCTACTCCGACTTGTAACCCCGCCTCCCGGACTATATAAGGCGAGGCAGGGACCGATCTCTAGCATCGCATCTCAATCCCCTACAACCCACGGCGCACTATTGCACCATCTTGTAATCGTGCCCTATCAATCCGAGCTACGCGGCATACGGGACGTAGGGTATTACGCACCTCGCGGCCCGAACCTGTCTAAATTGTGTGTCGCGTGCCTCTTCCTTCGAGTTACCGATCTCGGCGAGTCACATTCATCTACTTCGGGTACTCCCGCAGTAGGTTGCCGGTCCAAAACACCGACAGTACCTCTCATACCTAGCTGTCATGCTGCCGAAATTTTGAAAAGCTTGTTCACTTGTTGTACCTTGTGCTAGACTTATTAAACTAGTTTGTTTAAAACAGTTGCTCCTTAGCCAGTCTAGCTTGTAGTTGCAAGTTTCGATCCTAGCTTCTTTTGGTTTGGTTTACACTTCCCTAGGCACATCTAGGTTTTGTATCCATCCACCTTGTTTTCCTTGTTAATCTCAACCTTGAAAGCCTAAAGTGTGTAATAGAACTTTTGCATTAGCTGGGAAACTTGGGGAAAATTTTTAGGGTTCTGGATTTTTGGTTATGAATTTTTATTCACAGCTGCCAGGACTTAAGCATTTGACATGCCGTTCTCTTTGAGACCTGACATGTGTTACATTTTTGTATAGATGGCTTTCCCCGTGTTTCACGAGTTCAACGCTGACGGTACGATCCGTACCAACGAGTTGCACTGGGAGGGTTTTCCACGCCTTCCGTGGGAAGCACACCGTGTCGCAGGCTACCTCACACCTCCGACTTATGAGGTGTCCGAGTTCGAGCGCTATGGTGTTTCCCGTTGCAAAGTGATTGTCACTGTTCTACCACACCCGGACCACGCCGACTAGTTCGACTTGAGTTTTATCTACTAGGGATTTATCACCCACGAGGCTGTTGAGTCAGCAGCCCTCAGAGTGCTGAAGGACTTTTGTGATCACAACCCCACTGTGGTAGCTCTCTCTCCGTTCGGGCTGTTCCCTGCTGTGAGTCCTCACGACCCGGCATGGTTGGACCGTATGGATCACCTATGGGAGCTGTTGACACTAGCAGAGCTGTTGGATGTCACTCAGACGCTAGCTCGCTGTCTGAACGTGGTTTTCACACTTCAGGAGCTGCGCTATAATACCGCAGCGGTTATTGGGCAGCATTTGGATGCATCTAGGAGAGATTGGCAGCAGCTAATAGCAGCACATCAGCAGCTGAACTTTACCCTTACTCAGATGCAACAGGAGAATGACAGGCTACGTGCTAGGAGATTCCAGTTAGAGCTAGAGAGAGGCGACCGCCTACAGAGGATTGTAGATCTGGAGGCAGAGAACCATACCCTAGAGGAGAATGCCGATGCGTATGAGATTGAGAGGTTGACGCTACTTCAGAACATTGCTGATATGCAGCAGCATGTGGATGAGGCCGAGGTACAGGTGGTAGCCTTGCAGGCTATAGTGGTCTTACGACCACGCCTCCCGGTACGAGGGCACACCGGAGGAGCGAGCGGGGATGCATGCGGGTGCCGGATCAGACAAGCTAGACAGGACCACCGTTGCCGACTCCCCCAGCTTCGCCTACGGACAGTGGTGCTTCAGTGGGCAACTAGGTTGCCGGCATGCAAGAATAAGAAGGATGTCAATCCTATGGTGTTGTCTTCGAGATGTTGGAGTAGTTAACTTTTAGCACATCTTCGTGCCGAGTAACTGCTTGTAACCTTGTCGTGTTGTGGTGTTTTCAAATTCAAGTGTTGTAATGTCCGTGGACCTTGTTCCATCTTGTTGTAATAATAAATGCTTGAGCATGTGTGTTTCAATTGAAATTCGCTTGTTCACCCAGAAGTTGAAATTGAAATTTCATTGCGTATAATTGTCGAATTCTCGAATAAATCGTTGCAATGACCGCGCTGGTCAAAGCTTGCATTTCACGAAAGCATTAGTAAACCAAAGCATTTCTAGGGGCATCACTCGTTTGCCCAACGATTAAGTGCTCGTTCGTATACCACCTTCGTTGGTACCCAAAGTGACAATAATTGTCCGAGAGCGAATGTTGGCTCATGTTATTCGAGTGATCGCATTCCTAACTGTGTTAAAGAACGATTCTATGAATCCTTGCTGCCTGTGTGATGCTTTTCGACTGTTGCTGTCCTCATCATATAAATGCTAATGAGTTGTGGTTATGTGTGATCATACTTGTCATCATTTTGGAGTAAGCTTTTGATTATGTAACTAATAAGGCTCGCATTCCAGATGGTGGGAACCACGCGTAGCTCACCCAACGGGTTCGGAGCGAACGGTAGCGGTGACTTGCCGCCACCACCACCCATGACGCCATCGGAGGCCTTCATGGCCACCCAAACCGAGGTGCTGCGCCAGATCCTGTAGACGCAACAGCGGATCGCCCAGCAGATGAACCGAGGGCCACCACACGGGGCCAACCACGAGGGGCCTAATCAGGTCACCACGTACGCTCAGTTCATCGCAATGAAGCCGCCGACCTTCACTAAAGCGGAAGACCCCTGGAAGCTGAGGCTTGGATCAAGGCCATAGAGGCAAAATTCTCTACCTTTGTGCTGCCTTGCTCCGAGGAGAACAAAGCTAACTTCGCAGCTCTGCAACTGCGGGGAGAAGCTTTGATGTGGTGGGACCATTTCAAGTCGATGCAGCGAGGGCACGCTGTAACTTGGGATGAGTTTACGCAAGCCTTCAAGGTTCACCACATTCCCAAGGAACTTATGGATAGGAAAATGAGGGAGTTGTTGGCCCTCATGCAGGGATCCGACACGGTGTACCGCTACGCCTAGAAGTTTAACAGCTTGTGCCAGTATGGTGGGCATCACGTTGACACTGATGCAAAGAAGATGGAGAGATTCCGTGACGGGCTAGATGGCAAGTTGTACGAGCAGCTGAACCTGCTCGAGCCCGCAAACTTCCATAAGCTAGTGAACAAGGCTATCTCCCAAGAGGATGCTATGAAGAAGGCCCACGGGGACAAAAAGAGGATGTCTGGTTTTGCTCCGGGCAGCGGAACTGGTAAAAAGTTTCGCTTTGTGAAGAAGAACGTTCCAAGCCCATCCCAGCCATCTTCAACTGGACGCTGGACAATGAAGCCATCCCAGAGAAAACCCACAGGGAACTTCCAGTTCCGCAATGTTCAGCAGCAAGCTCCAAAGCCTAATGCACCTCCTCGCAATGTTGGTGATCGTCGTTGCTACAACTGTGGTCAGCCGGGCATTACATCAGTGAGTGTCCCAAGCCCAGGCAGATCAAGCCCAACCTGCAAACTCAAGGTGCAGGAAACAAGCCTACCACTCCGGCTAAGAAGCCTATGGTGCAAGTACGCCAAGGCAAGCTGAACTTCACCTCCATGAGTGATATCCCAGAGGGAGCTTCAGTGCTCACGGGTAAATTCTCTATCAACAACACTCCTGTTAAGATTTTATTTGATTCGGGAGCCACCCATAGTTTCATAAGTGAGAATCTACTAGGCAAATTGGGTCTAAAAGGAATGCAAACCAAATCGGCCTATAAAATTACCACACCAGGTGGAAACATCACTTCTCACCTAGTAACTTTTGGGGTTCCTTTAAGATTAGGGAGTAAGGTTATTCGATCTAATCTCATAACCATTAAATTGCGAAGCATGGATGTTATCTTGGGTATGGAATGGATGACCCAGCATAAGGTGATTCTAGATATATCAGATAGCGTCATAGAGATCAATTCTCCTATGGTCGGGCACACTACCTTGTACCTACCTTTCAAGGACGGTACCGATTCTTGTGCCTATGTGACCATTATCCCCCCTCTTGATGAAATTCCAGTAGTGTGTGAGTATCCGGATGTCTTTCCTGATGAGTTGTCTGGTATGCCACCAGACAGAGATGTCGAGTTTGTGATCGAACTCCAACCAGGTACCGCACCCATCTCCAAAAGACCTTATCGTATGCCACCCAAAGAATTAGCCGAGCTGAAAACTCAACTCCAGGAACTACTAGATAAGGGTTACATTCACCCGAGCTCTTCTCCTTGGGGTTGTCCCGCTCTTTTCGTCAAAAAGAAAGATGGTAGCTTGAGAATATGTGTGGATTACAGACCGCTCAATGCAGTCACCATCAAGAACAAATACCCTCTTCCTCAAATCGATGTTCTTTTTGACCAATTGGTTGGAGCCAAAGTCTTCTCTAAGATTGACCTTCGTTCTGGTTATCATCAAATCAAAATTGGACCTTGTGACATTCCTAAAACCGCTTTCTCTAATCGTTATGGTCTTTACGAGTTCTTGGTAATGTCTTTTGGTCTCACGAATGCCCCAGCCTACTTCATGTACCTCATGAACTCTGTGTTCATGACGGAGCTCGATCAATTTGTCGTGGTCTTTATCGATGATATTCTCATCTATTCCAAAAGCGAGAAAGAACATGCCAGACACCTCCGAGTGGTCCTTCAACGTCTGCGAGATCATAAGTTGTATGCTAAGTTCTCCAAATGTGAATTCTGGTTGAAGAGTGTGAAATTCTTAGGGCACACCATTTCCCATGATGGTATTTGAGGACCATGTGTGGTTCGAGGACCGGTGGACGGTCGCTTCCTTGTGTGATGAGTGATTGACAACATTGTGTGGACTGATTCTTGGCTAAGTATTGCAGGTGCAGGTTGCGGCTTGACTCGTGTTGGTGTAGGTGAAGAACAAGCGCGAAAGGTCGTTGCCGGTGAGGCCTCCTGGTGTGGAGAAGACAAGTAGGCTTCGTTCGAGGGACCCGGTGGCCAGTGGGGTCAAGTGCGGGCCGCATGGTGGCATGAACAGCAAGATGAAGTCGTGGACGGTTTCTTGGTAGAGCCTCAAAACCAAGGTCGAGCCGGGACTACGTGGGAGCCGAGTCATGAGTGGAGATTGGCGGAGGCTACACCGAGTTCGCGGGGTTTGCAGTGGTTCACCGAGAAAACCACTAGGTTACTCGGTTGAGCCGAAAACCAAGGGTGAAGACTCGACGAGGGGGAGGTGCGGCCACCCAGGCCGGTTCAACCGCCCAGGAGGGGCGGTCAGACCGCCGGGGCCGGTCGGATTTCCCGGGCCGGTCGGATCTCCCGGGCCGGTCTAACCGCCGCCCGGGGGGCGGTCGGCCGCCACGGCCGCCGGCGCCGAGATGCTTCGAAGCGGAGGACACGCGTCGGGATCACAAGGCTTGCGTCGAGGCTAAGCAGGTTGCGGTCGCCAGGCATCCGTCCGATGGTGAAGACATGAAGACTTCCAAATCCGCCCTCAAGGGGCATGTATCCCTAGTTATTAGTGAAGGGTAGTTTAGTCTTTTGGGTGCCTCCATATATACTCATTGAATGAGTGGATGGCAGCCAACTCTTGGAACCCTAGCTCATTTGTTTTTCCATTTTCGTTCTCCATTTTCCTTAGGATTTTAGAGGACTAGCTTGAGAGCTTCATGTGAGATCTAGAGAGAGGGATGGATGTTTGGGTGGCAAGCTAGACCTTGTACGAACCTTTCCTGGTATGTATAGAAGGTTCGGCATTGTTCATCATGGTGGTTTTTCCGTCTCTTTTGTGGTGATTTTCGGAGCTCTTTGTTGGCGGTGTTTTGAGGACGATTTCTTGGGGTTTTTGGTGGGTGTCATGTATGAGGTTCTTGTGCCTCTTTGGCTGGTGACTTTGCCCCCAAATCTCCTTTGAATCAGACTCGATTTGGTGGTTTCTCGAGTTGGGCGAGTTCTTGAATTAGAGAAGCGATTTCTTCGATTCCTCTTGATTGTGAGCGTTTCGAGTCGATTCCTTTAAGGTAGATGATGAGGACACTGATGAGGACATCACCAGTACATCTACACCAGCAGCACCTTCACTCCAGGCACCACCTTCAGGGCCAATCACTCGGGCTCGTGCAAAAAAGTTGAACTACGTCATGGTGCTAAAGAATGAAGGATATGTGGCTGGATTCGGACTGCGCACGAACGTCAACTTGTGAAGGTCACCACGGCTTCATCCGGACTCCGTTTTGGGTGATCAAGTACTCGATGGAAAGCTTATCAAGTCTACGTTTAGATGGGTCCGGAATCACTGTCATATCTTCACCGAGGCGGCCGCAATCGTTGTTTTGATTCAGACTGTTTTTCTGTCTAAGGTGCTGCGTCACCTTATTTTGGCCCAACGGGCCGTGTATCGTGTCGGGCCTTAAGCCCATGTTGTGGCCGACCCCTGGTCGCCCACAACCCTAGGAGGACGTCCTCCTAGCTCATATATTCAGTAGCCGCCGCCACATTAGGGTTTGAGTTTTGTTTTACATCTAGCTTTAGCTACACCAGAACACGCACAAATACGTGCTGTCCTCGTGATTCGAACTCCACTTTCGAGTGATATTAAGATTGCTCGCATCGGATTCTTGTTCGTTCTTCGATTGCGCACAGGAATTGATCTTCGTGATCAGGCTGATCTTGCGCCGGCAAGGTCGGTAACCATCGGGAGTTGATTCAGTGATTGCATTGGCGCTTCGAGTCTCGCTCGTCGTAGTCAGATCGTGAGGGTCGTCTCCCACCAGATCGAAGCTATCTCCACTCACCGAAAGATCGGGCACTCCGCCTCTATCAGTAGAGGTTGCCCAGGAGGTAACCCAGCTATTCCCGAAGTTTTGCTGCAATCCGTGAATTGATTCGGGGGATCGGGCGCGAGGAAGTTGAGGTTTGACCCGCGGGTTCGTTTTCTGGAAGGGGCGGTCTAACCGCCTGCAGGGGCGGTCTAACCGCCCTGGGTGTTTCCAGGTCGAAGTTTTGTTTCGCCGGATTTTTCTCTGTGAGTTTGTTCTCCTAGATCAGAGGAGTGCTTGGGTGAAATTTGGGGTCATTCTCGTGCTATTTGCTAGGAGTTCTTGGTTGGAGTTCGTTGCTGGGTACAGGAGGTTAGACCGCCCCTGGTAGCCGGTCTAACCGCCCCTAGGCCCCTAGGTGGAGTTTTGGTTTTCGCCAAGATTTTCTGGTAGCTAGCATGGCCTTGACCAGAGATCTTTGTTGGTGAAACCGTGGTGAGTTTTGGTGCTCGGAAGAGGCGTTTTGGAGGATCTCTTTGTTACCAGGTGGAGGCGGTCTAACCGCCCCCTATACCCGATCTAACCGCCCCCCTCTGGTTAGCCGGCTTTCGAGTTGTTTCCGCTGTCGTTGCTGCGTGTGTGTAGTGGTTGCTGGTAGAGTTTGTTCCTAGGAGCAGTAGCACTCCAGGGGCTACGTGGTTTTGGCAAACGGAAGGTAGAAGTGCGGAGCGTGTGATTTCGGGGGTTCGACCGAGCTAGTTCGTCTTGTCGGAGTTTCGATCTCCCTCGAGAAGAATTTTTATCGGCTCCCATTCACTCCCTCCCCCTCTCTGGTCGCCTAATCGGTCCTTGTTGACTCTAACCAGTCTATGATCCAAAGATGGCGTACCAGGAACGAGGTTCGGGTCCTCCACATTTCGATGGCAAGAACTACCAGATGTGGAGTAAGCGGATGGGTGCGTTCCTCCGCGGAAGGGTCAGATCCTTTGGGATGTCACGGTGGACACAGGCTATGTCCAGCTGATGGACTTCCTCGCTCCAGGATCGAGGGACAGATTCGACGCCAACAATAAGGCGGTCGACTACTTGATTCGTGCTTTGTGTCAGCCTGATTTCGATCGGGTGCACACCAAGCACTTGGCTTGTAGAATTTGGACGGTGTTGAAGGAGGCTCATGTTGGGAATGCCTAGGTTCAGGCACGGATGTATGTGACCTACCGGAGAGAGTACGAGAACTTCACTTATCTCCCCGGTGAGTCCATCGATGCCTTGTTTCAGAGGTTCAAGGTGGTTGTGAACAACATGAGGGCCAATGTGGACGTGCTCCCGTACGATGATCATGATAGAGCGATCAAGCTCTTACACTCTTTGGATCGTACGATATGGGGCGAAAAGTTCGAGGCCATTGTGGAGTCAGAGAAGTATGACACTCTGACCGTGAACGAGCTGTTCTCGAAGCTCAAGTCGGCTGAGGTGGATAGGGGCATGAATGCCAAGCTCGAGGGTCCGACTGATTCCCATAGTCTTGCCCTCGTTGGTGGTTCGAAGGGAAAGGCTAACAGTAACCCATCCACCAGGATGTTCTCTTTTTCCTCTTTGATGTCTATGCCAGATGAGGAGTTTGATGACCTTGGAGAGGACGAGCGGCGGCGTTGACGATGAGGTTCGAGAGGCCGCACGAGAGCCGGGTGAACATGAGGAGGAACACGAGGACGTGCTTCCGGTGCGGCAAGCGGGACACTTCATCGCCGGCCACTGGGAGAAGATCGAGAGCAAGGACGGCTACAAGCACAAGCCGAGGAATGATGGCAAGTACCGGTCGAGGCGCGACCACAAGAGCAAGCACAAGAACAAGTACAAGGACGAGCGACGATCGAGGAAGAAGGAGAGTCGAGGCAAGGCCCGAGCGATGTCGACTCCAGTTCCACGTACTCCACCTCGAGCTCGAGCAGCAGTGAGGATGAAGGTGATCGTCGCAAGAACAAGAAGTCGTCCAAGAACACGAGCGGGGCCGAGGCGCCCGCGAGAGACGGCCGCGGCATGGCGGCGAGCTCCGGCAGCAAGAAGAGCACACAGAGCGACTCGGACTCTGTGTCCGGCGACGAGGTGCGTGATGAACTTCCCTTCTTGCGCCAGGAGAATGAAAGGCTTGGCACTTTGCTCGATAATCGTGATGACATGCTTAGAGAGGCCAAGAAAATGAGAAAAGAGCTTAGGGCTTCACTCGAGGATGCTAGGACTAGAGTGGCTGAGCTAGAGACACAGGTGCTTGATAGCAAGCTTGAAATTGATTCCCTTAAGGCTAGCCTGTTGTTTCGGATGAGAATGATTGTCTTGATTGCTCCATATTTCTTGCTGATCTTGCTTTGTTTAAGGAGAAGCATGCCTCCAAGTGTAAGGAACTAGATGTGTTTAGGGTTGAAGTGGCTGAGCTTAAGTCTAGACCTGCTTTGCTAGGTGCTTGCACTTCTTGCCCTGTTTTGCATGCTAAGATTGATGAGATGCATGCATACACTAGTTCTTTTGAGGCTAAATTGAAGGAACCCATGCCTACATCATGCTCTACCTGTGAAATGCATGCTTTGAAAAAATTGGAACTTGCACATTATGTTGATCGTTTGCAGGATGAGAATGATGACTTGAGGAAGTTGATGGGTTGGTTGTCTGGTCATGAGCCTTAGTTGAGGATGATGATCGAGGCATTTAAGAGGCAGGATGGTGAGGGACTTGGGGCAAACAAGGTTGGTGAGGGAAGTGGAGAGAATATCCCAGAGCCACCAAAAACCCACCACATCCCTCCAAAACCCAACCATCTTAGGAACCGACTAGACACAACCCCAGCTCCACCCATATTTCCTACACCCACAAATGATCTCCGAAGGCCTATCAAGTTTGTGAGCACTTCCGGGAAAGTGTTCTTTGGGAAAGTGAGTGATAAAGCTAGTGAGGAGAAATCGGTGGAGGAATTGAGTGGAGAGAAACCAAGTGAGCAGCCCCAATCCAAGCCTAAGCCGAAGCTTGTGAGGTTCCATCGTGGCTATTGTGGGAAAGAGGGCCACAAGGATGAGTTTTGCTTCAAGAGGAAGCGAGAAGAGAGGTTGGATAAGGAGTGGGCGAACAAGGATAGGTACAACCCTTCCCATGGTGGACCTAAGCCTCGTATGCCACTGCCCAGGGGTAAAGCTGTGGTGAGAAGTGTTCTGGCATGGGGAGATGCGAGTTCCCGCAGCCGAGGAGCGATTCTGGAGGGCGGTCGGACCGGGCCCGGCTAGGCGGTCGGGCCGGCCCCGCCCCGAGAGGGGGCGGTTAGGCCGGCCGGCTAGGCGGTTTAACCCCCCCCCCCCCCCGAGTGCGGGGCGGAGTGGTTTTCGAGATGGTGAGTCGAGAGGTTTCGGTGTACGGGAGGTGGAGTTCTTTGGTGGTTGGTCTAGAGAGACAGCAGGTGGTCAGTTTGCTAGGCATTCTCCCCCTCGAGTTCACTACGGGGATGGTAGGAGTCGTAGCTTTGAGAAGGAGAGGAGGGGCGATCCACGGGTTGTCTTCCATGGTTTTGGTCCTCCTCCAGCTAGTGAGGGATGGTTTCCTCGGAGTGGTTACCGAGGTGGTGTTCATGGTGGCAGTTATGGTAGGAAAGATGGTTTGATGTGTGCTAACCCCACTTTCGAGCAAATGGCTCGGCACTGGTTTTACTCTTTTGGTACTAACCCCAGTGCTGAGTCGTTTGTTCGCTCACGTGCTCAGTTTTGAATTTCAGGTGGGAGACTTGAAGAACATTTGGTTGATTGACTCTGGTTGCTCGAGGCATATGACTAGAGACAGGGGGTGGTTCTCAAGTCTCGTCCCGGTGGTGACGAAGAGGTACATCACTTTTGGGGACAATGGGCGTGGGCGAGTGCTTTCAGAAGGTGAGATAAAAGTGAGTGACAAGATCACTCTGAGGCGTGTTGCTCTTGTTCAATCGCTGGGGTACAATTTGCTTTCTGTGTCCTAGTTGTTGGATGAGGGCTTTGAGGTGTTGTTTCGGCCAGGTGGTTCTCGGATTCTGGACTCTCGAGGGGACCTTGTCTGTATGGTCGTTCTCGAGGGTCAGGTGTTTCGTGCTGATTTTTCTCAGTCTTCGGGTGTGGAGCGTTGTTTCTTGGCTGGTTCTTCGAGTGAGTTGTGGAAGTGACATAGGAAGTTGGGTCACTTGAGCTTTGACCTTTTGTGTTGCTTGAGTAAACTCAATTTGGTCCGAGGATTGGCACGGTTGAGGCTTGAGAAAGAGTTGGTTTGTGCGCCATGTAGGCATGCCAAGATGGTAGCCTCTTCTCACCCGCCTCTCACCGATGTGATAACTGAGCGTCCATGCGAGCTGCTCCATATGGACCTTGTTGGCCCATCTCGTGTGCGATCTGCGGGTGGGAAGTGGTATGTCCTTGTTGTGGTGGACGACTATTGTCGGTATGCGTGGGTGTTCTTTCTTGAGGATAAGGGGGAGACGTTTGGTTTTGTTCGATATCTAGTCTTGAGGTTGAGGAACGAGAGGCATAGAGATGCCATACGAGCTATCCGCAGTGATAATGGCTCGGAATTCAGAAACTCTCGTTTTGAGACCTTTTGCCATGACTTGGGTCTGGAGCACCAGTTTTCGAGTCCGTATACGCCTCCCCAGAATGGTGTTGTGGAAAGGAAAAACAGGACCATGTGTGAGATGACTCGGACGATGCTTGATGAGCATAGGACTCCGAGAAGGTATTGGGCTGAGGCGGTGAATACCGCGTGCTATGTGTCGAACAGGATATACCTCAGAGTGCACAAGAAGAAGACATGCTATGAGTTGATGCATGGTCGCATGCCCAAGGTGAGTCACTTCCATGTCTTTGGTTGCAAGTGTTTCATTCTGAAGAAAGGCAGGAAGTTAGATAAGTTTGAGGCTAGGTCTGTCGATCGCATTTTCTTTAATTATGCATCTCATTCTAGAGCATATCGTGTGCTCAATCTTGAAACTAATCAAATCGTGGAGACTTGCGAGGTAACCTTCGACGAGACAGAGCCACGTAGTCAGCTTGTCTTTGAGTGTGCAGGTGATGATGAGCTTGGTGAAGAGATCTTTCAGGAGGAGGAGCATGAGCATGGAGACGATGAGGATGGCGTCGCAGTGCCCCCGGCTGAACATGTACCCACTACTTCGACCACGGTGATGGACGGACCCTCTACTACACCTACGACGACAAATCAAGAACGAGGAGAAGCTGATGTTGAGGGGGAGGTAGCATCGAGGAGAGAACCTCCCTGACGAGTACAAGTGGATCACCCAGCTTCGAGGATCATCGGCGACATGAATGAACGCACTACACAGTCGAGGGTTCGAAACAATTCCCATTTCGCTCATGCTACATTTGTTGCTTCTTTTGAGCCCAAAGACATTTGACACGCACTATCTGATCACAATTGGGTTAATTCGATGCATGAGGAGTTGGAGAACTTTGAGAGGAATTAGGTGTGGGAGTTGGTTGACCCTCCCCCAAGGTGTAAGCCGATTGGTACAAAGTGGGTGTGGAAAAACAAAGAGGGAGAGAAAGGTGAAGTTGTGAGGAACAAGTCGACGCTTGTTGCTCAGGGGTTCAGTCAGAAGGAGGGGATGGACTATGAGGAGACCTTTGCTCCCGTAGCCCGTTTGGAGGCGATTAGGATCCTTCTAGCCTTCTCCGTGGCTAAAGGGTTCAAGTTGCACCAAATGGATGTGAAGAGTGCTTTTCTGAATGGTGTGTTGGAGGAAGAAGTGTATGTGAGGCAACCTCCGAGGTTTGAGAGTGAGAAGTACCCGCACCAGGTGTACAAGTTGAGGAAGGCGTTGTATGGGTTGAAGCAGGCGCCTAGAGCTTGGTATGGTAGGTTGAGGGGGTTCTTGTTTGAGAGAGGTTTTGAGATGGGGAAGGTCGATCAGACCTTGTTTTTGCTGAGGCAGGGCAGAGATATCCTGATTGTGCAGGTGTACGTGGATGATATTATCTTTGGTGGATCATCTAACTCTCTTGTTGCAAGGTTTGTAGATGATATGAGCAGGGAATTTGTGATGAGCATGATGTGCGAGTTGCAGTTCTTCCTTGGGCTACAAATCAAGCAACCAAAGGAAGGAACATTTGTGCACCAGGCTACGTACACCAAGGACATTGTGCGGAAGTTCAAGATGGAGGACTCCAAGGCTATGACGACGCCGATGAGTACGACTACAGCTCTTGATGCGGATGAGGAAGGTGAACATGTGGACCAGAAGGAGTACTGAAGCATGATCTGGTCACTCCTCTACTTGACGGCGACGAGGCCAGACATACAGTTCTCGGTGTGTCTGTGCGCTCGTTTTCAAGCGTCTCCGAGGACTTCGCATCGGCAAGCGGTGAAGCGGATTTTCAGGTACTTGCGTCACACTCCCGACTTCGGCCTTTGGTACTCCGCGTCCTCTTCTTTGGAGCTTCATGGTTTTTCAGACGCGGATTTTGCCGGGTGTCGGTTGGATAGGAAGTCCACTTCTGGGACTTGCCAGTTTTTGGGTTCTTCTTTGGTGTCTTGGTCTTTCCGCAAGCAATCGAGTGTTGCTCAATCCACTACCGAGGTCGAGTATGTTGCCGCTGCTAGTTGTTGCTCTCAGCTCCTTTGGATTTCTTACACCATGAGTGACTTTGGTGAGGAGTATACCCATGTCCCACTTCAATGTGATAGCACCAGTTCCATAAGCGTTGAAAAGAACCCAGTGCACCATTCCAAAACCAAGCACATAGAAGTGAGGTATCATTTTTTGAGAGACAACGTAGATAAAGGAAAGATAGCTTTGATCCATGTACCCACACATGACCAACTAGCCGATATTTTCAGCAAACCCCTAGATCAAGCAACTTTCACTCGTTTGCGGGGGGAACTTGGTGTGTGTTTGATTTCTTGAGTTGGGTGTGTGGGAGCTTCTTTGTAGCATATGTATAGTTTCCTTTGTGCATTTCTTGCATTTGGCATGGCATATGTAACATGATGTATAGGCATCCTTGTATCTTAGATTGCATGCATTTTGTATCATATGCATCTTGTTGGAAAAGCTTCTCTCATATACATTGTTCACCATGATATGCTATATATGATCTTGTGAGCTAGTTTGGTATGCTATGGTTAGTTTGGCTTAGCTCTTGATGATCTTGTTGAGTGATCCATGGTTGATGGCAATTTTTTTTGAAAAATGCCTCATATATGCTCTCTCTCATGTGTAAATGCCTTTATATGATCTTGACATGTTTTCGTGGCTTTGCTATGCTTAATTTGTGGGTGGATAACTAGTTTATTGATCATATGGGGCCAAAGGCTCATTTGCCATCATGAATGTTTAGCCCTCTTGCTTTATCTTATGGAGGGGCATAAGTTCCTTTTTGTTGCAAAGACATTTCATGTACCATCTATAAATCTGAAAATAAAATGAAAAATGCTTGGAAAATATGTTCTCATGTCATATGTGCTGAATTTAATTTGCTTTGGGTGCTAAACCGTTGCATGATTCCTACCAATGAGAAGTCTCATACATAGAAGTAGGCACATGACTCGGTGGCTTTAACATGACATGAGGTGCTTGTAGGTGTTTGTGATGGTCTTATGATTAGAATGGCTGTCCTAGCATGAAGTTTGTGTGGCTTTGCCATTTTGACATGTTTTGCTCATGTTTAGGTTTTTGCTTGTGAGAGAGTAACTTTTCGCAAAATTACTCAAATCCTTTTTAGCCCTGTCCAATGGTTGTGAAACTTGGTGATCACGTAGTTAAGGTCATTACGAACCTGTAGAGTATCTAACTTGCTCATTTGGACTTGTGTAGCTCCTTGTGATGAATTTTGTATATTCGAGAAGCTATATGTTGAAAGTTTTTGCATTTTTCCTTGATTCATGCATTGTCAACAAGGGGAGAAGTTTATGCATGCTTTGAGCACCTGGGAGTGTTTGGAAGGTGTTCCATTTGGTTTGGGCAATTTTTGAGCAGTTTGGTGTATGGCCAGTCACATGGGACGGTCTAACCGCCCCTAGGCGGTCAGATAGGGTGCAGGCGGTCTAACTACCCTGTACAGGCGGTCTAACCGCCCTAAGCAGAGTGAGCAGGGTTTTTGCTCTTGGCTGCATTCCCGTTTTGCATTGCTGCATTTGTTCAGGGGGAGTGTGCTTTGGCTCAGGGGGAGCATGCATATGTGCAGGGGGAGCTCTTTGTGGTGTTCGAGCTTTGCTTTGGTGGTTTGTGCTCTTTGCTTGAGCTTTGTTTTGTCTCGGATGTGTCCAGCCGTTGCCCTTGCCTAAGGGGTCCGAGACTTGTCTTCTTCAAGTGATCTTGCTCTTTGCCTTTCTTTGGCTTTCAATTGCTTGTTGAGGTTTCTTTTGATTTATTTCTTTTCTTTTTCTTTTCTCTTGAGTTACTTCATGTGAGTGTGTTGTCAATACACTCATCAAGGGAGAGATTGAGGACCATGTGTGGTTCGAGGACCGGTGGTTGGTCGCTTCCTTGTGTGATGAGTGATTGGCAACGTTGTGTGGACTGATTCTTGGCTAAGTATTGCAGGTGCTGGTTGCGGCTTGACTCGTGTTGGTGCAGGTGAAGAACAAGCGCGAAAGGTCGTCGCCGGTGAGGCCTCCAGGTGTGGAGAAGACAAGTAGGCTTCGTTCGTGGGACCCGGTGGCCAGTGGGGTCAAGTGCGGGCCGCATGGTGGCATGAACAGCAAGATGAAGTCGTGGACGGTTTCTTGGTAGAGACTCAAAACCAAGGTCGAGTCGGGACTACGTGGGAGCCGAGTCATGAGTGGAGATTGGCGGAGGCTACACCGAGTTCGCGGGGTTTGCAGTGGTTCACCAGAAAACCACTGGGTTACTCGGTTGAGCCACAAAACCGAGGCCGAAGATTCGACGAGGAGGTGCGGCCATCCAGGCCGGTTCAACCGCCCAGGAGTGGCGGTCAGACCGCCTGGGGCCGGTCAGATCTCCCGGGCCGGTGTAACCGCCCAGGGCGGCGGTCTGACCGCCCTGGCCGCCGGCGCTGAGATGCTTCGAAGTGGAGGACACGCGTCGGGATCGCAAGGCTTGCGTCAAGGCTAAGCAGGTTGCGGTCGCCGGGCATCCGACCGATGGTGAAGACATGAAGACTTCCAAATCCGCCCTCAAGGGGCATGTATCCCTAGTTATTAGTGAAGGGTAGTCTAGTCTTTTGGGTGCCTCCATATATACTCATTGAATGGGTGGATGGCAGCCAACTCTTGGAACCCTAGCTCATTTCTTTTTCCATTTTCGTTCTCCATTTTCCTGAGGATTTTAGAGGACTAGCTTGAGAGCTGCATGTGAGATCTAGAGAGAGGGATGGATGTTTGGGTGGCAAGCTAGACCTTGTACGAACCTTTCATGGTATGTATAGAAGGTTCGGCATTGTTCATCATGGTGGTTTTTCCGTCTCTTGTGGTGATTTTCGGAGCTCTTTGTTGGCGGTGTTTTGAGGACGATTTCTTGGGGTTTTTTGTGGGTGTCACGTATGAGGTTCTTGTGCCTCTTTGGCTGGTGACTTTGCCCCCAAATCTCCTTTGAATCAGACTCGATTTGGTGGTTTCTCGAGTTGGGCGAGTTCTTGATCTAGAGAAGCGATTTGTTCGATTCCTCTTGATTGTGAGCGTTTCGGGTCGATTCCTTTAAGGTAGAGGTTGCCCAGGAGGTAACCCAGCTATTCCCGAAGTTTTGCTGCAATCCGTGGAGTGTTTCGGGAGATCAGGCGCGAGGAAGTTGAGGTTTGACCCGCGGGTTCGTTTTCTGGAAGGGGCGGTCTTACCGCCTGCAGGGGGAGGTCTAACCGCCCTGGGTGTTTCCAGGTCGAAGTTTTGTTTCGCCGAGATTTTCCTCTGTGAGTTTGTTCGCCTTGATCGGAGGAGTGTGCGGGTGAAATTTGGGGTCGTTCTCGTGCTATTTGCTAGGTGTTCTTGGTTGGAGTTCATTGCTGGGTACGGGGAGGTTAGACCGCCCCCGGTAGCCGGTCTAACCGCCCCTAGGCCCCTGGGTGGAGTTTTGGTTTTCGCCAATATTTTACGGTAGCTAGCATGGCCTTGACCGAGAGATCTTTGTTGGTGAAACCGTGGTGAGTTTTGGTGCTCGGAAGAGGCGTTTTGGAGGATCTCTTGGTTACCGAGGTGGAGGCGGTCTAACCGCCCCCTATACCGGTCTAACCGCCCCCCTGCGGTTAGCCGGCTTTCGAGTTGTTTCCGCTGTCGTTGCTGCATGTGTGTAGTGGTTGCTGGTAGAGTTTGTTCCTAGGACCAGTAGCACTCCAGTGGCTACGTGGTTTTGGCGAACGGAAGGTAGAAGTGCGGAGCGTGTGATTTCGGGGATTCGACCGAGCTAGTTCGTCTTGTCGGAGTTTCGATCTCCCTCGAGAAGAATTTTTATCGGCTCCCATTCACTCCCCCCCTCTCTGGTCGCCTAATCGGTCCTTCAGTATCTCCGTATATCCTAGCAAAGTCCAAGAGGTGATGGATTGGAAACCACCCAAATCCGTACATCAAATCCGCAGTTTCCTAGGATTGGCGGGATACTACCGTCGATTCATTCCTGACTTCTCTAGAGTCGCAAAACCTATGACGGAACTACTCAAGAAAGGAGTAAAGTTCGTGTGGAGCGAAGCATGTGAGAAAGCCTTCCACACCTTGAGGCAACATTTAACCTCAGCCCCAGTGCTAGTGCAACCAGATAATTCCAAACCGTTTGAAGTCTTCTGTGACACATCAGGCACGGGTCTCGGCTGTGTCCTCATGCAAGAAGGCTGAGTCATTGCCTATGCCTCATGGGCACTTCGACCTCATGAGCTTAATTATCCTACCCACGATCTTGAGCTAGCTGCTGTTGTCCACGCTCTCAAGATATGGTGGAATTATCTGATGGGTAATCGCTGTAACATCTTCACTGATCACAAGAGTCTCAAATACATCTTTACTCAGTCGGAGTTGAATATGAGGCAGAGAAGATGGCTTGAGTTGATCAAGGATTATGATCTAGAAGTGCACTACCACCCCGGCAAAGCAAATCTTAGCCGCAAAGATCACTACAACCACCTAGAGTCGGAGCCTGTTAGTGAACCATTATGTGAAGAAATGAGAAGGCTCAACTTAGAAGTGGTACCACAAGGTAGTCTTTATGCCCTAACGGCGTAGTCCGATCTTTATGATAGGATTGTCACTGCTCAACGCAATGTTGAAGATATACAAACCATCAAACAGAAATTAGTAGAGGGTGATCCTAAGTATACTTGTTTCCAGAAAGATCACCAGGATGTGGTCTGGTTTGGAAAACGTCTTGTGGTCCCCGTTGATCCAGAAATTAAAAAGATCATTCTAGATGAGGCTCACAAGTCCAAATTTTCTATTCATCCCGGCAGTACCAAGATGTACCAAGATCTGAAACAGAACTTCTGATGGTCCAATATGAAGGTGGATATAGCCAAGTATGTAGCCGAGTGCGATACTTGCCACCAGATGAAAGCAAGCCATTTGAAATCGGCAGGTGTACTCCAACCCCTTTCGATACCCATGTGGAAGTGGGATGATATTAGTATGGATTTCATTGTGGGTTTACCCCTAACAGCTAGAAAGAAAGAGTCTATTTGGGTAATCATAGACTGACTCACCAAGACCGCTCACTTCATTGTCGTGCATACCACTTATTCAGTACAACAATATGCATAGTGGTACATGGATCACATAGTTCGGTTGCACGGAATTCCGAAGACCATAATCTCTGACTGAGGAACTCAGTTTGTCGCTTGTTTCTGCGAGCGATTGCATGAGTGTTTAGGAACCAAGCTAATCCGCAGTTCCAGTTTGAGGACCATGCGTGGTTCAAGGACCGATGGATAGTTGCTTCCTTGTGTGATGAGTGATTGACAACGTTGTGTGGACTAATTCTTGGCTAAGTATTGCAGGTGCAGGTTGCGGCTTGACTCGTATTGGTGCAGGTGAAGAACAAGCGCGAAAGGTCGTTGCCGGTGAGGCCCCCAGGTGTGGAGAAGACAAGTAGGCTTCGTTCGAGGGACCCAGTGGCCAGCAGGGTCAAGTGCGGGCCGCATGGTGGCATGAACAGCAAGATGAAGTCGTGGATGGTTTCTTGGTAGAGCCTCAAAACCAAGGTCGAGCCGGGACTACGTGGGAGCCAAGTCATGAGTGGAGATTGGCGGAGGCTACACTGAGTTTGCGGGGTTTGCTGTGGTTCACCAGAAAACCACTGGGTTACTCAGTTGAGCCACAAAACCGAGGCCGAAGACTCGACGAGGAGGTGTGGCCACCCAGGCCGGTGCAACCGCCAAGGTGGGGCGGTCAGACCGCCTGGGCCGGTCATATTGCCCGGGCTGGTCTAACCGCCCAGGTGGGGCGGTCTGACCGCCCTGGTCGCTGGCGCCGAGATGCTTCGAAGCGGAGGAGACGCGTCAGGATTGCCGGGCATCAGTCCGATGTAGAAAATCTGAAGACTCCTAAATTCGCCCTTGAGGGGCTTGTATCCCTAGTTTTAAGTAAGGGTAGTTTAGTCTTTTGGGTGCCTCCATATATACTCATTGAGTGGATGGATGGCAGCCAACTCTTGGAACCCTAGCTCATTTGTTTTTCCATTTTCGTTCTCTTTTTTCCCTAGTTTTTTGTAGGACTAGCTTGAGAGCTTCATGTGAGATCTAGAGAGAGGGATGGATGTTTGGGTGGCAAGCTAGACCTTGTACGAACCTTCATGGTATGTATAGATGGTTCGGCGTTGTTCCTCAAGGTGGTTCTCCCGTCCTTCTTTGTGTTCATTTTCGGAGCTCTTTGTTGGCGGTGTTTTGAGAACGATTTCTTGGGGTTTTTGGTGGGTGTCACGTATGAGGATCTTGTGCCTCTTTGGCTGGTGACTTTGCCCCCAAATCTCTCTTGAATCGGACTCGATTTGGTGGTTTTTCGAGTTGGGCGAGTTCTTGACCTAGAGAAGCGATTTCTTCGATTCCTCTTGATTGTGAGTGTTTCGGGTCGATTCCTTTGAGGTAGAGGTTGCCCAGGAGGCAACCCAGCTATTCCCGAAGTTTTGCTGCAATCCGTGGAGTGATTCGGGAGATCGGGCGCGAGGAAGTTGAGGTTTGACCCGCGGGTTCATTTTCTGGAAGGGGCGGTCTAACCGCCTGGAGGGCGGTCTAACCGCCCTGGGCTTTCCAGGTCAAGGTTTTGTTTCGCCAGATTTTCATCTGTGAGTTTGTTCGCCTTCATCAAAGGAGCGTCTGGGTGAAATTTCGAGTCGTTCTCGTGCCGTTTGCTAGGTGTTCTTAGTTGGAGTTTGTTGCTTGGTACAGGAGGTTAGACCGCCCCTAGTAGCTGGTCTAACCGCCCCTAGGCCCCTGGGTGGAGTTTTGGTTTTCGCCAAGATTTTCTGGTAGCTAGCATGACCTTGACCAGAGATCTTTTTGTTGGTGATATCGTGGTGCCTTTTAGTGCTCGGAAGAGGTGTTTCGGAGGATTTCTTAGTTGCCTGGTGGAGGCGGTCTAACCGCCCCCTATACCCGGTCTAACCGCCCCCTCTAGACAGCCGGCTTTGGAGTTGTTTCCACTGTCGTGGGTGCGTGTGTGTTGCGGTTGCTGGTAGTGTTTGTTCCTAGGATCAGTAGCACTCCAGTGGCTACGTGGTTTTGGCAAACGGAAGGTAGAACTGCGGAGCGTGTGATTTTGGGGGTTCGACCGAGCGAGTTCATCTTGTCGGAGTTTCAATCTCCCTCGAGAAGAATTTTTATCGGCTCCCATTCACTCCCCCCCCCCTCTCTGGTCACCTAATCGGTCCTTCAAGTGGTATCAGAGCCGGTTCGGGTCTTTATTGACTCTAACCAGTCTAAGATCCAAGGACTGCGTACCAGGAACGGGGTTCGGGTCCTCAAAACATCGATAGCAAGAGCTACCAGTAAGCGGGTGGGTGCGTTCCTGCGCGGAAAGGGTCAGATCCTTTAGGATGTCCGGTGGACACAGGCTATGTCCAGCCACTTTCGAGAAGATGGTCAACGACGACCTCGACTCCGCCGTCAAGCACACCGGCACGTTCGAGGCCGCGGAGCAGACCAAGGAGGTCCCCCTCGATCCTTCTGCCCCCGAGGGCAAGGCGTTGAGGGTCAGCTCCACCCTCGACCCCAAATAGGAAGTGGTGCTCGTCGACTTCCTCCGCGCCAACGCCGACATCTTCGCGTGGAGCCCCTCGGATATGCCGGGCATCCCGAGGGGAGGTCGCCGAGCACTCCCCTTGACATCCTGCCTCACGCCGCGCCGTGCAACAACGGCTCCGCCGCTTCGACGAGGAGCGGCGACGGGCAATCGGAGCGGAGCTGCGGAAGCTTCTCGAGGCCGGGTTCATCAAGGAGGTGTTCCACCCAACGTGGCTAGCAAACCCCGTGCTTGTAAAGAAAAAGAATGGGAAATGCCGGATGTGTATAGACTACACTAGTCTTAATAAAGAATGTCCTAAAGTTCCTTTTCCTTTGCCAAGTATTGACCAAATCGTCGATTCAACGGCTGGGTGTGAATTGCTTTGCTTCCTTGATGCTTACTCCGGGTATCATCAAATAAAGATGAAGGAGTCCGACCAGCTCGCGACATCGTTCATCACGCCGTTCGGGATTTTCTGCTACGTCATGATGCCATTTGGCCTCCGAAACGCAGGTGCAACGTACCAGCGCGCATGCAGCACGTTTTCGGAGACCACATCGGGCGGACGGTCGAGGCGTATGTGGATGACATCGTCGTAAAGACCAGGAAGGCGGACGACCTGGTTGGCGACCTTGGCATCGCGTTCGGTTGCCTACGGGCCAATGGGGTCAAGTTAAACCCCGAAAAGTGTGTCTTTGGAGTGCCGCGAGGCATGCTCCTGGGATACATTGTCTCCCAACGGGGAATCGAGGCCAACCCCGAAAAGGTTGCGGCCCTCGAACGAATGGGTCCAATCCGGGACCTCAAAGGGGTGCAAAAGGTCTTTGGGGTGCCTTGCCGCCTTGAGCCGCTTCATCTCGAGGCTCGGCGAGAAGGGCCTGCCCCTCTATCGCCTCCTCAAGAAACACGAACGCTTCTCTGGACCGCCGAGGCCCAGGACGTGCTCGACAAGCTAAAGGCGTCCTTAGCGCACGCCCCTATTCTCACGCCGCCGCAGGGCGGCGAGCCCTTATAGCTCTACGTTGCCGCGACCACCCAGGTGGTCAGCGCGTGATCATCGTGGAGCGCACGGAGGAAGGGCATGCTTTACCTGTACAGCGGCCTGTCTATTACATCAGCGAGGTCCTGTCAGACACCAAGACGCGCTACCCCCAGGTCCAGAAGTTGCTGTACGCGGTAGTCCTTGCGCGGCGCAAGCTCCGCCACTACTTCGAGGCCCACCCCGTCACGGTGGTCTCCTCTTTCCCGGCGGGGAGATCATCGCAACCCCCGACGCGGCGGGCGGGGATTGCCAAGTGGTCCGTGGGGCGATGGGCGAGACGCTTGCCTACGCCCCGCGCAAGGCCATTAAGTCTCAAATCTTGGCGGATTTCGTCGGCGAGTGGACGGATACGCGAGCTGCCGCCCCCCGCGGTCCAAGCGAGTCTTGGACTGCGTTCTTCGACGGCTCGGTGATGAAAACAGGGGCGGGCGCGGGCCTGCTCTTCGTGTCACCCCTTGGGGAGCACATGCGCTACGCAGTGCGCCTCCACTTCCCCGCGTCTAACAATATGGCTGAATACGAGGCCCTCCTCTGTGGCCTCAAAATCGCCATTGAGTTAGGCGTCAAGCGCCTCGACGTGCGGGGGGACTCGCAGCACGTAATCGATCAAGTAATGAAGAACGCGAGCCGCCATGACGACAAGATGGAGGCCCTCGCAAAGCCGTGCGAGCCCTTGAGGACAAGTTCTACGGCATCGAGCTCAACCATGTGCCCTGCCGGTACAACGAGGAGGCGGATGAGCTGGCCAAGATTGCGTCCGGGCGGATCACCGTTCCCCCGAACGTTTTCGCGCGCGACATCGCTCAACCCTCGGTCATCTTCGAGCCCCACCCCTCGAGTCACGCTGAACCCTCGGGGGCTCCCTCGAACCCAACGGGTGCGGAACCCATGGACGAGGACCCCTCGAACGAGGCATACGTGCTCTCCCTCCTCGAGGGGTATGGCGCCTACGGAGCTGACGTGATGGACATCGAGCCAGCTCTGTCAAAACGGACGGCGTGACAAATACATTGCTGGATGGCTCGAGGGGAACTCCCCGCGGACCGGGCCGCGGCCGGGCGCATCGCCGGGGATGGCCAAGTCCTTTGCCCTCGTTGACGGCGGGGCGTACAAGCGCGCCGCCTGCGGCATCTGCGGCGGTGCGTGCCCATTCTGAAGGGCGCGAACTCTGCCGGACATCCACGCCGGGATCTGCGGCCATCATGCAGCGCCTCGTACCCTCGTCGGCAACGCGTTCCGCCAAGGCTTTTACTGGCCTACCGCGGTTGCGGACGCCAGCGAAATCGTACGCACCTGCGAAGGGTGCCAGTTCTACGCCCGCAAGTCCAACCTACCCGCCCATGACCTGCAGACCATCCCCGTAACATGGCCAATTTCCGTGTGGGGGCTGGACATCGTTGGGCCCCTGCGGAAGGCGCCCGGGGGCTTTACCCACTTGTTGGTCGCAATCGACAAGTGGGTGGAGGTGCGCCCCATCACGAATCTCAGGGCAGAGCAGGCGGTAACATTCTTCACCGACATCGTCTACCGCTTTGGAGTGCCGAACTCCATCATCACCGACAATGGGTCCCAGTTCACGGGCAGGAAGTTTTTGGAGTTTTGCGACAAATACCACATCCGTGTGGATTGGGCGGCTGTGGCACACCCACAGACCAACGGCCAAGTAGAGCGTGCCAACGGCATGATCCTACAGGGCCTTAAGCCCAGAATTTTTGACCAGCTCAACAAATCTGGGCGAAAATGGCTCCAAGAGCTACCAGCGGTTGTGTGGAGCCTAAGGACCACCCCGAGCAGAGCCACTGGGTTCACCCCGTTTTTCCTAGTCCATGGTGCGGAGGCCGTCCTCCCCACGGACTTAGAATACGGATCGCCCAGGGTTCGAGGCTATGACGAGGATGCCAACCAGCGAGCCGCGCGAGGACTCGCTGGATCAGCTGGACGAGGCACGCCTCGTGGCCTTAATGCATTCCGCAAGGTATCAACAGTCCCTAAGACGCTACCAAGCACGCAAGATACGTCGACGGGACTTCAGTGAAGGGGACTTGGTCCTAAGGCTACGCCAAGACAACCGAGGGCGACACAAGCTATCGCCCCAATGGGAGGGACCCTACGTCGTGGTGAAGGTACTCAAGCCCGGCACGTACAAGCTGGCCAACGAGGACGGTGAAGAGCTCACCAACGCTTGGAACATCCAACAGCTACGTCGCTTCTACCCTTAGCTAGGATTTCCAAGTACTTTTTATTGTAAAAACCATATGACCAACGCCCCAGTTGGTAACAACTATGTAAATGCTTCAAGTCTAATAAAAAGGGCAACTCGGCTTTCCCCTGAAACCCAAGTTACCCTCGGGGGCTACTGCGGGGGGGCACCCCCCCCCCCAAAATGGTCCCATTTTCGCGCAAAAACAAAAGAAACGCGCGCTAAGTTTGTTTTCTACTTCAACCCCGAGCAACGATTCGAACAGGGCGCGGGCGGCCTAGCGGAAGGAGCGCGCGAGCCAGAGATAGCCTACGCCGCGAGGATATGGCCCTTCTCTCTCGCCTCCAACCCGAGCGGGCCCCCGCGAAAATCGAACTCCCCTAACTAGAATCTACTCGGGGAAGAAGGAGAAACAAAAAGCGTAGTAAACAAAAGACTTCATTTCAGCAGACGTTTATGTCAAAAACAACTCGTTCATTTACAAAGGCCGCGAGGCTAGAGTACTGATACACACATAAAAATGGGCCTAGCGCCCAGCTGTCTTCAGGCAGGAGGAGCGGCGGCGTCAACAGCGTCCGGGAAGAGGAACTCCTCGAAGGCTTCAGCGAGCGACCCAGCGACGTCAGCGGCGAGCGCGTCCACACGCTCCATCGCCACCTCGTCCTCGACACCCTCGGGAACGACGTAGCCCTCCGCCAGCGCCTCGAAGTTGACCTCGTAGTGGGATCGAACCACTCCGAGGGCCTTACGGAGCGCCAAGACGCAGCGCTCGGCGCATCCGCTCGGTGACGTGGCCGCCAAGGGCGCGCGGGCGGCGGCCGGCGAGCGCCGGCCCGTGCCTCGCCCTCCTCCACGGCTTGGCGGGTCTCGAGGGCCGCACCACGCAGCTCCTGCGGCTCTGCTCGGAGGAGTTATAGGAAGCTGCGGTGCCTCGGCCCGCTCGGTGCATGCCCCGGAGGCGGTGCGCAAGCACGGAGTCACCAAGACAAGAAAGAAATCAGAAAAAGGAGTGTGAATGCCCAAACAGAAAACCAACCAAACAAGAGTCAAGCAGCAGCTCACCTTCGACTTGCTTCCTCTCCGCCTCGAGGTCGCGGCGCACGGCCTCGACCGCCAGCTCGAGGCGCTTGACGGTCTCACCTTGCTTCTGGAGGGCCAGCTCCTGGTTTGCATTTGTAATGCTGAGCACAATCAGCTCGCCCTCGGCCTTGGAGAACGCGGTGTTCCGCTCCTCCAGCGACACGCGGCCGCCTCGCGAGTGACGCGCTCTCGCTCCCGGCGCCGGCCAGGGCGTCCAGCGAGGGCGGCTTGCCCCTCGCCGGAGCCGCCCCTCGGCCCCTTGGCGGGCGGTGCGCTCTCGCGGGAGCCGCTCCTCGGCGCCGGCGGCGCCGCGACCTTGGCGTCGAGGGCGGCCTTCAAAGTGTCGGCCTCCTTGGCCCGTTGCTCCCGGCCGCGCGCCCGCTCCTCGGCGCGGCGGCGCCGCGCTTGCGCCCCCTCGAGCGACGAGCGGGCCCCGGTTCTCGCCGCGGACGCGGCCACCTCCGCCTCCCCGGTTGGTTGCCGGCGTGCGCATCTTCTCCGAGGTCCGAGCGCGCCGCCACGGCGCCTCATCACGGTCGATGAGGGCGCGCGGACCCGCTCGAGGCCGGAACGGCGCGCGGGGGTCCGCCTCGAACTCTCGGGGGAGTTCGTCGCGCCGGGCCATGGCCCGTACGCCAACCCGGCCGTCGGGGTCCTGAGGGCGTCGGCAAGCGTGTCGAAAGCGCTGCACCGCTCCCGGAGCTGGTGGACCTCGGCGTTCACCCGATCGAAGGCGTCGTACTTGTCGTAGGCGCGGCGCTCGAGCTCCTGGCACCCACAAATCAAAACCCGTAAGCGCCACGACACAGAGGCAGCGCACAAAAGTGAGAGAAAGAAGAAAACGAGCAACGACGCCCTACCTGGAAGACGCGCCATGCGGGGCCGCCATGGACCCTCAGCGCCTCGTTCAGCGCGCGGTTGAGCATGGCGCGGGTGGCTCGGAGCTCTCCCCAGAGCTCCTGCTCCCCCCGGGCGTCGGCAAACGCGGGGGGATCGCCGGCGGCCCCCTCTACCTGGGCGGAGTGGCCGGCGCGGGAGGGACGAGGCCTCGGCGCGCGTGTCCTCGATCTCCCGCCACCATGTGACCCTCGCGCCGCCTCACGAGGGCCCCTCCTTGGGGCTCGGGGGGAGCGTGTGGGGAAGCTAGCCCAACGGGTCCCCACCGGGCGGCGGGGGGAGTCGTCGTCCGGGACCTCCACCACCTCCGCCGGGAACCGCCGGCGGGCGCCGGCCCTTGCGCCGCCTCCTCCGGCGCCTCCACTCGCGCCTCCACGGCCGCGGGCGCTTGACGTGGCGCCGCGCCACCGCCTCCACGGCCACGCCCCCGCGGCGGCGGCGCCGGCCGCCCTCCTCGGCGGCCACCACCTCCGGTTGTGCCTCCGCGACCACGGGCGCCGCCACGGGTTGCACCCGCTCCGCCTCCTCTGCGGCCGGCGCCACGGACCGCGCCTCCGTAGCGGCGGCCTCCGCGGGCTGCGCCTCCGCCACCGGCCGCCGCCGCGGCCGCGTCCCCACAATGGCCGGCGCCGGCCCCTCCTCGGTGACCGGCGGCCGCGCCATGGCGGGGGCGATCTCGCCGGCCGAGGCCTCGAAGCCTCGGCGGGCTTTGCGAGCTCTCGCCCGCCGCCGCCGTGCTTGCCCCCGCCCGCGACGCCCTCGACGAGCGACGCCGGGTGGGGATGGATGCGTCCGCCCTCAGCACCTTGGCCGGTGCGAGGGGAGGCACAGTTGGCACCACTCTGCGCAAGCACAAACAGAAAGTTAGAATGCCTGATCGTCAAAAAACCAAACCAAGCAGAAAAGCGAGCCCCCTACCTCGAAGAGGAAAAGGCGCGCTTCCTTTTCCTCGAAGCCTCAGCGGATGAGGCCGGCGCGGCCGGCACGCCCGCCGTCGCGCCTCCGACGAGGCCACCGCGCACACGGGCCCCGCCCCGCGCGCGAGCACGACCCGCTCGCGCGCGCGGGCGCGCTTGCCGCGCGCGCGGGCGCGCTTGCCGTGCGCGCCTCCGCGGCACGCGCCGGCGCCTCCGCGGCGCGCGCCGCCCCGGTTGTCGAGTGCACGGCGGCGGGCGCCGTTGCGCCCCGCCCCGGCGATGCCGCCCTTGCCGCCGGAGCGGCTCCGGCGACGGGGGCGCAGGCTCCCACCTATCAGAGGGGCCCTCCCCCTCAGCCTCTTCCTCTTCGTCCTCCTCCGAGGACGAGTACTCCTCGGTCCCCGGGAGGAGAGCCCCAGTTCCTCGCGCCGCCGGTACTCCGCGTTCCGTCGCTCGCGGCGCTCGCGGTGCCGCCTCGCGCGCTCCCTCTTGCGCGCCGCCCGCTCTCCCCCCGCTCCCGTTCTTTGCGCCGCCCGGCCGAGAGCGCGAGAGTCGGGGGGGGTGGGCGGAACGGACTTCGCGGCGGTGAAGCTCACCGGTGCATGCGGGAACGACAAAGACGCGTCGGGGGCGAGAGGCAACACCAAGAACTAAAACGGAATCAAGAATCGAACTCACCCCGGCGGGCCGGTGGGGAGCATCTCGAGGTCCCACGGGGGTCCGGTCCGGGTGCGCCGGCATCCGGGTGTCGACGGCGTTCCGTGCCGGGTGAGCGCATACGGCCGCCCGAGGGGGGTCGGGAGCATCCGCGACCTCGCCAGCGCGATGGGGTCCGCCTCCTCTGTCATCTCAAAGATGCAGAGCGGCCTCTCCATCAGAGGCACGACCCGTCGGTGATGGAGGAAGGCGAGGACGCCCGCCGCGGTCAGCCCCTGCTTCGTCAGGCTCGTCAGGGCGGCCAAGACCGAGTCCTGCCGCCTCCGATGTTGGGGCATGGACATCCCGTAGCCCCAGGAGCTGGGCTTCTCCTTGAACACCCGACCGGTGTAGGGGGGAGGCCGGGCTCGGCGTTGTGCAGGTAGAACCATCTCCGCTCCCAGCCGGCGTTGTTCGTCGTCATGGTGCAGGGGATGTAGTCGTCCTTGAACTGTCCCCGCAGGGCGAGTGACATCCCGCCGGCGCGCACTGCGCGGCGGGTCCTCGGCTCCGTCGTGGGCTGCGTGAAGAGCTCCGCGCGGAAGAGGTGTACCCAGAGCTCCCAGTTGACCGGGATCCCCAGATACCCCTCGCAGACGCCCACGAACATGGCCGCCTACGAAATCGCGTTGGGCGCGAAGTTGTGCCACTCCACGCCGTAGTAGTGGCACAACGCTCGCATGAAGCGGCTCGCCGGCACGTTGAAGCCTCGCTCATGGTAGCGGACAAAGCTCACCACATAGCCCTCCGGCGGGTTGGGCGCGCGGTCCCCCGCCGGCGGCACTATCCATTCCACCGGGCGGCCATCCTCGTTTGCCGCCAGGCGGCGGCGGTGACCCGGCTCGCCAAGGGCCGCCGCGGTTCCACCGTCGACCGCTCCCAGGCGTACGGGTCAAGGATCGTGAGGGGCTGAGGCGGCGCCATGAGGAAGGGCAAAAGGATGCGAAGAACGAAGGACAGGAAGAGGAGGAAGAGCTCTGATGGCGAAGCCGCACGGTGGCAAAGGCAAAGTGGGGAAGAAAGCACGGGGGGCTAAAATGGCGGAGCGCTAAGGTAAAAAACCGTTGTTTCCCCTTCTCCTCAGATTTATAAGCCGCGGGCGAGCTCTCCGGGGCGGATGTCCCGCGCGCGTTAAGCTTGCGGGGAATCTTCTCTTCTCGGCGGCCGGCGGACCCCACCACGACCGCGGCGGCCACATCACCGTAAATGGGCCATCATCACGGTGAAGACTAGCCGGGGTCGTGGCGGGCGGTCACGTCCGCCCGCCCACGCCGCCCACTACGCGCGCGCGCACGGCCGCGACGCCTAAAAAGGCGCGCCGCGATGCGAAAGCCGCGGCCTCTCTCGTGGAGCATTTAATGGCCGGTCCCTTGCAAAACAAGGAGAACCCTCGAGCGGCACGGACTCCTGGCTCGGAATAAATTCAACCCTCGAGCAGGTACAGGCGTGAGAAGGTCGCCTCGAGGCCCGCTTGAAACAAAGCAGGCATCGCGAGCACCCATGCCACGTAGGACCCTCGAGCGGCACGAGCCCCTGGCTCTAGACAATGTCAGCCCTCTGAAGGGTACAGGCATGAGAAGGTCGCCCCGAAGCCCGCTTGAAACAAAGCGGGCATTGCGAGCACCCATGCCACGTAGGACCCTCGAGCGGCGCGAGCCCCTGGCTCGAGACAATATCAACCTTCTAAAGGGGCACAAGCGTGAGAAGGTCACCCCGAGGCCCGCCTGAAACAAGGCAGGTACCACGAGCACCCATGCCACGCTGTGCTGCTGACCAACGCCTCGTGGGCAGGCACGCCCAGACCCCTCGACGGCCGCAAACGCAAAGACGGGGCTGCCCAGGCGCCGCCCCGCACGGCCCCTGCGATCGGAGGTTCGAAGCCCGACCCCGGACGGGTTCGAACGGGCGCCCGGATCGCGAGTCGGGGACGACGAAGGCACGCGCATTCGAGCCGTTCCACGAGCCCATCGGCTCGAGGGTGCCCCACATGTCGTGTTCGAGAGCCGGCGAGGGCGGCTAGCGGGGGATCCCACCGAGGGAGAGCTTCCGCGCCCTCGGTCCCTATCAAACGGGACCGAGCCCCACCCTAGCAAACCCACGCAAGCGCTTCAATGGACGTGTCTGCGGACCACGCGGCCTACCCTTATCGAACGGGGCATGGGCGTCCACTCGAACCACCCACTAGCGGCTCAACGAGGAATCCGCGGTCGCGACCCGCTCGATGGGGGTTGCGGAAACCTCACCCTCCGTCCCGCGGAGGGACGGCGAGGGTGCGTTAAGAAACAAGTCGTGAAGCTCTACCCGATCGCCTCGAACGGGCCCAGGCTCGGGGGCTTGACGCACGGCTACACCTCCTTGAATTGCACCCACCGGAGACAGCACCAGCAGCGCGTGCGTCACCTAAGCCGGCTGAGACATTGCCGACGCCGGTTGAAACATGTGCCACGCCCTCTGACCAGTTCTCACGGTTAACCCCTGCAGGAGCATCCACGCTCCTGCAGGGCTTCGGGGGCTAGACCCGCGGGTCCGCTGACGCGGCCCCACGGAAAGCGTTCGCAAGACAAAAAGGGAAGAACGTCCTATCAGTAGGTTCCAGCATCTGCGGGAGCCTCAATAGCAAACCCACAGATGCTCGGGGGCTACTGTTGGGGACAGCCTTAGGGGTCCCCTTTAACAACCGGGAAATCCCCACTTAAAACTTGCAACAAAGCCAAACACACTTTGCCTAACCATGCAGGATACGACCCACGCCGCAAGGACCTCAACGGCCCACCAAGGCGACCCTCTTGAAGATCCCCTCGAGCAGGCTTCGCCTCGCTCGAGGGTGCGCGCCTCCCTCGGGCGGGCTCCGTCCCATTCGAAGGGGTGCGCTCCCCTCGAGCGGGCTCCGCCCCGCTCGAGGGGCCCGCTCCCCCTCGAGCGAGGCTCCGCCTCGCTCGAGGGTCCGCCCCGCCCTCGACCGGGGTCCGCCTCGCTCGAGGGCACCCCGCTCGCGTGCGCCTGCTCCCGTACACGGGCATTTAACGCCCGACACCGGCGGGACGGCGCCATCATGCGCCGGGGGCTCGCGCCCGGTGCCGCCGCACCAACTCCCCAGGAGGGAGCCCATCTCCATCACTGTGGGGAGGGACTGTGCAGCGCGGCCGGTGTCAGTCCCGTGACGCCGTGCGCCTGCTCAGGTACGGCTAACGCGCCGAGCCCTCGAAGGGGGCCGGCTACACCCTCGATTTGCTTTCTTGTGACCCTACAGGGTTAGGTGGAGGCGCTAGGCCGGAGGAACGCTATCCCTGCCACTGTTACAGCATGGCTGCCGTCTCCGCGCGTGCAGGCGCACGCATGGCGCTGTAGCAACAACTCCAGTACGGTGAAACGTATTGGGACGGGACGCCGTTTTACCTACTCCTGTACTCCGTATGGGCCAACGTCAGCAGCTCCCTCGAGCCCATCAGAAGACATCACCGCCATCCGCCGCCCTTCTACCCTCGAACCGCCCTTTGTTCGGGTACAAGATAGGCCATGATGGCCGGATCGCTGCAAGGATCGTCCGGACGGCCGCCCACTCTACAGCATAGCACGCCACGCCCCTTCACGTAGCTAGATAGCGCGGCGCGCATGTGATTCGCTCCCTCCTTGATCTATAAAAGGGGGACAAACCCTCCCTGCCGCGGGAGAAAGACGAAGAAAACACAGGCACAACACAATTGGAGACAGGCTGCGCCATGCACTTGCTCTCCAATTCTCCCACAACATCTTCAGCCATTGCACCAGGGACTTGGAAGCCAGGCTTCCTCTCCCGCCTTGCTTGTAGCAGCCCCACTACAGGCACCCCCGGTGCTAAGTAATATAGTGCCCTGAGCACGCCACTGCTGGACGTACGGCCCCCTCGGCCGGAACCAGGATAAAACTCTGTGTCACTTGTTGCTTAGCATCGACCATTGAGGGATAGACCACGGCGCTTATTACTGGTTAGTGTCGGGACCACATTCCGCACCGACAAGATTGATTCCCTTAAGGCTAGCCTTGTTGTTTCGGATGAGAACGATTGTGCTGATTGCTCCATATTCCTTGCTGATCTTGCTTTGTTTAAGGAGAAGCATGCCTCCAAGTGTGAGGAACTAGATGTGCTTAGGGTTGAAGTGGCTGAGCTGAAATCTAGACCTGCTTTGCTAGGTGCTTGCACTTCTTGCCCTGTTTTGCATGCTAAGATTGATGAGATGCATGCTTACACTAGTTCACTTGAGGCTAAATTGAAGGAACCCATGCCTACATCATGCTCTACCTGTGAAATGCATGCATTGAAAAATTTGGAACTTGCACATTATGTTGATCGTTTGCAGGATGAGAATGATGACTTGAGGAAGTTGATGGGTTGGTTGTCTGGCCATGAGCCTCAGTTGAGAATGATGATCGAGGCCTTTAAGAGGCAAGATGGTGAGGGACTTGGGGCAAACAAGGTTGGTGAGGGAAGTGGAGAGAATATCCGGAGCCACCAAAAACCCACCACAAAAATTATTTCCCTCCAAAACCCAACCATCTTAGGAACCGACTAGACACAACCCCAGCTCCACCTATATTTCCTACACCCACAAATGATCTCCGAAGGCCTATCAAGTTTGTGAGCACTTCCGGGAAAGTGTTCTTTGGGAAAGTGAGTGAGAAGGCAAGTGAGGAGAAATCGGTGGAGGAGTTGAGTGGAGAGAAACCAAGCGAGCAGCCCCAATCCAAGCCTAAACCTAAGCTTGTGAGGTTCCGGTGTGGCCATTGTGGGAAAGAGGGTCACAAGGATGAGTTTTGCTTCAAGAGGAAGCGGGAAGAGAGGATGGCAAAGGAGTGGGCGAACAAGGATAGGTACAACCCTTCCCATGGTGTACCTAAGCCTCGTATGCCGCTGCCCAGGGGTAAGGCTGTGGTGAGAAGTGTTCGGCATGGGGAGATGCGAGTTCCGCGCAGCCGAGGAGCGATTCCGGAGGGGGCGATAAGACCGGCCGGCTAGGCGGTCGGGACCGGCCCCGGCCCGAGGGGGGCGGTTAGGACCGGCCCGGCTAGGCGGTTTAACCCCCCCCCCCGAGTGCGGGGCGGAGTGGTTTTCGAGGTGGTGAGTCGAGAGGTTTCAGGTCTGGAGGTGGGTTTGCTGGTGGTTGGTCTGGAGAGAAAGCAGGTGGTCAGTTTGCTAGGCATTCTCCCCCTCGAATTCACTACGGGGATGGGAGGAGTCGTAGCTTTGAGAAGGAGAGGAGGGACGTTCCACGGGTTGTCTTTCGTGGTTTTGGTCCTCCTCCAGGCAGTGAGGGGTGGTTTCCTCGGAGTGGTTACCGAGGTGGTGTTCATGGTGGTAGTTATGGTAGTTATGGTAGGAAAGATGGCTTGATGTGTGCTAACCCCACTTTCGAGCAAATGGCTCGGCACTGGTTTTCATCTTTTGGTACTAACCCCAGTGCTGAGTCGTTTGTTCGCTCACGTGCTTGTTTTTGAATTTCAGGTGGGAGACTTGAAGAATATTTGGTTGATTGACTCCGGTTGCTCGAGGCATATGACCGGAGACAGGGGGTGGTTCTCAAGTCTCGTCCCGGTGGTGACGAAGAGGCATGCCAAGATGGTGGCCTCTTCTCACCCGCGTCTCACCGATGTGATGACTGAGCGTCCATGCGAGCTGCTCCATATGGACCCTCTGCTACACCTACGACAACGAATCAAGAACGAGGAGAAGCTGATGTTGAGGGGGTGGTAGCTTCGAGGCGAGAACCTCCCCGAGGAGTACAAGTGGATCACCCAGCTTCGAGGATCATCGGCGACATGAATGAACGCACTACACGGTCGAGGGTTCGAAACAACTCCCATTTCGCTCATGCTGCATTTGTTGCTTCTTTCGAGCCCAAAGACATTGGACACGCACTATCTGATCACAATTGGGTTAATTCGATGCACGAGGAGTTGGAAAACTTTGAGAGGAATCAGGTGTGGGAGTTGGTTGACCCTCCCCCAGGGTGTAAGCCGATTGGTACAAAGTGGGTGTGGAAAAACAAAGAGGGAGAGAAAGGAGAAGTTGTGAGGAACAAGTCGAGGCTTGTTGCTCAGGGGTTCAGTCAGAAGGAGGGGATCAACTACGAGGAGACCTTTGCTCCCATAGCCCGTTTGGAGGCGATTAGGATCCTTCTAGCATTTTCTGTGGCTAAAGGGTTCAAGTTGCACCAAATGGATGTAAAGAGTGCTTTTCTGAATGGTGTGTTGGAGGAAGAAGTGTATGTGAGGCAGCCTCCGGGTTTTGAGAGTGAGAAGTACCCCCACCGGGTGTACAAGTTGAGGAAGGCATTGTATGGGTTGAAGCAGGCGCCTAGAGCTTGGTATGGCAGGTTGAGGGGGTTCTTGTTTGAGAGAGGTTTTGAGATGGGGAAGGTCGATCAGACCTTGTTTTTGCTGAGGCGGGGCGAGAGATATCCCGATTGTGCGGGTGTACGTGGATGATATTGTCTTTGGTGGCTCGTCTAACTCTCTTGTTGCAAGGTTTGCAGATGATATGAGCAGGGAGTTCGAGATGAGCATGATGGGTGAGTTGCAGTTCTTCCTCGGGCTACAAATCAAGCAATCAAAGGAAGGAACATTTGTGCACCAGGCTAAGTACACCAAGGACATTGTGAGGAAGTTCAAGATGGAGGACTCCAAAGCTATGACGACGCCGATGAGTACGACTACGGCTCTTGGTGCGGACGAGGAAGGTAAACACGTGGACCAGAAGGAGTACCGGAGCATGATCGGGTCACTCCTCTACTTGACGGCGACGAGGCCGGACATACAATTCTCGGTGTGTCTATGCGCTCGTTTTCAAGCGTCTCCGAGGACTTCGCATCGGCAAGCAGTGAAGCGAATTTTCAGGTACTTGCGTCACACTCCTGACTTCAGCCTTTGGTACTCCGCGTCCTCTTCTTTGGCGCTTCATGGCTTTTCAGACGCGGATTTTGCCGGGTGTCGGTTGGATAGGAAGTCCACTTCTGGGACTTGCCAGTTTTTGGGTTCTTCTTTGGTGTCTTGGTCTTCCCGCAAGCAGTCGAGTGTTGCTCAATCCACGACCGAGGCCGAGTATGTTGCTGCTGCTAGTTGTTGCTCTCAGCTCCTTTGGATCACCTACACCATGAGTGACTTTGGTGAGGAGTATACCCATGTTCCACTTCAATGTGATAGCACCAGTGCCATAAGCGTTGCAAAGAACTCAGTGCTTCATTCCAAAACCAAACACATAGAAGTGAGGTATCATTTTCTGAGAGACAACGTAGAGAAAGGAAAGATAGCTTTGATCCATGTACCCACACATGACAAACTAGCCGATATTTTCACCAAACCCCTAGATCAAGCAACTTTCACTCGTTTACGGGGGGAACTTGGTGTGTGTTTGATTTCTTGAGTTGGGTGTGTGGGAGCTCCTTTGTAGCATATGTATAGCTTTCTTTTGTGCATTTCTTGCATTTGGCATTGCATATGTAACATGATGTATAGGCATCCTTGTATCTTAGATTGCATGCATTTTGTATCATATGCATTGGATAGGAAAAGCTTCTCCTATATACATTGTTCACCATGGATTGCTATATATGTTCTTGTGAGCTTGTTTGGTATGCTACGGTTAGTGTGGCTTAGCTCTTGATGATCTTGATGAATGATCCATGGTTGATGGCTAATTTTTGAAAAATGTCACATATATGCTCTCTCATGTGTAAATGCCTTTATATGATCTTGACATGTTTTAGTGGCTTTGCTATGCTTAATTTGTGTTAGGATAGCTAGTTTATTGATCATATGGGGCCAAAGGCTCATTTGCCATCATGAATGTTTAGCCCTCTTGCTTCATCTTGTGGAGGGGCATAAGTTCCTTTTTGTCGCAAAGACATTTCATGTACAAATTATGAATCTGAAAATGAAATGAAAAATGCTTGGAAAATATGCTCCCATGTCATATGAGCTGATTTTAATTTGCTTTGGATGCTAAACCGTTGCATGATGCCTACCAATGAGAAGTCTCATACATAGAAGTAGGCACATGGCTCGGTGGCTTTGACATGACATGAGGTGCTTTTGGGTGTTTATGATGGTCTTATGATTAGAATGGCTTTCCTAGCATGAAGTTTGAGTGGCTTTGCCATTTTGATGTGTTTTGCTCATGTTTAGGTATTTGCTTATGAGAGAGTAACTTTTCGCAAAATTACTCAAATCCTTTTTAGCCTTGTCCAATGGTTGTGAAACTTGGTGATCACGTAGTTAAGGTCATTACGAACTTGTCGAGTATCTAACTTGCTCATTTGGACTTGTGTAGCTCCTTGTGATGAATTTTGTATATTCGAGAACCTATATGTTGTAAAGTTTCGCATTTTGCCTTGATTCATGCATTGTCAACAAGGGGGAGAAGTTTGTGCATGCTTTGGGCACCTGGGAGTGTTTGGAAGGTGTTCCAATTGGTTCGGGCAAATTTTGAGCAGTTTGGCGCAGGGCCGGTCTCTTGGGGCGGTCTAACCGCCCCCCAGGCGGTCAGATGAGACACAGGCGGTCTAACCGCCCTTTACAGGCGGTCTAACCGCCCTGGGCAGTGTGAGCAGGTTTTTGCTCTTTGTTGCATTCCCGCGTTGCATTGCTGCATTTGTTCAGGGGGAGTGTGCTTTGGCTCAGGGGGAGCTTGCATATGTGCAGGGGGAGCTCTTTGTGGTGTTCGAGCTCTGTTTTGGTGGTTTGCGCTCTTTGCTTGAGCCGTGTTTTGTCTCGGATGTGTCGAGCCGTTGCCCTTGCCTAAGGGATCCGAGACTTGTCTTCTTCAAGTGATCTTGCTCTTTGCCTTTGTTTGGCTTTCGATCGCTTGTTGGAGTTTCCTTTTATTTGTTTCTTTTCTTTTTCTTTTCTCTCTTGTTACTTCATGTGAGTGTGTTGTCAATGCACTCATCAAGGGGGAGATTGAGGACCATGTGTGGTTCGAGGACCGGTGGATGGTCGCTTCCTTGTGTGATGAGTGATTGACAACGTTGTGTGGACTGATTCTTGGCTAAGTATTGCAGGTGCAGGTTGCGGCTTGACTCGTGTTGGTGCAGGTGAAGAACAAGCACAAAAGGTCGTTGCCGGTGAGGCCTCTAGGTGTGGGAAGACAAGTAGGCTTCGTTCGAGGGACCCGGTGGCCGGTGGGGTCAAGTGCGGGCCGCATGGTGGCATGAACAGCAAGATGAAGTCGTGGACGGTTTCTTGGTAGAGCCTCAAAACCAAGGTCGAGCCGGAACTACGTGGGAGCCGAGTCATGAGTGGAGATTGGCGTAGGCTACACCGAGTTCGCAGGGGTTTGCGGTGGTTCACCCCGAAAACCACTGGGTTACTCGGTTGAGCCACAAAACCAAGGCCGAAGACTCGACGAGGAGGTGCGGCCACCCGTGCCGGTTCAACCGCCCAGGGGGGCGGTCGGACCGCCCGGGACCGGTCGATCCCCGGCCGGTCAACCGCCCAGGGGGGCGGTCTGACTGCCCTGGCCGCCGACGCCGAGAAGCTTCGAAGCGGAGGACACGCGTCGGGATCGCAAGGCTTGCGTCGAGGCTAAGCAGGTTGCGGTCACCGGGCATCCGTCCGATGGTGAAGACATGAAGACTTCCAAATCCGCCCTCGAGGGGCATGTATCCCTAGTTATTAGTGAAGGGTAGTTTAGTCTTTTGGGTGCCTCCATATATACTCATTGGATGGGTGGATGGCAGCCAACTCTTAGAACCCTAGCTCATTTGTTTTTCCATTTTCGTTCTCCATTTTCCTTAGGATTTTAGAGGACTAGCTTGAGAGCTTCATGTGAGATCTAGAGAGAGGGATGGATGTTTGGGTGGCAAGCTAGACCTTGTACGAACCTTTCATGGCATGTATAGAAGGTTTGGCGTTGTTCATCATGGTGGTTTTCCCGTCTCTTTTGTGTTGATTTTCGGAGCTCTTTTGGCGGTGTTTTGAGGACGATTTCTTGGGGTTTCGGTGGGTGTCACGTATGAGGTTCTTGTGCCTCTTTGGGCTGGTGACTTTGCCCCCAAATCCCCTTTGAATCGGACTCGATTTGGTGGTTTCTCGAGTTGGGCGAGTTCTTGACCTAGAGAAGCGATTTCTTCGATTCCTCTTGATTGTGAGCGTTTCGGGTCGATTCCTTTGAGGTAGAGGTTGCCCGGGAGGTAACCCGGCTATTCCCGAAGTTTTGCTGCAATCCGTGGAGTGATTCGGGAGATCGGGCGCGAGGAAGTTGAGGTTTGACCCGCGGGTTCGTTTTACGGAAGGGGCGGTCTAGCCGCCCGCGGGGGCGGTCTAACCGCCACGGGTGTTTCCTGTGTCGAAGTTTTGTTTCGCCGGATTTTCCTCTCGTGAGTTTGTTCGCCTTGATCAGAGGAGCGTCTGGGTGAAATTTGGGGTCGTTCTCGTGCAATTTGCTAGGTGTTCTTGGTTGGAGTTCGTTGCTGGGTACAGGAGGTTAGACCGCCCCAGGTAGCCGGTCTAACCGCCCCTAGGCCCCTGGGTGAAGTTTTGGTTTTCGCCAAGATTTTCTGGTAGCTTGCATGGCCTTGACCAGAGATCTTTGTTGGTGAAACCGGGTGAGTTTTGGTGCTCGGAAGGGGCGTTTCGGAGGATTTCTTGGTTACCAGGTGGAGGCGGTCTAACCGCCCCCTATACCCGGTCTAACCGCCCCACTCTGGTTAGCCGGCTTTCGAGTTGTTTCCGCTGTCGTTGTCGCGTGTGTGTTGTGGTTGCTGGTAGAGTTTGTTCCTAGGACCAGTAGCACTCCAGTGGCTACGTGGTTTTGGCAAACGGAAGGTTGAAGTGCGGAGCGTGTGATTTCGGGGGTTCGACCGAGCTAGTTCATCTTGTCGGAGTTTCAATCTCCCTCGAAAAGAATTTTTATCGGCTCCCATTCACTCCCCCCTCTCTGGTCGCCTAATCGGTCCTTCACGAACTTGCCGGCGAGTTCGCCCGTGACTACTTCGGGAAGCGTCATGAAGCCGGTCTCCGGGTTGGGCGGCATGGTGAGGCGGCGTTGGAAGGATCCAGCGCCATCAGCAGTGCAGACCCAGGCGCCGAAGACGAAGGTGTCGCCGCGGTTGAAGGCGACAGTTGGCTTGATGTAGACAGGAGCCGTCGAGTTCGCCATGTGATCTCGGGCGAGAGCCCCTACCGGCGCGCCAGCTGTCGGTGTTTTAGACCGGCAACCTACTAAGGGGAGTACCCGAAGTAGATGAATGTGGCCTCGCCGAGATCGGTAACTCGAAGGAAGAGACACGTGGCACACAATTTAGACAGGTTCGGGCCGCGAGGTGCGTAATACCCTACGTCCTGTATGCTGCGTAGCTCTGGATTGATTGGGTACGATTACAAGATGATGTAATCTTACGCCGTGAGATGAGATGATGAGAGAGGGCTCCCTGTCTCACCTTATATAGTCCGGGAGGCAGGGTTACAAGTCGGAATAGGGAGAGAGTACTAGTCGAGTACGCCTAGGAGTCTTTCATACAGTGCGGGACATGTAGAGCTTCCTAACCGAGTACTTCTCCTCTGTAGTCCTTGTGCTTCACGCCATCAGGTACCGTGCAGCACAAGTCAGGTAGTCCCAGGGGCCCACCGAGTAGTCGGTCCTGGTACCCACCGAGGTAGTGGGCCCAGGGAGGTCCATACGACAATAACCGGATCGTAAGTCAACCTTAGAGAATACCTTGGCTCCTCTCATCTGATCAAACAAGTCCTCAATGCGGGGCAGAGGATACTTGTTCTTGATGGTAACGTCATTAAGAGACCTGTAATCAACACACATCCTCTGTGTGCCATCCTTCTTACCCACAAAGATAACTGGTGCTCCCCAAGGTGATGAACTAGCACGAATGAACCCTTCACCCATTAACTCTTCAATCTATGCTGTAAGCTCTTGTAACTGATCACTAGACATTCTATATGGGCGCTTAGAGATAGGAGCAGTACCAGGAAAAAGATCAATAACGAACTCAACGTCTCGGTCAGGGGGCATACCTGGTAACTCCTCTGGAAACACATCAGGGTAGTCGCACACCACTCTTATGTCTTCCAAGGCCGTTCCATCGAGCTGATTCACGACACTGGCTGTTGATGGCGCTGGATCTACTGCAAACTCAAACCTTTCACCAGCTGGACTAGTAAGAAGGACTGATCTCTTAGCACACTGTATCACCGCATCACACGCGGTCAACAATCCCATTCCTAGTATGACATCAATCCCCTCAGAATCCAAGATTATCAGGTTAGCACAGAAATCTTTGCCCAAAATCTTGAGACTGACGTTGTCACACTTATATATGGCTTTCAATTCCCCCTGGTGAGCTAACTAGCATGTGGCGTGGCATGGGACTGATGGGTATATTATGTTGAGCTGCGAACTGGGATGTAATGAAAGAATGGGATGCTCCAGAATCAAATAAAATGGAGGCAGGAGTGGAGTTGACTAGGAACATACCGAGCACTACTCTGGGTTCTCCTGGGTGACTTCAGCATCAACGTGCATCACCTTGCCTTGTGCGTAGCTCTGCTGTCCCTTGTTGGTCTGCGGGGTCTGATTCCCGTTCCTCATCTGCTGCATCTGCTGGTTTTGCACTGGTGTGTGTGTGGAGGGTTCCTCTTCGGGCACGTGTTGGCATAGTGACCAAGCTCTCCACACTTGAAACAAGTAGTGGTTGCGGGATTAGGAGGTGCCACGGACCTCATTGGTGTGCCCACTGGAGCTCTCTGCTGACTTTGCTGGGAAGCTGGGCGCGGAGTCTGAGGGACAGGGCACTGAAACTGCTGAGCAGACTGCTGGAAATGCTGAGCGGGGCGTTGGGATTGTTGCTGCCCAAAGTTTCCACCCGGTCCTCCAAAGCGGAACGGGGCGTTCTGCGGTGGGTTGAAGCGTGGCCGAGATGCACTCCCGAACTGTCCAAAGCTGGTGGCCTTCCTCTTCTGCTCCCCGAGCTCCTTGCGCTTGTGCTCCAAGCGGATGGCTGCATCAACTAACTGCTAAAAGTTGGGAAAAGGATAAGACATCAGCTGGTACTGTACCGAACCAGCTAACCCATCCAGGAACAGCTCCTACTTCTTCCTGTCTTCAGCAACCTCCTCAGTTGCGTAGCGAGACAACTCAGTGAACTTGTCTTTGTACTCAGCCACTGACATCCCCCCTGCTTGAGGGAGAGGAACTCCTTATTCTTGATCTTCATGACTGCAGAGGGTATGTGGTGGCTCCTGAAGTTGGTGGTGAACTCGTCCCAGGTGATGGTGTCTGGGGTGGCATGAGAAGCGGTATACGCATCCCACCAAGCGGATGCAGACCCCTGAAGTCATCCTGCAGCATGCAGGACCATCTCTCTGTCATCACACTGACAAGTAGTGAGCATCTTCAGCACTGTCTTCAACCAATCCTCAGCTTCAAGCGGATCAGCGGCATGAGTGAACACGGGGGGATGGTGACTCATGAACTCCCGGTGCTTGTTGCGGGGCGCCGGCTGCTGCACCGATGGATTGTTGACTTGGGCTTGCAGATTCGTCACAGTGTTGGTCAGGTTCTGGAGGAGCTGAGTCTGCGCCTCCAGGAATTGCTGCATGGCGGGATACATCTGTGCTTGTCGGGGTGCTCTTCCGGGACGATTCACTGCCGGTTGATCGACTCCTGACCCTGACCTGGTGTTCACCATCTGAGTGTTAGGGACATTACTTTAGATGATTACACCAACAGTTAAACCCAGAAAGATAAGGTAGCAAAGATGTTTAGCTAAGACAGATTCTGTTGACCCTAAAAAATCAGGCATAACTCTCAGAGTGGGTAACCAAAAATTATGAGCTTTGAACTGGTAATAGGTAATGAAATTACGGAACTACTCCAACTGGAATCACCTCAATCGGATTTCTGTAACTCTGGTTATAAAATAAACAAGTCAGGTAGGTCAGCAGTGTTTAACAGATTCATAAGACTGCAATGTATCGGTCATACCTTTCTGAATATTCACCCAAATATTCTGAGTTTTGCACAGAAAATCAGTCACGAAATTTCTGAACTTCTCCAACTAGATTTACTGCAATCGGAGTTCTGTAGCCCGAGATAAAATTAAAACAGTGCAGCTGACTCGGAAAGGTGCGCCAACAGATTTAGAGTTCTTGGATTTGCATTAAGGAAAAGCTTAAAGGGACACAAACATTAAGATAGATAAATTGATTGAGACAGAAAGTGGACCCCCAAAAACTTACTACTAAACCAATGTTGTTGTGGTTATCACTCCACAACACATTGCACTCAAACAAAATCCAGCTCAAACATTTAGCACAAAACCAAGCATTCAACCACACTTCTAAACTAAGCACACTTTAACCGATCGTCTACTAGCGATTACAAAAAGATCCTAATCTTAACTTAAGCCTAAGGACAATCTTCTGACATGGCATCTGTGCGGGCGTCAGGGGAGTCGTAGCGTGGCCTCTTGGGTGACGGGGAGGTGCATGCTTCCGTGGCATCATGAACCACTGGTTGGTCCGTGTTCTGCAGTGCAGCTTCCAAGGCGCGCTTCTGCAACTCCAGAGTGAAGATCTGCTACTGTGCCACGTATAGAGTATTGTTGGTGTCATCCAAAGCGGTATTAACAGCAACAAGCAGACTCTGGACGTTGTTCAGTGTTCCTTCATAGGCTGGCGCCGAAGCGATGTAGGTCTTGGCTTCCACACTTGCTCTGAAAGGTGTGTACCTGCAGTGGGTATCCTCCAACCTGTCACGCTTCTTGTGAGAGAGCACATAAAGCGCCCTCCGAGCTTCCTCTGCTATGCTAGCGTCCATAGTGGTCCTGTGGGCCACATCATGATGCTTGGAGATCTCCCTTGCTCCACGGCATGGAACGTACTCTTCCAGAACGGCGGCAACCTCCCAATGGGGCTCGAACCACGGGTGAGTCCACAGCTAACAATGGTAAACAGGGGCCTTTTCATAGCCCAAGTGGAGTACCATAGCTCGTAGGTGGTCAGCCATGGGAATGCCCACTCCATCAACCCTGTAGTGGTACACGTCCCAGATCACTTCCTCAGCTGCGTCATCTTGCTCTTTCTCTTCTTCCTCCACCTCGGGACCATGGTGATCTTCCAGATCTTCTCCTGGCGCCTGCTCTCCTTGGTTTGGCTGATCAACTGGCTCTCCTTCTTCTGGGTTCACCTCCTCTGGTTCCTCCTCATCATCAAACACCATGATGGGGTAAGGGGCGGCTACAGGTGCAGGCTCCATCACGATCTCTTCATCCGTGTCTTCATCATGGAAGTCATGGTATTGTTCCTACGGAGCATACTGGTGGGCAGCACCAGCGTGAGAAGTCTTCAAACGGCGAACCATATGGAAGTGTGGTGTAGAATGAGGTAGATGGTAAGTCAAAAAGGGTGAGAGCTAAAGCAAGCACAAGGTAGAGAATCCAGATTAACTCAAGGGTGAGGCAAAATCAAGAGTATAAGATTAATAGAAATAAAGCAAGCATGTGAGAGAAAAGCTTCTATGATTATAAAATCCTTAATTCCGACCATTTCTATCTAGGCTAACGTTCCTACAGTCAACACGGCTCTGGTACCACTTTGTCACACCCAGTTTTAAAGTCAAAACTGAATGCATAAATCACGTGTGCGCCAGGATCAAGTTACACACACGCAACGATTTTTCTGGTGAACCACCGGAAACCCCGCGAAATCGGTGTAGCCTCCGCCAATCGCGACTCATGACTCGGCTCCCACGTAGTCCCAGCTTGACCTTGGTTTTGAGGCTCAACTAAGAAACCGTCCATGACTTCATCTTGCTGTTCATGCCACCATGCAGGCCGCACTTGACTCCGCTGGCCGCCGGGTCCCTCGAACCAAGCCTACTTGTCTTCTCCACACCTGGAGACCTCACTGGTGATGATCTTTCGCGCTTGTTCTTCACCTGCACCAACACCAGTCAAGCCGCAACCTGCACGTGCAATACTTAGCCAAGAATCAGTCCACATAACGTTGTCAATCACTCATCACACCAAGAAGCGACCATCCACCGGTCCTCGAACCACACATGGTCCTCATTGGTCTGGAGAGTCTGCAGGTGGTCAGTTTGCTAGGCGTTCTCCCCCTCGTGCTCAATACGGGGATGGGAGGAGTCGTAGCTTTGAGATGGAGAGGAGGGACGGTCCACGATTTTCCTTTCGTGGTTTTGGTCCTCCTCCAGTTAGAGAGGGTTGGTTCCCTCATAGTGGTTACCATGGTGGTGATCGTGGAGGTAGCTTTGGTAGGAAAGATGGTTTGGATTGTGCTAACCCCACTTTTGAGCAAATGGCTTGGCACTGGTTTTACTCTTTTGGTACTAACCCCAGTGCTGAGTCATTTGTTCGCTCACATGCTTGTTTTTGAATTTCTGGTGGGAGACTTGAAGAATATTTTGTTGATTGACTCCGGTTGCTCGAGGCATATGACCGGAGACAAGGGGTGGTTCTCAAGTCTCGTCCCGGTAGTGACAAAGAGGTACATCACTTTTGGGGACAATGGGCGAGGGCGTGTGTTGTCAGAAGGTGAGATTAAGGTGAGTGACAAGATCACTCTCAGGCGTGTTGCTCTTGTTCAATCGCTTGGTTACAATTTGCTTTCTATGTCCCAGCTATTGGATGAAGGTTTTGAGGCGTTGTTTCGGCCTGGTGGTTCTCGGATTTTGGATTCTTGAGGGGACCTTGTCTGTATGGTCGTTCCCGAGGGTCAGGTGTTTCAAGCTGATTTTTCTCAGTCTTCTAGTGTTGAGCGTTGTTTCTTGGCTGGTTCTTCAAGTGAGTTGTGGAAGTGGCATAGGAAGTTGGGTAACTTGAGCTTTAACCTTTTGTCTCGCTTGAGTAAACTCAATTTGGTCCGAGGATTGCCACGGTTGACGCTTGAGAAAGAGTTGGTTTGTGCGCCGTGTAGGCATGCCGAGATAGTAGCCTCTTCTCACCCGCCTCTCACCGATGTGATGACTGAGCGTCCATTCGAGCTGCTCCATATGGACCTTGTTGGCCCAGCTTTTGTGTGATCTGCGGGTGGAAAGTGGTATGTCCTTGTTGTGGTGGACGATTACTCTCGGTATGCGTGGGTGTTCATTCTTGAGGAGAAAGGGGAGATGTTTGGTTTTGTTCAAGATCATGTCTTGAGGTTGAGGAATGAGAGGCACGGAGATGCCATACGAGCAATCCGCAGTGATAATGGCTCGGAATTCAGAAACTCTCGTTTCGAAACCTTTTGCCATGACTTGGGTCTTGAACATCAGTTTTCGAGTCCGTATACGCCTCCTCAGAATGGTGTTGTGGAAAGGAAAAACAGAACCTTGTGTGAGATGGCTCGGACGATGCTTGATGAGCATAGGACTCCGAGAAGGTTCTGGGCTGAGGCAGTGAATACCGTGTGCTATGTGTCAAACAGGATCTACCTCAGAGTGCATAAGAAGAAAACCTGCTATGAGTTGATGCATAGTCGCACACCCAAGGTGCGTCACTTTCATGTCTTTGGTTGCAAGTGCTTTATTCTGAAGAAAGGAAAGAAGTTGGACAAGTTTGAGGCTAGGTCGGTCGATGGTATTTTCTTTGGTTATGCATCTCACTCTAGAGCATATCGGGTGCTCAATCTTGAAACTAACCAAATCGTGGAGACTTGCGAAGTAACCTTCGACGAGACACAACCACGTAGTTAGCTTATCTTTGAGTGTGAAGGTGATGATGAACTTGGCGAGGAAATCTTTCAGGAGGAGGAGCATGAATATGGAGATGATGAAGATGGTGGTGTGGTGCCTGCGGCTGAGCATGTACCTACTACTTCGACTACGGTGATGGACGGCCCCTCACCCACACCTACGACGACAAACCAAGATCAAGGAGAAGCTATTGTTGAGGGGGAGGTAGCATCAAGGCGCGAACCTCCCCGGCGAGTACAAGTGGATCACCCAGCTTCAAGGATCATCGGCGGATTGAATGAACGTATTACACGGTCGAGGGTTCGAAACAATTCACATTTCGCTCATGCTGCATTTGTTGCCACCTTTGAGCCCAAAGACATTGGACACGCACTATCTGATCATAATTGGGTTAATATGATGCATGAGGAGTTGGAGAACTTTGAAAGAAATCAGGTTTGGGAATTGGTTGACCCTCCCCCAGGGTGTAAGCCGAATGGGACAAAATGGGTGTGGAAGAACAAAGAGGGAGAGAAAGGTGAAGTGGTGAAAAAAAAAGTCAAGACTTGTTGCTCAAGGATTCAGTCAAAAGAAAGGGATCGACTACGAGGAGACCTTTGCTCCGGTAGCTCATTTGGAGGCGATTAGGATCCTTCTAGCCTTTTCCGTGGCTAAAGGGTTCAAGTTGCACCAAATGGATGTGAAGAGTGCCTTCTTGAATGGTGTGTTGGAGGAAGAAGTGTATGTGAGGCAACCACCAGGGTTTGAGAATGAGAAGTACCCCCACTGGGTGTACAAGTTGAGGAAGGCGTTGTATGGGTTGAAGCAGGTGCCTAGAGCTTGGTATGGTAGGTTGAGGGGGTTCCTGTTTGAGAGAGGATTCGAGATGGGAAAGGTCGATCAAACCTTGTTTTTACTCAAGCAGGGCAGAGATATCCTGATTGTGCAGGTGTACGTGGATGATATTATCTTTGGTGGCTCGTCTAACTCTCTTGTTGCAAGATTTGCAGAGGATATGAGTAGGGAATTTGAGATGAGCATGACGGGTGAGTTGCAGTTCTTCCTCGGGCTACAAATCAAGCAATCAAAGGAAGGAACATTTGTGCACCAAGCTAAGTACACCAAGGACATTGTGCGGAAGTTCAAGATGCAGGATTCCAAGGCTATGGCGACGCCTATGAGTACGACTACAGCTCTTGATGCGGATGAGGAAGGTGAACACGTGGACCAGAAGGAGTACCGAAGCATGATCAGGTCACTCCTCTACTTGACGGCGATGAGGTCGGACATCCAGTTCTCGATATGTCTGTGCGCTCGTTTTCAAGCGTCTCCGAAGACTTCACATCGGCAAGCGGTGAAGAATATTTTCATGTACTTGCGTCACACTCCCGACTTCGGCCTTTGGAACTCCGCGTCTTCTTTTTTGGCGCTTCATGGTTTTTCAGGCGCAGATTTTGCCGGGTGTCGGTTGGATAGGAAGTCCACTTCTGGGACTTGCCGGTTTTTGGGTTCTTCTTTGGTGTCTTGGTCTTCCCGCAAATAGTCGAGTCTTGCTCAATCCACTACCGAGGCAGAGTACGTTTCTGCAGCTAGTTGTTGCTCTCAGCTCCTTTGGATCACATACACCATGAGTGACTTTGGTGAGGAGTATACCCATGTTCCACTTCAATGTGACAGCACCAGTGCCATAAGTGTTGCAAAGAACCCAGTGCTCCATTCCAAAACCAAACACATAGAAGTGAGGTATCATTTTTTGAGAGACAATGTAGAGAAAGGGAAGATAACCTTGATCCATGTACCCACACATGACCAACTAGCCGATATTTTCACCAAACCCCTAGATCAAGCAACTTTCACTCATTTGCGGGGGGAGCTTGGTGTGTGTTTGATTTCTTGATTTTTGGTTGTGTGGGAGCTCCTTTGTAGCATATGTATAGCTTCCTTTCATGCATTTCTTGCATTTGGCATGGCATATGTAACATAATGTATAGGCATCCTTGTATCTTAGATTGCATGCATTTTGTATCGTATGCATTGGTTAGGAAAAGCTTCTCCTATATACATTGTTCATCATGGAATGATATTCATGTCTTTGTGAGCTTGTTTGGTATGATATGGTTAGTTTGGCTTAGCTCTTGATAATCTTGGTTTATATCCATGGTTGATGGCTATGTTTTTGAAAACTGTCATGTGTATGCTCGCTTGTGAGTAAATGCCTTTATATGATCTTGACATGTTTTAGTGGTTTTGCTATGCTTAATTTGTGGTTGGATAGCTTATTTTGATCGTATGGGGCCAAAGGCTCATTTACCATCATGAATGTTTAGCCCTCTTGCTTTATCTTGTGGAGGGACATAAGTTCCTTTTTGTCGCAAAGACATTTCATGTACCAAATATGAATCTGAAAATGAAATGTAAATTGCTTGGAAAATGTGCCCCCATGTCATTTGTGCTAAATTTAATTTGCTTTGGGTGCTAAACCGTTGCATGATGCCTACCAATGAGAAGTCTCATATATAGAAGTAGGCACATGGCTCGGTGGCTTTGACATGACATGAGGTGCTTGTGGGTGTTTGTGATGGTCTTATGATTAGAATGGTCGTCCTTGCATGAAGTTTGTGTGGCTTTGCCATTTTGACATGTTTTGCTCATGTTTAGGACTTTGGTCATGAGAGGGTAAATTTTCGCAAAATTGCTCACTTCCATCTTAGCTTCGTCCAATGGTTGTGAAACTTGGTGATCCTGTAGTTGATGTCAATACAAAGCTATAGAGTATTTAATTTGCTCATTTGGACATGTGTAGCATCCTATGTTGAATTTTGTCTATTTGAGAAGCTCTAGGTTGAATTTTTGGCATTTTTGGCTTGATTCATGCATTGTCAACAAGGGGGAGAAGTTTGAGCTTGAAATGGCTTGCTGCACGCATTTAGAAGGTTTCCAAGTGGTTTTGAGCTATTTTTGAGCTCTGGCAGTTTCCCAGGTGGCATCGGCCTGACCAGTGAGGGGCACCGGTCTGACCGGTGTAGTTCCCAGATGCTGGGCGATCTTGCCCACCGGTCTGACTGGTGAGGGTGACCGATCTGACCGGTCAGAGCTGAGCTGTTACAGCTGCTCTGTTTCAGGTGGTGTTTTGCATGCATTCGTCCAGGGGGAGTTGCATTGGTTCAGGGGGAACTTGCATGTGTGCAGGGGGAGCTCTTTGTGGTTTTCGAGCTTTGGTTTGGTGGTTTGCGCTCTTTGCTTGAGCATAGTTTTGTCTCGGATGTGTCGAGCCGTTGCCCTTGCCTAAGGGGTCCGAGATTTGTCTTCTTCAAGTGATCTTGCTCTTTGCCTTTGTTTGTCTTTTGATCACTTGTTGGAGTTTCTTTTTGTTCGTTCTTTTATTTTTCTTTTCTCTCTTGTTACTTTATGTGTGTGTTGTCAATGCACTCATCAAGGGGGAGATTGAGGACCATGTGTGGTTCGAGGACCGGTGGATGGTCGCTTCCTGGTGTGATGAGTGATTGACAATGTTGTGTGGACTGATTCTTGGCTAAGTATTGCAGGTGCAGGTTGCAGCTTGACTGGTAGGTGAAGAACAAGCGCGAAAGGTCGTCGCCGGTGAGGCCTCCTGGTGTAGAGAAGACAAGTAGGCTTGGTTCGAGTGACCCGGTGGCCAGTGGAGTCAAGTGCGGGCCGCATGGTGGCATGAACAGCAAGATGAAGTCATGGACGGTTTCTTGGTTGAGTCTCAAAACCAAGGTCGAGCCGGGACTACATGGGAGCCGAGTCATGAGTGGCGATTGGCGGAGGCTACACCGAGTTCGCGGGGTTTCTGGTGGTTCACCAGAAAACCACTGGGTTCCTTGGTTGATCCACAAAGCCAAAACCGAAGACGGAGGTGCAGCAACATCGGACCGGTCTGACCGATGTGCGACGACGCAGTCCGGAGACTTCGAAGCGGAGGACACGCGTCGGGATCGCAAGGCTTGCGTCGAGGCAAAGCAAGTTTGCGGACGCTGGGCATCCGTCCGATGGAGCGATGACAAAGATTTTCGAATTCGCCCTCGAGGGGCATGTATCCCTAATTAGCTAGTAAGGGTATTTTAGACTTTTGGTTGCCTCCATATAACTCAAGAGGTGAGAGGATGGCAGCCATCTCTTGGAACCCTAGCTCATTTGGTTTTCCTATTTTCCCTTCCTATTTTCTTTAGGATTTCTATAGGACTAGTTTGAGAGCTTCATGGTGAGATCTTGTGAGAGGTATGGATGATCGGGCAACAAGCTAGACCTTGTATGAACCTCTTTGTGATGTATAGATGATTCGGCGTGGTTCCTCAAGGCTTGGATGTGTTGTTCCCGTTCGTTCTTTTTGGTGATTTTCGGAGCCTTTTCTTGGCGATTTTCTTAGAGAGATTTTGAGGCCGTTTTCTTGGGGATTTGGTGGGGGATGTATGCATGAACCCTTCGTGGTTCTTTTCCCTTTGATTCCCCTCCCAAATCCATGAGCAAAGGGGCTCGATTTTGGGGTTTTCGATGTCCTAGGGTTAGAGGAGTTCTTGGTGGGATTTCTCTGATTTCTCTTAATTTGGCAAGTTTTGGTGGACAAAAACTTGGCTATGGACTACCCATGAGGTGTTCCTACTATCCCCAAAGTCTTGCGCAAATCCGTGGAGTGATTCGGGAGATCGGGAGTTGGATTTGGGCGAGTTGACCCGCGGGTGCTGTTCATCCCGAGAGCCCAGGCCACACCAGTCTGACCGGTGCCTCTCACCGGTCTGACCGGTGCAGACCCCATTTGGGTTTTGCTCGGGTGAACGTTTGGGTGAGTTCGTTGTTGTCCAGTGTTGCTGTTGTTTCGAGTTTGGGTCAGTTTGGAGCTCGGTAGGCCTGTTTGGTAGATTTGGGGTTTTCTAGCTTGAACCGGTTTGACCGGTGAGCTACACCGGCTTGACCGGTGTAGGGGTTGTTCTGTGGAAATTTCCAGGTTTCACCAGCAGGGACCGGTCTGACCGGTAGTGCTCACCAGCCTGACCGGTGTAGATCAGTTAGGCTCGAGTTTGGTGTTCCGCTGCGTTCTCGGGTCCGTGAAGTTGGTTGTTGGTTCCTAGGGCCAGTAGCACTTCTGTGGCTGTGTGGTCTTGGCCAACTTAGGTAGTGAGTCGGAGACGTGTGTTGGAAGTCGTGTTCATCTTGTTGGAGTCTCTATCTCCTTCGAGAAGAATTTTTATCGGCTCTCATTCACTCCCCCCTCTCTGGTTTGCCGTTTCGGTCCTTCACCGGGCTAGTGACGTAGCTCGTGGCACAACTGCAACTGGCTTGGCAAGAGGCGCCCACACAACGGAGCTCAGTACGCCCAACCAGCGGTGGGCAGTGGCGGAGCTCCAACTGGCCCATGAGCTTCCCCACACACACCGCTCACCTCCACCTTATCTGCTTCCCCTACTCGCTCGTAGATGAAGACGATGGCCAACTCGCAGACGAGGGGAGATGGCCGGTGGCGCACCAGGGGGTGGTTGCGGGGACAGTCAGCGGCATGGCAGGGGGGCGCGTCGACAACTCATGGGTGATCTCAGCACCTCGCCTGGGCACCTGTTGCCTCCATCCCGCCCACCTCGCCGTCACCGTGGCCACGACCGGCCAAGAACGAGCGAGCACCGCGATGCAACGCGTGCTTGTGTTGGCCGGTGTAGAAGGAGCAGAAGGGCATTTTAGTCCGTTTACTAGGGGATGAAGAGAGAAATGGGACAGAGTCCATTGTTTTGAAGAAACTCGCATCCTCGATCTCAAATTTTGAAGGGGTAATGAATTACGTGTCAAATGTGGAGAGGCAGTCGAATTGAGTATCAAATTTGCAAATTTCTCGCCAAGTAGACGTCTCCAACCGTCTTTTTTTGGAAAAGATAGAGTATACCTGGGTGTTCTCCCTACCCAATACTCGGTTTTTCTTCTTTACCCTCACCTCACTTTCTTCTCCACCTTTGGCTAACGCCGGCGAGGTTAGAGTCGTCAGGTTAGGGTTTCGGGATTAGGGGTTTTAAGTTGTCAGGGTGGGGTGCTCATCACTGTCGGACTTAGAAGGAGGATGGCGACGAAAGGCTAGCTCGGCAGAGTTGGCAGACGACTGAGGCACGGCCAGTGGTGGAGCAGCTAAGGCGACGGTGGTTGGGCCAGTACCGAGACGGGAGCACCCATGGTGACAGTGGCGGAGCGGGCTAGGGTCCACCCGCACCGAAGGGTGGGGTTGGTGTTAGAGATGGTAGAATACCTGTGTGACCACCGGACACCCCTTTTTTTAACTTCCATTTAACTTGGTACCTAACGGTTGGAACTCGCCTGTGACTTAGCTTGTCTTATTTCGACTTCATGTGCAGTACTTTTCTTTCAAAACAAATGTGTCATACAAATCATCTCCCAACAAATCTGATGTACGAACTGCAAAAGATCTATTTAACTGAGCCTGTCTCCTTAATCTATACCCGTCCGTGTCCCCAAACATGTGGTGCTCATTGATTCGTTGCCTTTACGATGGCCCAGCCTTTTTTAAAAAAAATTATGTCCCAACAGACTGGATCCGCACATACATACAATTACAGTGTATATAGCAAACTGCACAACAGATTTACAAAATTTGCAAATAAGCTGTGTCTAGTAGCATTTACTATTTACGTGCTGATTGATTTGCAAAGGCCACTTCTGTATACGCGTGAAAATGCTTTACAGGTTACACTTTTTTTTTTACCACTTTCCACCGACAGATAATTCTTGCTTGCCTGTGCAAGTCAATCCTCCTGCAATCAGAACTTGCAGGTTTCAGTTACATCCAGGTAAATCCACACGTGCAAAAATTACCCGCTTTTTACATCAAGCAACAGACCTTCACATTAAGAAGGTCCAGCAGAACACAACAGGCTCTGGAAGCAATTTGCTGGAAATATTTTGCCTCATGTTGCAACTGAACAGCTCTAAACAAAGCTTAACATATCACGATTCGTGCTGGCATGTTATCATCCTGAACCTTCTCACCTTGATCTCTAAACTGAGGACGATTGTCTCACATAGGTAAAAAAATGACCTCCACTTAATATTCCATATGCAATTGGCTTGTCTTGTTATGTTAGAAATTTGCCATTTGGAGTCTAAAACAACTGGAAGAATAGACTTGTTGATCCATCACCAAATGAACGAATATCAGCTGGTTTTACCAGTGCTCTACACAAGGGGCACGTCCGTTCTCGCTCAAACCTAGAAGCCGCATAATAACACACTTATGGATTACCAGAGGAGAATCACAAGTATGATTAATGACAACAAGTAACACACTTAAGTGCCTGTTTAGTTCCCTTGACACTATCACGCTTCATCTAGCTTTGTTTGCAGGCAGAGAGGCATGTTATGTATTTCCTTCCTTGTGAGCCACTAAAAAGAACCCAAGTGTCTAGCTTAGGTGTACTAGAGACAATGGCCCACTTGTAAGGTCTATCCTAGAGATTAAACTCTAATGCAGTGGTCGATAGTCATACAATTTTCCTTTTTGAGAGATGGACTAGTTGTACATAAAGTTAGGCCATTTTATTTTGAATAATACTCTTTCCTTTGTGAGAGATGGACTAGTCTTTCACAATAGCACTGTAAATACATTTAACTAGATGCCTGACTTGGAACGAAGACACAGAGAACAGCGCATATGATACAGCAAGGAAAGTAGGTTACCATTCTGAAACACAGTCTTCGCAGAAAATATGTTTACAGCGAAGGAGAACAGGCACGTGCATCTTCTCCTGGCAGATGGCACACATATCACCAGCAGCAAGTACCTGTACCAGGCCCAGAAATAAGCAGATCCATTAGCATTCAGGGGAAGTAACCAAATCATGGGTAGTTGATATTTCGGATAACAATAACCAAGCAAGGTTCCTCAAGGATAGAAGCAATACCAAAATAGCATTCAGGGGAAATAAAAGACAACATTTTCAATTCTTCATACTCCAAATCAAATCATGGGTAGTTGATATTTCCGATAACAATAACCTAGCAAGGTTCGTCAAGGGTAGAAGCAATAGTGCAATACCACAATAGCATTTTCTATTTGTAGTGTACCACTGTGCAAGTGCCATATCTCATTTTTCTGAATACCAAGGCTAATTAAACAAAGTTATCCAATATAGACATTATGGTGACAACACATATTCACTAAGAAAGAATAGACCAGTGACAGACCCAGCAAGATCTTTTTTACCTGTTCTGCAGTTGCAAATGACCCATAATGCACATCTTTGCGTGACAGTGCTTTCACTGCAGCTAAGAATGACTGAACCTGGAAGCCACAATGTCAAGAATTAGAAGAATACTTTCAAGTGAGTACATTATATACGGGTGAAACAAACTGTAGTACCTTCTCAACTACTGAAGTCAACTTGAAAGTCAGGTACAGCCCAGTGGTTAAAGATGAGAAGAGACTCCCATATTCCTTGTTCAGAAAGAACCGGTACCAAACAGGAGTTGGCAACAAGGCACGATAAAGAAGCAAAAGGTACTCCACAAGGGTAAGCATTTGGCCCTAACACAACAAGAAGAATTAGAGAACTATCAGAGACAATTGAGTAATTAACAAAAGGATCAAACAAAGTTTCTGTACAAAAGAAGTTCAATACTATCTTGGAATCATAAGTAATGTTGAAGATAATAATCTGCAACTATCGTTATCATTCTGCGATGCATCCCATCTCTTTCCAAGAACCTAGCAAACTAGAAACAGCAAAACAGCAGCAGGAAGAGAAAGAAGGAAAACGGAGAAGGAAAAAAGGAGAAAGGACAGGACTGGACTGGCACACCAGTCAGCCGAAGCATATAATGTAATTTCAGATTTATTTGTTGCAGTCATACCATTGGAGCCTGTGTGCTCAAACCCATTGTGCAGAAATCAACCATTCTCGATTAAATGCTTGTAATATTGTTGGGGAAGTCTAGAGTAAATGCTTGTTAATTTTTGTTCAGACACTACTGCAGATTCTACTTCAGTAAGAGGGTGTATATTGTATTTAGCTTTCCTAAAATTTTAAAATAAATCCTACCTAATTATAATCCAGAATATCATCCTTTCGGCTACACATCTATGGTTTCCTCATTGGTAGGTTCGATTGCAAATATGGTTACGTGAAGCTTTGTTTTTAAAGCTTTATCTTAAAAAAAAATGTCCCTCAGAAAGGCTACTATCATGGACAAATAGCTCTATAAAACAATAACATCCATTGTAGGAGCTAGAGATACGGTCAAACAGTCCACAAAGGTATTGACCTGTGTGTAAACATTCAATAACAGCAGCACTATTTTCTGCACATTATTTACTCGCTGGTATTGTGTTTACAAACTCCATATCCATTGTCAGTACAATCACTTAATCATGAAGAGTCATTATTAGAATAGCACCAACCTTGTGTCACATCATTTGTGTTATATATTAACCAACACAAGATAAGATATAAGATTTATAAACATGACTGGGCATTAAATATAACAAAGCATAGGAATTTAAAAAGATGGCCACCTGTCTACGGTAGTTACGGCCTCTGCAGTTCTTGTAGTACATAAGTAACATGCACTTGACAGCCATAGCAGCTTGGCGAACCATTGTATCTGAAAATAAATCAGTTGTAGATCAATGTGCATATTGTTATATCAAGTATCATAAACTGAGTGCAGCTAACATGAAGAATCTCTTTAACAAAACAACAAATATTCCAGTGTTAACATGCTGAATTAAGCATAATCTATCGGGAACATATATAGTAGAAACCAACCTCTCCGTGCAAACTATGGAAACTTCAATCTAAGCCACACAATCTTGATCCAAGGGAGAGCTCATGGGAAGTGGAAGTGGTGATTTGCAAAATTCATGGGAGGTGGGAGGGGTGATTTACAAAGGTGCTTTTGCAAATCACTCCTCCCACCTCCTCTGAGCGCTCCGTTGGATCGACATCGTGTGGCTAAGATTAAAGTATTCATAGTTAGCACGGAGAGGCAGGTTTCCACCTGATATGTTGGCTAATCTATCAACCAGTTTATGCCATTCAGGCATTCCCAGTTTTCTAATATTGCTATGCGTTGGAAATACATGAACTCATTACCAAGTGTTGTGATTTCATTGAATAAAACTTAAAAAGTTTACAATATTAAATATGTTACAATGACTCAGAAGGTGAACTGTCAGCAGGAAAAAGTTGATGTCGTGAAAAAAGGGCTTCAGTGAAAGAGATCAAATACTCCCTCCGTCCCAAAATATAGCTACGTCTAGACTTGCAAAATCACATTTTCAACCCTGACCAAATACACTTAAACTAATTTATTTTCAATAGAAAAGATTACATTTTTTGATAGTTGGTTTCATGATAAATATACCAACATCATTTTTATGCAAGTCTTTTGTCAAGGGCGTCAATACCCAAGGCAGCTGCTCCCCGGCTACGGAGTTCGTAGCCGGCGGTGGTAGGCGTGGCGGAGCTCTGGCTCTCGCGCGCAATGGTGAAGCAGGAGGGAGACTAGAGAAGAAGGGTAGGAGAAGGAGTAATTATCTTGCTTAAACTCAATCGTCTGGGTACAATCCCCTAAATAGGCCGGCGGCCAACTAACTGCTAATGAATCTACTAAAAATCGTCTCGGTACAATCCCCTAAAATAGGCCGGCGGCCAACTAACTGCTAATGAATCTACTAAAAAGATGGACATCTTAACTATCAAATCTTGCACAAATCCTAGCCACTTTCCTCCTCATCCGCGTGCTCAGTTCGGCCCTCGGCCTCCCCTGTCTTGTGGGCGCGCGCACGGCGGCTGTAGTGCTTGCCCCACATGACATCTCTCCCCCTCTCGACGAGCAGCTCGTCCTCGAGCTGGAATTCAAGGTAGCGGTCAATGAAATTGTCGAGGTCCTCCCAAGTTGCCGACGCTGCAGACTCACCCTTCCAGCGGACGAGGATCTGACGCACGCCCCGCGCCAAGCGAGCCTTGACCGCGCGCTCCGGTTGTGGCACCACCGCGCCATTGTGCAGGGGAGGCAGGACGGGCGGCGTGACAGGCGGGGGGCCGACGTGCTTCTTCAACAGCGCGACATGGAACACATCATGGATGCAGGCAGTCGGCGGCAGGTCGAGGCGGTAGGCGACACTGTTGATGACGGCACTAACTCGAAATGGCCCGTAGAAGCGGGGGCGCAGCTTGCCCGTGGGCGCAACCTGCATGGATGCCGGCGCCCTGTGACGGAGTCGCAACCACACCCAGTCCCCCACCTCGAAGACGACCTCACGATGATGCTTGTCATATTGTAGCTTGTAGGTGCCCTGAGCCTGTTCTAGCCGGTGGCGAATGTTGGCTAGGAATTCATCACGCTCCTCCATGCTCCTGGCCACCGCTGCCACCCGTGTGTCGCCCGGCTCGTAGGAACGGATGGACGACAGGTCACGGCAGTACACCACACGGAACGGCGTATCCTTGAGCGCGGTTTGGTAGGCCGTGTTGTAGACGTACTCAGCCCACGGCAGCCAACGGAGCCATTGTCGCGGCCGATCGCCCGTGAGGCAACGCAGATACAAGATGATCACCTTATTGGCAGCCTCTGTCTGGCCGTCGGACTGTGGGTGGAACGCCGAAGTCATGTGTAGCCTGGTGCCGGAGAGGCGCATGAGCTCGCGCCAAAACGAAGACGTGAACACCGGGTCCCTGTCGGAGACGATGGACTGTGGAATGCCATGGAGACGCACCACCTCGGCAAAGAACACCTGTGCCACAGACTCGGCGGAATAGGGGTGAGCCAATGGAATGAAGTGGCAGGACTTACTGAAGCGATCGACCACGGTGAGGATGACGGATTTTCCGTTCACCCACGGAAGCGCCTCAATGAAATCCATCCCAACATCGGCCCACACTGTCGTCGGCACTGGCAGGGGCAGCAGGAGACCGGCCGGGTGCAAATGCTCCGACTTGTTGCGCTGGCATGTGACACAAGCGCGGATGAAGTCTTGGACGGCGGTGCGGAGGTTGGGTGAGTGGAAGTCGCGGTGGATCCGATGGGCCGTGCGCTGGACCCCTTCGTGGCCGTCCTCATGAACGGCGGACAGCAGCTCCTGCAGGAGAGGCGACGCCGGCAGAATGTAGAGGCGGCCAGAGAACGCCACCATCAAGTCGATGACAGACCACGGTGCGCCGCGTCGGCCCTCGGTGATCTCACGAAGCGCGCGCAGTGTCGGGTCGGTGTCGTGAGCCGCGCGCAGTCGGTCGACGAAGTCGAAGTGGGGGGTGGACACGGCCATGCCCAGCGCGTCGTCGGTGTCACGGCGGGAGAGGGCATCCGCCACGGTGTTGGTACGGCCCGCCTTGTACTCCACCGAGAAGTCGAAACCGAGGAGCTTGCCCACCCAATGGTGCTGCCGAATGGTGGGAGGCACTAATCCAGCAAGAACTTGAGGTTGTAGTGGTCGGTGCGCACCACAAAGCGTCGGCCCCAGAGGTAGGGACGCCCATTGGCGGAGCTAGAAATTGGCAGTTGGGTATTCCCAACAAGCAAAATAATGCCCTTATGTAGTATATTTGAGGGCCATTACTGCTACGGAAAGAGCCGAGAGAAGGTAGGAGAATGACATGTTTGATTGTTGGTTTGTTTGCAGTGATTTTGGGCTAAGATAGGAAGCAAACAACTATTAAATTTGCCTAACAGAGCTATACAAGCTATACACATGTATATATCATAGATATACTCAGTCTTTTGCCAAATTTGTTGGGTATTCCCGTGCATACACATGCATCAGTGTAGCTCCGCCCCTGGGGACGCCAATGACGTATGGCCAGTACAAGGCCGATGAGTTCCCGCTCATACGCGGCGAGGGAGCGGTGGCGCGGTGCGACCGGTCGACTGAAGAAAGCCACAGGGTGCTGATCCTGCAACAACACGGCCCCAAATCCGTAGGACGAGGCGTCATATTCAACGACGAACGGGAGCGTGAAGTCGACGAGGGCGAGGACACGCGCCGAGGTAATGGCGTGCTTCAGACTACCCGCACTGGGGCCGCCAAAATCCCGCGATCCCCTCCTGCAGGAGGTTTTTCGCGTTTCGAAGCCTGCAGCGGCGTCCCTGCATGAGCACGGGAAAATCCCGTAGCCTCTCGATTCCTCGGTATCCAGAGGATTCGAGGGCTCACGGGAAAAGCGAGGTGGCGTGGGGCCCGCGCACCCACGGCCTCCGTGCGCGTCGTCCCAACCACCGCCGGAGATGGAGAGGAGGATGGGCCGCCGGAGGCAGGAGCGGATCTCCCTCTCCGGTGCTTCCCGTCGGCGGGCGGCGAAGGCGCGAGAAGCCCCCGACGGAGCTCGCCGCCACCTCCGCTCGCGGCGGCGGAACGCGAGGGGTGATGGCCCGCGGTGCGCTCCGCGAGGACCGGCCGCTCCGCGAGCTCGCCGCCGCCGCATCCGCCCGCCGCCACGCCGCGCCCCCGCCTCCAACCGCGAACGGAGCGAGGAGAGGACGAGCCCCGACCTCGCGAGGGGAGCACCTCCACCTCGCGGATCCCGCTCGCCGCGCGCGGGCGGCACCTCCACCGCGTCGGTGAGGGAGACGGGGGGAGGGCGGCGTGGGAGGAGAGAGAGCGCGGGTCGGGGGGGAGGAGGGCCCCGCTTCGCCGAGCGCGGCCTGCGGGAGTGAGGGAGGAGGGCCGGCGCGGGTGATTTGCGCCACCGCTTGCGGGGGGGCTCCGCGCCTCCGTCGAAGAGGAGCCAACGGCGGGGACGAGGTGGCGCGGCGGGGGGTGGGAGAGAGTGCGGGAGCACCTCCACCGCCGGCCGGGGAGGATGCCCGTCACCGGGGGTGGGGAGGTCCGGCGGCCGAGGCAGCAGAGGAGCCGGGGAAGTGGACGCGGCGCGCGAGGTGGGGGAGGAGGAAGAAGCCAGGAAGGGGAAAGGAAAGTGGGCCCAGCTGTTGGGATGAAGGAGAGAAACAAAGGATGACGAATGCGGGAGAAATGAAAATAAAGGAAAGAATCCTGATGACTGTGCAGGAATATTCCGTTTTGAAGGAGAGAATAAAGGAACACGAGTGTGGATGGTCTCAGTGCGTCGAACGCCGTAGTAGCCTCCTCCATCCAGGCAAACCCGTCCTTGCGGAGCTGAGCCGTGAGCGGCGCCGCGATCGTGCCGTAGTCCTTGACAAACTTGCGATAGTAGCCCGCAAGGCCGAGGAAGGCGCGCACAGCCCGAACAGACCGCAGCCGAGGCCACTCCGCAACTGCCTGCACCTTGGCCGGGTCCATGGCCACCCCGGCGGCTGAAATCACATGCCCGAGGTAGGAGATGGACTCCTCCGCGAATGCGCACTTGGAGCGTTTGACGAACAAGCGGTGAAGTGAAGGGCGGCGAAGACGGTGCGGATGTGGCCCAAGTGCTCCGCCCACGAGTTGCTGAAGAGCAGTATGTCGTCGAAGAAGACGAGGACGAAGCGGCGCAGAAACGGACGGAGCACGTCATTCATCAGTGCTTGGAACGTAGCCGGGGCGTTGCACAGCCCGAACGGCATGACGAGGAACTCGTAGAGGCCATCATGTGTGCGGAACGCGGTCTTGTCGACGTCATTGGCGTCCATCCGAACTTGGTGGTAGCCAGAACGGAGGTCCAACTTGGTGAAAAACCGCGCTCCCCGCAGCTCGTCCAGAAGTTCATCAACCACCGGAATCGGGTACGCGTCCTTGATGGTGATGGCGTTGAGCGCCCGGTAATCTACGTAGAAACGCCATGAGTCGTCCGCCTTCTTGACGAGGAGGACCGGGGACGAGAACGCCGACGAGCTGCGCCGGATGATGCCTTGATCAAGCATAGCGAGGCACTGGCGTTCCAACTCATCCTTGTGGGCTGTCGGGTAGTGGTAGGGGCGCACTGCCACTAGTGTCGAGCCAGGGACGAGGGTGATGTGGTGGTCCCTTGCGCGTGGAGGCGGCATGCCCACCGGCTCAGTGAAGATGGATGCGAACTCGTCGAGGACGGCCTCCAGCAGTCCGCGGGCGTCGAGCTGGGCGAGTATGGGACGAGCTGGCCCCGCCAACCCTTGCCAGCACACCCGATGGTCCTGGTGCCAGAACGCCATCCGCAGGGTGTTGAAGTCCCATAGGATGGGACCGAGCGTCGCGAGCCATCGGGTTCCCAGCACGACGTCGTACCCGGCGAGCGGCAATGCGTAGAAGTCGGCGTGGAATGTCTCGTCCTCGATGGCGAAGGGAACGTCGCGAAAGACCCCCGGGCACTCCACGCGATCCCCGTGAGCGACCGTGACGCGCATGCCGCGATGAGGGAGCAGAACGAGGTCTGTGCGGCCGACGGCCTCCTCGGTGATGAAGTTGTGGCTGGAGCCCGAGTCGAGGAGCGCGAGGCAGGATGATCCGCCAATGGAGATCCGCAGCTGCATCGTCTCCCGGGTGCGCACACCAGAGGCGGCGAGCACAAAGATGATAGGTTCGTCGGCGGTGGTCTCCGAGTGGTCGACGTCTTCGCTGTCCTCGTCGGCGGCCAAGTCGATGAGGAAGATGCGCTGGCAGACACGGTTGTGGCCACACCCGAAACGCTCATTGCAGTTGAAGCAGAGCCCGAGGTGGCGACGTTCCTCCATCTCGGCCTGGGAGAGGCGCTTGATAGGGCGGCCCTCGATGTGAACCGGACCCGAAGTGGCAGAGCCCGAGGTGGCGACGTTCCTCCATCTCGGCCTGGGAGAGGCGCTTGATAGGGCGGCCCTCGATGTGAACCGGACCCGAAGTGGCGGCCGGCGCCGGGCGCGCGGACGGCGGTGTAGGGGCGGGCAACGCCGGGCGCCGTGGGGCCGGCAAGATCCCCTTCTGGGACGACCGAGGGGGCGCCGTGGCGGCGCAGCGCACTGGTCCCGCAACTCCAGCTTGCGGGCGAGACTCATGGCGACAGCGAGCGTCTGGGGGTTGTGAATCTCGACATCAAGGCTCAGTGGCGGCTGCAACCCTACCGTGAACAGCTGGACCTTCTGGCGTTCGGTGAGGTAGCCCGCGCGGGGGAGACGGGCCTCAAACCGCTCCTGGAAATCGACGACGGTGGTGGTGCGCTTGTAGGCGGCGAGCTCGCCCAGTGGGTTGGACCGGAGAGGCGGCCCGAACCGCAGATTGAGCAGCTCGGTGAAGCGCCGCCACGGCGGCGTACCCTCCTCGCGCTGCACCTGGATATACCAGAGCTGCGCCGCGTCCTGGAGATTGTAGGCGGCCATCCAAACTTGCTCCTCCTCGGCGATGCGTTGCTGATAAAAGGACACGCAACGATTGATGAATGCGAGGGGATCGAATTTCCCGTCGAATTTGGGAAAGTCCATCTTCTGGAATCTTGGCGACCGGTCGCTGTGGTGGGCGCCCGAGTCAGCCGTGGAGCCGAAGGATCCGGTCGGCGACGCACGCTGCTGGAGGCCCGTGACCTTGGTCTCGAGGCCGGCGACGGATCCCTGGAGGCCCTCGACGGTGCCTTTGATACCGTCGACGGTAGTGGTGAGGTTTTGGAGGAGGGTGGCGATTTCGGCCATGGTCGGCACAGCCATTGGAGCGGTGGAGGATCTGGGCGGCGGCGGTGGCGTGGAGGGGCTGGAAGATGGAAGCGATGAGGACAGCCTGGAACGTGATACCAGGTTGTCAAGGGCATCAATACCCAAGGCACCTGCTCCCCAGCTACGGAGTTCGTAGCCGGCGGCGGTAGGCGCGGCGGAGCTCTGGCTCTCGCGCGCAATGGTGAAGCAGGAGGGAGACTAGAGAAGAAGGGTAGGAGAAGGAGTAATTATCTTGCTTAAACTCAATCGTCTGGGTACAATCCCCTAAATAGGCCGGCGGCCAACTAACTGCTAATGAATCTACTAAAAAGATGGAAATCTTAAGTATCAAATCTTGCACAAATCCTAGCCACTTTCCTCCTCATCCGCGTGCTCAGTTCGGCCCTCGGCCTCCCCTGTCTTGTGGGCGCGCGCACGGCGGCTGTAGTGCTTGCCCCACATGACATCTTTATGATTATTTAGCAATTTACGAGCAAATTTGGATAAGTTTGACTTTGAAAAGTCTAAACGTAGCTATATTTGGGACAGAGGGAGTAGTAGTCTTTCTGTTGTACTCCCTCCGTATCGAAATATTTGTCGCTATTGACTTTTTTCACAATGTTGACCATTCGTCTTATTCAAAAAATTATGCAAGTATCATTTACTTTGCTTGCTACGTGCTTTATTATTGTGGGTATTTTAAGTTTGACTTATCCTTTTACACATTTGAGATAATTTTTTGAATAAGACGAATGGTCAAAGTTGGAAGAAAAAGTCAACAGTGACAAGTATTTCGATACGGAGGGAGTACCTTATATAAAAATCTAATAATAATCAGGCAGTGAAGTAAAAAGTTCATTTGCAGTTTCAGAAGTCAATTAGAAGTGCTAGATGTAACAATATATTCAGTTGATCAATATCTAATCTATGATAAACTCAAGAAAGCTAACTATATATAGCTTAAAACAATATTTAGCTATTGTATGATTGAGAAACTATATAAGCCAATTGAAGTTGAAGTACCATTAACCATGATGATAAAAATTGCATGCCAGAATGGTGGTATATCTTTTGGAGGAAGCATGAACATCGGTCTGAGAAGATCATCATTCCTGTACCACCAATAGACACCAAACACATGAATGATGAAGATCACTGTAATCCCAATGAGTACGGGTACTTTTCTCTCGCCCTGTAAAGTAAAGCAAGAGTTGGAAATATAAGATACTGGTAATAACAAATTTTTATATTATCAAATAGAACAGTTTAACAAAAGCATGGCGGTAGGCAGAGCAGCATGCTAGTAATTGGTGTAATGGTAAAATATAAATCAAGACCAGCTGATATAGATCGAATCATGCATTTGTTGTTCTATTTTTCAAAAATGGACAGCATATACGAGAACCTGCTAAAGCTGATACAATGATGTCATGGAAACTTCAGCATTTGACTCTGATTTTATCTTCATACAAATGATTCATGAAACATTTTTGTTGCAGATAAAGCATCTCATTGCTATTTCAAATGAGAAGGTAACAGAAAAGAAATAGGGGTGACAAAGTAAAAATCTCATATATTAACACATTAATTAACCTAGGTCAGTAGTTTATAAAATAATGCATTATTCCAACCTTCAAAGCAGTTTGCTTCTTCAAAATATCATTTGACTTAAACATTACAGCAGCAATCCAAATTGTGACAAAGAAACCTGCACACATATCCTTCCATCAGTAGGCACTCAAACCCTCCACAAAAATCCTTGCGCAAATAAAATTAAATAAGTGATAGAAAGGAAAATCCAAAAAGATTTAATGTTTGCATGTCTATATGCAATAGTCACAGAAACTGCTTACTCCCCAAATAAGAGATTAAAATAATTGAAAAGCTAAATAGAGTGGGGCATTTCTAGGATATTGAAAGTAAAAGAAATGTTGGACTATACATGATAGATATGACTGCTATAACACTGAACGCACACTCAACTGAGCAATGCATAAAGGCAACATTTTTATGCCCTTAGTTTCAACATACTGACATGTGCATTAGCCAAGTAAAAGGTTCTTGGTTGAAAGAAAGATGACCCGATGAACCGATGTAGCATCAGGCATCAGCAGCAGTCCCACTTCCAGGCACCTGTCACACTAATGGGGATCTGAACTGTCTGCCGATGGCAGTTATGAACCATTTGTTGCTGCTACTCTTGTTATATCCTTTCAGCTAGAGTTAGCTTAGTGTAAATCCCTGTACATATTTGAATTGGTTCCTACTATAGTAAAATAGCAGAGCACCTGCCATGGTTCAATAAAAAGAATGAAAAATGACCCATAACTCATAAGCTTGCTGCAACAACCTCCCCTAACAAGCATGTTAATTGCCTTGAAAGACACACATCTGAACTATATTGCAAAGCTAGAAAAATATAATTCCAATTATGGTAATGTAGATGTGCTCCTTCCAGCCATCACTTCAGGCAAGCAGAAAAGCTCCATCATTATAAAGGAGTCTGACTCCAGAAAGTCCAAGTAAGCTTAGCTAGATCTTTAGTGCTTATCTGGATTGGATTCATGATTGAATGTCGAAGAGCACTGTAACAAACTACAAAATCTAATGATATTAGGAACCCACAGCAACATCTGAGCATAATAGACATAAAGCCTGCAACCACATAATACTGGAATCACGTCATACAAAATAGAAGCCATGCCATACCATAGTGCAGAAATAGCGTAGCACAGGTTAGCTTGAAACATAAACACAGGTGAACTAAGTCGTACACCCCAAACCATATCTTTTATTTCTAGCTTAGAATTCACAACAGAAGCTAGTAGAGCCTAATGACAAGTTTAACATAGGCAGGCAAAGTTCTCCTCAACTCAGCACTAAATGTCTCGATTGTTTAACAACAGTCTTTTCAATTTGTTAATTTGTTAACAGCAAACAAGAATAGACACAATATTAAGGTCGACAAGTGCCAGTAGTCATACACCAAGCCACTTTAAGAAATGAGAGAAATGTGAATCAAACCTTGGAGATGCTGCCGAATGAAAACGACGAGCAGGAGCAGGGAGAACGGCAGTATCTGCTCGATCCACCGAGCCACGTGGTGCACGTCGTACCGCTGGTACGCGCGGTCCCCGCCCCCGTTCCCCGACGCGCCGTTCGCCTCCGCGTCAGCGCTGCTTGCACCCCTCCCGGCGGCGGATGCCTGGTCAACCTCCGAGCCAGCTGTCGCCTCGATCGAGTCCTCGGACGAGGTCCCCGTGGCCGCCCCGCCTGCGGCCTCGGAGTCGCCCGGGCCGCCCTGAATCCGGATCGAGACCTCCCCGTCCCCGGCTGCCGCGGCGGAGAGGAGGCCGTCGACCTCGGACGCCGACGACGGCGAAGAAGGCGCGGCGGATGGGTGGTGCGGTGCCTGCGGGGCGGCGCCGGAGGGTACGACGCCGGAGTACTCGAGGAGCGCCGCGAGCGGGGCCTGCAGGAGGCTGGACGCGGAGAAGTTGAGGCCATAGCGGCGGAGGCCGGAAGGTGCAGCGCCAGCGGCCGGTCCGCTCCCCCGGCGATCGGGGGAACCCACCGCCGGTGGGTCCATCACTGGCGACAGCGGCGACTGCGAAACCCTATATGCCGGCAGCGCACGGGGCGGGGAGACCTCTGGAATGGGAGATTCGGGAGATCCCCTCCGGCCCTCGCCTTCCTTGCTTTTGGTTTTGGTTTTGGTTCGGCCTTCGACGTCCGCTTGTTCACCGTCGCCGTGTTGACAGCCGTCTAGCCTCCACTACTACTTGGTTTCGTTTGGTTCTGTCTATGCACAAAAGGGCTATGTTCGGATGGAGGTGTTAGTGTTTGTTTGTTGGAATTAACACCCCAAAAACTAACACCTCCAAGAGGTGGTAATTGGTGTTAGTTTGGTGGACCCCAGCCTTTTTCTCTCTCCCTCTACTTTTTCAAATGATTGGAAAAGTTACTTTAAATGCAAACTAACACCTCCATCCAAATATCCAAGGTGTTAGTTTTTATGTGTTAATTTGAAGGTGTTAAAAACTACCACTAACACTAACATCTACCATCCAAACATGACCAAGGTACAAGACTCCAGAAGGCAATAATTTTGATGGCTTTTGTGGAAACTGAAGTTTGATTTAAGGTCAGTGACCCAACTGCAGCGATGTAACTGTAGAGGATCTTGTTCCTGATTTTATGTTAAACTTGTAGAAGAAACTAGGTGATACCTCGCACGTTGTTGCGGGAATTTTTTAAAGAAAATTTTAAGGTCCAATGTGAAAGTAGGAACACCGAAGTGACTGCATGATAATATTCTTTTGTAAACAACATTATACATGAAAGCATGATAATTTTGTTGAGAGAGAATCATTCTAAATTATTGATTTTACATTTTTTTACTACAAAAATTTTGTGCCATGCTACTCACAACGACATGATATTAACCAAAAAAATAGTTAAAGACATAAATATATGATTTAGTAGATGGTGACACGACGTATAATGGATGGTGACGTGGAATACTTCATGTTGAGAGAAATCTATCCATGACTTGTAGTGAGTTCCATCTACATATTTGCATATGATAATCGTGATCATGTAAAATTTCTTTTTATAATATTTAAGAATGGGACGTTAGTAATATAAAAAATAAATAAAGTGAACGGCTGGTGCCTCAAACTTGTTCGGTTGTGTCATCCTAGTCCGTAAACTTGCAAATGACCCGTTTAGATTCTCAAACTTATTCAGTTATATCAAAGAGTTAATGCCCTATATGAGAGATCCTCTCCGATCGAGTGAAAACGGCAAGCGTGTTGCCTTGCGACCACATGTACGAGGATCGGAGCGTCCGAGGACCGGTGGATGGTCGCTCCTTGGTGTGATAAGTGATTGACAACGTGATGTGGACTGACTCTTGGCCGAGTATTGCAGGTGCAGGTTGCGGCTTGATTTGCATTGGTGCAGGTGAAGAGCGAGCGCGAATAGCCTTAGCTTGTGTGGCCTATGAGGAGTGGAGAGACAAGTAGGCTCGGCTCGATGGACCCGGTGGCCGAACGAGATCAAGTGCGGACCGCATTGTGGTAAGAAAAATTGGGTACAGTTTTTTGGTTGAGCCTCGAAACCAAGGTCGAGCCGAGACGACGTGGCGGCTAAGTCATGAGTGGGATTGGTGCGGAGGCTGCACCGAGTCCGCGGGGTTTGCGGCAGTTCACCACAAAACCGTCGGGGTTCCTTGGTTGAGCCACAAAGCTTAGACCGGAGTCTCGGTGGGTGGAGATGGGATCCGGGCGCGCCGAGAGACTTCGAAGCGGAGGACACGCGTCGGTATCGCAAGGCTTGCATCGAGGTGAAGTGATGAGGACATGACACTCATGCATACGACCATGATTGGTGCATGGAATGGAGTAGAAGAAGTCCAACATGGTTTTGCTTAAGTCATTCTGTCAAGAACAGTTCGCCGCTCGATCGGTTTGTGAGACCCCAACTTGTGAGCTTAATCATTCATCTGCAATTTTCCAGATTGTGTTTCTTTCTTGTTCTTGCTTGTGTCTTTCGATTCTCAGGCAAGGATTAGCCCTCGTGGCGAGGTCAATCGTGCAGTGCATGGTTGATAACCAGAGGAGAAGTGGTGCTGCGATCTCGGGGTTCTAGTCGTGTTGATTGGAAGCCGGATCGTTTGTGTGACATCTCCACCAAATCAATAGCTATCTCCACCTGACGGAAGATCGGGAACCCACGTCCCCATTATGAAGCAAGGTGCGGTCGCCGGGCATCCGTCTGATGGTGCTACGACAAGAATTCCCAAAGTGCCCTTCGGGGCGTGTATCTTACTTTCATGTAATAGGGGTAGTTCCGTCTTGGAGAGAGGATGGTAGCCACCACTTGGAACCCTAGCTCATTTGTTTTGATATTTTCTTCTTTGAGAGACATGGGTACCCATGGGTCCCCACAACCAGGGTCCCAGATGTCCCTGTCAAGTGGACCCGACCTACCAGAAGCCCCACCGACCTGCAAGTCGGCCCGAAGACGTTGTCCACAATCCCGACGACCTTGGAAGCCTCAGGCGACCTCATCCAGACTCCGGAAGACCTGCCGGGCTTGTGGCGCAAGCTTATCCCCTAGATGGCGATGCAGCGCCACCAGTAGGTCCGAGGATCGCGGGATCCTCTCTGTAATCACGGAAGGAGACCTTCTTAATCTGTAATCGACCCTGATGAGGGTCCACCGACCTTGAATGGAAGCCCTAGCTCGCTAGCCATATAATGCGGCCTAGAGCTCCATTCAAGGGGACTTCTTCATTCACACCTAATTCCACCACACACTCGACGTAGGGTTTTACTCCCCATAGACCTGAACCAGTATAAACCCTCGTGTCCTTTGCCATTCTTGCTGTGTTCCGAGTTCTCCCTGCGAACTACCACATATGCTCTTAGGTCCCGATCCCCATCAATCAACCTACAACCGCTTGGGTCACCCCTTAGCAGATATGTCAGGTCTCATCCCTTGACAGTTGGCACACCAGGCAGGGGTGATCGGGATCTCGTTGTGCAGCATGGTGAACCGATCTGGTGTCGTCTTTATTGATGGTTGATTATCGTATCAAAGTTCGTTTGGACTTGCAAGCGGACAAGTCCTCCATCATAGTCAAGGGACCCTTCTTTCCTTAAGTGTGAACCCAAGGTATCGAATCCGTGGAACAATGTGTAACGCAAGATCCAATCTAATAAGCCGAAAACACTTTGATCTTGAAAAGGGGTTTTGCATCTAATCTATGGAAGAACCATAAAACGCATCTAATCTACTAAGCACCGGAGGTAGCAAGAGAAAGAGAGATAAAACCAATCTAGAGATTGGATTGGGTCTTTTGTTGAAGTTCCAAAGCAAAGAAGAATAAAGCAAACGAATCTCATAACTAGCCTCTTTAAATTGCGGCTTCCGTTCCATCTCCGAAGACGCCCGCCTTTTCGAGCCACCGTCCTGTCACAACGCACCCCTATTCGTGCGAGTTAGCCTAGGGCGAGTCCAAAAAGAACAAGTTGAAAACGCTCGGTAGATCAGGTATGCACCTCCAGCCACCATGACTACAAGAGCACCCTAAGTGTAACGCCCGCGTTTTTAGCTCCTAATAAATCACGCGTGTTTTCAAAACTTTCCCGCTGAGCTCATTTATCCCCTTCGGACCCCGGTCGTCTTCCCCCTCTCTCACCCTTGGCACGCGTGCCGCGAATCCCGCCGGCACCGCCCGCACTCGGGTCGTCGCCCCACCGCCTGTCACCCTAGCACCATTGTCGTCCACCGCGCGCGGGAATCCCGCGCACGCCGTGGTCCCGCCGGCCGGTCCGCCCCGCCATCACCGCCGTCCCAAAATCACGCGGACGCCCAAAACCGGAAAACTCCGCAAAATCACTTTTCTCCTTTCCCCCAAATTTTCCTAGGATTTCTCATAAAACTCTAAAGCCTTTTTCTTTTCCTTTTTCCATTTTTCCTATTTTTCTTAATTTTGTTTTCCCTTTTTCCTATTTTCTTTTCCCTTTCTCTTCTTTTCTCCTTTTTGTCTTTCCTTTCTTTCTTCCCACCTTCTTCTTCCTTGGCCCACGCCGCTCCCCTCGTGGCCGAGCGCCTGGCAGACCGGCGCCGCCCCTCCTTCCCCTCCTCTGCCCACACCAGGCCGACAGGCTCGCCGGCCGCGGCACGCAAAGCTGGTCCCGCGCCGCCCCCACCGGAGCCGCGTCGCCCTCCTCTCCCCTGACAGCGGCGACTGGAAGCCGAACTGTCACCTCCACCATTACTCCCCCCCGACCGGTCTCCTCTCCACAGCCACAGCAGCCGCCTGCACGAAGCGTCGCATCCCACAGCGCCGCGCCGCACGGAGGCTCGCCGGTGAGTCAACGTCAGGATATTTTCCCCCTCCACCGCCATTGCTGAAGCTCCTAGAGCTCAGAGTCCGGCCGAGTTACCGCCATACCGCGGCTATAAAAGGACTAGCGACGTTCCCCGCTCCACCTCGCATCCTAGCAACCACCTCCCCCTCCCTCTTGACCTCCCCAGCGCCGCCGCCATAAGCCGACACCACCTCTCTCCGCCCGCCGCCGTCGAGCCATCCCTGCACGCCATCACAACCCAAATCAGGTAGGGGAATCGAATCTCGTTGCCGTCCTCTCCGTTTTCCCCTCTTCCCCAGCCGCCGCCGACCCCAAGACGCCAGCACCCACCGCCGGCCGAAGGCCACCCGGCCTCCCCTGTTCTGGATCGGGAGTGAGGGGAGGTAGAAGAAGGGCATTTTGCCCATACCCTCCCTGCCCTTTCCCCGTTTTACAACCGAAACCCCCCTCTCTATTCCCCTCTCTCTTTCTTCCAAAGCAGACCCTAACCTTTAAACTATTCCACCAAAACCACCCTGCCCTTTATAAATAGGCCCCTAGGCTATTATAATTAAACCCTCACTATATTTAAATATTATAATTAGATCCTTTTTCTGTTGAACTAAATTACTAACCGACCCTTAATTAACCCTAAATACCTCCTTTAACCCATCATTTCATGCGCGATTTTAATTCAAATCGTGCCCAAACTCCCTCACACCCGTACCGGGTATACCGCTACCAATCCGTCACCCAAAACGTCCTGCATAATATTTATTCCTCTATTTTATTTAATTACATTCCTCGAGCTCAGCCGGAGAAATTGTGTGCGCCTATATTAATTGCATGCTTGCTTGTGTGTGCGCTATAGCCGACGGAGTGAACGAAGGAGGGTACCCCGAGCCGGAGCTTGGAACCGAGTATTGCGAGCAGGAGCCCGAGATCCCGAATGCCGAGCTGGAACTCCCCGAAGACTTCGAAGACGGCAAGTTCAATCTCATCCTTTGGTCCTAGTTTTACAAACATAACCCTATACCCGTTTTATAAATTGCATAGTGTTTTACTGCAAAAACCTGGTAGGATAGCCACCCTTGATTGCTATTATTGAACCTTTGGTTTGCCTAAATGAGTGCTTTAAAAATGTGTGAGTGCTTTAAAAATGGGAATGGGATATTTCGGAAATGGGTAAAGAACTGGTTAGACGGGATGGACGTGTGTGTCAGGAGTATGGGTGAGCTCGTACCTGTGTGGTTGGGCATGTGGGAGTTGCCCATCTTGTCACTTAAGGACCAGGTTGCGTGACATCTCACCTGACCCCAATCATCGTACAACCACTCGACCGTTGTATGTGGCAACGGCTTAGCATAAACCCCACTAGTTAATCTACTTGCCATCTGGTGTGCGGGTGAGCGGCGGGAGATCAAGGAGTAGGGGTACGCTCTGTGTGAGCTACGCCCTGGTTATGTGTGATAACCCATTGGTTGCTCCCGTGGTGGCTCGTATGGTTAGCTAAGGTGGGTAATGACTTTGATAGGATTCGCACCGGCACTAAGGTGTTCGTGTGGCGGTACCCTACTTGTGGGTAAAGATCTACAACCTCTGCAGAGTGTCAAACCTATTCGAATAGCTGTGTCTACGGTATTGGACGAGTCACGGTGTGGTCACAAAAACTAGTGTTTGGGAGGGGAAGTTTCTTGGCGTGAGTTGTCTTTCGGGTTAAGTGTGTGGCTGTGTGCCTGGGCTACTGCGGACGGGGAGTTCGGTGTCGGGCATACTCCCCGGGTACTCATGCAAGGAAGGAGGAAAACTAGAAGACGGACTTCTAGTAGAATTCCCCTGTACTCCTACTAGGACTCGCTCCATGTAATCCTACTAGGACTCCTACCTTGTAACCGACTAGGCACCCGCCCCCTGGACTATATAAAGGAGGGCCGGGTACCTAGCCGCACATCTCCAATCCCTCCGGGGACAACCAACACCAAGCGCAGGGCGCCATACTTGATCCCTCAAACAGGACGTAGGGCTCGCCACCTGGGCAGTCCGAACCTGTATAAATCTTGTGTCCCGTGTCCTTGCGCATACCTTCGAGTTCTCGGTCTCCCGATCACGATCCCTGCCGCACAATCTACTACCTCGGGTACCCCCTTGGTAGGTTTGCCGGTCTAAAACACCGACAGCTGGCGCGCCAGGTAGGGGTGATCATCACCACCGGGCGAATTCGAAGGACCCTCGTCAGCAAGATCAATCTACTCGTCAACTCGCCGAGATCCATTGAAGCAAGTTGCCTTGGTCTTGTCAAAGCGGAATCAATTTTCCTACGCCGCGCGTCCGGGCGCCTCGGCACGTCGCGCGGCTCGTCATGCGGCTCGTCGCGCCGCTCGTCGTCGACTACTCCGGCAAGTCGTCGTCGACTACTTCTCCTACGCCACGCATCCGGGGGCCTCGACACGTCGCGCGGCTCGTCACGCGGCTCGTCGCGCCGCTCGTCGTCGACTACTCCGCCTCGCGCGAGCTCGTCGTCGACTACTTCGTCTTCGCCGCGCGTCCGGGTGCCTCGGCACGTCGCGCGGCTCGTCATGCGGCTCGTCGCGCCGCTCGTCGTCGACTACTCCGGGCTCGTCGTCGTCGACTACTTCTCCTACGCCGCGCGTCCGGTGCCTCGGCACGTCGCACGGCTCATCACGCGGCTCCTCGCGCCGCTCTTCGTCGACTACTCCGGGCTCGTCGTCGACTACTTCGCCTACTCCGCGCGTCGGGTGCCTCGGCACATCGCGCGGCTCGTCACGCGGCTCCTCGCGCCGCTCGTCGTCGACTACTCCGGTCTCGTCGTCGACTACTTCGTCTTCGCCGCGCGTCCCGGGTGCCTCGGCACATCGCGCGGCTCGTCACGCGGCTCCTCGCGCCGCTCTTCGTCGACTACTCGGGCTTGTCGTCGACTACTTCGCCTACTCCGCGCGTCCGGGTGCCTCGGCACATCGCGCGGCTCGTCACGCGGCTCCTCGCGCCGCTCGTCGTCGACTACTCGGTCTCGTCGTCGACTACTTCGTCTTCGCGCGCGTCCGGGTGCCTCGGCACGTCGCGCGGCTCGTCCGCGGCTCCTCGCGCCGCTCTTCGTCGACTACTCCGGGCTCGTCGTCGACTACTTCGCCTACTCGCGCGTCGGGTGCCTCGGCACATCGCGCGGCTCGTCACGCGGCTCCTCGCGCCACTCGTCGTCGACTACTCGGTCTCGTCGTCGACTACTTCGTCTTCGCCGCGCGTCCGGGGTGCCTCGGCACGTCGCGCGGCTCGTCACGCGGCTCCTCGCGCCGCTCTTCGTCGACTACTCCGGGCTCGTCGTCGACTACTTCGCCTACTCCGCGCGTCCCGGGTGCCTCGGCACATCGCGCGGCTCGTCACGCGGCTTGTCGCGCCGCTCGTCGTCGACTACTCGTCGTCGACTACTTCGTCTCCGCCGCGCGTCCGGGGTGACTCGGCACGTCGCGCGGCTCGCCACGCGGCTTGTCGCGCCGCTCGTCGTCGACTACTTCGCCTCACGCGAGCTCATCGTCGACTACTCCGCCTACGCTGCGCGTCCGGGTGCCTCGGCACGTCGCGCAGCCCGTCACACGGCTCATCGTCGACCACTCCGTGCGCCGCGACTTCGTCTTGCGGCCACGCTGGCTCTACTTCAGCCACGCCGTGCGTGGTGACTACTTGCCTCGCGGCAACACTGGCTCTACTTCGAGTACGCCGCGCGCCGCCACGACGTCATCTTCCCCGGTCGCATCGCGTCGACCATTCATCTCGACTAGTTTTCCAAACTAGTCGAGAACGGCAGTCACGCCACCAACAACTAGTCGGAATCAACTCTGACTAGTCGACTTCAACAACAACCGTCGCGGCTCCATCGCCGATCGCCACGGTTTCATCTACAAGTTCGCTTCAGCAAAGAACAGCTAAGTCATTTATCTAAATGATTACTGTTTCTTGGCTTGTTCTCCTCATCATGTAGGACTACTTGCCGACTACTTATTTGTGTATGCTTCTCGGCGGGTTTTCACGAGAGCTACACTCTGCTGACTACTCTTGGGGCATATCAATCAAGTCGCCACGAGTCTACTTCATCAACTCGGGGGCTATCCCTAGGAGGCAGTTTCTAAAGTCCGCTACGCGCGGCAATCTAAAGTCGACTTCTAAAGTCGCATTCTAAAGTCCGCTCCGCGCGGCAACTTAAAGTCGACGCTGGTCGCATCTTCGCCTACTTCGGTGGCATACTACGTGTGTAAGATTCGATGGAACCTAGCTGTAAGCGGCCCTCGGGTCCTGGCGACGATAGAACCTAGCTGCACGTGGTCTTCATGCTCCGTACCATGGGTCCAAGTACCCTAAGTACTCGCGCTCCGTACCTTGGGTCTGAAATCCATGGCCTAGGTACACAAGCCTACTCCGGTGGCACAAGCCCGCTCTGGCGGCAACTGTACCTTGGGTCTGAAATCCATGGCTCAGGTACTCAAGCCCACTCCGGTGGCACAAGCCCGCTCTGGCGGCAACTGTACTTTGGGTCTGAAATCCATGGCTCGGGTACTTAAGCCCACTCCGGTGGCACAAGCCGACTCCGGTCGCACCCAAGCCCACTCCGGTGGCACAAGCCGACTCCGGTCGCAATCTTAAGCCCGCTCCGGCGGCAAAACTACTCGTTTTTTCTGATTTTTCATTTGCTTTGGCTTTCCGGAAAGTGCTTTTCGTTTTTTGCATCTTAAGTCCACCCCGCGTGGCACAAAGTCGACTACTGCAGTCGCACCTAAAGTCCGCTTTACGCGGCAACTAAAGTCGACTTCTAAAGTCGCATATCAAAGTCCGCTCCGCGCGGCATTCTAAAGTCGACTTCTAAAGTCGCATCTCAAAGTCCGCTCCGCGCGGCACAAAGTCGACTTCGGTTTTCAAGTCGCATCTCAAAGTCCGCTCCGCGCGGCACAAAGTCGACTTCGGATTTCAAGTCGCATCTCAAAGTCCGCTCCGCGCGGCACAAAGTCGACTTCGGTTTTTAAGTCGCATTCTAAAGTCCGCTTCCGCCGCATCTAAAGTCGACTTCGGTCGCATCTAAAGTCCGCTCTGACGGCACGACTACTTCTCAAGCTCCACGGCTCGACGCCAAACTGCTACTTGGAATCTCTCAAGCTCGGGGGCTCCTCACCAATCACTACTCGACGTGGCTCATACAGCTCTCTTATCTCGGGGGCTACACGCTGCAAGAGTACTCGGATGATGGCTTCGCGAACACTGAAGACCCTTGGATTGATTACCTAATCATTTCAAGGCTCGGGGGCTGCTATGCTACACCCATCATTCAAAATTTTTCAAGACTGATGAGCTGGACCACCTTCCAGCCTCGTGGCAGTTCAAGTACTATTGAAGGCTTCTCCAAGCAGTGCTCGAGGACGCTCAAGAACTACTCGAAGAGGCTTCAAGACTACTCGAACTACTACTCTCGACTCCAACGTGCTCGGGGGCTTGTCGGGCATACTCCCCGGGTACTCATGCAAGGAAGGAGGAAAACTAGAAGACGGACTTCTAGTAGAATTCCCCTGTACTCCTACTAGGACTCGCTCCATGTAATCCTACTAGGACTCCTACCTTGTAACCGACTAGGCACCCGCCCCCTGGACTATATAAAGGAGGGCCGGGTACCTAGCCGCACATCTCCAATCCCTCCGGGGACAACCAACACCAAGCGCAGGGCGCCATACTTGATCCCTCAAACAGGACGTAGGGCTCGCCACCTGGGCAGTCCGAACCTGTATAAATCTTGTGTCCCGTGTCCTTGCGCATACCTTCGAGTTCTCGGTCTCCCGATCACGATCCCTGCCGCACAATCTACTACCTCGGGTACCCCCTTGGTAGGTTTGCCGGTCTAAAACACCGACATTCGGTAGTTCCACAGTGGTTTTCTTAAACAACTGAGTCACTTGGGTTATAAAATTGGTTTGCGAAAACCTTTTTAAAACTGAACCCCTGCATGAGTAAATGAGTTTGCAAATAAACCTTAGACTGTTCCTTGATATACCATGTGCATGATCTGCTTATAAGCCCCTCCGTGGGTGGGGTTGGACTTGTTGAGTACGTATGTGCTCACCCTTGTTTAACTAACTGTTTTTCAGAGGAGGATCCCGATTTCGTTCCCGAAGACGTCGAGTAGGTCGTTGCCCTACATCCAACCGTGCCTGTGTACCCAGGGCCTCCACAGAGAGCTTCCATGGTGTGGTACTCTGATGAAGCTTTGGAAGCCTTCGCTATCGTAGTTTGGTCTATAGCACTTGTGTTGTTCCTTGTGGCGTTGGCACTCCCGTGCCCATTATGCCGCCGTAATGTAAAAGATTGATCCACTTGTTGTAATAAGTGTGTTGCCAGCCTCCTGGGACTGGTATTTGTGTCACATTTAGTCACCTCTCATGAGGGGACGCTTCAGGTGGTATCAGAGCCGTAGGTTGGCCGTAGGACGCAACCCCTAGGATACGAGACCTCCTCTGGCCCTTCTCTAACCTTTTCTTTGCTAAGCTCATCTTTTCCCAAATCCTTACCTTGATCCTTGCCTGATTCCAGATGGCTAACCCGAAATGGAACGAAGGAGTCTGCCCCATCCAGCCTGGCCTCCCTAACCTGCTGCTACTCAGCTTAGAGCGCGTCGGAGTAAGGGACCCACCAGAGTTCGTCTATCGGGAGTACGAACGCTACGGCACCCTTCGGTGTAAAGTGCTGATCTTCGTGGGAAGAAGTACGCTCTACCCCGACATAGAACCCTGGTTCGTCCCCGCCACTGGGTTTCGCTTCGCTGACACCTACCCAAAGGCTGCTCAGAAGGCCCTGCGACGTCTACAAGTGGTTTATAGGCAGCATCTCAGAAGGACTCCAATGGGATTTTCCCCACCCTCCAGAGGTAGAGGACGCTCATGGATTGACCGCATGAGGGGACTAGAACGAGAGGAAAAAGACCTAGAAGATGCAGTTTCCCACCTATCTATCTACCTCAATGGCCTAGACCACCTCTACCAAGAACAAGCCCAGCAACTGAAGCAACAGATTGACAGAGCGGAAAGAGCCAAGCAAAGGATAGAATTTGAAAGGATAAAGACAACGATGGCGGAAGTTGCCCTAGAAAACATGAAGTAAGATTACCTTAGGGAAAAGGAGTGCACTCTAATGGCCAATAAAGCCCTATGGGATGAGGTCAGAGAACGTAGAAGGAGAGAAGAAGCTGGATTGGAGGAAGATGAACCCGAAGAAACTCATTGGGACAAAGGGACCCAGACCGAGGACGTGATACTGGAGCAAGACCTCCCACCGAAGAAGCGTCGCATTCAGATGGAGGATGAATCCCCATGAGGATAAGACTAGAATGTCTAGGCTAGAGCTGTGTTCTAATAATAATAAGTGTACCCCGAGGAGTGTACCCCAACCTTGTTGCAAAATAAAGCTATCTATCTTTTGTACCCTACCACAACCTGCTCAACTCTACCCTTGTTTTCATATGGCGGAAGATGGATGGACCCAAGGCGTGTGCCAGGTGGAGCCTGGTTTTGCTCGCCTTCTCATCAACTCCCTGGAGCGCCTCGGTATCACTGAGCGCCCTAGGTACTACAACAGAGAGTACGAGCAACTCGGCACTCTTCGCTGTAGGGTGGTCCTCTCCGTCGCCAGAAGCAACCGCCACACCAACATCGAGCCATGGCGCGTGACCACCACAGGGTTTCGGCACCGAGACACCTACCCCTTGGCCCTCAGAAAAGCCCTCTGCTACCTGTGTCGGATCTACGAGGAACACCTTGTCCCCACACCGATGAGGTATTTTCCTCCCGCCATCAGAACCCCAGTCTGGCAGGACCGCATGAGAAATCTGGAACGATGCCGCCACCAAGAAGACCTGCTGTACCACATAGTTGCCTACCTCGTCTCCCTGTACAAACTCTTTGATGACCAAGCCAAGCTCTTGAGGGAGCAAATCAGTCGGGCCGAGCAAGCTGAAGTCACAGTGAGGATGCACCAAGTCCGAGTGGCTCAAGTTGAGGCAAGGACTGCAGCCGCCATAAGTAGTGAAGCTGTTGCCCATGAAAGCCCCAGGCGGATCCAAGACCAGCGCATGCAAGAATGGACCAACAGTGGAACACCCGTTCCGGCCATTTGAGAAGCACAAGTCTTGCTTGGGACACCCCTTGTAGGATGGGGAGGAACTATTGAAGCCCCACCAGCACCACCGGTGGTCACCGAGCAACCAACGGCAACCACCGAAGCCGCAACACAGCCCCAAGAGAATGGAAGCCCCGAAGGCGAGAACGACGATGAACTGCTCATTCTGCTGGAAGTGCACTCAACCCCGGAAGATGGCTCTCCCCGCGAGTAGCATACCCCTGTTGCCTTGACCCAGGGTTTGAAGCCGTGACTAGTCCGAGTTTAGAGTCGCACCCTTAGCTCTTGTCGTACTGAGTCGTGTAGTGTGTCCGCGTAGTGTCAGTCGCGTAGTCGGGATGTATCCTCCTCACTTGTTTGTAATAAAAACTTGTCTGTGCTTATTTGTTTGCTATGTGTTTGTCGAGTGCTTGCCAGTAGGAGTAGACTCTGCCTTTTTCAAAAAGAAATTCGTCATAATCCACTTAAACATCACAAAAAACTAGATCTCTTAGAAACCCGCTCCTTTACAGATAGTTTCCAGGCACCCTGCTAGGACCCACCAAGGCTCCGGTCGTATCGACGCTGAAGGATCGCAAGCCGATCGAAGGGAGCGCCTTAACGATCAGGAAGTGAACCAGGTGAAGATGGAGGAAAAAACGTTGTCCTGCCACCGCCACCCCCTCCCGTAGAACTGGCACAAGTTCTGGCCAACCAGACCCTGCTGATGGAGGCCATATTCAATGCCGTCAACCGTCCAAGGCCCCGAGTTCTGGGCATGAATGAGAAGCTGATAGAGTCCTCAGGACGAAGCCACCCACTTTTGGCGGGTTTGTGTCTGTGAATCCCTTGGATGCAGATGACTGGCTGAGAGCCATTCTAAGGGAACTGGAGCCCTTCAACTGTGAGGACCGAGACAAGGTTCTTCTGGCCACTCACCAGCTCACCGGGACAGCCTTAGCCTGGTGGGAGAACTACTGTGTAGCAGCCAAGGATACCTCCGCCATCACTTGGGATGAGTTCATGGAAGAGTTTCGCCGCTATCACATCCTAGAAGCCACGTTGAAGCGTAAGGCAGATGAGTTCCGTGAACTCCGCCAGGGCAACAAGTCCGTGGAGGAGTACACGTACCAGTTCATAGAACTGGCTCGTTATACCCCAGAAGAAGTGGACAAGGACTCCAAGAAGCAGGAGATGTTCAAGAAGGGACTGACTCCGGAGTTGAGAACCCTGCTTACCCCTCAGATCTACCCGGACTTCAACACCCTCATGAACATGGCCATACTCACAGAGGGAGCCAGGGTAGAAGAGAAGAAAGAGAACAAGTGCATGTTCATGGAGCACATGGCTCAACAGCAAGACCGCTCCCAGAGGCAGAGAAGCTTCGGACACCCCGTGTCTAGATTCCAAGCCCCCATGCAGTATAGAACCCAGTCCCAAGCCACGGGCTCACAAGGCCCTAGAACCCAGTTCAAACCGTACAACAACCAGAACACCATGAAGCCCCCACAGAGCAACGCTAGCCAGGTCAATGCCAACAACAACAACAACTCTAGGGTGTGTTTCAACTGCCACGAGACCGGACACTTCATTGCCAACTGCCCATATGCCAAGAAGCCAACAGCCTCAGCCTTCTCCAACTCAGTGAATGGGCCAAGACCGCTCGTATCTGGAGCCAACCGCATGTCGGTACGCAGCAACAACAACTTTGGCAACAACAGCAACAACCAGCGGATGAGGCAGCCCCAGCAGTCTTATGGACGAGCCTGCGTTAACCACATCAACGCACAGGAGGCTCAGGAGGCACAAGGCGTAGTGCTCGGTGAGTTCCTGGTCAGCTCAGTCTTGGCAACCATATTATTTGATTCAGGAGCATCACACTCATTCATATTCTCAAGTTTTGTGGAAAAACATAGCATACCTACAGTACTACTAAAAGCACCCCTATGAACTCGAAAGCCCGGAGGTGACATCAAGTGTCAACTGGGATGCCCCCGGGTAAGGATCATTTTAAGTGGGGTAGAGTTCCTAGCGGACCTGGTAGTACTGAAGTCCAAGGGAATAGATGTGATCCTTGGGATGGATTGGTTAAGCCAACACCATGGCCTTATGTTGACGGTGAAAATCCGTCAACCTAGCCATGAGTTTACCTTCGGTGTTGGCATAAGTTTTATACCTATCTATTGGTACTAACCCCCGTGGTATAACAAGTTCACTTGTGCATGTCGGATTTGGAGTTTAGTGTTTATGCAGGGATTTAGTATTGAAAGCAAGACTTTCGGGATAAGTTCATCAAGCACCTTGTGACAAGACCTCGAAGCCCCGTACAAGTCATGCAACGAAGCAAACTTAACTCCAAGAAGTCAGGGACTTGATCCGAGAAGATGACATACTCCGAGGACCTAACCAGAAAAGTGCCGAATCTTGCAAGACAAGGAGCTATGTCCAATTCGGAGAGAAACTGACGACAAAGGCCTACATGCAGAAGGGGGAAGGATCCTGGAAGCTCGGGAACCGACACCACGCAAAGGAGGCCGCGGGCTGGGCCTGGATGGGCCCAGGCCGGCCGGCCTAGCCCGATCTAGGGCCCAAAAGCCCCCCCTTTGAACTAGCCGCCAATCGGGCTATTTATAGCCCCGGGGTCGAGAGCCATGCATCAAGGAATTCGTGATCGGCCGCCAAGGAGCAGAGAAGAGAGGGACACCATCCCGTAGAGGAGAGGGTCGAGCTAGTTGACTAGAGTTACCCTAGCCGACGTGGGAACCTTGCACGGAAGACCACGTCGGAGTTCCTGGAGCTAGAAGCAAGATCAAGGTAGGATCCCGGTGGTGATCTTGTTTATGTATCATTGTATTAGTTGAATTATCAAGTTGAATCTATTTCTAGCGATCAAGAGTTTCTTTGATGATTTCGTTTTTCGATCGGCTTTGCTTATTCTAGATCTATTCTCCAGATAGATCACATAGGGTGTTCTTTTAGCCGCGGTGGCTAGAGGTACACGCCGGATCTTTTGAAAGAACTCGACTTGTCCTTGGACTCGCCCTAGACTACCCGCATGAGTAGGGATACGTTGTGACAGAACGGGGGTTTCGAAAGGCGGGCGTTTTCGGAGTCGGACGGGAAACCACGATTTAAAGAGGCTTCTAATAAGATTCGATTTGCTATTTCTTCTCTTGCTTGGAACTTCAACAAAAGGCTTAACCCGATCTCTCTAGATCGGTTTATCTACCCTATCTATCTTTGTTATCTCCGGTCTTTAGTAGATTAGATTAGTTTTGTGTCCTTTATCTAGATGCATTAGGGTTTCTCTTTATCGAAGATTGAAGTTGTTTGGCTTTACTAGATCATCTTTTGCGTCACACATTTGTTCCACGGATTCGATACCTTAAGTTCACCACTCGAGGGAAGAAGGGTCCCTTGACTACGACGGGAGACTTGTCCGCTTGCAAGTCTAAACGAACTTTGATACAACTATTAACCGTCAACAAGCCCCTTCTTCTGGCGCTGTTGCCGGGGAACAAGTGATCAAGATTTGATTTTTTATTGCCTTTTTGTGATTTTCAGTTTTCTTTTAGTTTTTCTTTTTGCATCTACTAAACTTTGATCATCCTCAAAATAAATCTAATCTAATTTGTCTAACCCTAGTTTTCATAGATTTATTTTTACTTTCTAGTTTTTGCATATTTTGTTTATTGCTAACCCTAACAGGAGATGGACGGCTACCTCTCCAACAAACCCGATAATTTTGTGGATGATCCAGGAAAACTTTACAAGCTAAGGAGATGCGAAGCACATCAAGCTAAAAAGCTGTATTTTGTAGATTCGAAGTCGGAAGACAAAGGATCAAAGGAATCTCCGAAGAATTCACCACCTCAAAGTCCTCGGGAGAATCGACTTCCACCGATGGGTGACCAACCGCAAGAGCGCAAGATTGGGGAGCTATGCACCCCGGACAACATCAACCTACTAATCTTGAACCTTGAGGAGATCGGAAGACCGTTCGAGATCAAGACCTCAACAATCCGCATGGTGCAACATTCACCCTTCACCGGTAAAGAGGATCCGAACCTTCACCTCCAAGCATTCATTCAACAATGTTAGACTTTCAACATGGATGGGGTGACTCAAGATCAAATGAGGGCAAGGTTTTTTCCGTTCTCACTACTCAGGAAGGCTTTGCAATGGTTCCACTCTCAACCGGCGGAGACGGTGCAAAATTGGAACACGTTGATGAAGGCTTTCATGAAGGAATACTACTCGCCGGGTAAAACTTAAAGTTTGCGTAATAAGATTGCCACCTTTGTTCAATATCCTACGGAAACTATCTCGGAGGCATTCAAGCACTTCAACGAGTACACTCGGGCGGTTCCACATCACAAGTTCCCGAAGGAAGACCTCGTGCAAAAGTTCTATCAAGGACTCACCATGGCGTCAAGGACGATCATCGATGCATCGACGGGAGGATCTATCATCGAGCTTACACCGACGGAAGCTTTCACCCTATTCAAGAAGGTCGCGGAAGTTTATGGAAGAGCTGGACAAGTTTGTCGTAGTCTTCATTGACGACATACTTGTTTACTCCAAGAGTGTGGAGGAGCATGAGCAGCATCTTCGAGTAGTGCTGGGGAAACTAAGGGCACACAAGCTGTACGCTAAGTTCAACAAGTGTGAGTTCTGGCTAAAGAAAATATCCTTCCTTGGGCATATTCTGACTGCGGAAGGAGTAGCAGTAGACCTCGGGAAAGTCGAAACAGTCTCCAACTGGCAACAGCCGACCAATGTGAGCGAGATCAGAAGCTTTCTTGGTTTAGCAGGGTACTATCGGAGGTTCATTGAAGGATTTTCCAAGATTGCCCGACCCATGACAGAGTTGCTCAAGAAGGAGAAGAAGTTCAACTGGACGGAGTCGTGTGAGAGAAGTTTCCAGGAGTTGAAGAGAAGATTGACTACAGCCCCAGTGCTGACCTTGCCAGACATTCAACGGGATTTTGTCGTATATTGCGATGCCTCCCGACAAGGGTTGGGATGTGTTCTCATGCAAGATGGGAAAGTAGTGTCATATGCTTCCTGCCAGCTCAAACCCCACGAGCAGAATTATCCCACCCATGATTTAGAGTTTGCAGCCGTAGTGCACGCCCTTAAGATTTGGAGACATTACCTGATTGGGAATAAGTGTGAGATCTATACCGACCACAAGAGTCTAAAGTACACCTTCACCCAGCCTGACCTGAACCTAAGGCAAAGAAGGTGGCTAGAGTTAGTCAAAGATTATAACCTAGAGATTCACTACCACCCAGGGAAAGCCAATGTAGTAGCAGATGCCCTAAGCCGAAAATCCTACGAGAAGGCAGCACCCAAGAGTACCCAGTTGCAAGAGGAAATGGCACGACTCAACGTGCACATTGTTCCCCAAGGCTACGTCCGCCAACTAAGTGTTCAGCCTACCTTATAGGAGAAGATCTGGAAGGCCCAAGAGACCGATGAAAATCTGATGAAAATCCGCAAACACACGGGAGAAAATAAGGCGCCAGACTTTAGAGTGGATGATCAAGGCACACTGTGGTATAAGAATAGGATATGCGTGCCTGAAGGTGAAGATTTCTGACAAACCATCATGGATGAGGCCCATAACTCGACATATTCCATTCACCCGTGATCCACCAAGATGTATATGGATTTAAAACAAAGGTATTGGTGGAACGGAATGAAAGCATACATTGCCCGGTTCGTTGCCCACTGTGATACTTGTCAGAGTATTAAAGCTGAGCACCAGAAACCTGCAGGACTGTTACAGCCTTTACCCATCCCAGTATGGAAATGGGACGAAATAGGCATGGACTTTGTAGTAGGTTTGCCCAAGACTCAGAAGGGACACGATTCCATATGGGTAATAGTGGAACGACTCACTAAAGTCGCTCACTTTTTACCCGTACGGACCACTTATGGAGGAGAGAAGTTGGCAAAACTCTACATAGAGAACATAGTGAAATTGCATGGAGTGCCTAGTAGGATAGTCTCAGACAGAGGGGCCCAGTTTACCTCTAGGTTTTGGAAAAGCTTACATAAAGCCATGGGTACCAAGCTAGATTTCAGCTCAGCATATCACCCGCAGACCGATGGACAGACCGAGAGGGTAAACCAAATTCTGGAAGACATGTTGAGATCATGTGTCCTCACCTATGGCAAAGACTGGGAGCAGAGTCTACCATACGCAGAGTTCTCCTACAACAACGGCTATCAAGCGAGCTTAGGAATGTCACCGTTTGAAGCCTTATATGGGAGGAAATGTAGGACACCCCTGATGTGGTCAGAAGTGGGAGAACGTGCCCTGGTTGGGCTCGCACTTATAAAAGAAGCCGAGGAGCGAGTAGCCGACATTCGAGAGAAGTTGAAGGCCGCCCAATGCCGACAAAAGAGCTATGCAGACAGGAAGAGGCGCGAAGCAAGCTTCAATCCTGGAGATTTCGCTTACCTCAAGGTTTCACCTATCCGAGGGACTCGAAGATTTTAGGTGCACGGGAAGTTAGCCCCTCGGTACATTGGACCGTACCAAGTGCCGAAGAGGGTCGGAGCAGTAGCATACCGGTTGGAGCTACCAGAAGAGATGTCAGATATACACCCGGTGTTTCATGTCTCCCAGTTATGCAGATGTTTGAAGGTCCTCGAAGAGAAGCGAGTACCGGTAGAGACCATCGATCTACAACCAGACCTTAGGTACTAGGAAGTGCCCGTCAAGATTTTGGACACAGTGGTCAAAAGAACGAGAACATCAGAAGTACGGGTGTGCAGAGTCCAATGGAGTAGACACGGAGTAGAAGAAGCCACGTGGGAACGAGAGGACGCGTTGAAGAAAGAGTTTCCCCACCTATTCGAGAACTAGCCGAATCTCGAGGGCGAGATTCATTTTAAGTGGGGTAGGTTTGTAACGCCCGCGTTTTTAGCTCCTAATAAATCACCTAATAAATCACACGTGTTTTCAAAACTTCCCCGCTGAGCTCATTTATCCCCTTCGGACTCCGGTCGTCTTCCCCCTCACCCTCGGCGCGCGTGCCGCGAATCCCGCGGCACCGCCCGCACTCGGCCGTCGCCCCACCGCCTGTCACCCTAGCACCATTGTCGGCCACTGCGCCGGGAATCCCGCGCACGCCATGGTCCTGCCGGCTGGTCCGCCTCGCCATCACCGCCGTCCCAAAATCACGTGGACGCCCAAAACCGAAAAACTCCGCAAAATCCCTTTTCTCCTTTCCCCCAAATTTTCCTAGGAATTCTCCTAAAACTCTAAAGCCTTTTTTTCCTTTTTCCACTTTTTCCTATTTTTCTTAATTTCCTTTTCCCTTTTTCCTATTTTCTTTTTCCTTTCTCTTTCCTTTCTTTCTTCCCTCCTTCTTCTTCCCTGGCCCGCACCGCTCCCCTCCTGGCCGAGTGTTGACGGTGAAATTCCGTCAACCTTGCCATGAGTTTACCTTCGGTGTTGGCATGACTTTTGAATCTTATCCATTGGTACTAACCCTCGTGGTATAACAAGTTCACTTGTGCATGTCGGTTTTGGAGTTTAGTGTTTACGCAGGGTTTTAACGTTGAAAGCAAGACTTCCGGGATAAGTTCATTAGGCACCTCATGACAAGACCTTGAAGCCCGGTACAAGTCAAGCAATGAAGTGAACATGACTCCAAGAGGCCAAGGACAAAGCCCGAGAAGATGACAAACTCTGAGGACCTAGCCAGAAAAGTGCTGAATCTTCCAAGACAAGGAGCTTCGTCCAATTCGGAGAGAAACCGACGACAAGGGCCCACATGCAAAAGGGGAGAGGATCTAGAAGACGCGGGAAGCAACACTGGGCGAAGGAGGTCACAGACTGGGCCGGGATGGGCCCAGGCCGGTCGGCCCAGGCCGGCCGGCCCAGCCTGTTCTGGGGCCTAGTCGGCCTCCCCTTTGACGTAGTTGCATCTCGAGCTATTTATAGCCCCCTGACCGAGAGCCACGCATCAACCAATTCGTCATCCGCCGCCGAGGAGCAGAGAAGCTTGAGGGACACCATCTCGGAGATGAGGGTCGTGCTAGTTGTCTAGGGTCTCCCTAGCCGACGTGGGAACCTTGCATGGAAGACCACGTCGGAGCTCCGGAGCAAGGATCAAGATCGAGGTAGGATCCCGGTGGTGATCTTGTTCATGTAATCATTCATGGTGAAGTCTTTAAGTGAATTCGATTTCTAGCGATCAAGTGCCTTCTCGATGATTTCGTTTTCTTCTTGGTTTTGCTTATTCCCCAATCTAGTCTATAGCTAGATTGCATAGGGTGCTCTTGTAGCCGCGGTGGCTAGAGGTGCATACCGGACTGGCCAAGTGATTTTAACTTGTTCTTATCGAACTCGCCCTAGACTACCCGCATGAGTAGGGATACGTTGTGACAGAATGGGGGTTCCGAAAGGCGGGCGTTTTCGGAGTCGGATGGGAGGCCACGATTTAAAGATGCTTTTAATGAGATTTGCTTTTCTATCTTCATCTATCTTGTTTGGAGCTACAACATAAGCATGATCTAGACTCTCTAGATCGGTTATCTCTTTTCTTTCTCTTGCTACCTCTTTAGTAGATTAGATTAGATTCATTTTCTTGATGATATCTTAGATTAGATGCAACTTAGTTCTTCATTAGATAGCTTTCCTTGCTTTACTAGATTGAATCCTTGCGTTGCACATTGTTCCACGGATTCGATACCTTGGGTTCACCACTCGAGGGAAGAAGGGTCCCTTGACTACGACGAGAGACTTGTCCGCTTGCAAGTCTAAACGAACTTTGATACAACTATTAACCGTCAACAAGCCCCTTTTTCTGGCGCCGTTGCCGGGGAACAAACAATCAAGATCCAATCTAGTATCGCTTATTTTTCAGTTTTTCTTTTGATTTTCTTTTGCATCTCTTAAGTTTGATCATCCTCAAAAGAAAAAAATCAATCTAATCTAGTTTTGATTAACCCTAATTTTTCTTTTTAGATTTTTGTTTTATTGCTAACCCTAACCGGAGATGGTTGGCTACCTCTCCAAGAAACCCAAACTTTTTTGTGGATGATCCAGGAACAGGCAAAGGAGACGTGCAACACAAGCTAAAGGGTTGGAAACCCTAGATCCAAAAGCCAAAGTCGAAGGACCATCAAAATCTCCAAGGGAATCACCATCTCCAAGTCAAGACGCCGGAAGGCCGTTCAAGATCAAGAGGAGGATGGAGAAGATGGGGATAGAGAAAGAAGCTCAACACCTAAAGGCTGCCAAGGCAAGATCCACATGCGAGGAGAAGTGTTCATCATGATGAAGATGCTAGAGACGCAAGTGGGACAACTTGTCGGGCGCCCGATGGGTGACAAAGAAGAATTTCCGAGACAACTCCAAGGTCCCAAGACGGCGAAGGCTACTCAAACTCATTCGGGAGAGAAGGAGGATCACACTAAGGAGACCATGAAGATCACAACCGAAGGACCGGAGTTCGAGATGCTGAGACCCTAACCCAAGACCAAAAGACAAAGCCAACCTGTGAAGAACAAAAATATGACTAAGCCGAAGTGGGTACCCAAGATTGCAACACCCGCAAAGAGCGTTGATCCGAAGTCATCAAGTGAAGAAGTCTAGCCATGGACTATAGACGAAGCGCTAGGCGGGAGGCAACCCGTTTCGTCGAGTCAAGAATAAGCTACCGGGAGGACAACCCGATTCCAGGTTTTTCATGTCTTTTTAAATATAATTCAGTTTTGAATTTTACTACGCAAGACATTAGACTTAGAGTGGTTGAACAATAGAGACATAATTCTTGGTTGAATATTTTGTTTTGATCATAAACCCTTTACATGAACCATCCTAAGTGTTTGTTTGCTTCTTTTCGAGAAACCACAACCAAAAAAAATTTCAGAACCTAACTCAACCTTTCATCCTCTTCATGATGTTATGGTTGACTTGTTTTACATGCTAAAAACACACGAGTAGAGCCACGTCTTGTACCTAGATGTTATTTAAATTTCAGCACATGGTAGGACTCGCGTGGACCTAGAAACTTGATTTTTGGTTGGTTTAAAGATCTATATCTTTGGTTTCTCTAGAGTTAGAATTTTTCTAAGCCTCATTTAATTTTATTTCATTCAAAATCTCTCTTATCTAATTGAAATTAGAATCTAAACCTATGCCCCCATGATCAAGTCGGGAAAAGCTTGCTCTCAACTAATGGAAGCAAACTATACCGATAAGACCAACATAAAAGTAGTCAGAAATATTTTTCGACTTACATTTGTTTTTAATGCTTTAAAACCTTCTCTAAATTTATGCCTAAGCTCTCCCATAGCTCTGAATTTATTTTTAATTTTCGAAATTAGAGGAGTGATTAGCATTAAAACATGATTAGAGGTAGGCAATCTAGTTAACTTAACCATACATGCACCATAATACATCACGGGATGCCCCTCCAACATATTTTATCAAACCACATGCAAAGTACAAGCATGGGGGGGCAGCCAAGGCTTTGTTTTGTAGGAATATCATGAACACATGTGAGGCAAGGGAGTATGGAAGTGAGTCAAAGTGAATACATCAAGTGGAAGGAATAATAATGCAAGCGAAGGAGTGGACGAGAACGTTTGGAAGGTGCACGCGGTCACGAAGCAACAAGCATGAATGCACTAGAGAAGAACCAAGCCAAGAGGAGGAGAGAGGTAAATCTCCCATCCAGCTCTTTGTTCGTGTGCTCTAGTTTGTAGGCCGGAACCACCTTAGACTTAGCCATCGACCTCGCTTGTTTCGTGCAACAAATCACATCCTTAATCCACTCAAAGTCCAGACTCCAAAATAATATTTGTGTACCTTGTTACCGGGTGAAAACCCCGGATATATATTTGTGAGGGAGAGTGCTGCAATCATGGAAGAAAACTACAAGCCTTTTCACCGAAGAAGAAGGGATCATCGTCATCTAAGCCATCATCGACTTCGAGGAGGCACTCGGTTTCCGAGTCTCCTCGGAGCATGGAGGAGGACACGACACCACCGAGGAGAAACCACACTCTTCTCCTTGGTGGCATGAGGACCACATGCAGCTCGTTTATGAGGTTCACCAAACCTCAAGGACATATGGAGGAGCCGCCCGTCCGACCTCGCTACTCGACACGATCATTCGCTCCACCTCCATACGCTCCCCGGTATTTCGAGGGGTATATCATCATGACGGAGGAGGAGGAGAAGCTCGCTCGCCTTAGGTAGAGGCTTGTAGCGAACGTCGACTTCGACGACTAAGCTCTCCACGAATTGGGTTTTCATACGGGACACCGGTGAAATTCTCTAACGGAGTGTTGGCAAACACCCACAAGGAATTCGCCTAGGAAATTCTCATGACCATGGCGCATATCCTTGATGAAGGAGTGCTGAGTCTCTCATTCCGTTTGGAGGGAGCCCACAAGTAGAGAAGAAGGAAGACACCGTCGGAAGGGTAACCTTGATCAACGGTGCTATGTCTAGCACCTTGATGGGGTAATCTCCTTTCATCCATGGGTTGTAATCGATCTTGAGATGCAATCATACCTTGTTGGATTATCTATCTATCATTTTGTGTTGAATATACTTTATTGCTTAAGGTTAGATACCATGCCATAAAGGGAGTAGAGCCCCAATGCTTCCTTGGATCCATTCAACCCATCGTGTCCATCATAGGTCTAGTCATGAGTACCTTCGCGTGAGTACGAGAGGAGGGAAAGGGCGAAACCGTGGTCACAACCCCCGATAGATTAGAATTGGTTTTCATGTTCGAAACGATTGCATGTTCTAGTATCTTAGACCCATGGGCGAGTGTCTCCTATTTTCAAAAGGGAGCTCCGGAACAAGTGGATGTGCATGAAGGCACATGGGAAGGTTTTTGGAGTATGTTCACGGGAGGAGACCATCAACGAAGAAATACTATCCGGAACCCCATCATCCAAGTGTGTCACTTTTGTGCAAGTGGATTTTTGGGAGAATGAGAGAAACAAAGATAACCAACACGGAGTTGGATTGGCTTTACTCGGCTTTGCCAGGCAGCCAATCGACCCCACTCACCTATGATCAACCGGTGGTGTTAAGCAACATCGAGTTCGGGAGATATTGGTTCGGGGTGTTGCCTCTCCATGTTGGCTATCTATTTAAGACCGGGTATTGCAAGGAACCCAAAGCATCTCCTACCCGGACTTCCTTAAGATTTGAAGATGAGAGAGGAGGCTTCAAAGTGGCCAAAGTAAATTTGCCCCTATCGGATGGAAGATTAAGACTTTTTCTTGAGGGGAAAGAAGATTGGTCAGAGGAAGGACTTCTTGTGTCAGCGAAGGAAATGAAAGAGAAGGATTATAGGAGAAGGATCTACTATGGCCCAAGAAGGAGGTGCACAACAAAATTATGTGCCACCATTTGGAGGAATTCAAGCGCCGCCAAGTTACTACGGTGGTGTACCAATGCAAGCATGGGGGAGTGGTGCAGCCATACCACCACCAATTTTTGCGGTGCCCAACATAGCCTTTGCGGAGCCATATGCACATCTTCCTCAACCACAACAAAGTGTGGCCACCATTGGAGGATACGCTGCAAGAAACATGCAAAATATTGCAGCCATCCTAACCAATGCAAACAAAATGGGTGAAGGAAATGCAAACGTCGCTTATGTGCTTGGACACCTTCACCTAGCACCGTCGGACAATTCATAGGAAGAGAGGCGCAATCTTATTATGAGCAAGGGTGCAACAACCAAGACTATCAATATCAACCACCGGCAGAAGATTAGAGAGAGGAGGAGCTTTAGTTATCTTTCCTTTACCCCCTTTTCTTTAATTTTCAGCTTGTATGTGCCTATGTATGCGTAGTGTTTTCAGTTCTTATTTAAATTTCAGCATGTGTGTTAGTTTATTATCAGCATGTGTGTTAGTGTTTATTTTCATCATGAATAAAGTCACCACCAAGTTTTTACCTTTGGTAAAGTTACAAGGTTTATGCCATGATGATATATGATTATAATTGCCGCTTTGTTTATCTTTGTAATTGTTTTATGTGAAGGATCGAATGGCGACTAGAGAGGGGGGGAGTCAATAGGAGCCGGTAAAAATTCTTCTCAAAGATCCCGGCCTATACCCTAGTCAAAACCCGGTCACACACAAGCGATGGATCGAATCACACACCAATCGCCATGACAACGAGGTTATGGATCAACCTCAAGTCTTAGGAACGATTCCTTGAAGCACACGCGGAAGCACGAGAAAGGAAGGGAGGAATCGAACCAAGAAGCGAAGCCGCCGCCTACGCGCGACCGTCCGGCCAGCGGGGCGGATCGTCCGCGATGGCCGTGCGGACCGTCCGCAGGTACCGCGGACCGTCCGCACCCTTGCCGCGGACCGTCCGCCCGAGCAGCGACCGTCCGTTAAAGCGAACGTAACCACCGTAACCGACCCGAGAAAACGGACCGTCCGCGAAGACCGGCGGACCGTCCCGCGCGGCCACGGACTGTCCGCTACTGAAGCTCAGACCGTCCGCAAACCGGCTGCAACGAAAACATAAAACAAAACCGGATCAAAACGAAACGAAACAAGAACACGAAGAACGCCCGACGAACTGGCTCCTCGCGAACTGTCCGCCGGCCCCTCGCGGACCGTCCGTGCCACACGGACAGAACTGAAAACAGCCCGACCTCGAAGGTCAACTCCCCCAAATCATCATCGGATTTCCCAAACGGTAGAAGCTGTAGAGACAAGGGTTTGGGGACTTGAAAAGCGTCACACAAGGATGCTATAGCCCAAAAATCTTGCCTCCTAACTCCCTAAATCACCGGGAATCGCGAATCCTTTGAGCACCACCAAAAGCTAGAGCTCCAACCGAAAATCCTTGAATCGAAGTGGTTTCCCGGCGTTTGAGGGCACAAGATCAATCACAAAGGTGCACAAGGCATCCATACATATTTCCCTCAAAGAAATCTGGGGAGAAACCCACTCAAATCCGCGGAACCACACCAAGAACAAGAGCACCAAAAACAATCACGCAAAAGACCACGAAAAACACAACGCCGAATCTTCTATACAAACCAGGAAAGATTCACAAGGTCTAGCATGCCGCCCTAGCATCCATCCCTCTCAACAAATCTCTCATGAAGCTCTCATGCTAGCCTAGAGAAAAATGGAGAAGAAAATAGTCCAGGAAAAAATGAGAAAGAGGAGGGGGGAAATGAAACCCTAAGTCGCGGAGAGAGAGAGAGAGCCATCCACACACACACATGGCTTATATATTGGGTCCCGCCGGTGTGGGAAATGACTCGACTACCCCTAACTCAACTACTGGCGATACAACCCACGCAGGGGCATTTATGTAATGTTTGTGGGTCTTGCCATCGGACGGCCACGCCTTTGCCGCACCCCGCATCCTCCCGACGCAAGCCATGCGATCCTGCCGCGTGTCCTCCGCTTCGAAGCTTCCCGACACGCCCGGATCCCATCTCCGTCGTGTTGGGTCTTCGGACTTGGTTTTGAGGCCCAAACCAAGAAACCGTCCTCCGATGGTTTTGTGGGCAAACCACCAAACCCCGCGTGCCTGGCCCGGCCTCCCGCCAAGCCTCTTGACTCGGCCGCCACCGTGCACCGGCTCGATCGTCCATGACTTCGTCTTGCTCGTCTCGCCACCATGTGGCCCGCACCTAGTCCCGCCGTCCACCGGGTCCCTCGAACTGAGCCTACTTGTCTCTCCATCTCCCAGAGGCCCCTCAAGGCTGAAGACCTTCTACGCCCGTTCTTCACCTGCAACAACACGAACTAGGCCGCAGCCTACACCTGCGCACTGAGCCAAGAGTCAGTCCAACACCCGTTGTCAATCACTCATCACTGAGGAGCGGTCATCCATCGACCACCGGGACGCTCCTGGCCCTTAATCTCCCCCTTGATGAGTGCATTGACAACACACAACGCGAAATGAAATTCAGAGAAAGAATGAAAGAAGAAAAGAAAAACAAAGAAGCGCAACTCATGACCAAAACCAAAGAAAGGCAAAGAAAGGTCACAAGCCGAGCAAAGCACAAACTCCACACCGAAAATAGCAAGAAAGCTCCCCCTGAACATGTGGATGCAAACTTCCAAATTTTAGCTCACCTCTTCTGAATTTTCATTAAGCTCACCTCTTCTCCCCCTTGTTGACAATGTATGAATCAAGGTGAAAGTGCAGAAATGCAAAACAAAGCATATAAACATCTACATGAGCTTCTCAAATAGGCCAAATTTAGTGTCAGAGGCTAGAAATGAGACAAAGAGCACATATATGGATCATAACATAGTCAAAGCATTGCCACAAGTAATATATGGAAATATAGGCATGTGACAAAGCAAATTTTCAGATTTGAATAATTATATCAAAAGATGGCTCACCTCAAATGTAAAATCCTATCCATGTCACATTCGAGCCAAAAACATGCATATCAACCAGAGATCATACAAGGATATCCAATTCTCAACAAAAGATCATTGCAAACACCCATAAAGCAAAGCATGTCATGTTAAAGCTCATGAGCCATGTGTCCACTTCGGGGAGACTTCTCCACTGGTGAACATCATGCAACATGTTTTGCACCCATGTGTGAAAGATAAAACATTTTAAGCATAAACATGGTGGGTAGAGCATTTTTCAAGCATACACACTTCTTTTCAAGATTAATTCATTTCATGGTACATGAAGTGCCTTTGCGGCAAAAAGAAGCTTATGCTCCCCCATGAATGCAACATAGGCTAAACATTCACAATGATATTCGGCCTTTGGCCCAAAAGCAAGAAAAAGACATCCAAGCACAATCTAAGCATAGAAAGCACATTTAGACCAAAACGTGACATGGATACACTACTACACATGAGTGGAGCACATTTCATCAAATTTAGTCAAGATTAGCATTTGATTCAAAAAGGGCTATCTCACAACATATATATCTCAAATATTCCAAGAGCATAGCCTCACATAGTCATTTCTCCACACACATGACCAATATCTCACAAATAGCCAAAGAAACTCAAATAAGGCATATGAAAGAAGCTCATCATCCTAAAATGCAATACGATACAAATGCAACATGATATATAACAAGATGGCTATCCTACCATGGTTTATACATCAAGCAAAGCATGTATGTACATCAAAGTAAACATGGTATGGTACAAAAAGGAAACCCCCCAAGAATCAACTAGAAAGGGCAACAAACCCCAAGTTCCCCCCGCAAGCGCACAAATGTAGCTTGGTCGAGAGGCTTTGTGAAAATGTCTGCAAGCTGATCTTGGGTAGGGACATGGCTCAACAATGGTCCCTTTCTCCACATTGTCTCTCAAGAAATGGTACCTCACCTCTATATGTTTGGTTCTGGAGTGAAGCACAGGGTTTTTCTCTATGCTTATGGCACTGGTGCTATCACAAAGAAGTGGGATCTGGGTGCACTCCTCACCAAAGTCTCTCAAAGTGTATGAAATCCACAACAGCTGGGAACAACAACTCGCGACTGCAACATACTTTGCCTCGGTGGTAGACTGAGCTACACTAGACTGCTTGCGGGAAGACCACAAAACCAACGAGGACCCAAGAAACTGACAAGAACCAGAAGTAGACTTCCTCTCGACTCGACAACCAGCAAAATCCGCATCAGAAAAACCATGAAGAGAAAGAGTCGAGGAGGAAGAATACTAAAGGCCAAGACTGTAGGTACCTGGAAATCCTCTTGACGGCCTGTCGATGTGATGTCCTCGGCGAAGCCTGAAAACGAGCGCACAGACACACACTGAACTGTATGTCTGGCCTCGTCGCCGTCAAGTAGAGGAGGGAGCCGATCATGCTCCTGTACTCCCGCTGGTCCACTGGTTCTCCGTCCTCGTCCGCATCCAAAGTAGCCGTACTCCCCATGGGTGTCGACATAGGCTTCACATCTTGCATCTGGAACTTCCTCAGCATGTCTTTTGTGTACTTGGTCTGATGTACAAATGTTCCGTCCTTCACTTGCTTGATCTGCAACCCGAGAAAGTACTGCAACTCGCCCATCATGCTCATCTCGAATTCCTTGCTCATCTCATCTGCAAACTTGGCAACAAGGTTATGTGACGAGCCACCAAAGAAAATATCATCCACGTATATCTACACAATCAACAAGTCATTCCCATGCTTGAGGAGAAACAAGGTCCTATCCACGGTACCCATCACGAACCCTCTGCTCACCAGAAAACCTCTCAATCTCCCATACCAAGCCCGGGGCGCCTGTTTCAACCCATACGAGCCCTTTTCAACCCGTACACCCCGTGTGGATACTTCTCACTCTCGAACCCCCGTGGTCGCTTCACATACACCTCCTCCTCTATGACCCCATTCAGAAAAGCACTCTTCATGTCCATTTGAAACAACTTGAACCCTTTAGCCACGGCAAAGGCTAGAAGGATTCGAATTGCCTCAAGACGGGCCACAGGAGCAAAGGTCTCCTCATAGTCGATCCCTTCCTTCTGACTAAACCCCTGAGCAACAAGTCTGGACTTGTTCCTCACAACCATCCCATTCTCACCCTCTTTGTTCTTCCAAACCCACTTGGTTCCTATAGGATGACAATTTGGAGGTGGTTCAACTAACTCCCACACCTGGTTCCTCTCAAAGTTTTCCAACTCCTCATGCATAGAGTTGACCCAGTTTGCATCGATAAAGCGTGTCCAATGTCCTTGGGCTCAAAGGTGGCAACAAAAGCAGCATGAGCAAAATGAGAGGTATTCCTGGACCTTGACCATGTAGTACGTTCGTCGATGTCCCCAATGATCTTCGACAGGGGATGCACTTCTTGAATCCGCCGGGGAGCCTCACGCCTCGAGACTACCTCCCCCTCACCTTCAACTTCTCTCGTCTGGTCCTCTTGTCGCACCGTCGTTGTCCATGAAGTAGACGGTCCACGCTCCGTAGTGGTCGTAGGGGAAGTAGTGGGTACACACTCAGCTTCAGGTGCATGGTTCTCCCCATCATCATCTCCAGCTTCATCCTCTTCCTCTTCAAAGAGATCCTCGGCCATCTCCTCATCACCTGCACATTCAAAGCCAAGAGAGGTACATGGCATTGTCTCGTCGAAGGTTACCTCGCAAGTCTCCATGATTTTGTTAGTCTCAAGGTTAAGCACCCTATAGGCTCTAGAGTGGTTAGCATATCCAAAGAAAATACCATCACTAGACCTAGCCTCAAACTTGTCGAGTTTTCCCTTCTTAAGAATAAAGCACTTGCACCAAAGACTCGAAATGACTCACCTTGGGTGCCCGACCATGAATCAGCTCATAACAGGTCTTCTTCTTGAAAGCTCGCAATAAAATCCTGTTGGAGACGTGACAAGCCGTATTGACCGCCTCAGCCCAATACTTCCTAGGAGTCCTGTGCTCATCGAGCATCGTCCTAGCCATCTCGCAAAGAGTCCGATTTTTCCTTTCCACAACTCCATTTTGAGAGGGCACAAAAGGGGTCAAATACTGATGTTCAAGATCTAGATCACGACAGAAGGCATCAAAACGAGAGTTCTTGAACTCTGAGCCATTATCACTGCGGATAGCTCGAATAGCATTCCCATGCCTCTCATTTTTCAACCTCATGATCAGATCTCGAACAAAACCAAATGTCTCACTCTTGTCCTCCAAGAAAAACACCCAGGCATAGCGAGAGTAATCGTCCACCACAACAAGGACATACCACTTCCCACCCACCGAGCGAACTCGAGCTGGCCCAACAAGGTCCATATGCAACAGCTCTGTCGGCCGCTCGGTCATGACATCGGTCAGGGGTGGATGGGGAGTGGCTACCATCTTGCCATGCCTACACGGAGCACAAACCAAATCCTTCTCAAGCTTCAACCTCGGCAATCCTCGGACAAGGTCAAGACCACTCAAGCGGGAAACCAAATCAAAGCTCAAGTGACCCAACCGCCTATGTCATTTCCACAAATCAGAAGAAGGACCAGCCATCAAACAGCGAGCAGGACCCAAAGAATGAGAGAAATCAGCCCTGAAAATACAAACAAGATCACCTCGAGAATCCAGCAAACGAGACTCACCAGACTTGAAACGCACCTCAAAGCCCTCATCAAGCAACTGAGAAACCGAAAGCAAATTGAAACCCAATGACTTCACAAGAGCAACCCTCTTCAACATTACCTTGTCACTCACATGCACCACACCCTCAGAAATCACCCTTCCTCGTCCATTGTCCCCAAATGTGATGTACATATTTTCCTTCACTGGGGTGAGGCTGGAGAACCACTTCTTATCTCCGGTCATGTGTCGGGAACATCCGGAGTCGATCAACCAAATGTTCTCCAAGCCTCCCCGCCCGTAGTCGAAACAAGAACGAGAATGAGCTAGCGACTCGACACTGGGGTTAGCACAAAGAAAGTTAAACCAGTGTCGAGCCATCTCGCTCAAAAGAGGGGTTAGCAAACATCATTCCCTTGCCACCAAACTTCCCATGTCCCATGGAAGGAGTACGAGCACCACGAGGGAGAAAACATGGTCCGTAGTTCCTCCGGAACCCAAAGCCGCGATCATCTCCCCTAAACCCGTATTGAGGACGAGTAGGGGGACGTCCAGCAAAACCACCACGAGCCCGACCAAACCTCTCACCAGCACGCACACCATCATCTCTTCTAACAAACCTCTCTCCACCACCTCTCTGTGGGAACCTACCACCCTGAGCTCCAACTCTACCAACACTCTTCACACTTCCCACACCCTGTGGAAGTGGCACTCTAGGCTCAGGAATACCATAAGACTGGCGATACCTGTCCTGGTTTGCTTGCTCCCTAGCAAGCCTCTCATCCCTCTTCCTCTTGTAGCAAAACTCAGCTAGATGCCTCTCCTTGCCACAATACTCACACCTGAAGGGATGGGTTTTGGTTTTGGCTCTGGCTTCTCTCAAGGCTTCTCACCCTTCTCACTCACAAACTTCACGGGTTTCTGGAAGTCATTTGTTTTGGGTGGAAATTTGGGTGGATCTTGGGTTGTGTCAAGCTTGTTGCAAAGGTGGTTGGGCTTTGGTGTGAAAGAGTTCTTGGGTGCTTTTGGAAGTGGGACTTGGATGTCTCCGATCACCTCAAACTCGGGGTTAGACTCAACTCACTTCTCATACACACTCTCCCCACTGTTCTCTCCCACTTTCTCACCCAACTTCTCAAAACCCAAACCACGACCATCAGCTCTGATACCAATTGAAGGATCGGATGGCGACTAGAGAGGGGGGGAGTGAATAGGAGCCGGTAAAAATTCTTCTCAAAGATCCCGGCCTATACCCTAGTCAAAACCCGGTCACACACAAGCGATGGATCGAATCACACACCAATCGCCAAGACAACGAGGTTATGGATCAACCTCAAGTCTTAGGAACGATTCCTTGAAGCACACGTGGAAGCACGAGAAAGGAAGGGAGGAATCGAACCAAGAAGCAAAGTCGCCACCGCGGCGGACCGTCCGGCTAGGCAGGGCGGACTGTCCGCGATGGCCGTGCGGAACGTCGGGCAGGGTACCGCGGACTGTCCCCACCCTTGCCGCGGACTGTCCGGCCTGAGCCGCGGACCGTCCGTTAAAGCGAACAGAACCACCAGAACCGACCCGAGAAAAACGGACCGTCCGCGAAGACCGGGTGGACTGTCCGCGCAGGCCACGGATCGTCCGCTACTGAAGCTCGGACCGTTCGCAAACCAGCTACAACGAAAACCTAAAACAGAACCGGATCAAAACGAAACGAAACAAGAACACGAAGAACGCCCGATGAACTGGCTCCTCGCGGACTGTCCGCCGGCCCGTCGCGGACCGTCCGCGCCACACGGACATAACTGAAAATAGCCCGACCTCGAAGGTCAACTCCCCCAAATCATCATCAGATTTCCCAAACGGTAGAAGCTGTAGAGACAAGGGTTTGGGGACTTGAAAAGCATCACACAAGGATGCTATAGCCCAAAAATCTTGCCTCCTAACTCCCTAAATCACCGGGAATCGTGAATCCTTTGAGCACCACCAAAAGCTAGAGCTCCGACCGAAAATCCTTGAATCGAAGTGGTTTCCCGGCGTTTGAGGGCACAAGATCAATCACAAAGGTGCACAAGGCATCCATACATCTTTCCCTCAAAGAAATTTGGGGAGAAACCCACTCAAATCCGCGGAACCACACCAAGAACAAGAGCACCAAAAACAAGCACGCAAAAGACCACGAAAAACACAACGCCGAATCTTCTATACAAACCAGGAAAGATTCACAAGGTCTAGCATGCCGCCCTAGCATCCATCCCTCTCAACAAATCTCTCATGAAGCTCTCATGCTAGCCTAGAGAAAAATGGAGAAGAAAATAGTCCAGGAAAAAATGAGAAAGAGGAGGGGGGAAATGAAACCCTAAGTCGCGGAGAGAGAGAGAGCCATCCACACACACACATGGCTTATATATCGGGTCCCGCCGGTGTGGGAAATGACTCGACTACCCCTAACTCAACTACTGGCGATACAACCCACACAGGGGAATTTATGTAATGTTTGTGGGTCTTGCCATCGGACGGCCACGCCTTTGCCGCACCCCGCGTCCTCCCGACGCAAGCCATGCGATCGTGCCGCGTGTCCTCCGCTTCGAAGCTTCCCGACACGCCCGGATCCCGTCTCCGTCGTGTTGGGTCTTCGGACTTGGTTTTGAGGCCCAAACCAAGAAATCGTCCTCTGATGGTTTTGTGGGCAAACCACCAAACCCCACGTGCCTGGCCCGGCCTCTCGCCAAGCCTCTTGACTCGGCCGCCACCGTGCACTGGCTCGATCGTCCATGACTTCGTCTTGCTCGTCTCGCCACCATGTGGCCCGCACCTAGTCCCGCCGTCCACCGGGTCCCTCGAACTGAGCCTACTTGTCTCTCCATCTCCCGGAGGCCCCTCAAGGCTGAAGACCTTTCACGCCCGTTCTTCACCTGCAACAACACGAACTAGGCCGCAGCCTACACCTGCGCACTGAGCCAAGAGTCAGTCCAACACCCGTTGTCAATGACTCATCACTGAGGAGCGGTCATCCATCGCCACTGGGACGCTCCTGTCCCTCATTATGCATGTTTAAGCTAGTGCTCTCTTAAAATACAAATCTGAAATTATCTAAATGCTAGCTTAATCTTTAGTGGAGGTTATGATAAAACTAAAGACCCATAGTGTTATATGTGCTCTTAAGTTTTAGATGGATTAAAGAGGATTTATTTATGTTCTTAAAAGTAATGCTAACCTTGTCATAAATACCACTTGCATGTTGCTCTACCTATCCAGAGCCATATAAATACTTGAGTGCAAAAACTTAGTATACAAGGTTTATTTTTGGGTGAGTTATTTCAGGCCTTGATTTCTTTGGCCCGAGACTAAGAAGCTGGTCATTCCGGTTTTGCGTATCTATCGTTTTGCTAGCCTTTCTATCCGTGCATTGTGTATCCCCACATCGGAGATCTCACAAACCTCGCCGGATATCCACCCTTAAAACCAAATATCATCTTTTGTGATTACCTCCTTGACCACAACCTATCGTTGAGAATGGATCATCAATTCAAGGAAGATTGATGGTGCCAAGATTGAAGACTTCAAGTATCTTTCCGAAGGAAAAGTATTTCCGGTACCTACCTTATCTCTATCACCTCTTTGCTCGAGGACGAGCAACGTCTAAGCATGGGGGAGGAGGTAGGTACAATGCAATTTTAGAGTTCAAAGGGGAGCAAATAAAAAAAATTGAGAAAGAAAAAAATGAGAAAGAGAAAGAAAGAAAAAAAAGAAATAAAGAAGAAAAAGTATATGTATGAGAAAAAAAGATAAAAGAAAAAATATGAGTATGTGTAAAAATAAAAGTAAAGTGAACTCCCCGGTTCTCTAAAGTGCATTAGGAATTTCAAGGTTTCAAGATTAAAAGATCCATACTCATTTTCCAACCATGTGCAATCCGATAACGAGGACTTTCTTTGTGCCTCGAGATCACTCTTTGCCATTTGCACATGTCCACCTATCTCAAGTGTGTGTATTTTTCTCTTTCCCCTCCTTGATATAACATTATTTTCCAATGGCCTTTTTGACGAGTCTCGGTAAGACCATGAGAAGCTTGTCTTGTTTTGACAACATCTCATTTATAATATCTTGGTAGGACTAAACTTTCCCAAAAATGCTCCATATAAAGCCTACCGCACAAATGAATGTTATGAGAGGGAAAGGAGTAGAATAAATAGGCTTGAAAGACAAGATGAGATGAGAGTTCATGAGCAAGATGCAAGGCGGTTTAAATTTGTGAACTTGGTTTAGCTCTTTTTCATCTTGTTCTTTATTTCAAAATTTCTGAGATCCATTTGAATTTTGGGAGCATGTTAATACTTGTGGGATAAGCTAAATTAAATATCTACCCTCCGTAGGGATGAAGGCTAGTACATTATGGAACTTTAACGAACTAAACTTTTGAGAGCATTATGTTTTCTCATGTATGATCAAGTGCAAGGTTTAAACATTGAAGGGCAACGATGATATCCATCGAAGGCTTACTCGAGGACGAGCAAGGTTTAAGCACGGGGGAGCTGTTGACGGTGAAATTCCGTCAACCTAGCCATGAGTTTACCTTCGGTGTTGGCATGACTTTTGTATCTTATCCATTAGTACTAACCCCCGTGGTATAACAAGTTCACTTGTGCATGTCGGTTTTGGAGTTTAGTGTTTACGCAGGGTTTCAACGTTGAAAGCAAGACCTCCGGGATAAATTCATTAAGCACCTCATGACAAGACCTTGAAGCCCGGTACAAGTCAAGCAATGAAGTGAACATGACTCCAAGAGCCCAAGGACCAAGCCCGAGAAGATGACAAACTCCGAGGACCTAGCCAGAAAAGTGCTGAATCTTGCAAGACAAGGAGCTTCGTCCAATTCGGAGAGAAATCAACGACAAGGGCCCACATGCAAAAGGGGAGAGGATCTAGAAGACGCGGGAAGCAACACCGGGCGAAGGAGGCCACAGACTGGGCCGGGATGGGCCCAAGCCGGCCGGCCCAGCCTGTTCTGGGGCCTAGTCAGCCTCCCCTTTGACCTAGTTGCATCTCGGGCTATTTATAGCCCCCTGACCGAGAGCCACGCATCAACCAATTCGTCATCCGCCGCCGAGGAGCAGAGAAGCTTGAGGGACACCATCTCGGAGATGAGGGTCGTGCTAGTTGTCTAGGGTCTCCCTAGCCGACGTGGGAACCTTGCATGGAAGACCACGTCGGAGCTCCGAAGCAAGGATCAAGATTGAGGTAGGATCCCAGTGGTGATCTTGTTCATGTAATCATTCATGGTGAAGTCTTTAAGTGAATTCGATTTCTAGCGATCAAGTGCCTTCTCGATGATTTTGTTTTCTTCTTGGTTTTGCTTATTCCCCAATCTAGTCTATAGCTAGATTGCATAGGGTGCTCTTGTAGCCGCGGTGGCTAGAGGTGCAGACCGGACCAGCCAAGTGATTTCAACTTGTTCTTATCGAACTCGCCCTAGACTACCCGCATGAGTAGGGATACGTTGTGACAGAACGGGGGTTCCGAAAGGCGGGCGTTTTCGGAGTCGAATGGGAGGCCACGATTTAAAGATGCTTTTAATGAGATTTGCTTTTCTATCTTCATCTATCTTGTTTGGAGGTACAACATAAGCATGATCTAGACTCTCTAGATCGGTTATCTCTTTGCTTTCTCTTGCTACCTCTTTAGTAGATTAGATTAGATTCATTTTCTTGATGATATCTTAGATTAGATGCAACTTAGTTCTTCATTAGATAGCTTTCCTTGCTTTATTAGATTGAATCCTTGCGTTGCACATTGTTCCACGGATTCGATACCTTGGGTTCACCACTTGAGGGAAGAAGGGTCCCTTGACTACGACGAGAGACTTGTCCGCTTGCAAGTCTAAACGAACTTTGATACAACTATTAACCATCAACACCGAGCGCCTAGCAGACCAGCGCCGCCCCTCCTTCCCCTCCTCTGGCCCCCACCAGGCCGACAGACTCGCCGGCGCGGCACGCAAAGCTGGCCCCGCGCCACCCGCGCCGCCCCCACCGGAGCCGCATCGCCCTCCTCTCCCCTGACAGCGTCGACTGGCGGCCAAACTGTCACCTCCACTATTACTCCCCCCGACCGGTCTCCTCTCCACAGCCACAACACCCGCCTGCACGAAGCGTCGCATCCCACAGTGCCACACCGCACGGAGGCTCGCCGGTGAGTCAATGCCAGCCCCTCCACCGCCATTGCCGAAGCTCCTAGAGCTCGGAGTCCGGCCGAGTTACCGCCATACCGCGGCTATAAAAGGACCAGCGACGTTCCCCGCTCCGCCTCGCACCCTAGCAACCACGTCCCTCTCCCTCTTGACCTCCCCAGCGCCGCCACCATAAGCCGGCACCACCTCTCTCCGCCCGCCGCCGCCGAGCCGTCCCTGCACGCCATCACAGCCCAAATCAGGTAGGGGAATCGAATCCCCTTGCCGTCCTCTCCGTTTTCCCCTCTTCCCCGGCCGCCGCCGACCCCCAGGACGCCAGCACCCACCATCGGCCGAAGGCCACCCGGCCTCCCCTGTTCTGTATCGGGAGGGAGGGGAGGTAGAAGAAGGGCATTTTGCCCATACCCCCTGCCCTTTCCCCATTTTACAACCGAACCCCCCTCTCTATTCCCCTCTCTATTTCTTCCAAAGTAGACCCTAACCTTTAAACTATTCCACCAAAACCACCCTGCCCTTTATAAATAGGCCCCTAGGCTATTATAATTAAACCCTCACTATATCTAAATATTATAATTAGATCCTTTTCTTTTGAACAAAATTACTAACCGGTCCTTAATTAACCCTAAATACCTCCTTTAACCCATCATTTCATGTGTGATTTTAATTTAAATCGTGCCCAAAGTCCCTCACACCCGTACCGGGTATAGCGCTACCAACCCGTCACCCAAAACCTCCTGCATAATATTTATTCCTCTATTTTATCTAATTACATTCCTCGAGCTCGGCTGGAGAAATTGTGTGCGCCTATATTGATTGCATGCTTGCTTGTGTGTGCGCTATAGCCGACGGAGTGAACGAAGGAGGGTACCCCGAGCTGGAGCTTGGAACCGAGTACTGCGAGCAGGAGCCCGAGATCCCGAACGCCGAGCCGGAACTCCCCGAAGACTTCGAAGACGGCAAGTTCAATCTCATCCTTTGATGCATGCTTTGGTCCTAGTTTTACAAACATAACCCTATACCCGTTTTATAAATTGCATAGTGTTTTACTGCAAAAACCTGGTAGGATAGCCACCCTTGACTGCTATGATTGAACCTTTGGTTTGCCTAAATGAGTGCTTTAAAAATGTGTGAGTGCTTTAAAAATGGGAACGGGATATTTCGGAAATGGGTAAAGAATTGGGTAGACGGGATGGACGTGTGTGTTAGGAGTATGGGTGAGCTCGTACCTGTGTGGTTGGGCATGTGGGAGTTGTCCATCTTGTCACTTAAGGATCGAGTTGCATGACATCTCACCTGACCCAAATCATTGTACAACCACTCGATTGTTGTATGTGGCAACGGCTTAGCATAAACCCCACTAGTTAATCTACTTGCCATCTGGTGTGCGGGTGAGCGGCGGGAGATCAAGGAGTAGGGGTACGCTCTGTGTGAGGTACGCCCTGGTTATGTGTGATAACCCATTGGTTGCTTCCGTGGTGGCTCGTAGGGTTAGCTAAGGTGGGTAATGGCTTTGATAGGATCCGCACCGGCACTAAGGTGTTCGTGTGGCGGTACCCTACTTGTGGGTAAAGATGTACAACCTCTGCAAAGTGTCAAACCTATTCGAATAGTCGTGTCCACGGTATTGGACGAGTCACGGTGTGGTCACAAAAACTAGTGTTTGGGAGGGGAAGTTTCTTGGCGTGACTTGTCTTTCGGGTTAAGTGTGTGGCTGTGTGCCTGGGCTACTGCGGACGGGGGGTCTGGTAGTTCCATAGTGGTTTTCTTAAACAACTGAGTCACTTGGGTTAGAAAATTGGTTTGCGAAAACCTTTTTGAAAATGAACCCCTGCATGAGTAAATGAGTTTGCAAATAAACCTTAGCCTGTTCCTTGATATATCATGTGCATGATCTGCTTATAAGCCCCTCCGTGGGTGGGGTTGGACTTGTTGAGTACGTATGTGCTCACTCTTGTTTAATTAACTGTTTTTCAGAGGAGGATCCTGATTTTGTTCCCGAAGACGTCGAGTAGGTCGCTGCCCTACACCCAACCGTGCCTGTGTACCCAGGGCCTCCACAGAGAGCTTCCATGGTGTGGTACTCTGATGAGGCTTTGGAAGCCTTCGCTATCGTAGTTTGGTCTATAGCACTTGTGTTGTTACTTGTGGCGTTGGCACTCCCGTGCCCATTATGCCGCCGTAATGTAAAAGACTGATCCACCAGTTGTAATAAATGTGTTGCCAGCCTCCTGGGACTGGTTTTTGTGTCACATTTAGTCACCTCTCATGAGGGAACGCTTCACTAAGCAATCTAGCTATAGACTAGATTGGGGAAGAAGCAAACCCAAGCGAAGACAATGTCATAGAGAAAGCACTTGATCGCTAGAAATCGGATTCAATCTGCCAAATTCAACACGAGAGTGTAATACACGGACAAGATCACCACTGGGATCCTACCTTGATCTTGATCCTAGCTCCGGGAACTCCGACGTGGTCTTCCATGCAAGGTTCCCACGTCGGCTAGGGGAACCCTAGTCAACCATCTCGATCCTCTCCTCTCCGGAATGGTGTCCCTCTCTTCTCTGCTCCTCAGCGGCGGATGACGAATGTATTTTTTTGGCTCTCGCCCAGAGGGCTATAAATAGCCCGAGACGCGGCTAGGTCAAAGGGGGCGTCGAACCGGGCCCGGAATGGGCTGGGTCGGTCAGCCCAGGCCCGCCAACCCAGGCTCGTTTCGGTCCGGTTCGGCCCCGGTTTCCTCGAGGCTTGCTTCTCGCGTGATTCCTTATTTGTGTGCACTTGCATGTGGGCCTTTGCCGTCGTTTCCTTTGCGGTTAAGGCTTGAATCTTGCTATCCAAGCTTTACCGTTTCTTGGTTGAGTCCCTGAAGATTTGCATGTTGACGCTTTGGTCCTCTGGTCATTTGGAGTCATGTTCATCGCGTGTCTTGACTCTTCTCGGGCTTCATGATCTTCTTCCAAATTGCTTGATGAACTTATTCCGAAAGTCTCCTCTTTAGCGTAGATTTCCTGCGTAAATAATAAACTTCAAAATCGACATGCAAGAGTGAATTTGTTATATACGGGGGGTTAGTTCCAGTGGTTAGAATAATAAATCAATGCCAACATTAAAGGTAAACTCATGGCTAGGTTGACGGAAATTCACCGTCAACATCTCCCCCATGCTTAAACCTTGCTCGTCCTCGAGTAAGCCTTTAATGAATATCAGTGTTGCTTTTCATTGCTTATACCCTGCACTTGATCGTACATGAGAAAACATAATGCTCTCAAGGATTTAATAATTAAAGTTCCACAATGTACTAGCCTTCATCCTTATGGAGGGTTGATATTAATTTAAGCACTTCCCACAAGTAATTACCTCATGCTCCCATATTTCAAATGAATCTTAGAAATTGAAATTAAGAGCGAGATGAAGAAAAAGAGCTAAACCAAGTTCAAAAATAAACTTCCTTGCATCTTGCTCTTGTACTCTCATCTCATCTTGTCTCTCAAAGCCTATTCATTCTACTCCTTTCCTTTCTCAATATATATAGTGGAAGGCTTTATGTGGAGCTATATGGGAAAAGTTTAGTCCTACCAAGATATTATAAATGAGATGTTGTCAAAACAAGACAAGCTTCTCATGGTCTTACCGAGACTCGTTAAAAAGGTCATTGGAAAATAATGTTAAATCAAGGAGGGGGAAAGAAAAATACACACACTTTGAGATAGGTCGACATGTGCAAATTAGAGTGATCCCGAGGCACAAAGTAAGTCCTCGTTATCAGATTGCACATGGTTAGAAAGATGAGTTTGGATCTTAAATCTTTCTAACCATGTGCAATGCACAGTGCGCCCATGGGTCGCTACACGACAATGAGCTCTGGTGCCTGGTGCTGCCTTGTGAAGATTCTAGATTCTTTGTCTTATTCAACGGGAAGAGCGTCTGTTTCCTAAGCAGAAGAACGTAGGTTCTCGATTTGTTCTTTGAGCATCAACCCGACCTTTTAGGTCTCCTTACTGCTCGGGGGCTACTCCATGAGTGCGCCATGTCTTCGCTTCACTTCAACATGACATCGTCTTAGTCACTACGCCTACACGTCGATCAGGGGCTTGAGAGACATGGGTACCCATGGGTCCTCACCGACCAGGGTTCCAGAGGTCCCTGTCAAGTGGACCCGACCTACCAGAAGCCCCACCGACCTGCAAGTGGGCCTGGAGACCTTGTCCACAATCCCGGCGACCTTGGAAGACCTCGGGCGACCTCATCCAGACTCCGGAAGACCTGCCGGGCTTGTGGCGCAAGCTTCTCCCCTAGATCGCAGTGCGCCACCGCCAATAGGTCCAAGGATCGCGGGATCCTCTCTGTAATCACAGAAGGAGACCTTCCTAATCTGTAATCGACCCCGATGAGGGTCCATCGACCTTGAATGGAAGCCCTAGCCCGCTGGCCATATAAGGTGACCAGAGCTCCATTCAAGGGGACTTCTTCATTCACGCCTAATTCCACCACACACTGGACGTAAGGTTTTACTCGCCGGAGGCCTGAACTAGTCTAAACCCTCATGTCCTTTGTCATTCTCACCGTGTTCCGAGTTCTCCCTGCGAACTACCACCTACTCTCTTAGGTCCCGATCCCCCATCAATCAACCTACAACCACTTGGGTCACCCCTTAGCGGATCTGCCAGGTCTCACCCCTTGACACTCTTCCTTTCCCTTAGGAATTTCTAGGACTAGCTTGAGAGCTTAATGGTGAGATCTTGGGAGAGTATGGATGATCGGGTGGCAAGCTAGACCTTGTATGAACCTTCATGGTATGTATAGATGATTCGGTGTGGTTCCTCAAGGCTTGATTGTGTCTCTCCCGTTTCTCTTTCTTGGTGATTTTCGGAGCCTTTTCTTGGGATTCTTATGGGAAGGATTTGGAGGTGTTTCTTTGCGGGATTTGTTTTAGGAATCACACATGAGGTTGGTGTGCCTCTTTTCTCAGTGATCTTGACCCTCAAATCCCGTAGGAAGGCCTTCAATTTTGGTGGTTTTCGAGTTTTTTGTGTTCTTGAGGTAGAGGCATGAGATTTGTGATTCCGGGAGTTGTAGGGAGTTAGGGGCCGTATTTTTTGGGATATCTTCACTTTAGGGTGCTCATCATCTCCCCAAAATTTTGTCTCTAGATTCCATGTGGTTTGGGAGATCCGTCAATTGGAAGTTTGAGGTTGTTTCTCAGGTTTCTCGGCTGTGCCGATTCGCACTCGGTGGACCGTCCGCGAGGTGCCTGACAGTCCGGTTGTTCTTCGTGTTCGTGCGAGTTCTTGAGCGCCTTTCTTTTTATCCATTTTGTCAGTGGGTTTTTAGTGCATGAAGTTTGTGGACAGTCCATACTAGAGTGCCAGACGGTCCGTGACGAGGCAGACGGTCCGCGGGTCCTTCACGGACAGTCCATTTTTCTCGGTGCACTATTGAAGGTTCGTGTAGCAATTTGAACGGTCTGCCCCCTTCCACGGACAGTCCATGCCCTCCTCGTGGATAGTCCGCCCAAACACTGTGGACAGTTAGCCTGGTGCTTTCTAGATTGCCTAAGTCCCTTGGTTTTTGAGTTGTGCTTTCGCGTTGGATTGGTTTGGGACTTATTCCTAGGGTTGGTAGGTCCGTTGTGACTACGCGACCTTGGCAAGCTCTTGTGGGAATCCTTGGTTGTGTATTGGGGCATAGGCCGAGTTCTCTCTTTGGAGAAGAATTTTTATCGGCTCCCGTTCACTCCCCCCTCTCTGGTCGCCTAATCGGTCCTTCACTAGGTGTACCAAAATCGACCGTCAACATACCCCCATGCTTAAACCTTGCTCGTCCTCGAGCAAGTCCAAGATCTTTCCTTCACTTGGAAATTAGTGTTACCCTTCAATGTCTTCCCTGCACTTAGTTATACACAACAAGACATATTACTCTCGCAAGTATTTAGCATTTAAGGTTCAAGTTTTGACCGGCTACTTAACTATGGAAGATAGACTATCATTAAAGAACATGCCACAATGCTCCCAAACTTAAGCAAACTTCAAACATTTACCTTATTGCATCATGAAGAGTTTTTAAAAAGTTGCACATCAAACAAAAGTGAGGTTCTTCTTGCAAAAGCTCATGGGAACACTCATCTCGTCAAGTCACTCAAGCCTACACTAGATTATTCTCAACCTATTCTACTCATATATGAAAGTGGAAAGCTTTTGTGGAGCTTGGTAGGTAAAAACAATCCTAGCAAAACATTATACTTGAAATATTATCAAACTAAGAGAGAGATCTATTGGAATTACCGAGACTTGTCAAAAATGGTCATGGAAAATAAATGTTGGAAAGGGAGAGAGATGGAACACACGCATTTAGAAAGGTGGACAGGTGCAAGTGGCAAATGGGTGCTCCTGAGACACGAATGTAGTTCTCATTGTCGGATTGCACATGGTTGGAAAAGATTGAGTATGGACTTGTCTTCAAAGCTCTCTTAGATTTAAATGAAAGCTTAAAAAGAACGAAGGAGCATTTTTTATTTTTCTCTTTTTTTCTTTTTTAATGTTTTTTCTTTCTTCCTCTTTCTTTCTTTTTTAATTCGTCATTTTTATGCTCCTCCAAACTTTTAAGCAACATAGTACTTGCTATAGCAGTCCTCCCCCATGCTTAAATGGTTGCTCGTCCTCGAGCATAGAAGTGAGGGTACTATGGCTGCTAGAGAAGTACAAAATCCTTGTATTCCTTTGTAAATCTTTTGAAATCTTCAAGGGTATCATCCGTGTCGAAGCTCTGCATGGTCTTGGGTGCGATGAGTCCCTCCATATGTTATATGTCTTGAAATCTTGCTAGAAAATCTTCAGAGAATTCGTCAAAAGATCATCCATACTCAATTTGGGTCGTGGTCAAGGAGGTAATCACAAAAAGATGTTTTGGATTTAGGGTGGATGCCCAACGAAGTTTGTGAATTTTCCAATGTAGAAACTCACAATGCATAAACAAGAATGGCTAGCATGAAAAAGATACGCAAAGGAATGACCAGCTTCCTAGTCTCGTACCATAGAAATCAATCCTAATCCAACTCATCAAGATATAAGTTTGCAAGGTAAAGGTTACATCATGAAAGTACTTGTATGTGTATAGGCTTTGGTAGGTAGAACCTTGCAAGAGATTCACAAATGTTGATAGCATAATAATTTAAAATAAAATAAGTACAAGGCATAGGTCATCGGCAAACTTAAATCAAAGAGCAACATAAAGTATGTGGGTCTTAGAAATTAGTCATTTAACCTCCACAAATGAAAGAGTCGGTATTAATCAATTTAGGTTCCTTTTTAATAGAGAGCAAAAAGTCATGTCATATAAAACATCATGCAAGTAAAATAAGTGACAACTTTCATCACTTTTCAATAAGCAAGGCATACAAATGATATCATCATGGTAAGCTCAAAAGAGATGGTGATTCATTTATTGAAAAATAAAACTAACAAACCTAGGTTGTCCTCCTAGTAGCCATGTTATTGATCGAGAGATAAATAAAATGTTTGTTTATGGTTGAAACCATATATGTGCAAGCATTTAGAAGGAGACGAACAAAGATAAAGTTAAGGGTGAGTTAGCATCCTTTTCGATGCTCGTAGTAAAGTGTAGCGTGGCCTCCCCCATGCTTAAGCATTGTGCTTGGCATGGGAAAAGAATGATAAGCATCTTGTGGTGAAGGTGATCCTTGAACTCCATGTGGCCTTGCCCTTTTCGTCCTCAAATCCTCCCCCATGCTTAGCATGTTGCTAAGTTTGAAAGAACTCGAACCACTCGCAATTCCCTATTGCCATGTGTTTGATAATCATATTCACTTTTTTTGCCTTTGTTGCTCAGTTGTGCTTCAACTTCTTCCTATTATCATCAAGCCATGGATCCAACCTTCATCATATCATCGTCACCGACTTCCTTCCCGTCCTTGTTGCTGCCTCATCTTCCACAATTTTTTACTTCCACAACATAATATATACTGAAATACCCCTCTAAGTTGAAGTTAATGAAACTATCTTTCAGATGAGCTATCATTCACATGAACAGGTTCCGAACAAGTGAGTTGTGCCTATTATTCTCTGACGATGCAATCTGTCCAAAGCTGATTTCAGACCACACGATGTACAATGTTTCTGCTATATCTACTTGTACGGGTCTTCAAAATTGATGATCCTTGATGCGTTGGAAAGAGGGTTTGAAGGAGCTTCTGAATATTAACTTTTCTTCCATTGTACATCTCTCAACACGTGCTCAAACCTAATAGAAACAGCGGCTTCCCTCTCAAGCCTTGTAGATGACTAACGATCTTAATTGCAATTGGTCAAAAAACTCATGGGAACACTTCGTCATGCCTGCAAAACAAATAAAATGCACATTCTACCCCTCAGGTGACGGCCGGGAGTAGAAACCATTGCCAACAAACTAAATATATCCCTAAGATCTTAACTTGCGGCATAGCTTACCTAGTAAAAAGAAAAGTAAGAACCTAATGAGTTTACGTGCGTGTAGGTGAAAAATGCAAAAGAAAGGAAGGGACATAAACAAAACAATGTTGACACCAAGTTGTAAGCTCCATGCTTACAAAGTGGTTGCCAAACTTCTCCACTGCCATAAAGATTTATTAAACAAGGTCAAAATACCATGTTTATCCCAAGATTAACAATTATTTATAGTGTAAGAGAAGTAGGGTGCATTGTGAAACTTATAAACCAACCAATGCAATATAAATTAACAAGGCTTTAAAAACTCAAATGATGATTGTCTGCAATCAAGTCTAAACACAACGTTTACACAAGATTACAAAAGAAATGCCTCGCGCGCGCGAAGCACCATTATAGAAATAAAGCATTCGTCAAAAAGTTTCACGAAGAATCCAAGCTAACCTATGCATGATAGAACAAAGGGGTTGATGCAAAATGCAAATGCAAAAGAGTTAGTAAAAAGGGGCAGTAATGTTTGCAAAGGCTTTCGATGTCATCCCTCAATAAAGGTAAGCAAGTCACTTTATGAGAGGCAGAGTCTTGGCAACAAAATCTTTTATCAAAAGACCTAATCAAACATACTAACAAGGTTTTAAGGTGAGTCTTATGGGTATCCTATATTTTTGACTTAAGATAAGAATTTTGAAAATATAAGTCGGGTGAAGAAATTCTATCTAAGGTGATTTAGAAAAATAAGAAAAGAAGACAAGGATTAGATTTTTGGATGAAAAACAAACCTATGGTTTTAGGATTACTAAAGGTTTGAGGGGTTTTACCTAAGGGTTTAGGATGAGAATGGTCAAGATTTCAATTGGAAAAGGAATAGAGATAGACTTGGTTGGATTGACACAAGTAGATCCTTTCTTTGTTGACCTAGGTTCTAGGTGTGGTTTGATAGGAGGGTTTAGGCAAGGTTGATTTTTTTCTTTTCACAAATAGGGTTTTAAATATGGTATGCATCATGCAACAAACTGCAAGAGTGGAGAATAAAGTGGAATGAAGTGCAACATGATATGAATGAACAAAATGACATGACATGATATGGTGTTGATCTAAACCAAAATGAAAGTTAGTCTAAGTTAACTAGCCACAAGTTTAAAATCAAAAGGGGTTTGTCATACTTCATATGTCTCTCTAAAAAGATACAAAGAAAAAGACTCTAAACACTAGTAAGCACACAAAAATAAGGGATCTACAAGTTTTCCAAAATCAAGTAGCAAAGCGCTCCCTTAATATATATAATAAAGCATACAACATGTGGTTGTGACATTTATTAGAGCACTGGTATGATGTTACTTGAAGTTTTCAAATAAAGAGCACAATATAGACTTGTTATATATATATGATTATATTATATAGTACCCTAGGTACGGAATAAGTATTCAGTCCCCGAGCCAACCCGCCATCCGATCCTGGCCCCCCTCCGCCTGATTTTTTTGTCCGGTCCACCCACGTGCGGCTACAACATCGTGCCTCCGGAAAAATCGGCAACAGTTCCCGAGCTCAATCCGTTCCCCCATGGCCGCCGCATTCTCCCACGTCATTGTTGTTCTGTATCCTGCCGTCACCCCCACCACGCCCCCCCCCCCCGTGTCCCATCGCCACCGTTCCTAACCGCCCTCCTGCTCATGACCTCACTCTGTCCACCCCTCCCGCGCCTCCGCACCTCACGCCGGCCCCGTCATCCTGCGTCTCGCCGCCGCACCCCGTCCCGCCGCCACCGCCCCCGGCCCCACTCCCGCCTCCTCCTCCGCCGGATCGGGGGGACAAACGCGCAGCCCCTCCCATCGACCTCCGCCTCCTCGGTGAGTTGCGTGTTGGGAGATGAACACACATCTCATGTGCATCGCCATCGATCTGCACCTCCTCCAACTCAGGTCGGGGGAACGATCGACCTCCAGCTCCTCCAGGTCTATCCATCGCCCCTGCTCAATTTTTTCTTCTGGACCATGCTGGCGGCGGGATGTGATGTGCTGCTGGATCCCGTCGATGGTGTCCCTGGCTCGGATCGATGGGGATTACCTCAGAGTCAGCTCCTATGACGACAGCCAACCCCCGTGCACACCTGCAGTGAGGACAACCCCTAACATTCTACTCTGCGACTGCGAGCATTGTCGATGCGGAATATAGTCCCGACACTAACTAGTAATGAGTGCTGAGTTCTACCTCTCGATGGGCCGGTGCTAGCAACTAATGACACTGGGTTTATCTTGGTTCCGGCCGGGGTCGTACGTCCAGCAACGGTGTGCTCGGGGCACTGTATTGCTTTGCACCGTGGTGCTTGTAGAGGGGGGCTACAAGTGTGGCGGGAGAGGAGGTCTGGCCTCCAAGTCCCAGAGGTATTGATTGAGGCAAGTGCCAATATCTTGGTGAAGGAGGAGAGCGCGTGGGTGATCGCTGTCCGTCGCCCCCCTGCGGCCGGGGGACTACCCCTCCTTTTATAGGCTAAGGAGGGAGCAGTTTACATGTGTGCCACACTATTTCATATGTGTGGAGGCGTGGCGAGCAGTGCCACGGAGCTGACGGCCATCCTGGCGAATCATGCTCCAGTCGAAGCGTCGTGGCGCGTCCTGTGCTCGTACAGGAGCAGCTTCGAGGGTGGTGGCGTAGTGGTTGGTTGTCCGGCCGCCGCCCGTGGGCCGGTTTGAGGGTGCCATCAACGGGGGGTCCGTACACGGCACAGTGGCGGTCGTGGTGATGTCCTGTCCCCGTGCACTCCAACAGCATCGGGGATGTCGTCATAGTGCCTAGAGTGGCGCTGCAGTGGCGGGGATGGCCGCACAGGGCTGACAGCGACGGGGAAGACCGCTCCCGCTGGCCTGACGTCACGACGTAGCCCTGTGTAGTCATGGAAAAAGTATTCGAGGGTTCCACCAGGCCCGAGGGGGCATTGAGCCCTCGAGCGAGGCGGACCTGGCCCGAGGGGGCGTATATCCCTCGAGCGAGGCGGACCTCACCTGAGGGGGCGTTGGGCTCTCGAGCGAGGCAGACCCTGCCCGAAGGAGCGTTTAACCCTCGAGCGAGGCGAACCTCGCCCGAGGGGGCATCCGCCGTGCCACCCTGGCGCGCCGCGGAGGCCACCAGGGTCGTGATCGTGTCGTGCGCATGTTTTAGGTTTGTGGGTTAGTTTGTGTTTAGCGTTTTTGCGGGTTTTAAGCGGATTTCCACTGGTTATTTAGGGGACCCTCATGGCTGTCCCCGACAGTAGCCCCTGAGCATCTGTGGGTGTACCCGTTAGGGTCCCGCAGATGCTGACGCTTGTTGATGGGACATTCTTCCCTCCTGGTTGCTAATGCTGTTCCGTGTGGCCGCGTAAGCGGACCCGCGGGTCTAGCCCCCGAAGCCCTGCAGGAGCGTGAGTGCTCCTGCACGGGTTTTTTCGCGAGACTCTCCAGCGTGCGGGGCATTTATTTCAACCGGCATCGGCAATGTTCCAGCCGGCCTCGGTGCGCCACACGCACACGCCTGGCGCCTTCTGCGTTCGGTGCTCCCTAGGAGGTGTAGCCGTGCGTCGAGCCCCCGAGCCTGGGCCCGTTCGAGGCGATCGGGCCGAGCTCTCCGACTTGTATTTGTACGCTCCCTCGCCGTCCCTCCGCGGGACGGAGGGTGAAGTTTCCACAACCCCCATCGATCGGGTCGCGGATTGCGGATTCCTCGTCGAGCTGTTATCGGGTAATTCAAGTGGACGCCCATGCCCCGTTCGATGAGGGTTGGCTCGTGGTCTGGAGACTCATCCATGAAAGCGCTTGTGCAGGTTTGCTAGGTGGGGCTCAGTCCCGTTCGCTAGGGACTGAGGGCGCAGAAGCTCTCCCTCGATGTGATCCCCCTGACTAGCTGCCCTCGCTGGCTCTTGAATACGACATGTGGGGCGCCCTCGAGCCGATGGGATCGAGGATAGGCTCGAATGCGTGCGCCCTCATCGCCCCTGACTCTGTCGATCTGGGGCGCTTGTTTCGAACCCATCGAGGGTCAAGCTCCGAACCCCTGATCAGTAGGGCCACTGCGGGGTGGCAGCTGGGTGCCCCCGACTTTTTGCATCTGCAGGACTCTAGGGCCCGCAGCCGGTCCGGCTCTCGAACCGCTGATCAGTAGTCTTTGTAAATCGAGGGCATCCGTGGCCTCTACTCCCGCTGAGCGGGCTTCGACGCCACGGGTTGGTAATCGCACCCTTCGAGGGTCAGTCTTTTCAAGCCTTGGGCTCGGGCCACTCGAGGGTCGTCCTTACTTGGTAAAGGACCAGGCCATTTAATGCCCGTAGTCGTGGCCATAGTTGTGCGCCACGGGCGCGCCTTTTCAGGCACTGCGGCCGCGCGCATAGTGGGCGACGTGGGCGGGCGGACGTGGCGGCCCGCCGCGGCTCTTCGATTGTCGTGCTGTCATGATCGCGCGCGTGCGTGCGCCTGGCCGCTCCGGTCGTGGTGGGTCCCGCCCGTCACCGACCGGGCTGTTCGCCTGCAGTTAATGCGTGCAGAGCACGCGATTCGGGGAGCGTGGCTCCGTGGATCTATAAGTACGGGGGGAGGGTGAGGTGAGTTTTTACCTCAGCACTTAGCGCCCGTCGTCTTTGTCTCTTTCGCTTCCGACCCAGAGCAGTGCGCGCGCCCCTTCGCCTTCGCCTAGCGCTTGCCTCGTCTCCCCGTATCCTTTCGCCGACCCGCATGGCTCCCCCGCAGTCCATCACCATGATCGACCCGTTGCCACAGCCGCGCTCGACGGCGACGAGGTTGGCCCTGAGCGAGCTGGTGAACGCCGGCCAGCTGGCGGCGAACGAGGACGGGCAGCCCCCGGCGTGGATTGACCCGCCGACAAGGGACCAGGAGCCCAACCCGCCGTTCGGCTACGTCGTCAACTTCATCCGCTTCCACGAGCGCGGCTTCGCGGCGCCGGCGAGCCGCTTCTTACACGGGCTGTGCTTCCACTACGGTGTGGAGCTGCACAACTTCTCGCCGAATGCAATCTCGCAGGCGGCCACGTTCGTCGGTGTGTGCGAGGGATTCTTGGGGATCCCAGTGAACTGGGATCTCTGGGTCCACCTCTTCCGCGCGGAGCTGCATACACTCACCACGCCGGAGCCGAAGGTGCACCGCGCGGTGCACGCCGGCGGCTTGACGATCGCGCTGCGGGAGACGCGCAGGGAGTTCTACATCCCCTGCATGATGACCTCCAACAACGCCGAGTGGGAGCGGGGGTGGTTCTACCTCCGCAACGACGAGCCCGGCCTTCCGCCCTGGACCGGCAAGGTCGTGAGGGAGAAGGCCGATTCCTGGTGGCACAATGTGTCACCTTCCTCGCGTCAAGACCGGCTGGACTCAGCCTTGCAGGCGCTGAAGGCTCTGGCGGATGCCGGGCTGGGCGCGGCTTCGGTTCTTGTGAACCTCCACCACCGGCGGATCATCCCTCTCATGGAGAGGCGGCTCCGCATCTTCGACATGCATGAGGAGGCCGACCCCGTGGCGCTGGCGCAATCGCGGCTGCTGCCAGATCTCCTTCCGCAGGAGTACGCGGCCACAAGGGCAAGGCGCGCCGTCAACCTCAAGGCCGTCAGGAACGACGACGTCGCGCTCTGGTCATTCGTCATGCTCCCCTACGGCCCTCTGGTGAGTGGGTTCCCGCCCCTCTTCTCTCTATTGATTCGTGGGGCGTTGTCGTGACCCGGAGTTTCACTCGCCCTTTGCAAGTGATGGCCATGGACGTCGCGCGATCTGACCCGCCCACGCCCCGCGCGCGCGCGCGCGCGCGCGCGCGCGGCGGCGGGAGCAGGAGAGGGCGGTGCGCAAGAAAGAGAAGAGGATCCGGCGGTGAGAGCACCGGGAGCAGCGAGACGAGGAGTTCTGGCTGCGCGAGCAGCAGGGGCTCTCTACTCCGGCGACATCAGAAGACTCGTCATCGGGAGTGGAGGAGAAGAGCGATGGGGGACGGACTCTCCGCGAGAGGTGGGAGCCGGGAGCACGGCGATGACGGCGAGCGAGGGCTCACGTGGCGCGGCCGCGGCCGTGGAGTCGCAGCAGGCGATGACGGCTACGGAGTCGGCGCGAGCGACGACGGCCGCGGAGCCACAACGGGCGGCGACGGCCGCGGAGCCGCGGCGGTGGCGACGGCGGCGGAGTCGCGGCGGGCGGCGACGGTCATGAGCGGCAACAACGACCACGGCGGTCACCGCGCCGTCGACTTCGCCGGCGCCCGCCCCTGCCGGCGGCCTTCGAGCAGTGGTGGTGGAGGTCCCGACGACGATGTCCCACCGCCTGGCTGGGATCCGTGGGTGAGCCCGCCCGCGCCGGCCCCGAGCCTCCGACGGGGGCGCTCATGGTGAGGGATGATGGTGGCGCGGCGGGGGGCGGCGGCCGACGTGCGGGGGCCTCGTCGTCACGCGCTGCTCTCCCAACTTCGGGTGGCCCCACGGCGCATCGGAGCAGGAGCGGGAGCGCGTCGGCGCGCCGCCGGCCCACTTCGTCAAGGCTCAAGCGGAGCAGGAGCTATGGCAAGAGCTCCGCGATCACGGCGCCTCGCTCAACCAGGTGTTGAATGAGGCGCTGCAGATCCACAGCGGTCCGACGTGGCGCATTTTTCGGGTACGTGGTTGCTTGTTGAACTTTGTGACCCTTCTCCCTTTGTTGCATTTGCGCCCGTGCTTCTCCTGAGTGGTGCTCACTGGTCTTCGTTCGCTGGTGGCAGGAATTGGAGAACCGCGCCAGGGGAAGGTATGACGCCCTTGACTGGATGAGCTCCGAGCTCCGCCGACTCCAGGAGCAGCGCGACGCTCTCGACGCCCTCGTCGAGGCCCTGAGGACGGAGGACGGGTGGCTGGCGTATCGGGTGGAAGCCCTGCAGGACTAGCTCCTGGAGCAGGAGGGCCGGCCTATGGAGAGAGCCTCCGCCGTCGAGGCGGTGCGCAGAACGCTCGTGGACCGAGACGAGGCACTGCGGAGGGCGAGGCAGGATCTGGCGGGGGCGCACGCCGTGGCGGCCGAGTGGGAGGCGGAGGTGGTCTCTGCTCGCGCCCAATTCCAGCGTGACTGCGCAGCCCACAAGGGAGCGTGGGCCTAGCAGAGTCAGGCCGAGGAGAGGGCCAAGGAGGCCGAGGAGCTGAGGGCCAGCCTGGCTGACAAGGCCGTCGTGGTCGTCACGGCAGAGGAGCAACTCCGGCGGGAGCGAGTCGCACGCCAGGAGGCGGAAGGCCAGCTTCAGCAGGAGCGGGCCACTCTCGTCGAGGCCCAGGCCGCGCTTGAGCGGGAGCGCTTGGCACAGGAGGAGGCGCTGGGTCAGCTCCAGCAAGAGCGCACCAGGCTCGAGGGGGCGCGGGCGGCCCTCATGCAGCGGGAGGATGAAGCCTCGAAGCTCAACGGGGAGCTGGTCCAGCTCAGCATCTCGCATGAGGACTTACACCAGTCCCTCGAGGAGCAGGAGGCCACCATCCGTGACCTGCGCCGAGAGGTCGAGGAGGCGCGCAAGACCCTCGAGGTGGAGAAGAAGCAGGTCAAAGGTGAGTTAGTTTCTGTCTGCTTTTCCGCTCGTCGATTTGTTTTTCGAGGATTCGCTCCCAACTTTCTTTTTCTTCGTTTGTGGCTTTTAGGCCCGCGGACTGCCCTGGGGAACACGACTACCCAGGCCGAGGCGGTGCAGACGGCCTACAATTCCTCTCAACAGGAGTTGGAGGTGCTGCAGGCCGCCGCCCTCGAGATTTGCCAAGGGGTGGAGGAGGGTGTGGCGCAGGCCTGGAGTTCGCTGGCGAGCTGCCTGCGCGCCCTCGGGGGGGCATGTCTCCCAGCGCATGCGCCGCGCCCTTCACCTGGGCGTCAAGAAGGCCCTCGGCGTGGTGGCGTCCCACTATCAGGTGGACTTTGAGGCCGTGTTCTCAGGCTACGTTGTCCCAGTCGGCGTCGAAGACGAGGAGGCGATGAATCGCGCTGACGCGCTCGCCGCCGCTGCTGCAGATACGCTTGTCGAGGATTTTGTCAACTCCTTATTCCCAGATGCTCCTAGCGCCGGCGACCCTCAAGCCTGAAGACCACTAGGCATCGAGCCCTTTTTTGTTTAAGCGTCAGTGTTGGGGTCATGTGGCTGTGTAATGAACAACTTATTTGCTTAAACACTTTGTAAATAGAAGTAAAGCTTTTGTTCCGCTTGCCACGCTGTTCCGCTCCTGTTTTCCTTAAGAGAAATTGAGGTAGAGAGATTCGATCTCACGAGCGGCCCGCCAGTCCGGAGGCGAGGGAGAAGGGTCGTATCCTGCTGGAGGCGTAGGCTATCTCCGACTCGCACGTCCTTCCCGCTTGGCTGCCTGCGCTCTATCAGAATTTGCCTGAGGCTTAGGTCGAGACATACATAGCGTGCTTGCGAGTTTTTACGAAAAAATGGACTATTTTTTCGGGGGGGGGATGCCCCCCGTAGTAGCCCCCGAGGGTGACTTGGGTTTCCTGGGAAAAGCCAAGCTGTCCTTTAACTTTATTAACTCGATGAGATTTACATCTGTGCAGCCAACTAGGGTGTTGGGTACGCAATTTACAAAAGAACTTGGAAATCCTTTCTAGGGGTAGAAGGGACGTAGCTGCTGGATGTTCCAAGTGTTGGTGAGTTCTTCGCCATCCTCGTTGGCCAACTTGTATGTGCCGGGCTTGAGCACCTTCACCACGACGTAGGGTCCCTCCCATGGGGGTGACAGCTTGTGGCGGCCTCGGTTGTCCTGGTGCAGCCTTAGGACCAAGTCCCCTTCGCTGAAGTCTCGTCGCCGCACCTTCCGGGCTTGGTAGCACCTTAGGGCCTGCTGGTATCTCGCGGAGTGCATCAGGGCCACAGTGTGGGCTTTGTCTAGTTGGTCCAGTGAGTCTTCGCGGGCTCGCTGGTTGGCGCCCTCGTCGTAGCCCTGAACCCTGGGCGACCCGTACTCCAAGTCAGTGGGGAGGATAGCCTCCGCGCCATAGACCAGGAAGAATGGGGTGAATCCTGTGGCCCTGCTCGGGGTGGTCCTGAGGCTCCAGACGACCGCTGGTAGCTCCTGAAGCCATTTTCGACTAGACTTGTTCAGTCTGTCGAAGATTCTGGGTTTTAGACCTTGCAGGATCGTGTCGTTGGTGCGCTCCACCTGACCGTTGGTCTGTGGGTGTGCCACGGCCGCACAGTCGACGCGGATGTGGAATTTGTCGCAGAACTCCAGGAATTTTCTGCCCGTGAATTGGGACCCGTTGTCGGTGATGATGGAGTTGGGCACTCCAAACCGGTAGACGATGTCGGTGAAGAACGTCACGGCCTGCTCTACCCTGAGATTCGTGATGGGGCACACCTCAATCCACTTGGAAAACTTGCCGATGGCGACCAGTAAGTGGGTGTAGCCCCCAGGCGCTTTCCGCAAGGGCCCGACGATATCCAGCCCCCACACGGCGAAAGGCCATGTGACGGGTATGGTCTGCAGGACGTGTGCAGGTAGGTTGGATTTGCGGGTGTAGAACTGGCACCCTTCGCAGGTGCGCACGATCTCACTGGCATCGGCGACCGCGGTGGGCTAGTAGAAACCTTGGCGGAACACATTGCCCACGAGGGTGCGTGGCACCGCGTGGTGACCACATATGCCCGCGTGGATGTCTCGAAGGAGCTCGCGCCGCTGAGGGATGGGAACGCATCGCTGCAGGACGCCTGACGCGGCGCGCTTGTACAACTCGTCGTCGACCAGGGTGAACGACTTAGCCATCCTGGCGATGCGTCTGGCCTCGGATCGGTCCGAGGGTAGCTCCCCTCGGTCCATCCAGGCGATGTATTTGTCCCGCCAGTCTCCCGTGCTGGGGACCGGCTCTGTTTGCATGGCTTCGGCCTCGTCGGCGCCATACCCCTCGAGCAGGGCGAGTACGTACGCCTCGTTCGAGGGGTCCTCGTCCATGGGCTCCGCGCCTGTTGGACTCGAGGGAGCCCCCGAGGGTTCTTCACGACTCGAGGGGTTGGGATTGAGGTCGACGGACGGCTTGATGACATCCCGCGCAAAAACGTTCGGGGGAACGGTGATTCGCCCCGACGCGATTTTGGCGAGCTCATCCGCTTCCTCGTTGTACCAGCGTGGCACGTGGTTGAGCTCCATGCCATAAAACTTGTCCTCGAGGGCCCGCACGGCTTTGCAATACACCTCCATCTTGTCGTCGTGACAACTCGCGTTTTTCATGACCTGGTCGATCACGAGCTGCGAGTCTCCCCTCACGTCGAGGCGCTTGATGCCCGTCTCAATGGCGATTCTGAGGCCACAAAGGAGGGCCTCGCACTCTGCCATGTTGTTTGACGCAGGGAAGTGCAGGCGCACCGCGTATCTCATGTGCTCCCCGAGGGGCGAGACGAAAAGCAGGCCCGCGCCCACTCCTGTCTTCATCACCGACCCATCGAAGTAGAGGGTCCAGGACTCGGTCTGGATCTGTGGCAGTACCAACTGTGTGTCTATCCACTCGGCGACGAAATCCGCCAAGATCTGGGACTTGATCGCTTTGCGTGGCGCGTAAGCGAGTGTCTCGTCCATCAGCTCTACCGACCACTTGGCAATCCTGCCTGCCGCATCCGGGTTCCGGATGATCTCTCCCAGCGGAAAGGAGGAGACCACCATGACCGGGTGAGCCTCGAAATAGTGGCGGAGTTTGCGCCGCGCAAGGACCACTGCGTAGAGCAGCTTCTGGACCTACGGATAGCGCTCCTTGGTCTCGGACAATACCTCGCTGATGTAGTACACCGGCCGCTGGACTGGTAGGGTGTGCCCCTCCTCCGTACACTCTACTACGACGACAGCGCTGACCACCTAAGTGGTCGCGGCAACGTAGAGGTACAAAGGCTCGCCGTCCTGAGGCGGCATAAGGATTGGGCCGTGCGCAAGCGTCGCCTTCAGCTTGTCAAGCACCTCCTGGGCCTCGACGGTCCAGGAGAAGCGCTCGTGCTTCTTTAGGAGCCAGTAGAGGGGTAAGCCCTTTTCGCTGAGTCTCGAAATGAAGTGGCTCAAGGCGGCAAGGCACCCCAACACCTTCTGGACCCCCTTGAGGTCTCAAATTGGGCCCATTCGCTCGAGGGTAGCTACCTTTTCGGGGTTAGCCTCGATGCCCCGTTGGGAGACGATGTATCCTAACAGCATACCTCGCGGCACGCCGAAGACACATTTTTCGGGGTTCAATTTCACCCCATTGGCCCGTAGGCAGCCGAACGCGATGCAGAGGTCGTGGACCAAGTCGTCCGCCTTCCGGGTCTTGACGACTATATCGTCTACGTATGCCTCAACGGTCCGCCCGATGTGATCCCCAAAAACGTGCTGCATATATCGCTAGTATGTAGCGCCCGCGTTTCGGAGACCGAATGACATTGTTACGTAGCAATACATCCCGAACGGCGTGATGAACGAAGTTGCGAGCTGGACGGACTCCTTTGTTTTTATTTGGTGGTACTCGGAATACGCGTCAAGGAAGCATAAGAGCTCACACCCCGCGGTCGAGTCAACGATTTGATTGATCCGTGGCAAAGGAAAAGGAACTTTAGGACATGCTTTATTTAAACTAGTGTAGTCTACACACATCCGTCACTTCCCATTCTTTTTCTTAACTAAAACAGGGTTAGCTAGCCACGTAGGGTGGAACACTTCCTTGATGAACCTGACCTCTAGGAGCTTCCGCAGCTCCACTCCGATCGCCCGGCGCCGCTCTTCATCAAAGCGGCGCATCCGTTGCTGCACGGCGCGGGAGTGAGGTAGGATGTCAAGGGAGTGCTCAGCGACCTCCCTCGGAATGCCTAGCATATCTGAGGGGCTCCACGCGAAGATGTCAGCGTTGGCGCGGAGGAAGTCGACGAGCACCACTTCCTATTTCAGGTCGAGGGTGGAACTGACCCTCAACGCCTTGCCCTTGGGGGCAGCAGGGTCGAGGGGCACCTCTTTGGTCCGCTCAGCAGCCTCGAAGCTGACGGCGTGTTTGGCGGTGGAGTCGAGGTCCTCGTTAACCAGCTTCTCCAAATTCTCCACGAGCGCTTCATCCAGCGCTAGAGCCTCCGTGTGCTCCACACACTCGACGTCGCAGTCGAATGTGTGCTCGATGGACGAGCCCACGGTGATGACACCTTTGGGCCCCGGCATCTTCATCTTGAGGTAGGTGTAGTTCGAGACCGCCATAAACTTGGCGTAGCACTGTCGCCCAAGGATGGCGTGGTACGCGCCCCTGAACCCCACCACCTCGAAGGTGAGCGTTTCCTTGCGGAAGTTGTCTAGTGTGCCGAACCAGAGGCGGGAGTCGATCCCGCCCGAGGGGCTGGACGCGCTTGCCCGGTGCAATGCCGTGGAACGGCGTCGTGCTGGGCCGCAGCTGGTCCAACCCAATCCCCAGCAAGCGTAGGGTGTGTGCATAGAGGATATTGAGGCTGCTGCCCCCGTCCATCAGCACTTTGGAGAACCGGGCATTCCCGATGACCGGGTCGACCACCAGGCCGGTGCGCCCGGATTGGGGATGCGATTCGGGTGATCCTCGCGGCTGAAGGTAATGGCGTCCTCCGACCAGTCGAGGAAGGAGGGAGGCTTCTTCTCCGCGGCGAGGACCTCGTGCCGCTCCCGCTTGCGCTGGCTGTTGGACATGTTGACGGTCGGCCCCCTGAAGATGAGGAAGACGTTCTCCACTGCGGGGAAGCCACCGGCGTCGCCGTCACCCCCATCCTTCTTGGCCTCGACGTCCTTCGTGACGGCGCGGCTGTAGTATCTCTTGAGAAGGTCGCACTGCTCGAGGGTGTGGTTGACCGGCGTCTTGTCACTAGTAACGTACTCATCATCAATGACCAAACGGTTTGGTCACGGTACATGCAAATTTGGTCACAGAACACTTTTTTATGACCAACTTATGACCAAATTGAATTGGTCACAGAAGCTCTGTCACATTTGGTCTACCATGACCAATCGGTCATTTTGGTCATAGAAGTGGAACTTTTCCATGACCAACACGTTTTTCGTCATAGAAGTGTATTTGTTCTATGACCAAGCCAAATGGTCACGAAATTGGTCACGGAAGGGGATGCCACGTGGCACGGCCCATGCTGGCTGCTGACGTGGCAAGGCGCGTGCTGATATGGATATGATGACGTGGCTCTTTGACACAGCGCCACGTGTCGTGCTGCGGTTTGTCCACGTGTCGCGCTCTGAATGGTCCACGTGTCACACTCAGGTTTGTCCACGTGTCGCGCTGCGATTTGTCCACGTGTCGCGCTCTGAATCGTCCACGTGTCGCACTCAAGTTTGTCCACGTGTCGCACTCTGGTTTGTCCACGTGTCGCGCTCTGGTTGCTCCACATTTCGCTCTCTGTTTGGTCCACGTGGCATATGATGATGTCAGTCACATGGCAAATGACATAACAACCACATGGCAAATGACATGGCAGTCACGTGGCAGATAAAAATTTATTTTAGCAAATAAAAATTTAAGCCCATAACATTTTAGATTCGGCCCATAAAAATTATGGGCCGGAATCATTTCAGCCCACCAAAACTTTAAAAGCTACAGATCCCAAAAATTCAATAGCCTCATATCTTATCTTAATTACAGCATAAAAGTAGGTACAATATCTCAAATAATATAAAAGAGCAATAATAAAAACTTCTGGCTTCTGCTTGTTCTTGGTAGTCTTATTTCAACCAATGAATCTCTCTAATTGCTTGTTCTTTGCTGCATTTAGATCCCAATCTGAAAAGCAAGTCACAAAATATTATCAGCAAGAAATATTTGGAAGTTAAAAAATATTATCCTGCTAATAAGCAACCTAACTGTGTTCAAGAAAAAAAAGCAACCTAACTAGGTGACTTGTGATGGACGGAGTAGACTAGGTGATTTCCTGGTACACCACCAAGACGATCTAAGCATCCACTCCAAACTGCAAACATATGAAAATAAAAAGGAGTTTGATTCAATTTAGGAATGCTCAGGACCAATGGTTCATAAAACACAGGTATATGGACCAAAATTCAGAGTAAAATTGCAAAAGATTAATAATTCAAACACTCATGCATCCTGATGCTCCCAGTGACCAACTACAAAATGAATAAGTTTGACAGCACCATGGCTTTCTGGCAATAGTTTTTTTAGGCAAACAAAGAGCATTTTGTTAATTCAACAAGCACATCAAGGTATGAAGCAACATACTATGGAGGCAGGCAAGTAAACAAGTAAACAAGGTCTGGTAACCCAAAGGCTAAAATCATGGCAGATTAAGGGTACAACCTATGGCATGGGGAGGTTCAACCAATCAAGAGGGCAAACAAAGCTACATTTCAGTATCAAAAGGGTACACGTGTGTTTATCAACTGAATTTGTGTCTAGTATCAAAAGGACATCCCAGGTCCAAAGCCTAAACAAAGCAAGAAAAAACTACTTGACTAATTAAATCCATTGAGATATGATCCCTACATGCAACCAAAAAAACAGAGACAGTGGAACAATGCTCTCGGTTTAGCAATCGAGTTCAACTCGGTAGCTATGCTAAGCGAGAGAGAGAAAGACTGTCATTTTCAACAACCTTGTGTATCGACCTATCAAGATAACAAAGCAAGAAAAACTACTTGGGTGATCAAATCCACAACCCGAGACATTGGGGCAATGCTCACAGTTTGGCAATCAGTTTGGCTTAGTAGCCATGCTAAATTGAGAGAGAAAAGGACCCATCATTTCAACAACCTCATGTATGAGCCTATTAAGTCACCTTATGTATATAAGGAACAATTGCCGACCCATCTTTCAATTCATCAAGTTGACTTCTAGACTACTTTTCTTCATGGCTCTCAAAGCTCAAAAGCACTAAACAGAAACAAGTTACTAATATGTCGCGCAATGTGACTCAGACCCGTTGCAAACTTGCAATTGATGTTCCAAACAGTAAAACTCAACCGCAAAATCCCATTGGCAAGTACATTTCTAAGCTGATCGCCCACTCACTAATTGTAGATCTTCCCAAAGGTTTACTAAAAGATATCAGCCAGATGGTTTACCGGTCTCAAGAAAAATGGTTTACTGAAGATTCAAGATTTTAACTGCTGCAAAATAGTACTGTAGTGGCAACAAAAAAGTTTAACACAAAACTCTGCTGAAAAATGCTGGAAGATTTTAGCTTTTCGCTATTTCTTGGCACATTGATTTCAATTATAAACCTAGCTTTACTAGACTTTAGGATAACCGGACAAGAATGGAGCATATTAACAATTTCATAAATAATCATCAAAAATACCAAAACTTTTGCTAATTAAGTGGATTAAAGGGAAATAAGTTAGAGCATACACATTTAGCACTGACCGATGCGATAAGCTAGTGAAATCAATTCAAATAAAGGAAGGACATGATGAGATAGAGTAGTATATGCACAAACAAAGAAATAAACAATAGCAGAATGAGAGGATTGAGATCCGCAAGAAAATTATAGAAGTGAGCCTACTCACATCGCTACAGTTGTAGCATAATTTGAGCATACACTTCATCGGAATCGGTTTCGGCCACCGCATTCCGAGAGATACAATAGTGAGGAAAAAGTATAGGATATCAGTTCCACAAACGGTTATATTGTGGCATTCCAATGAAGTTTGCATGAAGGGAAACTACACAACCAAAAGGAGAGAGGGACTTACTCTGAGTTCTACATTTACCACCTTGCACAGGATCTTGGATGGTAGATTAAACAAAGGCAAGTGCTGGTCAAGTTGCTGATCTGTAGATGCTTCAAGCTATAGAAAGATGTTTGGTCATCAGTTGAATGACAAGATATACAAAAACGAGCTGCATTGCTACAGAACAAACGAGCGGCAGGGACAGTGAGCTCATGATGATGCGGTCGCAGTCGGTGTGGCTGGAGACGGTGGAGCCGGCGGTGGGTGGAGGGGAAGGAGACGGCCGGTCCTTGGACAGGAGGATTCGGAGGCCAGCGTTCGACGCTGGCGGCGAGGGCTCCGCCATGTTTGAGATGGGCGGTAGGGCTTGCAGGCTTGGGGAGATCTACCAAGGGCCTGTAGCACCAGTAGGGGCCGCGAAAGCCATGTAGCGTGCCTTTTCCGCGGTGCCTGAACTAGGCAAAGTGGCGGCGAGCGAGCACCGGGTGTGGTGCAGGCCGGCGGGCGGCCGTGGCGGCGACGAAGGGAGAAGGGTGTGGAGCAGCAGAGCAATGGAACGGAGGGGATGCGCGGCAGAGAGAGACAGAGGCTGAGGCTTGGGGGAGGCAAGCTTGAGGTGGATCTGCGGGGGAGAGTAGGAGCAGGGGCGGCGGATCTAGTGAGGGGAGAGAGAGGGGAGGAGGGACTGCGGGAGGAGGGGGATGGGGTTAGGGTTAGGATTGGATGCTGCGTTATATACCAAGGAAACACGATGAGAACCATTGGATCGACGATTGATGGCTGTAAATCGTTGGGCTATTTGGGCCGACATGGGCTTCTCTGTTTATTATTTTTCTTTTTCTTTTTTCCTTTTTATTGCACCATTGTGAAGTAACACTAAAAAATAATTATGTTATATGTACAAATATATTTTTTATATATAACAGTATGGATACAAGTTTTCATCTAGGAGTTTCAAGATTTTTCGAGTGGATTTGCTATTTTCTATCATTTAAATGAATTTCTACGTGTTTACCGAAAGTAATTCAAAATTGACCTATATGTGCATCTAATAAGTTTAAAAAATTCAAAAAAATATATTTAGGCGCCTATGGTCCATTCTAGGCCACATCTAGGACATTGACGAAAAATTCAATTGCCTTGTAGGGAAATTCAAACTTTTACTAGTCACCTTGTTATAAAATAATGATAATAATAAATAAAACTTACAAAAAATTATGTGAATTGGCATAGGATCATTTTATCAATGTACAAGCTTGACAAAAAAGTTTCATAAGATTTTGTGAAAATTGCAGTATACATTGTTCATAAACTAGCTAGATCATCACATTGTTTCATACAACTCAACTTAAACTTCAAAGTTTATACACACTCAAATACTTTCTTACTCATGGGCACCTCAAATTTGGATGCAACCTTGTGTTGACCATAACATTAGAGAATATTAAGTTATATTAGCAATTATTATGGAAAAACATGTTTTTTATATTCTCTTTTTAGTTGGAAAAGATATGTTGTATGAAAAGCAATCAAGAAATAGTAATTTAAGATAAAAAAATGGCACTGAGTAAAACATCTCGACTTTTGTCGGTGCGGAATATGGTCCCGACACTAACCAGTAGATAACGCCTAGGTCTATCCCTCAATGGTCGATGCTAAGCAACAAATGACACAAGGATTTATCCTGGTTCCGGCCTAGGGGGCCGTACGTCCAGCAGTGGTGTGCTCGTGGCACTATATTGCTTGGCACCGGGGTGCTTGTAGTGGGGCAAGTACAAGCAAGGCGGGAGAGGAAGCGTGGCTTCCAAGTCCCTGGTGAGTGGCTGGAGTCGTTATGGGAGAATGAGAGAGTGAGTGCGCGGTGTGTTGTGTACAACTGCGCTTGTTCCTCTGAAATCGTCCCCCCGCGGCTGGGGGCTCGCCTCCCCTTTTATAGGCCAAGGGGGCGGCGAGTTACATGCACGCCGCGCTACTTAGCTACGCGTGGGAGCACGTCGTGCTACGGTGTAGGGTGGGCGGCCGTCCGGACGATCTTTGCTGCGATCCGGCCATGATGGCCTACCTCGTACCCGAACAGTGGCGGTTCGAGGGTAGGAGGCGGCAGATGGCGGTGGCGTTCTCTGATAGGCTTCGAGGGGAGGCGGCGATGACGGCCGGTACGGGGTACGGGGAGCGGGCGAACGGCGTTCCTTCCCAATGAGCTGCGGTGGCGGAGTGGTTCTTTGCGGTGCTCGGGCGTGCGCCGCGGAGTCGGGCGTGCGCCCGCACGCGTGGGTACGGCGGCCGCGCCGTTACAGTGGCCGGGATGGCCACCCACCGGCCTAGCGCCCCTCACCTAACCTGCAGGGTCACGGGAAAGTGGAGTCGAGGGTGCGCCCGGCCCCCTTTCGAGGGTCGGGCGCGTTAGCCGTACGGTGGCGTGCGCACGGCGTCACGGGACTGACACCGGCCGTACCGCACAGTCCATCCCACAGTGGCGGGGATGGGCTCCTTCCCTGGGGAGTTGGTGCGGCGGCACCGGGGCGCGAGCCCCGGGCGCATGATGGCGCCGTCCTGCGGCGTCGGGCGTTAAATGCCCAAGTACGGGGCCGGCGCACGCGTGCGGGCGCCCGTGAGCGTGGCGGGCCCCGGCCGAGGGCGGAGCGGACCCTCGAGCGAGGCGGGACTCGCTCGAGGGGGGAGCGCGCCCTCGGCGGGCGGGACCGCTCGAGGGAAGGGTCGCCCCTCGAACGGGGCGGAACCTGTTCGAGGAGGGGGTTGCCCCTCGAACGGGGCGGAGCCCGTTCGAGGAGGAGCGTGCCCTCGGGCGAGGCGGAGCCTGCTCGAGGGGTCTTCCAGGCGGGCCGCCTTGGTGGGCCTCCGGAGTCCTACCGCATGGGCCACGTCCTGCATGGTTAGTTACCTGCATGGTCAGGCTTAGCTTATTTCGAAGCGGGGGTTTAAGTGAGGGTTCCCCCATTGTTTAAGGGGACCCTTAGGGCGGTCCCCGACAGTAGCCCCCGAGCATCTGCGGGTTTGCCATTGAGGCTCCCGCAGATGCTGGAACCTACTGATAGGACGTTCTTCCCTCCTTGTTTGCGAACGCTATCCGTGGGGCCGCGTCAGCGGACCCGCGGGTCTAGCCCCCGAAGCCCTGCAGGAGTGTGGGCTCTCCTGCAGGGGTTATCCGCGAGCAATTCGGTCAGAAAGGCGTGGCACATATGCCAACCGGCATCGGCGGTATTTCAGCCGGCATCGGGGGTGCACGCTCCCCTGTCACTGTCTCCGGCGGGTGCAATCTCAAGGAGGTGTAGCCGTGCGTCAAGCCCCCGAGCCTTGGCCCGTTCGAGGCGATCGGGTCGAGCCTGACGACTTGTTTTTTAACGCGCCCTTGCCGTCCCTCCGCGGGACGGAGGGTGAGGTTTCCACGACTCCCATCGAGCGGGTCGCGAATCGCGGATTCCTCATCGAGCTGCTAGCGGGTGGTTCAAGTGGACGTCCATGCCCCGTTCGATAAGGGTAGGCTGCGCGGTCCGAAGACACGTCCATGGAAGCGCTTGCGTGGGTTTGCTAGGTGGGGCTCGGTCCCGTTCGCTAGGGACCGAGGGCGCGGAAGCTCTCCCTCGGTGGGATCCCCCCGCTAGGCGCCCTCGCCGGCTCTCGAACACGACATGTGGGGCACCCTCGAGCCGACGGGCTCGAGGAACGGCTCGAATGCGCGTGCCCTCGTCGTCCCTAACTGCGTGATCCGGGGCGCTGTTCGAACCCGTCGAGGGTCGGGCTTCGAACCCCCGATCGGTAAGGCCGTGCGGGGCCGTGCATGGACAGCCCCCGTCTTTTCGCGTTTGCGGCCGTCGAGGGGTCCGGGCGTGCCGATCCTCGAGGTGCTTGTTGGCGGCGTGGCGCGGTATGAGTGCTTTCGGTGTCGCTCTATTTCAAGCGTGACTCGGGCGATCCTCTTACGCGCGTGCCTTCTTTCAGAGGGTTGACATCGTCTCGAGTTGGGGGTCACGCCGCTCGAGGGTCCTACGTGGCATGGGTGCCCGCGGTGGTCTGCTCTACGTCGAGCAGGTCCCGGACGACTTTCTCACGCTGATATCCCATCGAGGGTCGCCTTGTTTCGAGTTGAGGGTCATGCCGCTCGAGGGTTCTACGTGGCATGGGTGCCCGCGGTGGTCTGCCCTACATCGAGCAGGTCCCGGGCGGCCCTCTCACGCTGAAATCCCATCGAGGGTCGCCTTTGTTTCGAGCCGAGGGTTCGCCTCGCTCGAGGGCTCTCCTTGCTTGGCAAGGGGCCCGGGCATTTAATCGCCTTGCGGTCGTGGCCGCGGTTTTGCAGCGCGGGCGCGCCTTTTTAGGCGTTGCGGCCGCGCGCGCGCGCGTAGTGGGCGGCGTGGCCGGCGGACGTGACGGTTTTGCCTCGGTTACTGCCGGTCTCGCCGTAATGATGACCCGCCTGCAGTGTTAGAGCTGCTGTGGTCGTGGTGGGGCCCGCCAGTCGATGCGACGGAAAGATTCCTGCAGTTAATGCCGGCGGGGCGTCCGCTCCGGAGGATCCGCCCGTTGCCTATAAAACTGCGGGGAGGAAGGGACGGCGGTTTTTACCTTGGCTTCTCACCGTTTCCAGTCCTCCGTCCCTTCGCCTTCACCTCACTCTTGCTGTCGCGCGGGCTCGTTGCTTAGAGCTTTTTTCTCGCTTCCTTGTCCTCAGCCCTTGCACCTGTTCGTCCTCCCTTATGGCGCCGCCTCAGCTTCCGATCAGGGTCCTGGAGCCGTACGCCTGGGAGAGGTCGACCGTGACCCGGCTCGCCCTGGGCGAGTTGGTCGCGGCCGGCCAGTTGTCGGCCAACGAAGAAGGGCGCCCGGCGGAGTGGATCGTGCCGCCGGCGACGCATCTTGAGCCCAACCCGCCGGAGGGATACGTGGTGAGCTTCCTCCGCTACCACGAGCGCGGCTTCAACGCGCCAGCGAGCACATTCATGCGGGCATTGTGCTACCACTACGGAGTGGAGGCCGCACAATTTCGCCCCCAACGCTATCTCGCAGGCGGCCACGTTCGTGGGCGTATGCGAAGGGTACCTGGGGATCCCAGTCAATTGGGAGCTGCGGGTACACCTCTTCCGCGGGGAGCTCATCACGCGGCCCACGTCGGAGCGGGGACCCGCCGCGCGGTGCGCGCCCGGCGGGATGTCGCTTGCCGTGCGGGGGGCGGCTCAAGAACTCCTACATCCCCCGCACCATGACGACGAACAACGCCGGGCCGGGAGCGGGGATGGTTTTACCGCGCAACGCCGAGCCCGGCCTCCCTCCCTACACCGCCGGGGTGTTCAAGAATAGGCGGGACTCCGGGGCTACGGGCGCCTACGGCCAATCATCGGGCGCGGCAAGAGTCGGGTCCTCCGCGCCTGCCGGCGGGCGGCGAAGGAGGGGCTCAACGCGATGGGCGTCCTCGCCTTCCTCCACCACCGGCGGGTCGTGCCGTTGATGGAGAGGCCCCCTCTGCATCTTCGAGATGACGGAGGGCGGCCAACCCCGTCGACCGGCGAGGTCGCGGATGCTCCCGACGCCGCCGGAGCGGCCGTACGCGCTCACCCGGGCGCGGAGCGCCGTCGACACCCGGACGCCGGCGCCTGCGGGTCGGACCCCGTGGGATATCGAGATGCTCCCCACCGGCCCGTTGGTGAGTGTGGTTTTTGGTTCTATTTTTGTCCTTGGTCTTGTCTTTGTTTTCTGACGCGCCATTGTCTCTCTCACGCGCAGCTGGTGCAGTTTAACGCCGCCAAGTCCGTTCCGCCCACCCCCGACTCCCGTGCGCTCGGCCGGGCGGCGCAGCGGGAGCAGCAGGAGCGGGCGGCGCGCGGAGAGGGAGCACGCAAGGCGGCGCCAAGCGCGCCGTGACGCACGGTCCGCGGAGTACCGGCGGCGGGAGGAGGCGGGGCTCTCCTCCCGGACATCGAGGAGCCCTCGTCCTCGGAGCGAGGACGAGGAGGAAGAGTACGAGGGGGAGGGCCCCTCGGACGGTGGCGACGCGCGCCCCGTCGCCGGATCCCGCGCGGCGTCGGGGGGTGGCTTCGTCCGGGGCGGGCGCGCGCGCGCCGCGGTGCAATCATCGGGGGGCGGCACGCGCCGCGGGAGGTGCCGGCGCGTGCCGTGGAGGCACGCGCGGCGGGACGTGCGCGCGCGCGCGTCCGGCGTGCCCGCGCGTGGCGGGGAGCGCGTCCGCGCGAGCGGCGTCGTCGTCGAGGGGCGCGTCGGGAGGCGTGCGCGCGCGCGCGAGCGAGCGTGCCCCGCGCGGCTGCGGTGTCCACCGGGAGGTGTGGCATCGGGGCGCGCCCTCGCGCGAGGCGGGCGTGTCCGTGCGTGCGGCGGCGCCGTCAGGAGGCGCCGCGTCAGGCGCGGCCGCTGCGCCGGCCTCGTCAGAGGCCTCAAGGAAAAGGAAGCGGGCCTTTTCCTCCGCGAGGTAAGGGGCCTCTCTTCCTTCGTTTGGCTTCGGTGTGTTGGCGATTAGATGTTCTAACCCTCCGTTCGTGTTTGCGCAGGGCGGTGCCAACCGTCCCCCCTCTTGCACCGGCCAAGGTGCTGAGGACGGACGCGTCAATCCCCACCCGGCGGCGCTCGTCGAGGGGGTCGCGCCCAGGGACAGGCGCGGCGGCGGGCACGAGCTCACAAGGCCGGGCCGGGGCCTCGAGGCCCCGGCCGGCGGATCGGCCCGCCGTGGCGCGGCCGAGGTCGCCGGGGGCGGCGGCGCCGGTCGCCACGGAGGCGCGAGGCCACGGCGGTGGCCACGATGGAGGTGCGCCCGCGGTGGCGGCCACCGCGGAGGAGGCGGAGCGGGCGCAACCTCGCGGGGGCGCCGTAGATGCGGCGGCACGGGCGGAGGTGGCGGCGACGGCGCCACGACGGGCGCCCGTGGCCGCGGAGGCGCGAGTGGAGGCGCCGGCGGAGGCGGAGCAGGCGGCTCCTCCCGCCGGCGGTCTTCAGGCGGAGGTGGTGGAGCTCTCAGATGACTCCCCGCCGCTCGGGTGGAACCGATGGGGCCGGGCGGCCCGCGAACTCCCCCGAGCCCCAGGAGGGGGCCCTCGTGAGGCGGCACGAGGGTCACATGATAGTGGGGGCCGAGGGCACGATGCCGAGGCCTCGTCCTCCCACGCGGCCGCCCCCGCCCGGTGGAGGGGGCCGTGGAGGACCCCCCGGCGTTTGCTGACGCCCAGAGGGAGCAGGAGCTCTGGGGTGAGCTCCGGAGCCACGGCGCCACGCTCAACCGCGCGTTGAACGAGGCGCTGCGGGTCCACGGCGGCCCGGCCTGGATCGTCTTCCAGGTGAGCCACGGTTGCTTGTCTCTCTTTTCGTTTTCGAGTGCCGCATTCGAGCTTTGACACTTACGAGATTCGATGTGTGGATGCCAGGAGCTCGAGCGCCGCGCTCGTGACAAGTACAGCGCGTTCGACCAGGTGAACGCCGAGGCCCGTCAGCTCCGGGAGCGATGCAGCGCTTTCGACGCGCTTGCGGATGCTCTCCGGACGCCGGACACGGGGCGGTGTGCGGGCAATGGCGTGGTGCGACGTGCTCCCCAGGAGAGCTCGGGCGGGGCACGGCGCGTCACCCGAGTCTCGAGCGGATCCGCGCAGCCCCTCGTCGATCGCGACGAGGCGCCGTGGAGACGCGCGCGAGGACACGGACAAGACGCGGACGCCGGCCGCCACCCGGGAGGGCGGAGGTGGCCACCGCTCGCGCCGAGACCCGGGAGCTCCGCACGTCGCTCGTGGGGGCGCAAGCGCGGCCGGCGCCGGGCCGAGGAGCGGGCGCGCGGGGCCGGAGCAGCGCGCCAAGGAGGCCGACGATCCGAGGGCCGCCCTCGACGCCAAGGCCGCGGCCCTCGTCGCCACCGAGGGGCAGCTCCGGCGGGGAGCGCGTCGCCCGCCGGGGGCCGAGGAGCGGCTCCCGGCGGGGAGCGAGGCTGCCCTTGGCGACGCCCGAGCGGCGCCGGAGCGGAGCGCGCGCGCGCGCGAGGCGGCGGAGAGGTCGGCGGAGGAGCGAACGCCGCGTTCTCCAAGGTTGAGGACGAGGCGCCGGCGCTCGCAGTAGCGCGGTGCCCGGTCCAGGAGATGGCCCTCGTCGAGCAAGGCGAGACCATCCAGCGCCTCGAGGCGGCGCTTGAGTCCGCGCGCCACGACCTCGACCTGGGGAGGAGACAAGTCGAGGGTAAGTTACCATTTGACCCTACTTGTTAATTCTTGCTTTAGAGGGTTAGTTTCCCCCTTTCTGATTTCTTGTCGTCTTGTTGCTTCCAGGCTTGCGCACTGCCTTGGGGCACGCTGCCGGGCGGGCCGAGGCCCTGCAGGCTTCCTACAACTCCTGCGAGCGAGAGCTGCAGGAGCGCGCGCGACGCGGCCCTCGAAACCCCGCCGCGTCGTCGAGGAAGGCGAAGCCCGGCCGGCAGCTCGCTGGCCAGTCGCCTGCGCGCCCTCAGCGGCCACGTCACGGAGCGGATGCGCCGGGCGTTGCACCTAGGCGTGCAGAAGGCCCTCGGAGTGGTGCGATCCCACTACGAGGTCAACCTCGAGGCGGTGGCGGAGGGCTACATCGTGCCCGAGGGCGTCGAGGACGAGGTGGCCATGGAGCGCGCGGACGCGCTTGTTGCTGACGCCGCCGGGTCGCTCGCCGAGGCCTTCGAAGAGTTCCTCTTCCCAGATGCCGCCGATGCCGCCGCTCCGCCCGCCTGAAAGCACCTGGGCGCTAGGCCCGTTTTTTTTTGTTTATGTGTATCAGAATTCTGGCCTCGTGGCCTCTTTGTAAATAAACAAGTCATTTCGTGAACATGGGCAGCTGTTTGTAAATGAAACCGTTTGATTATTGCGCTTTTTGCTTCTTCTTCTTCCTGAGTAGATTCTAGTTAGGGGAGTTCGCTTTTCGCAGGGGCCCGCTGGGTTGGAGGCGAGAGAGACGGGCCATAGCCGCGCGGCGTAGGCTGTCTCTGGCTCGCACGTTCCTTCCGCTGTGCCGCCTACGCCCTGTTCGAATCATGGCTCGAGGTTGAAGTGGGGAACAAACTTAGCGCGTGTTGTTACGTTTTTTTGCGCGAAAAAATGGGACCATTTTGGGGGGGTGCCCCCCCGCAGTAGCCCCCGAGGGTAACTTGGGTTTCAGGGGAAAGCCGAGTTGCCCTTTTATTATACTTGGAGTATTTACATAGGTGACACCAACTGGGGCGTTGGCCGTGTGTTTGTACAACAGAAAATACTTGGAAATCCTAGCTAAGGGTAGAAGCGACGTAGTCGTTGGATGTTCCAAGCGTTGGTGAGTTCTTCGCCGTCCTCGTTGGCCGGCTTGTACGTGCCCGGTTTGAGCACCTTCACCACGACGTAGGGTCCCTCCCATGGGGGCGATAGCTTGTGGCGCCCTCGATTGTCTTGGCGTAGCCTTAGGACCAAGTCCCCCTCGCTGAAATCCCTGCGACGTATCTTGCGTGCTTGGTAGCGCCGTAGGGACTGTTGATATCTTGCGGAGTGCATCAACGCCACGAGGCGTACTTCATCCGGTCCCGGTCCGGCGAGTCCTCGCGGGCTCGCCGGTTAGCATCCTCGTTGTAGCCTCGAACCTTGGGCGACCCGTACTCCGCATCCGTGGGGAGGACGGCCTCTCGCGCCATGGACTAGGAAAAACGGGGTGAACCGGTGGCTCGCTTGGGGTGGTCCTTAGGCTCCACACGACCGTCGGCGTTCTTGGAGCCATTTTCGCCGCATTTGTTGAGCTGGTCGAAAATTCTGGGCTTGAGGCCTTGTAGAATCATGCCGTTGGCACGTTCCACTTGGCCGTTTGTCTGTGGGTGTGCCACAGCTGCCCAATCCACGCGGATGTGGAACTTGTCGCAGAACTCCAAGAACTTCCGGCCCGTGAACTGGGACCCGTTGTCTGTGATGATGGAGTTTGGCACTCCAAAGCGGTAGACGATGTCCGTGAAGAACGTGACCGCCTGCTCAGCCCTCAAATTCGTAATGGGGCGCACCTCCACCCACTTGGAGAACTTGTCAATTGCAACCAGCAGGTGGGTGAAGCCCCCGGGCGCCTTCCGCAGGGGCCCGACGATGTCCAACCCCCACACAGCGAACGGCCATGTTACGGGGATTGTTTGCAGAGCGTGAGCTGGCAAGTTGGTCTTGCGGGCGTAGAACTGGCACCCTTCGCAGGTGCGTACAATTTCGTTGGCGTCCGCGACCGCGGTAGGCCAATAGAAGCCCTGGCGGAACGCGTTGCCAACGAGGGTGCGTGGCGCGGCGTGGTGGCCGCAGATTCCCGCGTGGATATCCCGTAGGAGCTCGCGCCCCTCGGGGATGGGTATGCATCGCTGGAGGATGCCTGACGCGGCGCGCTTGTACAGCTCGCCGTCAACGAGGGTGAAGGATTTGGCCATCCTGGCGATGCGCCTGGCTGCGGCCCGATCTTCAGGGAGCTCCCCTCGAGCGATCCAGGCGGTGTACTTTTCCCGCCAATCCGCTTGGACAGGGGCCGGCTCTACATCCATCGCGTCGACTTCGTGGGAGCCGTACCCCTCGAGAAGGGAGAGCACGTACGCCTCGTTCGAGGGGTCCTCCTCCATGGGTTCCGCACCCGCTGGATTCGAGGGAGCCCCCGAGGGTCCGCCGTCACCCGAGGGGTAGGGCTCGAAGGTGACCGATGGCTGCGCGATGTCGCGCGCAAAAACGTTCGGGGGAACGGTGATCCGCCCGGATGCTATTTTTGCCAGCTCGTCTGCTTCCTCGTTGTACCGGCGGGGTACATGATTAAGCTCGATGCCGTAGAATTTGTCTTCGAGGGCCCGCACGGCCTTGCAGTAGGCCTCCATCTTGTCGTCGTGGCAGCTCGCGTTCTTCATGACTTGGTCGATCACGAGCTGCGAATCCCCTCGCACGTCGAGGCGCTTGATGCCCAACTCAATGGCGATCTTGAGGCCGCGAGAGGAGGGCCTCGTATTCCGCCATATTGTTAGACGCGGGGAAGTGGAGGCGCACCGCGTAGCGCATGTGTTCCCCGAGGGGTGACACGAAGAGAGGGGCCCGCGCCCGCTCCCGTCTTCATCACCGAGCCATCGAAGAACGCAGTCCGGCACTCTGCTTGAATTTGGGGCAGCGGCAGCTGTGTGTCCGTCCACTCAGCGACGAAGTCGGCTAAGATTTGCGATTTGATGGCTTTGCGCGGAGCGTAGGCGAGCGTTTCGCCCATCAACTCCACGGACCACTTGGCAATTCTGCCTGCCGCGTCGGGGTTGCGAATGATCTCTCCTAGCGGGAAGGAAGAGACCACCGTAATGGCCCGGGTGGGCCTCGAAGTAGTGGCGGAGCTTGCGCCGCGCGAGGACCACCGCGTACAACGGCCTCGGACACGGGGGTAGCGCGTCTTCGTGTCCGACGAGACTTCGCCGATGTAGTAGACCGGCCTCGCACGGGCGGGGGCATGCCCTTCCTCCGTGCGCTCCACGACAATCACGGCGCTGACCACCTGGGTGGTTGCGGCCACGTAGAGTTGGAGGGGTTCGCCGTCTCGTGGCGGCGTAAGGATTGGGGCGTGCGTCAGCGACGCCTTCAGCTTGTCGAGCGCTTCCTGGGCCTCGGCAGTCCAAGAGAAGCGCTCGTGCTTCTTGAGCAGTCGGTAGAGGGGTAGGCCCTTCTCACCGAGCCTCGAGACGAAGCGGCTCAAGGCGGCAAGACACCCCAACACCTTCTGCACCCCTTTGAGGTCCCGAATTGGACCCATTCGCTCGAGGGCCGCGACCTTTTCAGGGTTGGCCTCGATTCCCCGCTGGGAGACGATGTAGCCCAGGAGCATGCCCCGCGGCACTCCAAAGACACATTTTTCGGGGTTGAGCTTAACCCCGTTGTCCCGCAGGCAGCTAAATGCGATGCCGAGATCGCTGACCAGGTCGTCCGCCTTCCTGGTCTTGACGACGATGTCGTCAACGTAAGCCTCGACCGTCCGCCCGATATGGTCCCCAAAAACGTGCTGCATGCAGCGCTGGTACGTTGCGCCCGCGTTTCTGAGGCCAAAAGGCATCGTGACGTAACAGAACGTCCCGAACGGCGTGATGAACGAAGTCGCGAGCTGGTCGGACTCCTTCATTTTTATTTGATGGTATCCCGAATAGGCATCAAGGAAACAGAGTAGTTCACACCCAGCTGTGGAATCAACGATCTGATCTATGCGTGGTAAAGGAAAGGGAACTTTTGGACATGCTTTATTGAGACTGGTATAGTCGATACACATCCTCCACTTCCCATTTTTCTTTTTTACAAGCACAGGATTAGCTAGCCACGTAGGATGGAACACTTCCTTGATGAATCCGGCCTCGAGGAGCTTCCGCAGCTCCGCTCCGATTGCCCGTCGCCGCTCCTCGTCGAAGCGGCGCGGCCCGCCGCCGACCGCGGGCGTTAGGCAGGATATCAAGGGAGTGCTCGGCGACCTCCCTCGGGATGCCTGGCATGTCCGAGGGGCTCCACGCGAAGACGTCGGCGTTGGCGCGGAGGAAGTCGACGAGCACTGCTTCCTATTTAGGATCGAGGGTCGAGCTGACCCTCAAAGCCTTGCCCTCGGGGGCCGATGGGTCGAGGGGGACCCCTTTGGTTTGCTCGGCGGCCTCGAACGTGCCGACGTGCTTGGTGGCGGAGCTGAGGTCGTCGTTGACCATCTTCTCCAGTGTGTTCACCAGCGCTTCATCCAGCGCTAGTGCTTCCGCATGCTCCACGCACTCGACATCGCAGTCGAATGCATGCTCGATCGACGACCCGACGGTGATGACGCCGTTTGGACCGGCATCTTCATCTTCGTGTACGTGTAGTTGGGGACCGCCATGAACTTGGCATAGCATGGTCGCCCAAGGATGGCGTGGTAGGCCCCTTTGAATCCCACCACTTCGAATGTGAGGGTTTCCTTGCGGAAATTCTTGGGGGTCCCAAACCAGACGGGCAGATCGATCTGCCCAAGGGGTTGAACCTGCTTGCCGGGCGCGATGCCGTGAAACGGCTTCGTGCTAGGCCGTAGCTGGTCCAGCCCAATCCCCATTAGGCGCAATGTATGCGCGAAGAGGATATTGAGGCTACTGCCTCCGTCCATAAGGACCTTCGAAAACCGGGCGTTCCCAATGATGGGATCGACCACCGGTGGGTATCGGCCGGGTTCGGGATGCGATTTGGGTGATCATCCCGGCTAAAGGTGATGGCATCCTTCGACCAGTTGAGAAAGGCCGGAGGTGCCCTCTCTGCGGCGAGGACTTCGTGCCGCTCCTTCTTGCGCTGCCGGGTTGACATGTCGACAGTAGGCCCCCCAAAGATGAGGAACACGTTTTCGACAGCGGGAAAACCACCCGCGTCGCCATCGCCCCCATCCTTCTTGGCCTCTGCCTCCTTCGCGGCGGCACGGCCGTAGAACTTCTTGAGCATGTCGCACTGCTCAAGAGTGTGATTCACGGGGGTTTTGTGGTAGGGGCATGGCTTCTTCATCATGTCGTCGAACACCCCCGGGCCTCGAGGAGCCGGTCGAGGGCCCCGTCGGGGCCGGGTCAACGCCGAGGGCCTCGGCGTTGCCGCCGTTGCGCCCCGCTCGCGCGCCTCGCGGCGCGGCTTCTTCCCCTTCTTGCCCCGCTTGTCATTGCGGCGCGGCTCCTTGGACCGGCCCGCGCGCCCTCCGCGGCGCGTCCTCGGAGCGCTTGCCCTTCTTGCCGTCGAAGATTGCCCCCACGGCCTCCTCTCCGGGAGGCGAAGCCGGTGGCAATGTCAAACGGCTCGTTCGAGTCCGTGGGCGGGCGCGTCCCGGCTCGCGCACAAGGTCCCGGCACGTGGTGCCCTCGAGGAACGCATGCACGATCTCGGATTGCGCCACGGCGGGGAGCTTCGTGCGCCGCTTGGAGAAGCGCCGTATGAATTCCCGCAGCGACTCGCCTGGCTTCTGCGTGCAGGAGCGCAGGTCCCGGGGAGTTCCCGGGGCGCACGTATGTGCCCGGAAGTTGCCCACGAAGGTGTGGACTAGATCGTCCCGGTTGTGGATGCGGGCCGGCGGGGCAAGTGCTCGAGCCATGTCCGGGCCGCATCGCCCAGATGCAAGGGCAAGTTGCGGATGATCACTTCATCGTTGGTGGCCCCGCCCAGCTGACAGGCCAGGCGGTAATCGTTGAGCCAGACTCGAGGGTCCGTCTCCCCGTTGTACTTGACGATTGTCGAGGGCTGACGGAAGCGCTGGGGGAACGCCGCCGTGCGGATCTCCCGGCTGAACACACGGGTGCCCGGGGGCTCTGGCGTTGGGGAGCGATCCTCACCGCTGTCGTAGCGTCCACCCCTTCGAGGGTGGTAGCCCCCCGGCCGCTCGCGCGTCCGCCTCGCCGGTGCGTCCGGCGTTGATGACGTTGCGGGCGTCTCCATCCGGGCCGCCCTGCGTGTGTCAAGGAGCCGCTCCTTGGCCGGCGTGCGTCCCTGGTCAGCAAGTTGATCCACGTGCACCGAGGGTTCGCCCCCGGTGCCGGATCATCACCCCGCGCGTCCCCCCGTTGGCGGATGCGTGAGGCCGAGCTCTCGGCCTCGCCGGGACGGCCGCTTGCTCAAGGAGGGTCCGCACCTCGCGGTGCATGTCTCGAGCCTCGGGGGTCGAGGGTGCGGCATGGCGCGCGGCGGTGTTGCGGCGGCGATGAGCTTTTGGCTCGCCCGCGGCGGAGTATCCGCGTTGTCGACGTTGGGGACGGGGTTGAGGCGGTCGCGGACTTGCCGGCCCCGGCTCCCCGCGCGCGTTCGCCGCGCGCGGAGACCTCCCCCGCCATCGAGGCACGGAGTAACCGCACGGTCCGGTACCCCTCCGCCGCCTTGGCCTCGAGCTCGCGAGCTTGGGCCAGCCGCGCGTCGACGTCGGCCCCGGCAGGTGCGCTTGGCCCCGCGGCCGGGGCGCGTAGCGGCCCCCGGGGCCGGCGTGACTTCCCCGTCTCGGCGCCCGCCGCGCCGGCGGCGTTGGCCGGGTCGTTGGTGATGACGGCACAGCATTCCCGCGTGGGGTCGTAGCTCCCGGTGCTGGAGTCGTCGGAGCGCCGAACCCGAAGTCCGTGGCGTCGAGGAAGCGCCCGAACGCGGCGGGTCCGCAGACACCGGAGAAATCCCACTCCGCGTACCCATGGCGGTTGGCGGGTGGCATCGTGTCGACGGAGCCCAGAGACGACTCGTCCGCTGCTGAAGTGCCAGGATCCCTGGCGACGAAGACGTGGCGACCAGGAGGAACCGGCGCATTGTCGTGTTGACGCTGGCGTTGTAGGCCGTAGTGGCGCCGCGCAGCCCAATGGGGATGCGTGGTCCGAGACCGCACGCGGTCCCGCTGGGGCGGTGGCGGTCGCCGTGACGGTGGGCGCACCGCGTTGGGCGGCGGCGCGCTCGGCCTGCCGCCGCTCGGACCGCGCCCGACGTGAGCGTAGCCCGGAGCGACGACGGCGTCGTGGCGTTGACGGCCCGCGCATCCGTGCCCCGGCAGCGCCCGCGCCGTGTCGTGCGTGCGGCGGAGACCGAGCGGACCACGGCCTCGCGCGCGCGCGCGAAGCTCCTCACGGTTGGTGAGGCGCATGAGATAGCCGTTCCCCGTGGCCCGGAAGTTCAAGTCCCCCGAAGCGGATCTCAAACCCGGCCGGAAGAGGGTCCGAGCTACCCATGTTGTAGCGAGAGCTACGGTACTCAGTACGGATCACCATGGAGGGAGTTAGCGAAATGACCTTAGGCGCTCGTGTGCCCCACGGTGGGCGCCAACTGTCGGTGCGGAATATGGTCCCGACACTAACCAGTAGATAACGCCTAGGTCTATCCCTCAATGGTCGATGCTAAGCAACAAATGACACAAGGATTTATCCTGGTTCCGGCCTAGGAGGCCGTACGTCCAGCAGTGGTGTGCTCGTGGCACTATATTGCTTGGCACCGGGGTGCTTGTAGTGGGGCAAGTACAAGCAAGGCGGGAGAGGAAGCGTGGCTTCCAAGTCCCTGGTGAGTGGCTGGAGTCGTTATGGGAGAATGAGAGAGTGAGTGCGCGGTGTGTTGTGTACAACTGCGCTTGTTCCTCTGAAATCGTCCCCCCGCGGCTGGGGGCTCGCCTCCCCTTTTATAGGCCAAGGGGGCGGCGAGTTACATGCACGCCGCGCTACTTAGCTACGTGTGGGAGCACGTCGTGCTACGGTGTAGAGTGGGCGGCCGTCCGGACGATCTTTGCTACGATCCGGCCATGATGGCCTACCTCGTACCCGAACAGTGGCGGTTCGAGGGTAGGAGGCGGCAGACGGCGATGGCGTTCTCTGATAGGCTTCGAGGGAGGTGCTGATGACGACCGGTACGGGGTACAGGAGCGGGCAGAACGGCGTTCCTTCCCAATGAGCTCTGCGGTGGCGGAGTGGTTGCTGCAGTGCTCGGGCGTGCGCCTGCGGAGTCAGGCGTGCGCCCGCACGCGTGGGTACGGCGGCCGCACCGCGCGGTGGCCGGGATGGCCACCCACCGGCCTAGCGCCCCTCACCTAACCTGCGGGGGGTCACGGGAAAGTGGAGTCGAGGGTGCGCCGGCCCCCTTTCGAGGGTCGGGCGCGTTAGCCCTACGGTGGCGTGCGCACGGCGTCACGGGATCGACACCGGCCGTACCGCGCGGTCCATCCCACGGTGGCGGGGATGGGCTCCTTCCCCGGGGAGTTGGTGTGGCGGCACGGGGCGCGAGCCCCGGCGCATGATGGCGCCGGTCCGCGGCGTCGTGGCGTTAAATGCCCAAGTACGGGGCCGGCGCACGCGTGCGGGGGCGCCCGTGAGCGTGGCGGGCCTCGGCCGAGGGCGGAGCGGACCCTCGAGCGAGGCGGGACTCGCTCGAGGGGGAGCGCGCCCTCGAGCGGGGCGGGACCGCTCGAGGGAAGGGTCGCCCCTCGAACGGGGCGGAACCTGTTCGAGGAGGGGGTTGCCCCTCGAACGGGGCGGAACCCGTTCGAGGAGGAGCGTGCCCTCGGGCGAGGCGGAGCCTGCTCGAGGGGTCTTCCAGGCGGGCCGCCTTGGTGGGCCTCCGGAGTCCTACCGCATGGGCCACGTCCTGCATGGTTAGTTACCTGCATGGTCAGGCTTAGCTTATTTCGAAGCGGGGGTTTAAGTGAGGGTTCCCCCATTGTTTAAGGGGACCCTTAGGACGGTCCCCGACAACTTTACAAAAAATTAGGAAAAAGAATTAACCGATTTGGAGTTCGTATCAGGAAGAAAAACAGTTTACAAGTTTTAATCCGAGGAAAAAAAGAGAAATCGGTCCTTCTTCATGAACACGTGACGAACTGGAATGAACTGATCGATTTTTCTTTTTTTCCTCGGATTAAAACTTGTAACTAGTCGTTCTCCCTCATACGAACTCAAAATGAGGTGATTCTTCTTCCCAAAAATTTTTAAAATCATGATTTATCAAGTTATGGTGTTGGATTCAATCATTTCTTCATGCAACAAAACATGAGCAATTCAAATTTTAAAATCCAAGTTTGACTCGGTCAAAACTCAGTCAAACGAAACACGAAATGAACTCGGATGAAAATCTTTTGAACACAAAGTTTCATAACTTGTCGAGACTAACAAACTTTGTGTAGGTCAAATTTCCATTTGAGGAAGTGGTGATATTATGTAGTTCAAATATAACATGCCACTCACATAGTTTAAGGAACTATGTGAGTGACTTGTTATATTTGGACTACATAACACTCAACTTTTTTGAAATGACTTGAGATTTTTTTTGGTAGTCATTTGTAGCAAAAATACGGTCCCTCACAAGAACTTACATTTTTGGACAATTATTTTAATTTTTATAATTTTTTTCGTGTTGTGTGAGACAAAATATGGTGAATTATACATTGAAAACTCTATAATTATGCAGGAACTATGTGAGTGGCATGTTATATTTGGACTACATAACACTCAACTTTTTTGAAATGACTTTAGATTTTTTTTGGTAGTCATTTGTAGCAAAAATACGGTCCCTCACAAGAACTTACATTTTTGGACAATTATTTTAATTTTTATAATTTTTTCGTGTTGTGTGAGACAAAATATGGTGAATTATACATTGAAAACTCTATAATTATGCAGCGACCTCCACATGTATTTGTTTCCTAGGACACAAGGGCATGAGAAATGGTACTAAGAAGGAAAAACAATTTGATGTGATTGCTAAGAGTAACATTTTGTCCTCACTATATGTAGGTGTTTTCAATAGAGTTTTTAATTGTGAAAATGCTCATGAGCTATTGTCACACCCTGAAATTTCCAATTTCAGGATGTGAATAGAAAGAATAATTAAATAATGATTTTCTCATAATTTTAAAAAATTTTCCAACATTTATTTTTCTTTACAGGGAATATAGTATAGGAAAAATCCATTGTTTGATTTTCTAAATTGAATAAAAAGTTATGTGTGTTGCATTCATGCCGATGCATCTAGTGGTTCTTGAGTGCAAAAGGTTTTAAAAATGCGTTTAGGAGTTGTCCTAATTTTCCCGAGAATTTTCCGGATTTTTCTGGAACTTATTCTCATTTTCCTTGAGCTATTTCTATTTATTAGAAGGCTCTAAAATCTTTTTCATGAGCTCCAAATGTTTTATTTGGATTGTTCATGTCTTAATCTATATCTAGAAATTTTCCTGGAATTTTTGTGATTTTTTGAGTATTTTTCGTGCTCTAAAAACATTTTCTGGTGTTTACTGGAATTGTTTTCGCATTGAAAAATAAATTCGAAAAAAAACCTATCCTACTGGAATGGGCTGAGCCCGAAGGCCCGACCCGCTCCGGCCCACTCGGCCCGCCCGCCAAGCCCATCGGGGCCTGGCCGCATGCAGCAGATTCGTCTCACCCCTCACTCGTCAACTGTGACCAAATTCAACAATTCATCACTGTTGAATTAACTACTATGACCGAATTTGTATATCGTCATAGAAAGAATAATCTTCTATGACCAAATATTTTTTCGTCACTACAAAGAGAACTTCTATGACCAAACAGGAAATCATCACTAGGTAATGGTCATAGATGATAGCATTTGTTCTAGTGTGTGGTACGGACATGACTTTTTCAGCATGTCGTCGAATACCCCAGGGCCTCGAGGGGCCACTCGAGGACCCCGTCGAGCTGGGTCAACAGCAAGGGCTTCTTCCCTTTCTTGCCCCGCTTGTGCTTCTGCTGGGGTTCCTTGGACTTGCTGCCCTCTGCGGGCGCGTCGTCCACGCGCTTGCCCTTCTTCCCATCGAAGATCGCCCCCACCGCCTCCTCGCTAGAGGCGAAGCTGGTGGCGATGTCGAACAGCTCGTTCGAGTCGACCGGCGGGCTGCGCCCGAGCTCGCGCACGAGGTCCCGGCAGGTGGTGCCCTCGAGGAAGGCGTGCACGATCTCGGACTGGGCCACGCTCGGGAGCTCCGTGCAGCGCTTGGAGAAGCGCCGTATGAAGTCCCGGAGCGACTCGCCGGGCTTCTGGGTGCACACGCGCAGATCCCAGGAGTTTCCAGGGCGCACGTACGTGCCCTGGAAGTTCCCCACGAAGGTGCGGACCAGATCGTCCCAGTTGTGAATCTGGCTGGCCGGCAGGTGCTCGAGCCACGTCCGTGCCGAGTCGGCGAGGTGCAACGGCAGGTTGCGGATGATGACCTCGTCGGTGGTGGCTCCGCCCAACTGGCATGCCAGGCGGTAGTCGTTGAGCCATACGCGGGGGTCCGTCTCCCCCGTGTATTTGTCGATCGACATGGGCTGGCGGAAGCGTTGAGGGAAGCTAGCCGTGCGGATCTCTCGGCTGAACACTCGGGTTCCCGGGGGCTCCGGCGTCGGCGAGCGATCCTCTCGGTTTTCATAGCGCCCACCCCGCCGGGGGTGGTAGCCTGCCGTCGCCCGTGTCTCCGCGTTGCCCGTCCGCCGGGCGTTGATGACGTTGCGAGCGTCACCGTCTTGGGCCTGCCCACGCGTGTCGAGGATCCGCTCCCCGACCGGCGTGCGCCCGGGTTGGCGGGCCGTTCCGCCGCGCCGCCCGCATGTACCGATGCTCGGGGCCTTGCGCGCCCCCGTCGTCCCGCGCGCTCCCCGCCGGCGGATGCGGGACGCCGAGCTTTCGGCCTGTTGAACGGCCGCTTGCTCGATGAGCGCCTGCGCCTCGCGGTACAGGTTTCGCGCCTCGGGCGTTGAGGGGGCGGGCATGGCCCGCAGCAATGTCGCAGCGACAACGAGCTTCTGGCTTGCTCGCGGGGGTGTGCTCGGGTTGTCGACGTCGAAGTCGACGTTGATGCGCTCGCGGGCTTGCTTGCCTAGCTCACGCGCGCGTTCGCCGCGCGCGGAGGCTTCTCCAGCGATGGAGGCTCGAAGCAGCCACACTGCGCGGTACTCCTCCACGAGCTTGGCTTCAAGCTCGCGTGCTTGAGCCAGTTGCGCGTTGATGTCAGCCCCCCTCGGCGGTGAGGAGGGGGGAGCGCTTGGCCCCGCACCTTAGTGCGGTCCAGTTCTCGGGCTAGGGGGAACCTCTCCGTCGCCGGCTTCTGCCGCGTTCGCAATGTTTGCTTGGTCGTTGGCAAGCACGACGAAGCACTCCCGTGCGGGGTCGTAGCTTCCGACGCTGGAGTTGTCGGAGTAGCCAAACCAGTAGTCCATAGCGTCGACGAACCGCCGGAACATCATTGTGTCAAGGACGCCGGAGAAGTCCCACTCCGCGTACCCGTGCGAGGTGGCGGGTGGCAGCTCGCTGGCGGAGCCGTGGGACGACTCGTCGTCGGCGGAGGCGCTGGGATCCCTGACGGCCGAACATGGCGGCCGGGCGAACCCCGCGCTCCACCGCGTCGGTGTTGGCGGAGGCGATGTACGTCGTCGTGGCGCCGCGCAAACCGATGGGGGAAGCGTGGCCCCGAAACCGAGCGCTCCCCGTCGGGGCGGTGGCCGTCTCGCCGGTGGTCGCGTCGCGTTGTGAGGCGACGCGCGCAGGACGTCGGCGCTCCGTCCGCGCCCGTCGCGAGCGCCGGCCGGAGCGTCGACGGCGTCGAGCGGCCCGAAGGGCCGCCGGCATCCACACGGGTGGACGCCGGGGCGTGAGTAGCGGGTGCGACGGAGGCCGGTCGGCTCCGGTCTGCCGCCGCGCACGGAGTTCGTCGCGATTGGTGATGCGCATGAGGTAGCCGTTCCCCGTAGCCTGAAAGTTCAGGCTCCCGAACCGGATTTTGAACCCGGCTGGGAGGGGGTCCGAGCTGCCCATGGAATACCTCTGGCCGCGGTACTCGGTGCGAATCACCATCGAGAGGGCTGGTGACGAGCCGATCTTCAGCGCGATCCCCTACCTGGCGCGCCAACTGTCGGTGCGGAATATAGTCCCGACACTAACTAGTAATGAGCGCTGTGATCTGCCTCTCGATGGGCCGGTGCTAGCAACTAATGACACTGGGTTTATCCTGGTTTCGGCCGGGGCCGTACGTCCAGCAGCGGTGTGCTCGGGGCACGGTATTGCTTTGCACCGTGGTGCTTGTAGAGGGGGGCTACAAGTGTGGCGGGAGAGGAGTTCTGGCCTCCAAGTCCCAGAGGTATTGATTGAGGCAAGTGCCAATATCGTGGTGAAGGCGGAGAGCGCATGGGTGATCACTGTCCGTCGTCCCCACTGCGGCCGGGGGACTGCCCCTCCTTTTATAGGCCAAGGAGGCAGCAGTTTACATGTGTGCCGCAGTATTTCCTATGTGTGGAGGCGTGGCGAGCAGTGCCACGGAGCTAACGGCCGTCCTGGCGACTCCTACTCCAGTCGAGGCGTCGTGGCGCGTCCTATGCTCGTACAGAAGCAGCTTCGAGGGTGGTGGCGTAGTGGTTGGTTGTTTGGCCGCCGCCCGTGGGCCGGTTCGAGGGTGCCGTCAACGGGGGGTCCGTACGCGGCACAATGGCGGTCGTGGAGACGTCCTGTCCCTGTGCACTCCAACAGCATCGGGGATGTCGTCACAGTGCCCGGCGTGGCGCTGCAGTGGCGGGGATGGCCGCACAGGGCTGACAGCGACGGGGAAGATCACTCCCGCCGGCCTGACGTCACGGCGTAGCCCTGGGTAGTCACGGAAAAAGTATTCGAGGGTTCCGCCGGCCCCCCTTCGAGGGCTCGGCGCGTTAGCTGTACAGGAGTAGACGGCGTAGTGTCACGGCGCTGACACCGGCCTCATCGCACAGTGCTACACAGTGGCGGGGATGGCCTTCCTCAGGGAGTCGGTGAAACAGCACCGGGGCGTGATTCCCAGGCGTGTCAGGGTCGTGGCGCGCGTCCTGCGGTGTCGGAGCATTAAATGCCCGTACACAGGGGGCAGGAGTGGGGACGACGTGCGTGCAGGTGCCCTCGAGCGGCGCGGTCCTCGCCGAGGGGGCGTTGAGCCCTCAAGCGAGGCGGACCTGGCCCGAGGGGGCGTTGAGCCCTCGAGCGAAGCAGACCTCACCCGAGGGGGCGTTTAGCCCTCGAGCGAGGCGGACCTCGCCCGAGGGGGCGTTGGGCTCTCGAGCGAGGCAGACCCTGCCCGAAGGAGCGTTTAACCCTCGAGCGAGGCGAACCTCGCCCGAGGGCGCATCCGCCGTGCCACCCTGGCGGGCCGCGGGGGCCACCAGGGTCGTGATCGTGTCGTGCGCGTGTTTTAGGTTTGTGGGTTAGTTCGTGTTTAGCGTTTTTTGCGGGTTTTAAGCGGATTTCCCCTTGTTATTTAGGGGACCCTCATGGCTGTCCCCGACAAGCATAACGACAGTAGTGCTGCTCCCCGGCTTTCTGCTGAGAACGCATATGGTCAGGATATTTCCTTTGATGCTATTGATTTTGGCTCTTATTTGGTGCAATTAATCCTATTTCCAGTTCTAATCTATGCTCTACATGCATATCTAACACCACTATAGATATGATCTTATTTCCAACTATATTTCCCATCTTGCAATTCTAATCTATTCAACAATTCTTCTGCAAGATAATAATTGTCTTGCAACTAAATCTTTCATATTAATTAAAATAGTAGTGATTTCCCATCTCACAATCTATTGTCACAGTTGAGCTGCCCGATGTCATCTTTTCTTGTCGTGGTGATTGAAATAGAGGTGTGATCTTTCCTGCGTTATTTGTTAAGATTATGTCCCTTTAGTTCTCTACACGATCAGTTTGGTGTTGCTATCTATACTTTACAAACTCAAACCAATTTGGGATCCTGGATTTAATTCTCTGGATGAAATTTTTGCACAAGCAAAAACTTCAATATAGGGGCGTTTTTATTTTGCAACCATATGTTTTGGTGTCCTGTACATTTTTTTATTTTGCTTCTAAAACTGCAACCAAAAGATGATTTTTCCATGGCTGCATTGCTGCGATGTTGTTCCAAAATATTTTTCTTTAAGCTTACATGGACCTGAATATACTGATTTGTTGCCCAAGTGATACATTATTATAGATCTATGTCTTGCTATTTTTTAAGCAAATTGATGATTTTCTGTTTTGTAATTAAATCTTAAGTATCAATTAGACTAGCTGTGGTTTCCACCCCGCAATATGTTGCCACACTGTTGTTTTTCTTCAGATTCTTTGCATGCATGTTAATCCCCTTTTCCTTATGATGCAGTTGTGCTGACAGGTTCAGCTTGGAATACAAATTATCCCAAACATAACATTGAAGAATCAGTGCACAAGGGGCTCTATTGTGATCTAGATTATTGGTTTCTTGATTCTATAACATGAAATGCCAATTGAGCTGGTCCGAGAATTTGGTTTTACAACTCTACTTTTCTTGGTCTGAATTAATTTTTAAATTCTACGATGTTCTGTGTTGCTGCTAGTGATACAAACTAAATGTTTACCTATGTTTTATTAGACCTGTATACATCCTTGCACATCCAATTGCAATGCTCTTACGAAATCTCCCAGTATAGTAGAAACTATATTTCTTCTATATTAGTGTAGAAGAAGCAGACATTGATTCACATTTTTTAAATCTTGCAAATGAAACCTGCTGTGTTCATAGATGCTGATGATCTGGGAGGTAATATATTAAATACTCAATCTGATGTTCTCCTCCGTATGCCTGCTGATCTCAGACGGATCCAATTCATTGTTTGATTTTTTCTACTATAATTTGAAAACTCTTTGTTTCTTTCTTACCTGTAACTTGGCACAATGTTCTAGTTGTTCAGATGATGTTAGCTTACTGAAATCTATGGTTGAATTCCCTAATGAATGTGTGGTGCAGCTGCTCTGAACATGTCTATTCTAGTACTGCGTTCTTAGTTGCAAATTAATCTATCATCTTGACAAGCATTTCCACACAATGTAGTATATGGAGATCTGCATTGAATTGAATGTTGGGTTGTGATCTTGTTCTTGCGGTCTCCCATTTATTAGTTTGTTCATTGCAACTAGGTTGTTCAGTTTTCTGATTTTTGATGCGCGGATCGAATTTCCTTTTGATGCAGCTGATAGATTCTTATTGGCAATGCAAATTATCCCATAGCACTGAAGAATCAGGGCACATTTCCTTTAAGAATTATCCAATATGGCTCAATAAAGGTACTTTCTTTTGCCTCAGCATCTCAAATTTTCATCAGTGTTATGTGTGATTACTCACAATAATTATAGTTTTTGGTTTTAATTTAGTCACGTTCTTCATAAGAATAATCTTATGGTGAACCAACATTTCTTGCATTTCACTTTTTCTTATACCACAATTCCGTGCAACCAGTCAGGTCCAATTATCTTAAGTAAAACTTGTGACTGGCTCAAGTTTTCTTGGGAGGATTTTTTGTTGCACAGGTTACTTGGGGATGTGTTAATGTTAATCCGATTCAGGTAAGGTGGAACCTAGTGACTGAAATAATGTTCTTCAAAAGAAAAGAACAGATAAGAAGATAAGGAGCCACATACTGCTGATAGAAAATTCAGAACATATAAGAGAAAAGGAGAATGCTTTTGTCAAAAATTGAAGACTAGATGATTGTAACTGTTTGTTTCCTTCAGAATGCTAGTTCAACATGCTGTATTTAACTCTTCGAAGCATGGAAGGATGCAACTTAGCATATCAGACTTGATGACCTTTTCCATCAGATCGTTTTTTAGATTGTATTGCTCCTTTTTTAATAAAAAACCATGCTCATGCATGCAAATGTGTGATGCGAGCATTTCTTTTCTTATAGGTTACTTTCCTTCCCAAAGGTCAGTTATTCTTCCATGCAGTGCAGATAGTGCTTTTTTTTGAACCGAAAACAGCGAGGGAGGCCCCCGCTGTTGAAATTTTATTAAGAGAAACAAAAGGGGTTACAATAATTACATAGCACCACAAGAACAGCTAATCTACTAAACTATCAAAACTGAGAAAACTGTACAGACTGAACCCAGCCCTCCAACCATGCTAGGAAATGCAATTTCAGGGAAGCTTTCATTCTTTGGGCTTGAAGAGAACATTCTTCTTTGATATTTCTTTTCCAACTGTCTATGCTTGCTTGGCAGTTTTCAAATATTTTCCCATTTCTCTGTTTCCAGATATGCCAAGTTGCAATGATGAATATTTCCATGAAGAAATGATGGTTGAAATCTTGCCTAGCAAGCTCCATCATCTGAAAGAAAGGGGCATTCAGTTGCCATTGGATTCCTATGGTCTGCCAGCATTCCAGGGCAAAGGGACAGCTGAAAAAAAGGTGAAAAGCAGTTTCTTCTCTCTGAGCTGAGCATAGCACACAGTTGTAGTTGTTGCCTTCAAGTTTATACCTTCTTCTCTTTAGCATATTTCTAGTGTTGAGTCGGTCCATTAACAGTAGCCACGAGAAGACTCTTAACTTATTGCAGCATCTTGAGCTCCAAATCCAAAGGAAGGGTTTTGGGGGTTGTATTTGCTTGTGGAGGTGCTCGTAATAGTTTTGTGCTGTATATTTTGTTGACCTCCATATGTAGTGCCATTGATCTTTGTCTCCTTGCCCAATTTGAATATTTTGTACAATTCCCAGCAATTCTTGATATTCCTCATATGCTTGTTCTGAAAGTGGCAAGTGAAAGTGTGGTGTCAGATCTGCCACTGAGAGAAACTCTGCCACTGAGATCTTTTGATTTTTTGCAAAAGTGAAGAGTCTTGGGAGTTTTTCTTGGAGAAAGTGATCATTCCATACATCTAACCAGAATAGCACTGTGCTGCCATTGCCAACTGTACAGCTAGCAATCCCTCTAAATTTGTCACATAAATGAAGAAGGTCCCTCCACCAAAATGAACCTCTGTCAGCATAAGCGTGTGGAATATGCCCTTGTGAGTAGTGTGAGTGCCATATCATGTTGACCCAGGGCACATCCTTTTTATTGTAGAATTTGTCCAGATGTTTTAACAAAAGAGCTTCATTTTGGGATCTAAGGTTTATTACTCCCAAACCACCTTTCTCCTTTGGTTTAGAGACCTTTGGCCAAGTCGCTAGTGATTTGCCTTTTGCATTGACATCGACCCTCTCCATAGACAATGTCTCCTTGCTCTATCAATGTACTCTATAACAAAGAACACTGGGATTTTTAAACTACACATTGTATATGTTGGCAAAGAGGATAAGACCGAGTTTACCAATTGAAGTCTTCCGCTTGTGTTAAAAAGGCGGATGTTGATGTCAATCTTCTTTTTGTTCTATCCATGAGGGGCATGTAATCCTCCACTCTAGGCTTGGTTGTTCCCATAGGTAGACCAAGGTAGGTGAAGGGAAAGGTCCCAAGTTGACATCCAAAAGTACTTGCAAGATTTATGGCTTGTTCTTGGGACAGGTTCAATGGAATCATCTGGGATTTTGAGTAGTTAACTTTTAATCCAGTCGACTCAGAGAAGGATTGCAAAAGGGCTTTCAAACAAAATAGTTCTCTTTGACTTGCCTTCATTACAAGTATAGTATCATCAGCATACTGTATGATTGGGAAATCATTACTGGGGTCAGCATTGATAGGAAGAGAGAAAAGGCCTTCATTGTGAGCTTTGTTAACAATGCATTGTAAAAGATCAGCAGCTAAAACAAACAACAGAGGGGATAAGGGGTCCCCTTGCCTTACTCCCCTGATACACTGAAACTGTTTTCCAGGTACACCATTTAATAGAACTGAGGTGGATCCACTAGTCAATATCCCTTGCACCCAAGTGATCCAAGTGGAGCTAAAACCCATTCGTTCCATCATCTTCAAGATTGTATCATGTTCAACTGTATCAAAAGCTTTTTCAAAGTCTAATTTCAGAATAACCAACTCCTTTTTTGACTGCTGACATTGGTGGATGTATTCAAAAGCCCAAGCTAGGCAATCTTGAATTGTCCTTGTTTTTATGAAGCCATATTGGTTTTTGTGTATGAGGGGTATAATTATGGCTTGCAGCATGTCTGCCATTAGCTTTGTTATCAGCTTGAGAACTGAGTTTAGCAAAGAAATAGGCCTAAAATCATTAGGGGAGATAGGGTTGTTGTTCTTTGGAATGAGCGTGATGAAAGAGCTGTTGATTGCTTCTAGGCTTACCCTGCCAGCAAAGAAATCATTGCAGAGTTGGTATATGTCTTCTCTGATGATATGCCAACACTTTTTGAAAAACATGCCGTTGAAACCATCTGGTCCAGGGGCTTTATCCACGGGCATTTGCCTGACAACACTGTCAATTTCTTCCTTGGTAAATGGTGCTGAAATCTGGTCCAATCCCTCATGATGCCTAACCAGGTTCTGAAGATTATAAAACATCTCTGGATGGATGGTGTTTCCCATTCTTGCTTTGAAGTTTTCCAGTAGAAGAGCTGCCTTTTCAAAGTGGTCAAAGATGATCCTTCCATCCTGTGTTTCTAGGCTTGTGATGGTATTGTGTCTGTATCTCTCTCTCGTGGTGCAAAGCATGAAAAAACTTTGTATTCTCATCCCCAAATTTTGTCCATCTAACCGTGTACCTTTTCCTCCAATACTCTTGTTTAAATCTAAGCAGGGAAGTAATGTGCTTTTTGAGAATATTTCTGAAATTTCTTTCCTGGACAAAGAGCTGTCTTTGTTCCTCAATCTTGTCGAGGATTGAAAGAACCTCACTACTTTGTGAGATTAGATTATTGATTTTCGAGATACCTTTGCTCCACTTTTTCAGTACACTTCTTAGTCTTTTCATCTTGGTTGTTACTCTAGTTACACTGTTGGTTGCTCTAATTGCTGTGTTCCAAGAATTCTGCACTAACTCAAAGAAATCTGGTTGTTCAACCCAACAATTTTCAAATCTGAACACCTCTGCTTTTGGTATTGAAGTGTCAATTTGCATCATGCAGGGGATGTGATCAGATGTTGGTTTGGACATAGGGAGCCAGAGAGTGTTTGGATATTGACTAATCCAGTTTGTAGAAGTGAAGCACCAATCAATCTGTTCTAACAAGGGGTCCTCTTGCATATTGCTCCATGTATACTTTCTTCCTTTTAGTTGAATTTCCTGTAATCCCAGATTACTGATGATCTCATTGAAGATGAACACATCATTTAAATTTCCTCCTGGCTTGTTTCTATCAGAGAGTGATATGTAGATGTTGAAATCTCCCATAAAAGCCCAATTTGAATCATCTTGGATCTCTAAATCATTTAGCCAATTGACAAAATCATCTCTGTCAGTTCCTTAACATGGTCCATACACACTTGTGAGCATCCAAGTGTCATTGTTGTGAATGGAGGTGAATTTAACAGTTACTGCAAATTTCAAATTGTGAATGACCTGCCCAGTGCAGATAGTGCTCATTCTGTACATCCACTTTATTTGGATGTAGTAGTTGTAACAACCCGCCTCCCTGAGGCCGGGCCCGCCTATGCCTGACAGCTCTCTAGGACCCCAAGAATATCCCCACGGACCAACACATGTCTTTCTTGCGCGCTTTGTCCTCACTCATGCGCACCAGGGAAGGACTTTCCGGTCGGTCACCCATCGCTCCAAGCCAAGCACGTTTAACTTTGAAGTTTTTTGTGATGGGCTTCTGGAAAAGAAGTTGCAACTTGTTGGTACGAGTATCCTTATCAATCCTATTAAGCCTTGGGCCGAGATGTCACAGTAGCTATATGGTTCCTTTCAAGCTTGATTTCTTTCCCCTAATAATCAATTTGAAAAAAAAATGGAATCTATGACTTTTTATTGTTCCTTAGAGTTCGGTGGTGTTTGTAGCAATGGTGCAGCACTGAAGATGCTTCCACAACATCACAAGATAAAACTTTGCAGGTGTTTATTCTTGCAAGTATTTTAATGTAAGTTAGCACAAAATGTCACGCATTATCAGCCTGCTTTTCAGGTAATTGAGTACCCAATCAAGCCGTGATCATGAAGAGCTTTGGCCCCATAAGAAAATATGGTGGCAAAACATCTAAAATTATTGTCTCTTTACATGCAGTAGAACTTGGATGCAGCTACAAAAAGCTATAGGGAACATGCTCTACATACAAAGTTACCTAATGGAAACGCTGCTTGCAAAGCAATGTAGTTAAGATGTTGCCATGTAGTCAGAAGCTTTGAAACACAAAATTGATATTTGTCCATTACCATGAATGCTTGTAATAAGTGTTGTACGAACAAGTATATCCGGCTCTTGTAGTTTTTAAAAAATTTTCAGCAAAGGTCGATGTTGAAGTGCATTAGTGATTTGATTTTATTTATTTATGTCAAAATACAAATTGTTAATTTATTATACATCTATGCTCGAAGCTGAGTTACGCAAACCATCCTTTCAAACAAAGAACTCGAGAATTTTTTGAGCAAAAGTAAAAGCAAATGTTTTGGTCACGAAAACCATTCATTCAAACAACGGGTGTGAAAAGTAAAACCACGGCACACATACTGTAAAAAAGCCAAGGAAAAATGGACAGACCGAAAAAACCACTGTACAGGCGGGGCACACTCAGATACATGAACCGAAACAAAGCTGCGAAAGACGAAAAGAACCGAGAAAACATGGTGCAGGAAAAAACCGGTCAGGCGGGAGGGGGAGCGGCTTGGTGCGCGGATGGGGCGGTGCGCTCGGGTACAAAATAGTGGAGTCTTATATATATCTATATATATATATATAATATTTATATTCTATACCAGCCTCCAACCTAACGCGCCACCCGCTGCCGGCACCTGGCTTTTTTTTGTTTTTTGGCGACCCTCCCACGTCTGCTTGGTACCATGGCTCTGTTCGGTTGGCTGGTGGCTGATGGCTGGTGCTGGTTTGTTCTGAGAGAAGAGTACTGCTGGCTGGTCGCTAATGGCTGGTTTGTTCTGAGAGAAAGATACTGCTGGCTGGTGGCTGATAATCCGAGCGAACAGGCTAGTACCAGCGGCAGTTTTTCGATCCGTCCCCCAAGCAGAATCCGTCCCCCGCCGCCGCCGCCGCCCATGCCCGCCGTCCTCCAGCGCCCCCGTCGACGCAAGGTGCCCCTCTTTCCCTCTGCCGCTCCATTCCCTGCGCCCCGACGCTGCTGACGATGGCCTCCATCAGACCACCGGCCTCGATCCCGTACCAGCACCCGATGCGCTTGTGGGTCGCGCCCATCTCCGCCTCGATCCCGCATAGCGCCGGCGGCCTCGTACCCCCCACACCAGGCCGAGCCTGAAATCCTGCAGCCCCCTCCGTGTTCCGATTCCAGGTGCGCCACCATCATTCCCCGAGCTGCCGACGACCTCAATGGCTCGTGAACCAGGTGCGGAAGAGGTCCATAGCATCTGGTCATGACAAATGCAGGAGAGATATCCACCCTGGATCGGTTTATCCTAATTGTGTCCCCTAGTGAGCCCCCCTCAGATCTCGTATGTTCCCCCGAACTGTGCTGCGGAGAATGTTGGCCTCCTCGTCATCCCTATTATGATTCTGCTTTCAATTGTTTTTCCAATTATTTGTTTAGCACACACAAATGCTGAATTTGGTGCTTCAACCAGTTGGTCCATAATTAATAATATCAAGTGCTCTAAGCCTCTTTGATTATTCTTGCATGTTTCCAGCCATTCATCATTTGCTGGCGAAGAATAGCAACAACTAACCAATATTGGACTACGGATGGGAGATTTTCAATTTTCATATACTAATTTCCCTATTTTGACATTCTGAGTGAATACTTAGTATGTGATACTAATTTCCTAGGTCTGTGTTCATCGAGGTGGTCACCATAATGCGCCTTTCATACATATTCAAGATTCACAAATAGTTTTCTGTTATTAGAACTAATCAGAACATATGTTGCATGAGTCAAACCAAAGTATGTATGTTTTTTTAGAATTATCTCATGTGAATGGACACATACCCTTTATTTTCTGAACTAGCTGTGAAATATTGGAGATTATTCCTGTTTGACAAAGATATGTGCCATTTTGAGCTCTTTAAAATTGACCAGAGTATATTGATGATCGGTGATTGTGGAATTGTTTTTTTTAATTGAGTGGATGGATGTTGATATGTGTGTTGCTCATTGGTGATACATGTTTAATTTTGGTACAACTTGTTTATATTGTTTCTTTTGAAACTCTATATCCTTTTCCTTTTGTTTGTTAATGCAACTCCTCTTCTCAATGTGATAATTTTTTTTGGTACAGTCAACACGAGAATTTATATCCTATACCAAGGTGTGATGTTTAATTTCTGTTGCAGCTCGGTCTTACTGTTGGCTGCAGTATCAAGGCTTTGGGATTCAATTTGCAAAAAAAATTCTGTTCCAACTGAAATGGGCGAAATTCGGTCAATTTTGGTTGAATTTCAGATTGATTCCAAGGGATATTCAAATTTTGCAGCTCTAATCCCGTTTCAGACCCTCCTGAGATGGACGATCTCGGTCGAATCCCAGAACCCTGTGCAGTATATGTGTGGTTCGGTAGAAAAGTCATTGTCAGAACCATACTCTGAAGTCTGATCCATGGATTTTTGTTGCTCCCTGGAGAATCTGCACCATGGATTGGTGTCAAAGCTTGTGTTGTGAATTGTGATCCAACTGACTTGTTAGTGACCTAGACCAACTATTTGGTTTGAATCCCACTACCTGGCACATAGTTCATGGGGTACCCCTTTTTTCTGCTCTAATTTTATTATTTTAAACTAGATGTTCTATGATGCTACAACTACATCCTAGTTAGTCCAATTGCAATGCTCAAGATCAAATTTCTGGGTGATTATTTCCTTGCATATTGTTTTGACATGCATTGGGTTTTCTAAATTTAATTTTACAAATAGTTTTGAAAACTCGTCTCTTTTTTTCCTGCAACTTGGCTACCTGTTCCAGTTGTCCAGATTATGCTAGCTTACTGAAATTTATGGTAGAAATCATTGTTGGTTTCATATTTAATTTTTTTTTCTTCTACATTTCTCTTTTACCTGCAACTTACGCCCTTCAATTGTGTGTAGTCTGAGGACAAGGAACAATTCTGCTGCACCTCTGTCTGTCCAAGACTTCTGAATTCATGCTCATGTTGGCAAGTACAAAGCACGGCCGTAGGCATGAGAGGTGAGATTTCATATCTAACTGATGGTTCGCTTTACCAATTGTTTGTTGCTCCTTAGTCAAAGGCATGTTTTACCTAATTACTTTATTACACTTTAAGTAGCTTTACATCAACCAATTTATAGTAGTTGGATTTATTGTCCTTGTGTGTTGGCTAGTGCAGATGGATTTCCTCAACTACGACTATCACTATTCTAGTAGTTCTGTGTCAAAATTCATTCTTACTATGTGCCCTATGGAGGGAGAATGAGCAGAAATGAAGCACTTCCTTTCTGCTAACCAATAGCTGTTTACATAGTATATCCAATCCTTTGCTTCATTGTAATGAATTTTAACGTAAAAGTATAACGAAACCATAAATGGCGAGTATATGATGATGGCTTACTGCTCCTGGTAGTTGGGGGGGGGGGCACAGATGTAGTGTCTCCCATGGAATTTCCATGACACCTAAAATAGTTTAGAAATCATGCCTTGATTTTTATCATTGCACAAAGTGCTCATGAAATTTTCCTACTGAGGAGCCAAGATTTCCATTTAACTTAATGTAGCCAATTGTTCAGGTTGCTGTTGCAAATTGACCTACCAGAAATTGTGCTGGACTCCTATGTAGCGTGCGAGGTGTGTACTGGTTTATCTGCTGATGCATAGAGTTCTACACACAGTGAACGTATTTTTGAATTTCCCTATAATTGCAACCTTCATCGATTGAACTTTGAGACTGATAGGCATGAAATGTGTACCTTTTTGCCACGGAATGTGTTGGATTAAATGATTTTAATTTTTCCGATTGAAGCTTACATCTTTTGCCATTTTTAAAAATCTGCTTTATGTGCCAGAATAGCCCAATGTCAACATTTTTGCTACACCAATTTAATCTTGATCAATTTCGTGGAATTTGGTATCTGAAATTTGTAACAAAGAGACGTGCTTGATATCTTTTGATTAAATTTACTCCAAATATGTGCTTTTAGCTGTTCTCGTTGTAGGTTGCCGCCATGTATAATTATCTGTTGGTTATCTCTCTGCTATACTGAGTTTTCATTTAGTATATTGGACCTGGAGGTGGGAAGAATATTTTATTCGTATTTTTTTTGTTGGCATGCCACATTTTTTCTGTTTTGCTCTCAACTAATAAACTAGTAATAAAGTAATACATGTGGTCTTGCTTCATGTGGATGCTTGAACCTGTGATGTCTTTTAACATTCTTTCAAATAAGTGTGCTCCATTGAACAAAGATATTTCACGTGTTGGAATGGCTTTCAGAACTATGTACTGTGAGTTAAATTTACATCTTCATTTCAGTTGAGACCTTGAGTAACATTGTATTGTTCATAAATCCTTTTGGTGGCGCCCATAACAGATGGCTGCAGCTTGTCATGTCCTTGTTGAGCATGCTGAGACACCACAACAGATAAAAATTTGTAGGTGCGGTAGTGTATATATTGTTGCACTTGCAAGTATTTGGGACAAAATTTCCAATGTTTAAGTTGTTAGCTGGCTTTTCAGGCAACCAATTACCCAGATCAACGTGCGATGTCGAATACTCTAGTGGGAAAACATCTTAATCGTCTCCCTACATGCAATGGAACTTGGATGCAGCTACGAAAATCCTTAGAGATGAGCTGATTTTCTATTGATTTTTAGTCTTGTTGGAAACTTCCTAGTTGCAAAGCAATTTAGTCAACGTGCTGCCATGTTGTCAGAAGTTTGAAGCATAGAGTTTGATATCCGTCTATGACACGAAAAAATTAATATTCAACATGTGTTGGAGAAAAATTACACGATAGCCTTATACTCAAAGCTTGTAAATTTTGTACATCTGTCTCTTCCAGTTCACAAAAGCAATTTCATCCAAAGCAGAACTTACAGTGTCACACTATATATTTTGTATTTCTGTTGATTTCATAAGATCAGAAATTGTAAAATCCTAACCTATGCCTACGGTTGAAGACTTAATGATCCGACCATTGAAATAAAAGTTATCGTCACCAAAACCCGATTCACTCCAGGATTTTCAGACTCTAAATAAACCTCTGTAATTAAAGTAGATGCGCGTTAGCTTTTCATTTTTAAAGAACAAATGAGATGTGCGTTGGCTTTTTTTTTAAGAAGATGTGTGTTAGCTACCAGTCTACCAGATATGCTGGGCCCACCCTATGACGGCGATGGGCTAGGAGAGCTGCCTAGTGCCCACGTTCGGCAGTCGGTCAAATAAAAATCGTTCGGCAGTGGGTCCACTGGTTGTGCGGAGAGCCAACGCGCGAAGGAAAACCACCGCGGGGCCACAAATCGCGGGGCGCTCGGTGTGGTGCGTAACTGGCTCCGGGGAAATAGCGTTGGCAATATATATACACACGTGCGAATCTACACCAATTACATCACTAGTTACTATTACACAGAATCTAAACTAATTTTACTAATTACACTATTCTAAAATAATTTAACTAATTACATAAAATAAATAAAGAGAGGAAACTTACCTAAGAGAGAGGAGCGGCCTATGGCGAGAGGGAGGCAGTGGCAGGGTCGGTCAAGACGGCTGGTGTCATAGCCCTATATATAAGCGTCGCGGCCGCTGTACGCCGCGGCGGTTGGAACCTACCACCGCGGTCCACGGCAGTTGGAATCAGTTTTTTAACTTGATGATTTTTTCGTTTTTGACTTTATGACAAAGGAAAATAGTTGATAATAACGAAAAGCAAAAGCAAAGTGACATAATAAAAAATAGTCATGATCACAGATAAGAGTGTTGCCGTCTAAACAATATGCGACATAATCTTGCAACGCCTGGTCTTCTTGTGCAGCTTGTCTGCTCGGACTGCGGCCCGCGTCTGCAGGTGAGGGTACGTCAACGGGTCATGTGGGTGGATCTGCCGACGCCTAGCATCAGTTGTGGCCTACGGTGTCACCATCACCACCGCCGACCCTCCCACCTGCTGGGACGACCCAGGAAACTCCCCTTGGAGACGGTTGCATCCCACCGCTCGCGCCTGGGAGCTGCGACCCTCCTGGCTGCGTCCCTGCTCCCTCTTGTGTCCACGTGGGTGGCACGCCTCCTAGCTGTGACCCTTTGAGCTCGTCCTGTGTCTACACACCGTGCAAGAAGTCGAAGTCGATGTCATCCAAGTTAAAGTCCTCGTACCCTCCCGCCTAGTCCTCTAGAGTGGAGTCAAGAGTGTCGCCGCGGCCAATGTAAGCTGGAACAAATAGTATTATTAAATCATGTATCATAGTTAATAGAATGTAGTATTTGTATATGGTTCGAGATTGAATTGTGGTCATTACCTGACAGAAGAACAACGCCAGTGGACGAGGAAGGAACATGTGCTGGTGGTCCTCGTGGTGCTGCTCGTGCTGGTGCTACAAGTCCTCGTGGTGTTGGTGCTGAAGGTGTGGTCCTCGTGGTGTTACTGCTGAAGCTGTAGGTCCTCGTGGTGCTGGTGCTGCTGAAGCTGCAAGTCCTTGTGGTGCTAGTGTTGTTGCTGCTTTGGGAGACGGTCCCTCCTCATCCTCTAGGGAGGATGCACCGGAGGGCGCGGCGCAAACGGAGACACGTAGAAAGTGGCAGGGTAGGCTGTCGTGACGAGGACGACGGTGCCTGGTACAAATGGTCGGTCGAGGCGGAGCTAGAGGACGACTGGGGTACAATGGAAACAGTGGTAGAGACGGGTTGCCACGGTAGTTGACCGCGGCAAGGAACCTCGTGGTGATGCCCTACATCCTATCCCACGTCTGCTCGATATCCAAGTGTGTCATGAGGTGCAGCCTCGTCCTCGACTCCCCCATAATATGTGTAAGGTCCGCAATCACGTGGAACTGCATGAGAAATTATTATTAGATATTAGAATGTTTAGTACTATAAGAAATTTTAGTTGCATTTTGAAACTCACCACCGGTAGTGTTGATCCTGTCGCACCGGGTACGGGACATTAGGCACGATCGCCCTCTAAAAGGACCTTGATGTCGCCTAGAGGGGGAGTGGATAGGCGTGACGACCAAATTAAACTCTTTCTCCCCGAATACCTGAGCTGAAAGTGCTCCACCGGTCAGACCAATGGGGGTGACCGGTCAGACCGGTCAAGCACTGGACTTCACATGTGGCACCGGTCAGACCGATGCGCCTCACCGGTCAGACCGGTATAGCACAGAACACCTGCAGAAACAACTTTAAGCACCTCTTGACTTCTAGCACAAACCAAATTGGTGTGTGGCCTTTGTAGATGATCACAAGCAAGGTAATGAGCCCTGCACAGACAAGTAGCACATCCAAGTAGATCGAAGCAGAAGCAAATGTAATATGCTAGAAAAACAACTTAGAGAGTCAAACCACACGAAGAGGCAAGGATTTGTTTCTCGAAGTTCACCACCCACTAAGGAATGGCTACGTCTCCGTTGAGGAGCTTGTAAGGGACAATTCCCACAACAAGCCGGGTCTCTTTCAACCACTTTCCTCCTTTTCACTAAGGGGATCTTTTCCACGAAGAGGCAAGATCGCAGCCCTTACAAACTTCCCGCTGCTCACCACAACCTTGGGAGCTTGCCGGCGACGCCTAGCTGTTTAGGAGGCAAACCTCCAAGAGTTACAAACACTTCAAAGCCTGTAGACGCGAAACCAAAGTGCTCAAGCTATGGAAATGCTCTTGTTAGCTCACTAGGTCACTCTTGAGCTCACTTTCTGAACCCAACACAAAGATTATGGCTTGAATCCACAAATCTCACAAAGAGAGGATTGGGGAGAGCCACTAAGGCTTGGAGCTAGTTAGAAATGGCTTGGGACCTCAGCAAACTAACTAGAAACAACAACCCTCACTTGAAGAAGGCTTGAGGTATTTATACCCCTCAAAGGAGAAAACTAGCCGTTGGTCCTCGGGTGGCACCGGTCAGACCGGTGCCCTACACCTGTCAAACCGGTGTTTGAAAAACTAGTCGTTGGGGCTAGCGGCACCGGTCAGACCGGTGCCCCTGACCGGTCAGACCGGTTAGGACCGAGACACCCCAAAAACCTTTTCGAAGAGACTAGCACTTCACCACCAAGATGAAATGACTCAGGTTAGTTAGGGTTTGTTAGCACACTCTAAGGCTAGATCTCACTTAGGTCACCTAATGAGCACTTTGACTTGGTCAACTCGCTAAGTTGCATCCCTCTTGATAGTACGGCATACCTATACTCAAGAAAGAATAAAAGTACTTTGTTGATCTCTTGAGCTTGAACAACTTTCAATCTTTCCATACTTGATCAATATCCACTTGAGGGCTTTCAACATAGCCTTTGACTTGAGCACGTCCATCCTTGAGCTAGTGACTTAGGATCTTTCCATATAGCATAGGAATGCACACTTGGATCCATGGTCACTCCATGTTGCCAATCTTTAACAAGTTGATGACTTGCATTGCTTCCCTCGATTAAGGTTTGAATATGATACTTGAAGACCCCACGGATGCTAGAATTCACCTTAGCAAAACACTAATGGCGGCTTAGCTACGGCCCCAAAGATTGCTTAGTCCCTAACCCTAGACATCTCGGTTGATCTCTTCATCACTTATCCAATCCACTTTGAGTTCCACTTTGCTTCATACACAATTATCCTTCATTTGAAAATCCCACTTCAAATGCTTGATCTTGATTGACAATCGATGTGCAAGCTTCCAATTTAGAACCATAGTGTGTATAGTTATCACAAGTTAGTGAACAAAGCTATCTCTCAAGAGGATGCCATGATGAAGGTGCAGAAAGAGAAGAAGAGACAGAACGACTTTGCTTCGGGAGATGGATCGGGCAAGAAATTTCGTTTCGTCAAGAAGAATGCGCATGGTTCTTCCCAATCATCCACATCAGGCCATTGGAGAATGACTCCGTCCCAGCATAAGCCTTCGGGAAATTTTCAATACCGTCAGGCCCAGCCACAAGCCTCCAAGCCAAAGGAACTTCCACCCCGCATTTGCTACAATTGCAGGCAACCAGGGCATTATGGCAATGAGTGCCCAAACCCTAGGAGGATCAAGACCGAGCAATAGGCTCCAAGCCCCGGAGTAGCCAAGGGAAATCATGACAAGAAGCCCATGATTCAAGTGAAGCAAGGCCAGCTTAACTTCATGGGTCACTTTTCTACCCGAGAGCATTCCTTCTTACCTTGGACTTTTGATGATGGAACTTTACTCCATCCTCACATGTTAGTTAGTGTCGTATGTACCTCCCTGGGCCCACTACCTCGGTGAGTACCAGGACCGACTACTCGGTGGGCCCCTAGGACTGCCTGACTTGCGCTGCACGGCACCTGATGGCGTGAAGCACAAGGATTACAGAGGAGAAGTACTCGGTTAGGAAGCTGTACATGTCCCGCACTGTATAGAGGACTCCTAGACGTACTCGACTAGTACTCTCTCCCTAAACCGACTTGTAACCCTGCCTCCCGGACTATATAAGGCGAGGCAGGGACCCCTCTCTCATCTTCTCATCTTACGGCGTACAATTGCATCATCTTGTAATCGTACCCAATCAATCCAGAGCAACGCAGCATACAGGATGTAGGGTATTACGCACCTCGCAGCCCGAACCTGTCTAAATTGTGTGCCACGTGTCTCTTCCTTCGAGTTACCGATCTCGGCGAGGCCACATTCATCTACTTCGGGTACTCCCCTTAGTAGGTTGCCAGTCTAAAACACCGACACGCGGCGCGCGGTAGGGGGGCTCTCGCCCGAGATCACATGGCAAACTCGACGGCTCCTATCTACTTCAAGCCAACCGTCACCTTCAACCGCGGCAACACCTTCGTTTTTGGCGCTTGGGTCTGCACTGCTGACGGCGCGGGATCCTTCCAGCGCCGCCTCACCATGCCGCCCAACCCGAAGACTGGCTTCGTGACGCTTCTTGAAATTGTCACAGGCGAACTCGCCGGCAAATTCAGCGAAATTTCGCTTTTCGACCATCACGCTGACTTCGACCTCGGGTCCGCTTCCAACTCGAACTCGACGTCTCCGTGGGCTATCGCATGCGAGCCGGCTACTCAGCCATCGCATGTGGTCTCACCACCCCGTGGGCACTCCACGCGTGGCCCTCGCATCGTCAGCATGGCCCCACGGAGGCTCCCTCTTCGCGCCGGGCCGGCAAGGAGCCCGTACCCGAGTACAACTCGGACTCCGACACCGCCTCCGGCCACGCTTCGGACTCCAACCCCCTCTCCGGCTTCTACTCGGACTCCGCGTACGAGTTCAACTTCGGGTCGGACCCAGAGGATCCCGAGTCCGAGGACAACACTACAGAGCACCCCTTATCAGGGCCGGCGTCTGGGCTGGTCATAACGTCCACACCTGCCGGGAGATTCGTCTACTGGCCAGATCGCAAGCCCGCGGACCTAATAAGTGGAGACTCACGCTATGTCGCCTACCTTGACTCGCCCCCGTTCCAGGAGGGGACACTACTTGCCCGAGCTGATTCGTACACCCCAACTGAGGTGGCGAGTTCTGAATCCAGTCTTGGCAACCCTGATCGCCAAGTCTTCATGGCTGCCGGCGACACACCAGGACCCTCGGGGACGGCCTCGAGATAGGTACCTCGAAGACATCTCCGCAGACGAGTTGTCTGCTGACGCACCTGCAGACGAGACCGCCGCCAACAGGGACGCTCGACGTGAGCGTAACAGGAAGCGCAACGAACGGTGCCGGCGTCTCAGAGACAACCTCCCCATCCGCAACCTTGCGGAAGCTCTCGAGGCGGTCGAGAGCAGAGTACACACTACCCCCGAGCAATGCCTCATGTCGATCACAGCGATCGCATGCCAGGCTCAGGGGATACGCGCTGAGGAAGTCATCGCCAAGCTCGCTGAAGATGCTTACTTCATGCGGGTTGACAACAGGGTCAACCAGCCTCCCCCCGCCAGGAACCGCGACAACGAAGCTACAAGTCGCAGCGCTGACCTTGGCCGCAACCGTACTCGAGCCGAGCTCCCGGCTCAGCCCAACCGTACCCGTGCAAACGCAGGCGGACCCTCGCGGGGTGGCAACAAGAACAAGTGAGGTCGTCCCTCACCGCGCTCCCCGACGGCGGCGGCCGCGACCCCCGACGGCGGTGGCGGCGGCGGCGGAAGCTCCAACCACGGAGCCAACAGGAGGGCCGGCGGCGGCGGCAGTCGCGGCGGTCGAGACCACGCGAATAGCCACGCCTCCGGAGCCTCACAAGGCGGCTACGATGCCCGCCAGAAGATTGAAGAGCTGCGGCGGAAGAAGTCAGCCACTGCAGGCGACAACGACGGCTTCCCCGCCTTCTCACCTCGACTTCGCAACTTGCTCCTCCCCGACAAGTTCAAGCCTTTGGGAATCACCAAGTACGACGCGAAGCAGGACCCCATCCAGTGGCTCAGGTGCTACGCCCTCTCCATCAAGAACGCTGGCGGCAACAACGACACCAAGTGCCTGTACTTCCCCTTCTGCCTGGACCAAGCCCCACTCACATGGCTCGAGTCGTTGGACAAGCACTCGATCGACAAGTGGGACCAGCTGAAGGAGCGTTCACCAGAGCAACTTCGCGGGCGCCATGGGCCGCTCGGGTACTCGCATGGACCTGGCCATGGTCAAGCAGGAACAAGGCGAGACCCTCCGCAAGTACATGCGCCGCTTCTTCGACAAGCGCGCTACTGTAGTCGACGTCACCGACAAGGAGGTCATCGACCTCTTCCAAGATGGCCTCTACCATCACCGCACCTTTGAGGACTTCGGTCGTCGCCGCCCCAAGTCCACCCCCACCTCAAGGACATGATCACGTCCTGGGCGGATGAAGAAGACAAAGCTAACGCCAAGTACGATGCCATCCGTGGCAAAAGCAAGCAGAACGCGGGCGGCGGTAGCGGCAACAACGGGAACCAAGGCGGTCGCAACAACAACAACAACTACTCGGGTCCCAACCGCAAGCGCAAGCCAGACAACACTGTCGCGGCTATCCAGCGCCCTGCGAAGGAGAACTTGAAGAAGACCTCCGGCGGCTTCAAAGACTTGCTGAAGGAGAAGTGCCCGTGGCATCTGGACGACAACCACACCACCGAGCAGTGCTACCAACTCAGGCGATTACTCAAGAGTACTCCAGAGCCACCACACCCTCACGACAAGAATGGCAAGAAAAAGAACGACGGAGACAACGGTGACTTCCAAGAACCCGACAAGACTGTCAACGTCCTCTTCGGCGGACTACCCAGCAGACGGGAGCAAAAAGCTACCCGCCGAGAAGTCATGAGCATTGAACCAGCTGTTCCAACCCCTCTCAGGTGGTCAGAGGTACCCATCACCTTGTCCCGCGTGGATCAATGGACCAGCTTCTCCGAACCAGGGCGGTTCCCTCTCGTCCTGAAGCCGGTGGTCGCGGGCTCCAAGCTCAACAAGGTCCTCATCGACGGTGGAAGCGGGCTCAACGTCCTTTTCACCAAGACCTTGAAGAAGATGAAGCTCGACATCACTCACATGCTCACCAAGAGCAACACGCCTTTCTATGTCATCGTCCCCGGTAACGCGGCTATCCCGCTGGGCTCAGTGGTCCTGCCAGTTACCTTCGGGAATCTCGGGACAACTATCGTATCGAGTACGTCAAGTTCGAGGTCGCGGACTTCGAGACATCCTACCATGCCATCCTCGGCAGACCGGCCATCGCCAAGTTCATGGCGGTGCCCCACTACACCTACTTGGTACTAAAGATGCCAAGCCCAGCAGGTGTACTCTCCCTCCAAGGGGACTTGAAGATCTCGCACGACTGCGACACGGAAGCTGTAGAGATCGCCTCCACAAATCAAGTACCCAACGCTATGATGGAGGTCTACGCCGCGTCGAAGAAGCTTGCCACAAGTGAACTCGACATCCCGGAGAAGTCTGACAAAGCCAACAAGCCTCAGCCAGCTGAGGAGGTTCTGGTCAAGACGATCGACCTCGGGACAGGCGACAGCAGCAAGACCACCACCATCGGGGCCGGCCTCGACCCCAAATAGGAAGACACGCTCATCAACTTCCTCCGGGCTAACCGCGACATCTTCGCGTGGAAGCCAGCGGACATGCCAGGAGTGCCCATGGAGTTGATTGAGCACTGCCTCAACATCGATCCTAAGGCCACCCCGATAACACCTCCGCCGTTTTGCCGATGACAGACGGGATACCATCAAGAAGGAACTCACCAAACTACTCGCGGCTGGCTTCATCAGAGAAGTCTTCCATCCTGAGTGGCTCACCAACCCCGTCCTCGTCCGCAAGAAGAACTCGAACGAGTGGAGGATTTGCGTCGACTACACCGACCTCAACAAGCACTGCCCTAAGGACCCCTTCGGGTTGCCGCGGATTGACCAAGTCATCGACTCCATGGCGGGCTGTGACCTGCTCTGCTTCCTCGACTGCTACTCCGGGTACCACCAGATCGCGATCAAGGAAGAAGACCAGGAGAAGACCGCGTTCATCACCCCGTTTGGCGCGTACTGCTACACGACCATGTCCTTCGGGTTGAAGAACGTCGGCGCCACCTATCAACGAGCTATCCAGGCCTGCTTCAAGAGGCAACTCAACAAGAACGTCGAAGCCTACGTGGATGACGTGGTCGTCAAGACCAGAAACTCCAGTACCCTCATCGATGATCTTGAAGAGACCTTCGCATCCCTGCGCGAGTACAGCTGGAAGCTCAACCCAAACAAGTGCGTCTTCGGCGTACCTTCGGGCAAACTACTCGGCTTCATCATCAGCCAACGCGGCATCGAAGCCAACCCCGAGAAGATCTCCGCCATCACCAGCATGGAAGCTCCCACGTGTATCAAAGACGTCTAGAAGCTGACCGGGTGCATGGCGGCCTTGAACAGATTCATCTCAAAGCTTGGAGAACGGGGGCTCCCCTTCTTCAAACTACTCAAGCACCAGGAGAAGTTCGTGTGGACCCCAGAGGCGGACCAAGCCCTTGCCCAGCTCAAGGACTTCCTATCGAAGCCACCAGTCCTCACGGCTCCTCGCAAAGGCGAGCAACTACTGCTCTACCTCGCTGCGACTACCCATGTGGTCAGTACTGCCATCGTTGTCGAGCGGCAGGAAGACGGCCACGCTTATCCAGTCCAGCGCCCAGTCTACTTTGTCAGCGAGGTCCTGTCAGAGTCCAAGGCACGCTGCTAGCCTGTACAGAAGCTCCTGTACGCTGTACTCATCACCTCGCGGAAGCTACGACACTACTTCCAGGAGTACTCGATCTCCGTCGTCACCGACTACCCGCTCGGCGACATCCTGCGGAACCAAGATGCTACCGGGAAGAATCTCCAAGTGGGCGGTTGAACTCGGCGCCCTCACCATCGACTTCAAGCCACGCACGGCCATCAAGTCGCGAGCGCTAGTCGACTTCATGGCGGAGTGGCGGGAGAATCGCCTACCTACTCCAACCGTGCGACCAGAGCATTGGGTGATGTACTTCGACGGCTCACTCAACCTCGAGGGCGCAGGTGCAGGGGTGCTCCTGATCTCTCCAACGGGCGAACAACTCAAGTACGTCCTGTAGATCTTCTGGAAGGTCTCAAACAACGAAGCCGAGTACGAAGCTCTCTTACACGGGCTCCGCCTCGCGGCTTCACTGGGCATCAAGCGGCTACTAGTCTACGGCGACTCCGCAGTGGTCATCAACCAAGTCAACAAGTCCTGGGACCGCAACAAGGAGAACATGGACGCCTACTGCCTAGAAGTCCGCAAGCTCGAGAACAAGTTCTACGGTCTCGAGTTCCACCACATCGTCCGCGACAACAATGTTGCAGCGGACGTCCTGTCGAAGCTTGGTTCTACTCGCGCTCAAGTACCAGCGGGTGTCTTCGTCCACAAGCTTCACGCGCCATCCATCCCGGAGCCGGCGCCACCGACCACTGTCCCAGCGCATCCGCCAGCTGGCCAGGAGGTCATGATGATCGACGCGGATTGGAGGCAACCCTTCATCGACTACCTCAGCGAGCAGAAGGTTCCCTCGGACAAAAACTTGGCTGAGCAGCTCATCCGCCGCGCCAAGTCCTACGTCCTCGTCGGAGACAAGCTTTACAAGCGGGGCGCATCTTCTGGAGTACTCATGAAGTGCATCCCCAGGCAAGAAGGCAAGGACATCTTGGAGGAGATCCACAAGGGCGTCTGCGGCAACCACGCGTCTTCTCGCACGCTGGTCAGCAAAGCCTTCCGGCGTGCCTTCTACTGGCCCACAGCTCTGGGCGACGCTGAAGAACTCGTCAGAAGGTGCCAAGAATGTCAATACTTCGCCAAGCAGCAACACGTCCCAGCCTACAAGCTAGTCACCATACCGCCAACCTGGCCCTTTGCTTGCTGGGGGCTCGACATGATTGGGCCACTGCCAACTGCGCCAGGTGGATTCAACAGAGTATTGGTGGCCATCGACAAGTTCACCAAGTGGATCGAGGTCAAGCCGGTCACATGCCCCAAGGCTGACAGAGTACTCAACTTCCTGGATGAACTCGTGCATCGCTACGGACTACCCCACCGCATCATCATAGACCTGGGCTCCAACTTCAACAACCACCAGTTCTGGGAGTACTGCGAGAACAGCGGGATCGACGTCCGATATGTCTCAGTTTCCCATCCTCGGGCCAACGAACAAGTCGAGCGCGCCAACGGGATGGTGCTCGACGCTCTCAAGAAGCGGCTACACGACGCTGCTAACTCTAAAGGAGGCAACTGGATCAAGGAACTACCCAATGCACTCTGGGGGCTACGTACTCAGCCCTCCAAGCCAACGGGGCAATCCCCATACTTCCTGGTCTACGGCTCCGAAGCAATTCTCCCTGCTGATGTCATATGGGATTCACCAGCAGTAGAGCACTACAACGAAGGCGTCTCGGAAGACAGCAGACGAGTTGACATCGACGGGCTCGAAGAAGCTCACTGCGCCGCCCTCGTCCAATCAGCAAGGTACCTGGAGGGTATCCGACGCTACCACGACCGCAACGTCAAGGAACGCTCCTTCAACGTTGGCGATCTCGTCCTCCGTCGCATCCAAAACACGGAAGGACTACACAAGCTCAGCTCCCCTTGGGAAGGCCCCTCCACAGTCGCAAAGGTGACCGGGCCGGGCTCCTACCACCTCCAGACACTTGAAGGTGAAGACGTCAACAACTCGTGGAAGGTCGACCAGCTCTGTCGGTTCTACGCCTAGTCTACACGACTACCCTGGGGGCTCAAGTCTACGCGACTACATCAAGACCCCTCCGCCGTAAGCGGCCTCCGGGTCCGGGCTCTAGTCTCCGGACTACTTCTTCGCTGTAAGAGGCCTCCGGGTCTAGGCACCAGTCTCCGGACTACTCTTCTCCAGAATCCAGCCCACGCGGCTACCTACGGATCCTGGGCTGCGACGAGCGATAAAGGACTCTAGCAGCGGTCTACTAAGAGACCATGTACTTCTAGATCCAGCCTACACGGCTACTTACGGATCTACTGCTGTAAGCGGCTACTCGCCCTAGCACCACTTAGCCATAGGCGGCCTCCGGGTCCTGGCGACTACTCTGTAACTACGGCCCTGGCCATCCAGGTGTACTTCTTCAGTAATAAAGTTTGATTCATCATCAACTGCTTTACTGTCTACTTCCCTTAACGGGACTACTGCCGAGTACAACTACTCGCAACGACTCCACGATGGGACTCTGCACTCCAAGATCGCGACAACGAGTACTCATTGATGGAACTTTTCTTCATTAATACTTAAACAATTACAATTGTTTTTGTACATCTACTGCTACGAGCTAACTATTACAGGACTACTGGAGATTAAGCTTGTCGGCGACTTGATCCGCAATGGGCGCCATCTGCTCCAGCAGCTCCACATATTGCTCGTCGGTACAGTTGGCGGCTAGTCCGCCAGCAACTACATCTACGGGGGCCTTCGGGAAGTATGACTTCATGAAGTCTAGCACCTGGTTCGGGATCGACTTCGCCAGATGCTTCACATAGGCCGCCAGCCGGCTGGGGGCTTCCTTCAGTCGATCCACCAGTGGCGCTATCTTGGGACCGCCAGGGTGAGGCACCAGCAGCCTCGCGATGGGGAGTGCGGCTTCTTCAAGCTCCTTCGAGCCGGGCCCGCGACTTCTCGCAATCCTCGTTCAGCCTTCTCGCAACGATTTGTAGCGATTGACGAGGTCACGATCGGATGCAATACGAGCTCCATGTGCTTGTCGCACTCGTAGGCAAGCTCCTTATAATCTAACTCGAGTACCGGCGGGCCTCCCCGCTCCCGGTAGAAGAGATTCTTCGCATCCGTCTCTGAAGTCTTCAACTGCTCTACCCGAGTCTCAAGCTCTGCAAACAACAAGGCACAGCGGGTTAGACTACCTCTCGACCTCCAACAAGTACTCAACAAGTCAGCGGGTGTACCTTTGTTCTTGTTGCGAAGCGACTTGTTCTTCCGCACCAAGTCGTCGCCCTTCGCCTGCACCTCCTGGATGTCGTTATGGTACTTGGCGAAGGCGGTGCCCAGCTTTGACTGCATCGCGGCGGCATGCTTTCGGGACTTCACGAGTTGGTCCTCCAGCGCCTCGGCCCAAAGCACTGCGTCGCCGAAGCCTTGAAGCATGCTGGACTTCTCGCGGGACCTCTCTGCGACGTCCTGCACAGAAAACATATGTCAGATGGGTACTCAACGCTAAAAGATTGACTACTCCAAGAGTTAGGACTACTCACCTTCATCCACTGCTCGGCTTGGCGGACCGCCTCCAGATGTCGAGCCACCGTTGCCGGATCGACCAAGTCGTCCGCCAACAACTCTATCCTGCCACGACTACTCGTGGCGGCTTCGGTCATCGGTGCAGAGCGGATGGGCTCCGCGTCTTGGATCTCCGGGGAGCGAACGACCACCTCCAGAGCGGGTTCTGGCAGCGTGGTAGCCTCCTCTCCTCCAGTCGTCGCGGGGGCCTCTCCAGCGGCCACCTCCATCGGCTCGGGGGCTCCTCCGGCAGCCTCCTGAGTCTCTAGTGTCAAGTTCTCCATGGGCACCGCCGCTGGGATATCGTTCCCTTCGGCCTCAGCGCCTGTCAACGAGAAGACAAGTGCATCAGTCATATCTGACGACTACGACTACTCTTCGGGGGATACTACAACCTCAGCAGAGTACTCACCTTCAACTACGCTGGCTTCGGGCAACGTAGCCTCAGCAGCCGGCGCTTCGGGCTCCGCCTGAGGGGCGGGAGCGAACTCCCCAGCGGGTGGCGCGGCTTCTTCTTCCGCCACCACTGCGGCGGGTTCATCCCCCTCCCAGGACAGATCCGTTGATTTCCTGCAGAGTACACAAACCGGTTGTCAATTAGGCATAACTACCACATCAAGTACTACTCAGGAAGACTCAACACTTAAAAGCTTGACCGGACCACCGTCACGGTCGGGGCGCCGAGGATGCTGGCGATGTCCACCAGTCCAGCCTCGGCGGGTGCCTCCTCCTGCGCCTCTGCGGCCACCACCTCTTCCGCAGCAGCAGCAGCGGGTTCTGTGCTCTCTTGCGCAGCAGGGGGCTGACACTCCATCTGCACCAAGAGTTCTTCGACAGCGGGGGCTGGGCTGCGACTCCCAGCGGCTTCCCCCACCGTGTCCCACTCGCCTTCATCGCCCTGATCAATGGGCTCCGTAGACGGCAACTCCTGCAGACAAGGAAGCTCAGTCGTCAACACATCAACTCGAGACACGAGTACTCGATCACATCAGTGAAGACGGCTTACCTCTTGGGATGTGGTCTCAGAGATCTTCAACTTCTTCGCCACGCTCTTGCGGGCCGGATTGCGCGGCCTCCGCGGCGGCGCGGCCAGACTAGCCTCCAGGCTAGCCGGTTGATCCTGCACGAGAGGGACATGAGGTAGGCCAGGACGGCTGAACCTCGACCGCAGCTGGAAGCGGTCCTGCAGCGTCTCCTCGTCGTCGTCCTCGTCGGACGTATCCTCCACGACTACGGTGTCGTCTCCTTCGCCGACCTCACGCCACTCCTTGGGCTTGGTCTTCCCCTCCTCTGGGATCTCGACTTCCTGAGGGGGCGGCGGCGGCTCGGAGACAAACTTCTTCAAGTCATCCTGCAAGAACCAACTCATCAGTGCGACTACTCACATGGAATGGGTACCCGACTCTGGGTGCGGCTACTTACCTCCTTTGGCTGGCACGCGGCGGAGTACTCTGGTACGGGGCACACCGTGTACGGCGGCATGTCCTTGAAGATCCGCGCCAGCCTGTCGACAATGTCGTCGTCGTCGACTTCGTCTCCAGGCAACCGCGATGTGTCGTCGTCGCCGGTGTACTCGAACCCCAGGGTGTCGCGAGCCATCAGCGGCTGCACCCTGCGCTTCATGAAGCTGAAGGCCACGTGCTCGGCCCTCAGCCCGGCTTCCCTCAGTGCCTTTATCCGCGCCAACAGCTCGGGCAGCTGGATCCCTTCTTGCATCGTCAGCTCCGTGTTCCACCACGGGCGGTGCTTGGGCTGCTTCCCGCTCGGCTTCGGCAGCCCTGGATGGTGGTTCGTGACATAGAACCACTTTGCCTTCCACTCTTGGTTGGAGTCTATGAGCTTGTACGAGAGGTACTGCTCGGCGGCGTCCTCCCGCATCTGGATCCCCGCTCCTCCGACTACCCGCGGGTTGCTGGCGCTGGGTTGCGGCTTCACCCGGAAGAACTTCCGGAACAAGATCCAATGGGGCTTGATCCCCAGAAAAGCTTCGCAGAAATGAACGAAGACAGAAGTGTGGAAGATACCGTTGGGGTTGAGGTTGAGGTACTCGATGTCGTAGTACCCCATGAGCCCTTTGAAGAAATCGTTCGCCGGGAGAGAAAGCCCGCGCTCCGCGAATCGCGTGAACATCGGGATTTCATCTTCATTCTTCTCCATCGGGTACGGATCCTCGGCGGCAGCCCTCCACATGTCGACCTCCTTCTCGCGCAGGAATCCGCTGTTGAGGAGGGCCAACAAGTCCTCGGTCTTCGCCTTGGACTTCTTCCACTCGCGGTTCGGATCTGGCCGCGGCGGGGACACCGGCGGTGATGTCCCTGCGGCCGATCCGGTGGCCTCTTCACGACCCTTCTTCTTCCCGTCGGTGGCTTTCGTGGTCTTGGACGGAGATGGCTTCATCCTCCAAGTGCACGGGGTCTTCACGCGCATTCGCTCGGGGGCTACTGCGGTGGCTCTCTCCGGCGGCGCGCTCGGATCGACACTTCACTCAGCGGAGGCGGCGCGCTCTGGATGCGATTTCTGGCCAAGATGTGTTTGGAATGGCTATAGCTACGTAGGGTGAAAAACCCTAAGGGTTTTGGCTTCTATTTATAAGTCAACGCGGCCCTCCAACGGCCGGATGGATAAGTCTGTGCTCGGCTGACTCAGCGGCCGCGCGTGACTCTTCAACTTCTACTAGTCGACGCGCCTCACCTCGGGGGCTCGGCTACTTCTATTCGACTACCTGGGAAGCGACAAGACTCAGGAGCATCTCAGGACACATTCTACAAAATGACCCTTCAATTTGAGAGGAAGTACTCAACTCAAGGCTCGGGGGCTCCGTGCCACGTGTCCTTCGGTTTTTTCTCCGGATTTTTCGGGATATTCTTGCCAAAACTTCAGATAGACCCTCAGCCAGAGTCTACAACTCAACCTAAGGCTCGGGGGCTACTCCATATGGAGTGCGATTTTGCAATCGCACTTCCATATCAGCTTCGGCTTCAAGACTACGCGGGCATTGTTGAAGACCTTCAAGGGCAACACTCGAGGACGCTTGGGACTACTCGAGAAGACTTCAGGATTGCTCAAACATCAACTGGAGTACATTCCAGCCTCGGGATGCTTCGACTACTCTTGAGGACTTTTGACTTGTAGTACTCGGGGACGCTTGAGGACTACTCGTTAAGGCCGTCAAGACTACTAGAAGCTATCCTTCTCGACTACAAAGTACTCGGCGGCTTGTCGTATAGACCTCCCTGGGCCCACTACCTCGGTGGGTACCAGGACCGACTACTCGGTGGGCCCCTGGGACTGCCTGACTTGCGCTGCACGGCACCTGATGGCGTGAAGCACAAGGACTACAGAGGAGAAGTACTCGGTTAGGAAGCTGTACATGTCCCGCACTGTATAGAGGACTCCTAGACGTACTCGACTAGTACTCTCCCTAAACCGACTTGTAACCCTGCCTCCCGGACTATATAAGGCGAGGCAGGGACCCCTCTCTCATCTTCTCATCTTACGGCGTACAATTGCATCATCTTGTAATCGTACCCAATCAATCCAGAGCTACGCAGCATACAGGACGTAGGGTATTACGCACCTCGCGGCCCGAACCTGTCTAAATTGTGTGCCACGTGTCTCTTCCTTCGAGTTACCGATCTCGGCGAGGCCACATTCATCTACTTCGGGTACTCCCCTTAGTAGGTTGCCGGTCTAAAACACCGACAGTTATTTTTTAAGAACTAAAGTCTAGAATCTTAGTGAACAGATGTAGCAAACATTTGTTTACTAGCCTTCCCTTTCTTCATAGAAATCTCTGTGGTAACCCCTTTCTCAACTTGGTCTTTCTGCCTAATCTCCAATCTCTTAGATTCACATCAATCAACCGGCTACGTTGAAGGAGTAGGATCAAAGATTTCTTCAGAAATCCCGGTCAGATTTTTAGACCGTTGAACCCCATTCGTTTCAGTGCCACGATGGTACGATGCCATAGCGTCGCCCTGCCATCTCTTTTCCCGCGACCACGATCACATTGCCGAAACCTCACGGGCCGACCATTATCGAGCCCCGTGTGGCAACCGCCGGATCGCTCCGCTAGTACCTACCTCAGTCGGTTGGGATGACCGTTGCATTCCGTTGAGCTATAAAAAGGGAAACCCTCCCGCGGTGTTGCAATTGCCAAGTCTCGCATGCTTTCGAGCTCGACAGTGTCACCGCTATTGTTTTTCCCCTCGGCTAGTTTTGGTTAACCCTCCACTAGCCCATCTCCGTTGTTGCTTCGCCCACTCATCGAGCAAGCTGTTTCGCCGCCTTCGTCGACAACCTCCAGAAGAAGCTCGAAGAAGACCGAGAGAATAACCCCAGCTGCATCGTCGACCATGCCCCAATTCGTGGAGATGTTCGAGTCCCTCCGTTGGACGCTTGCAGCGATGTACCTCTGCATCGTCGGCGGAGTTTGTCTTCTGTTAGTTTCCATGTACACATTCATCGTCCTCTTCCCCATGAGCTGCGTTGAGGCAGCGAGGAGAACACCATGTATCTTTTGCCCTATCTGAATTCTCGCTGTCTAGAATGTAAGCGAGTATGTCTTACATCTTCGTGCCCCTTGTCCTGTTAGAAAGTGTTGCTCTAATCCTGTTGTCGAATCTCAGGACGAGATTCTATTTAAGGGGGGTAGGATGTGACGCCCCAGGTTTTCAGCCGGATTAATTAACCCTAATGATCCGGTCAACCAAGTTGACTTTGGTCAAACGACGATCAACCTAGGCCATCACCTCGAAAACATCACCACAAACCCTAATGACACCCCTTGGTCAACTCATGGTCAAGGTTGGTCAAAACCCTAGTCAAACCCCTTGAACACCCCATTACCCTCTAGTGTCAGCCGGAACTTTTTCCGCGTTCTCCAAATTTCACCTAAACACTTCAAAATCTCCCAATGTGAAGGTTGTGTGTTTTGTCGAGGGACACAACTTTCATGTTGAGTGGCATTTGAGAATTGAAGCCTAGATAGGTGAAAAATTCAAGTCCACGCCCAGGATTACTATTCACCGGCGCCCAGAATTCAGTGATCTTGGCATAGCTTTTGTGCACAACTGGTTGAGAAAAAGACCCTAGAGCTTTTGGGAAAGTTGTAGAGGGTAGTGTGGTGTACAACTTCGGTATTCAAACCTTGGACCACTTTAGTTGGAAAAATTGGAGAAAATCGCGTTTGAACAGGGCCACTCGAATTTGAATTGCGTCGGTTCGCGCCCGCGCACGACGTCGCGCGCTGGGCCACGTCGGCCGCGCCGCCGACCGACCGGGCACGGACGCCGGTACCCCCGCCGTGACCGCCGGTCCCAAGGCCTTGCACGACGTTCGCGCCCATTCCTACGTTGCCACGCGCCACACGCTCACGGGCCGCGCGAAACCGACTTACGCCGACCCACCAACGGCGTCGCCGCCGTACCCGCCGCACGCACGCACGCACGTCGCCGCCGCCCCACCGCCCATGCCTTGACTCCTGTGGCCTCCGCGCACGCTAGCCGTGACTCCCTCCCCAAGGCACGAGCGCCTATTTAAAGGACGAGGCTCGCCAGCCGCACGCGTTGCCGCCGGACACCGAGCCGCGCACCGCCGGCCGCCATTGCTAGCCACCGCCCCGGGCCCCTTCTTCTGCCAGCTCTCGGGGATATCCCACCCTCCTAGCCCCTCCTCTAGGACACCGTGAAGCTTCCCGCGCCGCCCGTGCGTGCTCCCTGGCCAAGAGCTCGCCGGAGCAATCCTCCCCGCGGTCACCACCGCCGATCTCCGTCGTACCCCCTCACCGGAGACGCCCCCGACCCCAAATCCACCACCAATAGTCCCGTGGTTAGCTCCCGATCGTTATTCCCACTTCCCCGGCCGGCCCGCGCCGCCGCCTCGCCGGAATCCGGCGAGCCGCGCCGCCCCGGTGGCCCAAGGGCTACATTGTAAGGCCCCAAGCTTTTCTAGGGTGTTTAGTGCAAACGAAGGGCAGATCTGTGACCTTTTAAACTTTATAGGGACCCTCATGCAAAATGATTCTTCACCTCCTTATGTGTTTTGGCAGCACCTTGTAAAATCCATAACAAATCACACAAAAATCTAAAAAATGCAATCCCAATTTTGTTGTGCTTTGTGTAACCAGAACTACAACTTTCTCCAAATATGTATATACTTTTGAGCTATAGTTTTTGCTTGAAAAATTGAAAAGTAAAATACCTAGATCTGTGATTTTGCAAAATCCACACATGATCTTGAGTTGGATTTTGGATATGTTGTGAGAACTAGCATGTGTAGGTCCTATGCCAAAAATTGCACAAAGTTACTGAAGAAATCTTTTTATATAAATTATCTTGTGATATTGATAAATCTACATAGATGATTTTTGTAGCTTAAAATATAATTATTCTTGAGCCCAACTTCTGGCTATTGTCTTTTAATGTTGAAATGCACCTCCAATGAATTTATCTTGATTTTATCACTGTCAGAAATAGTTATTCCTGATTTATGCTTGTTTTTCATCATAAATGTGTAGATCAAGATCTATAAAGGCTATATATGTGTTTGTTGGTTTCCTAGACTTGTTTTGGACCATAGAAACAGTGAGAGCAAGTTTGGGTTCAGAAGTGCTTTAATCATTTTGATATGCATTTATCTTGTTTTCGGTAAATAGAAATGCCATAAGTGATATATGCATTTTTGTTGCTTAAGTAAGTGTGCATGTGTGTTCAGTTGCTTGTCCTAGACTCAATGAGACCAGGGAGAACCACTCTTGGTGTTTTATGATTTATGTTTGTGTATTAATGTGATAGAACCTTTGTAGGTTTAATAGTGAAATTAATTGGTAAATCACAAATCTCACCTAAGGATTATGTGTTGGTGTGGTAAACTTGATAACTAGAGTATAACCAACCCCTTGCTGTTTTCTGAGAATTAACTTCATTTATTTATATATATATGTACACAGTCACTATTAAAAAGTCTAGATAATAAAGCAACGCATATTGTTCCTTTATAGGAAGAGTATGCTGAATGTAATATTATCTAGGTGAATGTGGTCAGCCATGCACCCCATGGTTGTCATGTGTTGTTGTGATTGATTAAATCAATTGGTCACTTAAGTCTTGCATTTGCATCCTCCGTGTAGAAGTTCCGGACGGTAGTTACACGCTCGTGCCAGTGGACGTGAACGAGGGAGCTGGAGGAGACGTGCACTACGTCACCATAGAGCAAGACCCGGGCCAAAGTCCGGAAGTTTGTCTAACTGCTTGTGCCAACGAAGGCAAGCCCCGGTTTTATCATTAACCCATGTTTTATTTAAATTTATGCAACTATCTTTGTTATTCTATGTTCATTTACGTTCAGGGATTGAATGAAACCCTAGTTGCATGATCCCTAGGTGCCTATATTCTTTTACTAGTATGCTAGGTCGTTAGATGTTATGCTCTAAGGACCCGGTAAAAGACGAGTGATGTTCGTCACTCGCGAGAATAGGATTTCCTTATGGAATCACCCCTTTTATAAATGGATTGCTCATGTGGTAAGAGCATGGGATTTGGGCTCCGGTCCAGTGGCTTCGTGGGCTAAGCTTTTGAACGTACTAAGCACTTGTCGGGAATGGGACCGGTAAGCCTAGTACCTTAATGAGACGGCACGGGATTTTACTACTACTACACTCGATTCGTCTCCTGCCCGGCTTGCAACCGGGAGGAGGGTACTTGTGTGAGGCTGGGTGTGCTAGGTGGGGCACGCCAGATAGCCTTGTACCCAGGACTGTAGGCTACTATCCCAACCCGAGGATTTTTGGGAACCGTTTGGTCGGTGTCGGCTCTGTTGGGGCACTGCTCCGTGTGTTTAGGTTTACCTTGCAAGGGTTCATGAATCAATCGATTGTCGGCCTCTCACCATTATCCGAGACTGCTTAATCAGCTGGCCATGATATTCCTTAATGATGGAACTATGTGAAATCTCCTGCGTGAATTAATTATATTGTACGATTCTTGATTGTATTAGTTGCTCATCATAGTAATGATAATCTCACTAGAAATTGAGCTAAAATATTGAAAGTAAGGATCCATGATCCTAGTTGCTTTTTGGCAAAACAAACCCACCAGCCAAAAGCCTACATGTCTAGAGGTAACTTTTGCCGGGTAAGTCTTGCTGAGTATTAGTATACTCAGCCTTGTTATAATTGTTGCTTTCAGGTGAAGTTCTTTGGCCTGGTGAGATTCCACCCAGCTGGGAGCTGGAATGGGTGGATAATGACGCCGAGTAATGGCATCACGGATGGCCTCTAGTGATGTCATATCGTATCGCTATTAGTACTTTCGCTGTTTTAATAAAACTCTGAACCTTTTACTTTCATGTCAAAGAACCATGTTTGTAATAATGGACCCTACGGGGATTTGATGTTAATTTGTAAGGCACTCTGGACTCTCCTTCGTGGGAGTTTTATGCATACGTTCGATCCTCTCTGTGTTTCCAAGTGATTTACCGGGTGTAAACCCGACAACACTCAACGGGATGATTCCTTATTGTCGTTTAATGACCAAATGGAGTGGTTTAGGAGATAGTACGGAATTATCTCGGATGGGGTTGTCACACATGGTCAATTGAATCCATCATGATTTCCAAATCTTCCAACCATGTGCTCAATGTATCTCTTTCAACCTGCAAGCTCAGCAAGCATTTCTTGGTACCCAACACTTGTTGGGTCCTATTGGGTTAGTCACAAGGTGCTTAGGAACCCAAATAGCTCTCATGCTACAGTGAGGTGAACTAATCTCCTTCATAGCACAAGTTTCATTCTTATCGTTCCTAAGCTTATGGAAATGATAATGGACTAAGCTTGATTGAAGAATGTTACCATTTGGACAATCTTTGCCCATGTGACCCTTTTGATGGCATTCATAGCAAATGCGGCTTTTGTTCTTGTTGGTCACACCATTCCTTACAATTTCTTTTACATGCTTGCTTCTGAGTCTTGTTGTTGGAGAAGGTGGCTTCCTTGCATTGTTTGCTTGAAGTGGGACTGCCCTGGTCGGCACCGGTCTGACCGGTGGCATGCACCGGTTTGACCGGTCACAGTCAGTGCTACTGCCCATTGTTGCATTTGGGCACGAGTCGGCAAAGTGTCCCTTCTCTCTCACTTGTAGCACACCCTCCACTTGTTGGAGCTTCTAGGCTTCTTGGAGAGTGACTCTTGTGCCTTGTGCTTGATTGGGCGATATTGGGATTTGATTTGCCCAACCTTGCTCTTTTCTTGAATCTTGTTCTTGTGGGTCATTGTATATTGTTGAGGGGTTGATCTAGTGGCGGTGGATCCCTTCTCAAGCTTCTTCACCATGCTTTCACGGTTATCTTGAGAAGGTTACACTTTGCTCTTCTCCTTCAACACATACAAGTCCTTTTGTAGCTTTTCAACCTTTTGCTTGAGATTTTCTTCAGCAATGAGGTCATCACAAGATTCTACAAGTACATGCTCAATGCTAGATTGGCTTGCTTGAGACAGACAATCATTAGCGCAAGATAAATTAACTTGAACTTCTGAGCATGTGCATGTGTGAGATAGAGGTTGTATAGATTTTACCGATGAAAGCACAACCTCATGGGCTATCTCTAGTGTTGCATAAGAATCGACAAGCTTCTCATAGGAATGTTCAAGTTCGTTGTGATTAGCTTGTAGTACCATATGCTCACTAGTGAGTTTCGCTAGTTTGGCCTCTAGATCATCATTGGCCTCTTCTTCTATTTTAGCTCTACATGCAAAGGATTTGATGTCATGATCATATTTGTTAGCCAAAGATTCATACTTACAAACCAAAGATGCAAGCTTGGATTCGAGAAGTTCAAGTTCTCTTGACGGAGAGCTTGATACTTCAATCTTCTATCCCTTAGCTCTCTTGACTTGTCTCTTCTTCTTGCTCTTCTTTTCCTTCTTGGCCATCAAGAAAGTTGGCGTGCCCCTGTTGGCACCGGTCTGATCGGTGGGTGTCACCGGTCTGACCGGTCACTGTAGAGGGACTGCGTCTTCGCTCCTTTGATCTTCTTCTTGCTCGGGGGTTGATGATTGATGATCCGTGGATGTTGTTGAGGTTGTAGGGCACATCTCCACTGTCTCATCTTCATCATCGCTCTAAATTTCATCCCATTTGGTGTTTACCAATTCAACTAGTAATTTCCAAATGAGATGAGGATCTTCACAAATCTTGCTTTATAGGATAAGATACTTTAGTTCTCTACATACACAACTACACAAAAGATTAGTAATAATGGAATTGAGTTGCTTCTTCTCCAAGTCCGTAGCGAGACACATGTCTCATCCTTTGGAGGGATACTCGCAACCATAATGCGCTCAGCGGTAGAACCCAAAACCATAAGTGCAATGAGAACATTAGAGCACCAAGAAGAATAGTTTGAGCCATCTAGAGCTAGAGGCTCAAACGGTACCTCACAAATTGTCGACATCGAAGAACTCCAAGCGGTTCAGCTCGAATCGGAGCACAAAGCTCTGATACCAATTGAAAGGACCTTGATGTCGCCTAGAGGGGGTGAATAGGCATGACGACCAAATTAAACTCTTTCTCCCTGAATACTTGAGCTGACAGTGCTCCACCGGTTAGACCGATGGTGGTGACCAGTCAGACCGGTCAAGCACTGGACTTCACAGGTGATACTGATCAGACCGATGTGCCTTACCGGTCAGACCGGTATAGCACAGAACACCTACAGAAACAACTTCAAGCACCTCTTGACTTCTAGCACGAACCAAACTTGGTGAGTGGCCTTTGTAGATGATCACAAGCAAGGTAATGAGCCCTGCACACACAAGTAGCACACCCAAGTAGATCGAAGCGGAAGCAAATGTAATATGCCAGAAAAATAACTTAGAGAGTCAAACCACACGAAGAGACAAGGATTTGTTTCCCGAAGTTCACCACCCACTAAGGAATGGCTACGTCTCCGTTGAGGAGCTTGTAAGGGACAATTCCCACAACAAGCTGGGTCTCTTTCAAGCACTTTCCTCCTTTTCACTAAGGGGATCTTTTCCACGAAGAGGCAAGATCGCAGTCCTTACAAACTTCCCGCTGCTCACCACAACCTTGGGAGCTAGCCGGCGACGCCTAGCCGTCGAGGAGGCAAACCTCCAAGAGTAACAAACGCTTCAAAGCTTGTAGACGCGAAACCAAAGTGATCAAGCTATGGAAATGCTCTTGTTAGCTCACTAGGTCACTCTTGAGCTCACTTTCTCAACCCAACACAAAGATTATGGCTTGAATCCACAAATCTCACAAAGAGAGGATTGGGGAGAGCCACTAAGGCTTGGAGCTAGTTAGAAATGGCTTGGGACCTCAGCAAACTAACTAGAAACAACAACCCTCACTTGAAGAAGGCTTGAGGTATTTATACCCCTCAAAGGAGAAAACTAGCCGTTGGTCCTCGGGTAGCACCTGTCAGACCGGTGCCCCTGACCGGTCAGGACCGAGACACCCCCCAAAAACCTTTTCTAAGAGACTAGCACTTCACCACCAAGATGAAATGGCTCAGGTTAGTTTAGGAGGGTTTGTTAGCACACTCTAAGGCTAGATCTCACTTAGGTCACCTAATGAGCACTTTGACTTGGTCAACTCGCTAAGTTGCATCCCTCTTGATAGTACGGCATACCTATACTCAAGAAAGAATAAAAGTACTTTGTTGAACTCTTGAGCTTGAACAACTTTCAATCTTTCCATACTTGATCAATATCCACTTGAGGGCTTTCAACATAGCCTTTGACTTGAGCACGTCCATCCTTGAGCTAGTGACTTAGGATCTTTCCATATAGCATAGGAATGCACACTTGGATCCATGGTCACTCCATGTTGCCAATCTTTAACAAGTTGATGACTTGCATTGCTTCCTTCGGTTAAGGTTTAAATATGATACTTGAAGACCCCACGGATGCTAGAATTCACCTTAGCAAAACACTAATGGTGTGTACCATAGTGTGTACACTTATTATTATGTTCTTTTTCAATAAACACATGAAGTCTTGCACCATATACTTGTCTTTGTCAATCTGAGTCATACAATATTCATCATCAAATAAATACTTCAATAAATGTTCATGAATAAGTGAAACCTGCTCAAAATCTTAGACAAATTCATTAGTCCTTTAATCACCTTGTCATTCAATTCACCAAAATCCACTTAGCGGCCTAGATGCACTTTCACCCTCGTCGTGTCCGGAACCGGCGCTGGTGGATGTGGTGGAACGTACATCACACGCGTCCAAGTCCTCAGGGTGTACGCCTCCCACGTCATGTCGTCGTGGGGCCTGTCCTTGGTGACTACGTTCTGCGTCGCGGTAGCCCAAGTGTCCACGTACATCTGCACCCTCATATTTGTGAGCAGCTCAATCTTTGAACGCCGAATTAAATTTAGAAATTGACGAGAACTCACCTATGGGCAACGCGAGGAACAGTGTGCACCGCAGGCTGAGGCGACTCCTGGTAGAGGCCGAACTGCCTCATCACCCTGTGGACGGCGTACTCCTCCACGTACATGTCGAACAGCAACGACGTCCTCGTCATCCAGTACTGCTAGTCTCGGAAGCACAAGAACGAGAGGCCCTGCGGTGCGCGGGTCGCGATAGCCTCCTCCGAGTACGACGCCCACCTGACGTCCGCATCCGTGAGAGAGTCGAACTGACCGACGAATCAGTGAGAGAGTCGACGTCCGCGTCCCAATGGCTCGCCCAGACAAGGAAAGCCTATCAACAGGGACGTGTCCTGAAGAGTCGGTGCCATCTCGCTGACGGTGTAGTGGAATGTGTGGGTCTCCGGCCTCCAGTGGTCCAGAAGCACGCTGAGGGAGAAGTCGAACTGGAACTGTGTCATGCGATCCTTCCGAGGAGTCGCGTCTCGCTGTCTGTCCCCCTCGACTAACCGCGCTACAGGCAGTAGTCCTGCAGTGCGTAGCCTGAACAAATAAGGTAAATTTATTAGTTAAAACAAAAGGATAAATGAAGGTATCAATAACATAGCATCAGTTCACGTACTTGGGAACCCAAAGGTTGTGGATCGGCAACAACATGCGAGTAGTGCGAGCCCGTACGTGTCCAAGATCTTCTCCAAGGACGGCGGACGGGAACGAGCGGTGGCTGCGGTCGACCTCACGCTCCAACAACTCAGGCGTCACGTACGCGTCAACCCGAGCCTAAACCTCAGCACTAGCCTGAGCCTCAGCCTGAGCATGAGCCTGAGCCTCAGCCTCAGCCCGAGCCTATCCATAGCTACGGCTGCATTCAAAAATTAAATATAAAAGTAAAAACAAGATAAAGTAATTTTGTACATTTTCTAGAACATGTAAACTATTTTTCTACATTCTCTACATTTTGTAAATGAGATAAAGTAATTTTCTATAATTTCTAAACAAGTTAAAGTAATTTTGTACAATTTGTAGAACAGATAATCTAATTTCTACATTTTCAAAATTTTCTAAACAAGATAAAATAATTTTCTAGATTATCAAGACAAGATAAAGTAATTTTCTAGAATTTCCAAACACGCTAAAGTAATTTTGTACAATTTTTAGAATAGATAAACTAATTTTCTACATTTTATAAATTTTCTAAACAACTAGATTTTCTAAATAAGATAAAGTAGAATAGGTAAACTATTTTTCTAGAATCTCTACATTTTGTAAAAGAGATAAAGTAATTTTCCAGAATTTCTAAACAAGTTAAAGTAAATTTGTACAATTTGTACAAGAGATAAAATGTAGAATTTCTAGTTTTTCTAGACAATATAAAGTAATTTTTGATAATTTCTTGTACGCGTAAACTATTTTTCTATATTCTCTACATTGTCTAGGCTAGAGAAAGTAATTTTCTATAATTTCTATACAAATTAAAGTAATTGGTACAATTTCTAGAACAAATAAACTAATTTTCTACATTTTCAAAATAGATACATTAATTTTCAATAATATCTAGAACGTGTAAACTATTTCTAAATTTCTAAACTTAAAAACTAATTTTCTTAATTTAAACTAATTAAATAAACTAATTTTCTAATTTTTTAATCTAAAAACTAATTTTGTACACTAGTTACACTATTCTAAACTAATTAAACTAATTAATTAAATGGAGAAAGGTTACCTGAGAGGAAGAGGAGGGCGGCAGGAAAGAGAGGGCTGACAGCGGCCCCGTCGCCCTTTATATGTGGGATGCTTGCCGCCGACCTGTCGCCCTTTATGTGGGACGCTTGCCGCCGACCACCACGGCAGTTAGATCCTATCGTCGTGACGCACGGCGTTACAATACCGTTGTTACAACGGTTGGACGTGCTGCCGAAATGGTCATATAAATTTACAAATTGAAATAAAAAATATAAAAAATTTACAAATTGAAATAAAAAATATAAAAAAAATTTGTCGCCCGTATTTTTTTAAAAAATTTGTCGCCACCCTGAAAGTGGTTGAGATGCTGTGGATGAGGAGTCAGTTCGTCATAACGCCAGCGTTATGTTGCATTTGACGTGATCCGGTATTTACGCTGTTGTACTGTAAGCGACACAGTGGAGCGGTGCAGGGAATCTTAGAGCAAAAAGGTTTAGCTTAACCAGTGCTGATGGTCTAATCGCAGTGGCACACTCGAAGCAGGGGAGGGAGATTCTAGAAGAGTAAAGGGTATCATGCATACCACTCCATTCAAATCCAAAACAAACAGTCGCCAACATTAAGATCAATGTTAAGGCTCAACAAAGAAAAACCAAAACTGGAGTTTTTGTTACATGTCCGGCTCCCAAAAACGAGTGGGAATTTATTGCTCGGATCACAGTACTTAGCCAGTTCAATCCATATCAGATTTTATAGAGGGCGCAGTAACCTGTTTTCACAAAACCCTTGACGTTGCGCTATGGAAACCACCCTCGAGCTTAGTAGGGCTCCACAGGAGCACGGAATTTGGCTCCAGCGTAGACAGCAGCAGCACCAAGCTCTTCCTCGATCCTAAGAAGCTGTTTCAAACCAACCAATAGAATGTTGAAAAAAAATCCAACCAATAGAATTGTTACAAAAATTGTCAACTCAACTATCCATGATCGATTATGCAAGTAAGAAATTTTAAAGGACTACAAAAGAAGCAGCATTGACAGTTTACAAATAGATATTTCTGAGAGTTCCTAGTCAGAAAATGAAGTTACCAAAAGCAATTAAGAATCACTTGCCTGGTTGTACTTAGCAAGACGCTCTGATCGGCAGGGAGCTCCAGTCTTGATCTGACCCTGTTACAGAGTACAGAGATAGTAAGCATTAGAAAGGTACATCCCTCCTTTTCAAATCTATGAATCTAGAAATCCTAGAACATCCTAAAAAATTTGGAAGAGAGAGATTATTGTTGCAGAGATGTAAAATTTGGAACAGAGGGAGCTTATTGTTACAGAGACGTTGGTTAACAAAAATGTAGTATGTACTATCATCTTTTACTCCCTCCTGTGGAGACTCCTCGCTTCCAGCGACTATTAATGCTGCAGCGCATAACACCAGCAGATTGATTTTTCCGCACGCACAAAACTAACAGATTCATTTTTTCTTCCCACGCCAAAAACAGATTCATTTTTTCTTCCCACACCTAATCTTTCCTCCGCTGCTGCTAATTCTCCCGCGCCAAACCCTTTTCCACGCGGCTCTTTTTTCCCTCCACAGCTCCTTTTTTCGCCGCCATGGGTTTTGCCCGGGCTTTTGTTTTGCATTCCGTTTTCAAAAATTTCACGATGCACCTATAAACACCACCATGGATGAGAAGTCTGCCACTTTCCTCCTCCCTGCCAACTTCAGTAACAATGGTGTCTAATGGGTTAGATCTCAATGCCGCGAGTGGGAACGGCCTGCACATGAACTCGATCATAATGAGCCGTTCATGGTTCGAATGATATATCATGATCAGTCTGCTGCGGGATGGAGAAGGTGCTGCCGATGGAGTCGCTGTCCTCGAAGCTTTCCATGGTGAGGGCGGCAGCGGAGACGACGGCAGTGCGTGGGCGACGGCCGACGGCGGAGACGACGACAGCACGTGCGCGACGGCAACACGGATAGGCGCTGCGTACTGTGTGGGTGTGGGGAGGCTGCAGCGGCTGTGTTGGCGATGGCAGCATGGCGGCGGCAACAGGAGCGCGTGTGTGTGACTGAATCACCAGTAGAAGGCAATGGCTGATGTGAACTGTGAATTAGCGAGAAGGGATTGGGGGGCTGATTTTAATCTCTCAGAGGCAAAGCCGTTGAGTCGATTATGTCCCAAGGCACGCATGCTGGCAGCCAGAGTTACTGTGACGATTAAGCCAGAGTTACCCGAGGTGGAGACTAAATGCTGCGTTCAATCTTGAATATTTTTGTTTTGGAAATATTGCGAACAGAACTGAATGAATGTTTTGGAAATATTGCGAATGAGTATATGCTAAGATATACAAAGATCCTGACTTACCGTGGACAAGCCAACTGCCAAATCAGCAATGAATGTGTCCTCAGTCTCACCACTAATGAAACCAACAAATTAACATCAGAAATGATACTAAGTAAACTGATGGGCAGTGTCACTGCAGTGCATACCTCCTGTGACTGGTCATCACACCCCAGCCAGCATGCTTTGACATCTTCACTGCTTCGATACTCTCGGTCACCGAACCAATTTGGTTAACCTGAAAAATGGTGAATTTCAGCAACAAAGGTCAAACATGTCTTGAGCACAACAACAAATTGAACAGAGAAAATGCAGGGTACAATAAACACCTTGAGCAGAAGAGCATTGCATGACTTCTCCTTGATAGCCTTTGCAACCCTCTGAAAACACATGAATTCAATATAATTACTTGCCGCCTAAAAAAACATAAATTGAACTATCTCATGAGGAAACAAACAAGATGCTCACAGTGGGGTTGGTGACTAGTAGGTCATCACCAACAATCTGCACTTGCTCCCCAATTTCTTCAGTCATCTTAGCATAGTGAACCCAGTCATCCTGATCAAATGGGTCTTCAATGGAGACAATGGGGTATTCACTCACAAAAGACTTGTATACATTCTTCAAGCTGTCTCCAGATATCTTCTGGGAGCCATCATTGTTCTAAAACAACAGCAGATACAATTCTGGAAACCAGTCTAAAGTCCATATGCTATATAAAAAATTGAAAATGAAACAGTGAGACCACCTCCTCCTTGAAGTTGAGATCATATGTCTTGTCCTTGTCGTTGTAGAACTCAGAAGCAGCAACATCCATACCAATGACAACCTAGCATTTGGATAATAACAAGATCAACAAAACCACAGATCTAATTTACACTGGGAAGCACAAACAGTCCCTCGGTTTTGTCTATGGCCTCAAGATATTATGTTGAGCAAATTTCCATTTCCAATCCCAATCATATGCTTTGAAAGAAGACAAGTGGCTATGTTGTTTAGTTGGGAGTATGGATGGTAATTTCATGGATGGTAATTTCACATTGATTTTTTCCTTAATCCTGTATTTCCTTTGTTAATGTGCATCATAGGTTGTGGACAACAGTTAATCAGACATAGTAGCAACTTAAATCAAGCAGACAAACCTTTCCAGTGTATCCAGCCTTCTCAATTGCAGTCTTTAGGAGCTCAAGTCCTTCCTTGTTTTCCTACAAGTTAGGAAAGAGGGGAAACTTATATCATGACTTAGTGTCACCTGGCAAAACTAACCAAAAAAATAAGTGTCATCGTGCTTATTGGCATCTTTTAAGGACAAATAAAGATCTTGCACTAGACAGGATATAACCTGAATGTTAGGAGCAAAGCCACCCTCATCACCAACATTGGTGGCATCCTGCCCATACTTCTTCTTGATAACAGACTGGAAAAAATTTACAGAAGAAAAAATTGATACAACTGACAGTAAGGTAATACAAGACAACCAAATGATGGCACAGACAAGAAGAGAATTACTTTCAGGTTGTGGTAAACTTCAACACCCATCTTCATAGCCTCCTTGAAGGAGGCAGCTCCAGTAGGCAGGATCATAAACTCCTGTATTGTACAGAGGATAAATAACATCACAGGCAAATAAAACAAGATAAGGTGTCGAAATTAAGTTCGACGACTTGCCTGCATGGCAAGCTTGTTACCAGCATGAGAACCACCATTGATGACATTAAATGCAGGGACAGGCAAAACTAATTGCTTGTTGCCAGCAAGATTGGCAATGTGCTGCAACATTAAAACATTCAAAAACATGATAAGACGCATATTGAAAAGTAAAAATGAGAAAAAAGGTTAAGTGACAAACCTGGTACAGAGGAACTTTCTTGATGCTAGCTCCAGCTTTGCAAACAGCTAGTGACACAGCCAAGATGGCATTTGCACCGAGCTGAATGTAGCAAGAAGTAAAGCCAGGAAAAGGATATCAGAATGCATTAACATATAGGGGTACCAAGTATGCATAATACCTTTTGCTTGCACCATCCCCATTCATTCTTGGTGCCATCAAGCTGTTGAACCATAAAGTTATCGATCTCGGTCTGAGCTGTAGGGTCCTGCAGAACAAACAGAATGGCTAATTAGTTACTTGACATCAAATTATAACAACCTTGGGATAGGAGAGCAACAGGACACAAACCTTGCCAAGCAGAGCAGGTCCAATGATAGAGTTCACATTGTTAACAGCCTGAGTCAAGCAAAAAAAAAATTGTAAGCACATCGACAATTAAGCCAACTAAGCCTGAAAGAATAAATATTCTCTAAACCCTAAATATTCATCACACAGCAGGTGAAACTGATATTCCAAAAATCTATTAAATGACAAGATAAGGTTTCACCTACAACATGTATGGTTAAGTTAACAAGTGACAAAAAACAACAACAGAGTTTCCACCATTGACCTGTGAATTGTATAGAAGACCATTTGTTATTTGTGTATATAGGTAAGATATAATCCTATGTGCACATATAAAGTAATGGAAACATTGAAAAACTCTATTCTTTGACAAGGAACACAAGTAGAAAAGAAGACAATTCTGTTCAGAAAATGGAAGAAACCATATTACAGCAAACACTTTCAGATGAAAGCTCAAAATTGGTCAAGACGGTGCAGCTAAGTTTATAGAAATAGCAGCTCATCTCTAAAATTCAAATAGTGTACTTGCATGCATATAACTCTGGAACAAATTGTAATGACTGAATGACAAGCATAACAGGAAAACATTACATTGCCTATCAAGGTAAACACAACTCATAAGCATGAAACTAGAAAAACACAATAAATGAAACAGCGAGGTAAACCTTGGAAACTCCCTTGCCCAGGTAGTCAGATCCACCATCTCTCAACTCCAAAGCTTCATAAACACCTGCAATTAGGACAGAGTCCAGTTATTTTACAGTACAAATGGCAAAGATATGCAATGCTGCAGTGACTTGCAATGTACATGAGTGTGTCACTATATAACCTACCAGTTGATGCACCACTGGGAACAGCAGCCCGAGCGAAGGTTCCATCTGAGCAGCACACATCAACCTGAGGTATACAGAATGAAATCAGCCTACCAGATCACAGATTTATGAAAAGAATTTTAAACAAGTCGAAAGTAGAAACCATTATCAGATCGAACAATAAAGTCCTAGTAACATGGCATTTGAAACTAAAAGAGCAAATCGCATATGGATCCAAATGGATATAGCAATAAAAAACTAAATTTACATCCGGATCTGTACCTATCAAAACCCAGCAAAATCTAAGCAGATTGTAGAGTCAATCAAAAAACCTAAATCAATCAGAAAATGCATATACCACACTAGGGGCCAACACAAGTTAGATCCTAACCTAAGGAAAACCACAGTCAATATCCAACTGTCTATTCCCCAATCCGTAAAAATCGCCAAAACCTCCACAAAACCCCCCAACCTCACACGAGAAACCAAAAACTACAACCAACAAAGCTACCTCCCCGCGCGAGTTCGATCACACCACAGCACGTCCAGCAGAGGACATCGGAGCACAACGGGCGACGGGCGCTCACGCGCGAAAGAGAGATGTGACTCGATGCCCAGACCGTACCTCAACGGTGGGGTTGCCGCGGCTGTCGAAGATCTGGCGCGCCTTCACGGACTGGATCGTCGCCATCGCCGATCGGACTTGGGGGAGAAGCTCCGGTCTAGATCGAGCGGCGGCGGCGGAGAAGGCGATGCGTGATTCGAACGGGGCCGGATGGATCGTTGCGGTGGCGGCCGCACAAGTTTATAGGCGTGCGGCCCGGGGTGCGTGCGGCCCTAGTTTTCTACGCGCACATCGAATGGAGCGGTGGGGAGATGTGCCCCAGTCACTGCATGTAGGGCCACCAGATACGTGCTTGTACGACGGCCCACATGGAGGCCTCTCAGGATGTCACGTGGAGAGTTGTGAAAGTTGTGGGCGTGAGGCGGCCGCCGAGGGAAAGCCAGGGGGCGGTCGCCTTCTGCCCAAATTTACGGTGTGTTTGGGACGCGTCCGCTCCCGTTTTCCAGGGCCGCTCCACGAACTCTACCATGAAGTAGCTCCACCGTGGAGTTCTTGAAGCAGGTGCTACTCCATAAAAAACGTGAAGTTTGTGGAGTACCCCTTGAGGTACTCCAAGAAAAACGTGGAGTTGGCCTCCAGCTCCACGTTTTTCTTGGAGCGGAGTTCGTGGAGCTAGATGTGTTTGGCACCGTGGAGCTGGAGCGGAGCTGGAAAAACAGGAGCAGATCAGTCCCAAACACCCCCTTAGAGTGTGTTTGGCACGGCTTCGGCTCCGCCAAACCAACTCTTGAGCTGCTGCTACACCAATTTGTAGCTCCATCGTGGAGCTGAACTCTCAAATTGGAGCTGAAGATATGTGTTTGGCTGAGATAACAGCTCCAGCTCTGGAAATAGAGATCATGTTGTGAAAAGTCAATTTTATCAATTATAAACGGACCCACATGTCATCCTCTTTTTTTGCACTTCTTCCTCTCTCTTCTCTCTTCTCCTCTCTCTCTTCCTCGCGACAGCCCGAGAATGGCCTCCCCGCCCTCAACAGTCGCTCCCTAGCCGCCGGCAGCTGCGCCACCGTGGGGCTATGGGCGCTCGCCGCCCGCCCCGACCTCCTCACCGCGGGGCACCGCAAGCGCGTGCTCCACAAGCTCAATTCGCTCATCTCCGGCACCGCCACGACCCCAGACGAGGTCGTCGAGGAGGAGGTCACAAACACCGAGTGGTTCTTCCTCATCTCCATGACGCAGTCGTTCCTCAACGGCTCTAGCCTCCCGGGGCAGGCGCTCTTCACCGGGCAGCTCAACTGGATCGCCTCCGGCCTCTCCTCTGTTTGTCATGCGAGCGCGCGCGTCAGGCCTACACCTTAGGCCTCTGCACCATGGTCTGCGTCCCTGTTGGCACGGGGGTGCTCGAGCTCGACTCCACCAACGTTGTCTTCCAGACCGTCGAGAGCATGGCTAAGATCCGCTCGCTCTTTGAGGGCGGAGGCAGAGCAGGGGCTGCTCTGGCCGCCCGTGCAGGCTCCGGCGCCGCCGCGGCGGCGGCCGCCCGGCGGAGCGGACCTGGGCGAAAACTGATCCCTCCGTGCTCTGGCTCGCCGACACGCCGGTCATGACCATCAAGGATTCCCTGTCACGCCCATCAGCTGAGATCTCTATCTCCAAGCCGCCGCCGCAGATCCACTTCGAGAACGGGAGCACGAGCACCCTGACGGAGAACCCCAGCCCCTCCGTGCACGCGCCTCCTCCCCCGCTGGCGCCTGCTGCCGTGCCCCCTCAGCGGCAGCATCAACATCAGCACAACCAGGCTCGATAGGGCCCCTTCCGCCAGGAGCTAAACTTCTCTGACTTCGCATCCAATCCCTCCATGGCGGCGGCCCTGCCATTCTTCAAGCTCGAGTCCGGGGAGATCCTCAGTTTCGGCGCTGACAGCAACGGCCGGAGGAACCCGTCGCCGACGCCCCCTGCCGCCACAGCCAGCTTGACCACCGTGCCCGGGACGGACCACAACCAACTTAACCACCGCGCCCCGACCTCCTCTCTCTCCGGCAATCTTCCGGCGGGACGCTCCAGCAGCGGCACAGCAAGGGGCCTGTCGCGAGGATGAAGATGGGTCACGCGACAGGAAGAGGAGGGACGCTGTGCGACGGGATGTATCAGGAAAAACAAAACGAACCGGTAAGTTGTGTAATGGGTGGCAAAGGTGGGTAATTTCCACCCAACTCCACGAGTGAGTACGAAACCAGCCTTCGCAGAGTACCCCTTGAGGTACTCCATGGATTTGGTGGAGTTGGGAGCTAGATCCATGATTTTGGTGGATCTGGAGTTTTGGGAGTTGGGGTGTCTAGCAGGAAAAAATTGGAGTGAAGCTATTTTTTTTGAATCTGGAGCTGCTTGGAGCTCTCCCGAACACGCCCTTAGGTTTTGTTTCGAACCAAGGAATCTCTGCCGAAAAGTTTAGCCCTTTTGTTTCCTATCTTATTTGGTTGCAATGACTTATAAGTTAGAACATGTTTGGTTCCTATAAGTATGGTGACTTATAAGTCACCTAACTTATAAGTCACATCACTTTAAGTCAGTCTTGTTTGGTTGCAATGACTTAGAGGGTGTTTGGATCCAGATGACTAGACTAATTTTAGTCACCTTGAGAGGCTAATTTGCCAAACACCCCTGACTAAAGGGTTCTAAGAGGGTGTTTGGATCCCTTTAGTCACCTGACTAGAGTTTAGTCAGATTAAAACCTTTTAGTCTACCCCCATTTGAATGGTGACTAAAATTAGTCAGCATTAATTGTTCTTAACATTAAATTGTTCTTTCTCCCTCCTTTCTCTCTCCTTTCCTATCTCTTGTTGGGTCCACAGAATTAATTGTATGAGCAATTAATTAGGTGAGAGAGGGAATTTTAGTGACAAAAGTTGGGTGAGGGGTGACTAGAGACTAAACTAGTTTTAGTCACCCTTTAGTCAAGGGTGTTTGGAGGTTTAGTCACTTTGGCGACTAAAATTAGTCTCTAGTCTCTAGTCACCCATGGATCCAAACACCCTCTAAAATTAGTCTAGCCTCTAGTCACCCCTGACCCAGCTAAAAGGGACTAAAACCCATCTCTCCCTCCTCATTAATGCCCCTCCTCCTATCCAGGCGCCCCGCGGCCCACACCCCATGCCCCTTTTTCTCCCTCGACGGGCGAGCAGGGCGCTCCCCTCCTCTATCACTGGCACACCGCGCCTGCCGCACTCCCCTCCTCGGTCGCCGGCCCGCCGCGCCACCCTCCTTCGCCGGCAGCCCGCTACGCTTGTCGGGCATACTCCCCGGGTACCCATACGAGGAAGGATGAAGACGGACTCCTACTAGAATTCCCCTGTAATCCTATTAGGACTCATTCTGTGTAATCCTACTAGGACTCCTACCTTATAACCGACTAGGAACCCGCCCCTGGACTATATAAAGGAGGGTCGGGTACCTAGCCGGGCACCTGACCTCAACCAACACCAGTGCAGGGCGCCATACTTGACCCCTCCAAACAGGACGTAGGGTTCGCCACCTTGGCAGCCCGAACCTATGACAACCCGCCCAGGAAAATACCGTACTACTGCCTAAACCAATCCACTTTGGTCATTAAGCAGTAATAAAGTATCCTCCCGTCGTTAGTTGTCGGGTTAACACCCGGTAAATCACTTAAATAGCAACAAGGATCGACATATATGCATTAAAACTCACACGAAGGCGAGTCCAGAGATACAACATAATAAACTTCCGAAATTTACCCCGAAGGGTTTAATTATTACAAACCGAAGTTTTTGTCATAATGACGTAGTTCAGAGTTTTTGAAACAGCGGAATTAACTTAACCTAGCGCAACAATAAACATCACAGGAGGCCATCCGTGATGTCATCACTTGTCGTCATCCACCCTATCGACAACACCTGCACAATAATTTTAAAGCAAGGCTGAGTATACTAATACTCAGCAAGACTTAACCGTCGGGTGATAACTACATCACCAAACTCTAGACATGAAAAGGCTTTTGGCCGGTGGGGTTTCTTTTGCTGAACAGCCATGAAGAGTAGGTCCTTACTTTCAATATTTTAGCACCAGTTCTAGTTTATTACCATTTCTAAATGTGCCAACTAATTCAATCAAGAATTGGACAAGCAATTAATTCATACAACAATGTTCACCAAGTTCCATCATTACGAGATATCATGGCCAGTTGATTAAGCAGTCTCGGATAACAGTGAGAGGCCGACAATCGATTGATTTAAACCTTGCAAGGTAAACCTAAGCACACGGTGGGATGCCCACGAGGACAACCACCAAACGGTTCCCAAAAATCCTCGGGTCGGGATAAAAGGCCACAGTCTTTGGTGCAGGCTATCCGGCATACCCCGCGAGGCACCCGATCTCACCATGCACCACCGGTAGCTAGCCGTGAGACGCATCCCAAGAGTAGTGGCAGTTAAATCCCTAGCCGTCTCATTAAGGTACTAGGCTTACCGGTCCCATTCCCGACAAGTGCTTAGTACGTTCAAAAGCTTAGCCCACGAAAGCCACTGAACCGGAGCCCAAATCCCATGCTCTTACCACATGAGCAGTCCATTTATAAAGATCTTATGATTCCAACATAAGAACTTATTGTCACGAGTGACGAACATCACTCGACTTCTACCGGTCCTATGGCATAGCAGCTATCGACCTAGCATACTAGTGATAGAGCATATGTACCTAGGGATCATGCATCTAGGGTTTCAAACAACTCCTGAAACGTGAATGCACAAGCATAGCATGGAACAATTGCATAATTTTTAAAAGACAGGGTTAATGATCCGAGGCTTGCCTTCGTTGGCAAGATTGGCCTTGGGCCCTTCTGGACCTTGGTCTAGGCCTTGAGCTACGTCCACGTACGGCAGCTCTTCGTTAGCACCTTCGTCTCCTTCTTCCAGCACGAGCGTATCTCTACCGTCAAGAAGATCTACACGAAGATGCAAATGCAAGATTTATTCGAAGATTTTTGATTTATTTAATTACAAACAATAGATGACCACCATGGGGTGCATTGTTTGAACACAATCACCTAGATACGAAATACATTCAACATACTCTTCCAAAAAGGAACAATATGCAGCTCTTTATTAACTATTCATTTAGATAGTGACTGTGTACACATATATGGAAATAAATTGATTTAACTTCACAAACAGCAGTGGGTTGGTACATTTAGACTTTTAAAATGATTTGCATCCACACACAAGGTCATTAAAGGTGGGTTGGTGATTTTCCCCATTTAAATTACTATTAAGCCTTAATTGCTCCTATAGCTTTTATTCATAATTTAATTAATTAAAATTCAGTGGAAGTGTGCATTAGGCACTAATCACCTATAACAAGCCACTGAACACACATGTACGCTTAGGATAGCTAGGAAATTAATTATTTTGAAAATAACAAAAGCTAGCTAGTGAAACAAGGTAAATGGACACAAAAATAAATACTCATCAAAATGATCCTAACTTTCTCACAAATGTTTTATGGTCCAAAACTAACCTAGGAATGTAGCATATACATCTAGGACTATTATGAATCTTGAGTTATGCATTTTCAAAGAAAATCAAGCATATTTCAAGATTAAATATCTCTGGTAAATATAAAATTGTGATTAATTCACCAGAGGTGTGTTTTGGAATAACCAGGCAACAAGCAGAAGTTGGGCACAAAAACATAAATATTTTTAGCTACAAAAATCATTTGGTCAGATTCTGAATAAATAGAAAACAATTTATATAAAAAGATTTACAACATAATTTTTTGTGCAATTTTTGGTACAGGAGCTAGTGATGAAATAACACACAACATATCCAAAAATTAGCTACAGAGGATTTATGGATTTTGAGATATAGCAGATCTAGGTTTTTCACATTTCTATTTTTCATGCAAAAACTATCAAGAAACAGCTCAGGCAAGAATAACAAAAGTTGTAGGATTTTTCACAACGAATCCAACAAAATTGAGTTTGCATTTTTATGAATTTTCTACGCTTTTCTACGCATTTTACAAGATTCAACAAAATCTGTAACACTGTTTAAGAAGCAACTTACGAGCAGGTCCCTGGAACTTTTGATTCCTCACAAATATACCATGGGTTCGCAATTTAGACCCTGCAAAGAATTGAGGGCTTGCAATGTAGTCCCCGAGCACCGGCCGGCGGCGGTCCGGCCAAATTCCAGCGAACCGGCGGCGGGACCGCCGGCGCGGCGGGGGACGGCCGGTGGTTCCCCAAGCTTGATTTGGGAGGTTGGCGGGGGCGGTGATGTCGCCGGCGGTGGGTCTCTCGTGGCGCGGCCGGGCGGCGTCCACCTGGAGCTCGACTCCGGCGAATGGGCAGCGCCGGCTGCTTGCTGGGACCATGCGGGGCGTGCGTGCGATAGCAAGGAGGGGGTGACGAGCTCGGGAGACAGGGGAGTGGCTCGGGAAGGCGCGGGCGACGATGGTCAGGGAGCCACGACGGTGCGCACAGGGAACTGGGGGCGGCTCAGCCTGCGAGGCAAGGGGTGGTTGCCCCTTTATAGGCGGCGCGCGCTTCTTAGCGTCGAAGGAACCGAGTACGTGGGTCGCGGTATGACGCACAGGAAGGGACACCGCGGGAACCGACGGTCCGACGGGGAGCTCGTCCGGTCGGTCCGGCATGGCGCGCGGGCCGACACGTGGCGCGAGGGGGAGAACTTCAAGGGGGCTCAGAGTGCTCCCCGCCTTGGGAAGAGGTGGCCTCGGGAAGGCGCGGGCAAGTCCGGACGTCGAGGCAGCAGTACGGCGCGCGGCGCGCGCGGGTGGACAGGAGCGGGCGCGACGTCGCGTTCCAGCGTGATACGCTGCGTTGTAGCCTAGTTTGACCAAGGTTTACTCCAAAAATTTGAACTGAAGTGCACCGAGCAGTGAATACCAAAGTTGTAGATCTCACTACCCTCTACAACTTTTACAAAGGTTCGTAGGTGTTTTTCTCAATGGTTTTTGCAGGAACGGCTTGCCAACTTTGAATGCCGCCATGTCTCGGTGAACAGGAGGTACTGCCAGTTGACCAAGTTTTTCACCAATTTCGACTCAAAATTGGAAATGCCAATCTACATGAAAGTTGTGTCCCTCCACAAGCTGGACAACTTTCATAAAGGTAGATTTTGAAGTGTTTAGGTGAAATTTGGAGAACGCGGCAAAAGTTTCAGTGGGGTTTGACCGTGCTTTTGACCAAGGGTTGACCACAACTGTGTGTTGGCTTGGTCAAGGGGTCAATAGGGGTTGTCAGCTCGGTCTTCGAGGTGATGACCCAGGTTGACCTAGGTTTGACCAATGTCGGCCGGTTGTTGACGGATAAAACTCGTATCCACCTACGATCCGCAAGCGTACGGACCTACACCTTTTTCACCACGGGATTCCCAAGGTTCTTGTCAATCCGCGGAGCAAGGGGATTACTAGCGCTTAACCAAGTACTAATCTAGTTGAATGGAAAACCTTTGAAAGAGTATTAATCTAAAGGTAAAACAATCTAGCCTAAGTTAATCTAAGTTAAGTTGATCAAACAAATCTAGGGTTAAACTAGATGGTAAAGGGTGAACACAAGAGAGTGATTAAGAAAGATAAGCGTTCCCTCCCTAGGATCTAGGATAACATGGTATGCATCTACTACACGAGAGTGGTAAACCAATCTACCGGGGGTTGTGATCATGATTTCGCCCTTTCCCTCCTCTCGTACTGTCACTACGCGAAGGTAATCGTGACTAGACCTATGATGGACACGGTATGTTGATGGAATCTATGGGAGTAGCGGATATCATACGCCCGAAAAACACGGTAGCTAACCTTAATCATCAAAGCATCATCAACATGAAAACAATAGATTGAAACCACGAATCAAGTAGCGATCACATAGCATGCATCCATCTAACCCTAGGGATGAACGGAGACATTACCCCATCATCTTACACAGATTGAAGCACATAGGGGTGATGGAGACTACAGAGAACGTTGTCGATGAAGATGACGGCGATGGAGCTTGGGAACACCCCTAGGCCAGCGGCTTGGAGTCCTCCTCTTGCTTCCTTCTCTCCGCCGGAGTTGATCCTTGCGACGAGTTCATCTAACTCTCTCCCTCATCTTGCGGCGGCGGTGTTCTGGTCAATGGCGTCGGTAGGATGATTTGTTCGATGTGGCGGCCGACGAAGGCAGAGGCAATAAATAGACAAACACCTAGGGCAAAGGGGGCATCGAACCGACCCCGGAGTGGGCTGGGCCGGTTGACCCAGGCCGGCCTGCCCAGGCCCATTTCGACCCAGTTCGGCCCCGTTTTCCTCCCCGGTTGCTTCTCGCATGATCCCTTATTTGTGTGCACTTGCATGTGGGCCTTTGACATCGTTTCCTTCACGGTTAAGGCTTGAATCCTTGCTATGCAAGCTTCGCTGTTTTCTGGTTGAGTCCCTGAAGACTTGCACGTTGACGCTTCGGTCCTCGGGTCATTTGGAGTCATGTTCATCGCGTGTCTTGACTCTTGTTGGGCTTCATGATCTTCTTCCAAAGTGCTTGGTGAACTTATCCCGAAAGTCTCCTCTTTAACGTAGATTTCCTGTGTAAACAACAAACTCCAAAATCGACATGCAAGTGTGAACTTGTTACATCATTAGTATGCCTAGTGGTGGGTTAGTTGCAAATCATAATCGAAACCAATGTATAACAAGTACTCTAGGTTGACGGAAATTCACCGTCAACATCTCCCCCATGCTTAAACCTCGCTCGTCCTCGAGTAAGTAATCCTTGCTTAAAAGGGAAATCAGTGTTGCCTTCTAATGTTGTCCCTGCACTTAGTCATTCATGACGAGGCAAATTGCTCTCTCTTAAGAATTTATTTTTAAATTTCAAGTTGTGACTGACTTCTTTTTCATTATGGAAGATAGACTAACAATAAAGAACAAGCCACATGTAACACGATGCTCTCAAACTTAAGTGAACTTCAAACCATTACCTTGTCACATGGAAGATTTTCAAAAAGATGCATATCCAACATAAGTAAAAATCTCTTGCAAAAGCTCATGGAAACACTCATCTCATCAAGTCACTCAAGCCTATACTAGATTATTTTCAACCTACTCTACTCATATGTGATAGTGGAAGGCTTATGTGGAGCTTGGAAGGTTAAAAACAATCCTAGCAAAACATATATCCGAAATATTGTCAAATTAAGAGAGAGGTCTATTGGAATTACCGAGACTCGTCAAAAAGGCCATGGAAAATAAATGTTGGAAAGAGAGAGGGACGAAATACACACATTTAGATAAGTGAACATGTGCAAGTGGCAAATGGATGATCCCGAGGCACGAGTGAAGTCCTCGTTATCGGATTGCACATGGTTGGAAGATTTGAGTATGGATTTGTCATCAAGGCACTTGAGAACTTATGAAGCAAAAAGATCCGAGGAGCATCTTTATTATTTTATTTTATTTTACTTCCTTCTCATTTTTCTCTCTTTCTCTTTTTTTCACTTTATTCTTCCTGTTTTTCTTACTTTTCTTTTCTTCTCATCATATATTTTTTCTTTTTTCATTTTTTCTTTTGCTCCTCAAAACGTTTTGCAACATAATACTTACTAGCATTCGTAAGAGATGAATAACTCCTCCCCCATGCTTGAACGATGCTCGTCCTCGAGCATAAAAGAGAGGGAAATGACTGCTAAAGTAAGTATAAATTCCATAATATTGCGGAATATTTGAATCTTCATCGAGAATTTTACTCCATACTCAAATTGGGTTGTGGACAAGGAGGTGATCACAAAAAGATGTTTTTGGTTTATGGTGGATGCCCAGCGAAGTTTGTGAATTTTTCGATGTGAAAACCCACAATGCATGGACAAAAAGGCTAGAATGAAAAAGTTACACAAAGGAATGACCAACTTCTTAGTCTCGAACCATAGAAATCAATCCTAATCCAACTCATCAAAACATATGTTTGCAATCTACGGGTTTTGTTATCATAAAACATATATGTATATGGCTTTGGTAGGTAGAACTTTGCAAGAGCATCACAAATATGTAGATAGCATAAAAGTTAAGTTTTCATAAAAACAACAAGTTATCCGGCTATCCATAAACTTAAATCAAAGAGCAAAGATATGTATGTTGGTCTAGAGCATAGTCATTTCACCTCCACAAATAAAAGAGCCGGTATTTAAATTAATTTCAGATCATATTATAGAGAGCAATTAGCCAAGACATGTATAACTTCATGTAGGTACAACAAAGCGGCAACTTTCATCATCTTTCCGTAAGCATAGGCAATATAGAACATCGAGGTGAACACATGGTCATGCTTATCTATTGAAAGTAAAAAGAAACCTAGGTTGTCCTCGTAGTAGCCATGTTATTGTTTGAAGAGAAAAAACAAAAGGTTGCACCTAGTTGAGGTTGAAGGCATACTTACAAGCATTTGTGTTTGGAAAACAGAAGGTCTATGGAGATGTTACCATCCTTTGTAATTCTTCGTTTCCTTCTTCCGACATCTCCATGTATCGATATGACTTTTGCTTTTGTCTTGATTTATCAATGCTCTTAAACTTTTGAATTTAATCTTGTATGCTTAATGGAGTCATTGGTCGCCCTTCTCTTCAATGTTGTCATCACCATCTCCTCTTTCTTGTTCTCATCATCTCCTTGCTGTCTCTTTTTAATGGATTTCCCCCTCTGTCCAGAACAGAACATATATCGAAATATAGCTCTATTGAAAAGTTTATGAAATTACCTTTCCAACATGTGGTCATTCATCGAAAACGGAGTTCAAACAAGGGAGCTATGTCCGTTTTACTTCAGCGCTGCGTGCTGTCCAAAACTGATTTCAGGACGTGTTGCACTCGGTGATTCGGGCATAACCGCTTGTAGGAACCTCCGATTGTCTTGATTATTAATTTGTTGGAATCGTAACTTCATGGGGCTTCTAAATATCCAAAAATATCAAGTGTTTTGCCTTCGAGATCATGCAGAATTTTGATGAGATCGGTGGCTTCTTGCACAATGATCAGGAGACGTTAATGATCTTGATCATTCTATCTTCTGGAGCGTCGTATTGCACTTCCGTGTTGAAGATTCAGGGTCTCCCCCATGCTTAGCATTTTGCTAGTCATGGAAGAAGAAGACAAAACATTTTTATCTTAGCCATCCTTCAATTTCCTTGTAGTGAGAGCCTCTATCTTGCCTGCAAGACGTTTTAAACGCACATTCTACCCCCAAGGTGACGGTTGGGAGTAGATAGAATTGCCAACAATCCAACAATATCTCCTAAGATTCTTAACTTGTGGCATAATTAGTTTAATGAGGAATAAAAACCTAATGAGTGTACGTGGTGCAAGGTGTGTATGCACACGATAGAAAAGCATATAAACAAAGACAATGTTTTCACCTAGTTCTAAACACCATGTTTACAACTAGGTTGCCGAATTTCTCCATAGCCATAAAGGTTTATTTATCAAGGGTTAAAACACCATGTCTATCCCTAAATCAATAACGCTTATAGCACAAGAAAAATTAAGTGCATTGCAAAGCTTATAAACTAACCAAAGCAACATGAAAACATATGAAAAGCTAGCTAGGTTTATCGAACTTAACGATGATGGTCCGCAATCTTGTTTAAACACCACGTTTACACAAGATCACAAAAGGAAAATACTCATAATGCCTTATGAAGTATTAACATGGAAAAGAAGCATACATCATTAAGTATATAAAACAACCAAGCCAACTATGTGCAAAACATGTATACACAAAGAAACATCACATTGATAACAAAATGCGATGCATGCAAATAAATATGATCATGAACATGATGGTGGTTCTAAAAAGGAAAACTGAACTTAGATTAATAACCACAAGTTGATCATCATAAGATAGTGTCATTATTTATTTTCTCTAAGAAAGTAGTAAAAATATAAAGAAACGGGTTGCCTCCCGAAAAGCGCTTCATTTAAAGTCATAAGCTCGACTTTCTCAAATACCTTCTTTTCGTCGCATCGCCATGGCCCTTCATGCAAGAAGAAAAGGTACCAATGCAGCTTTAATTCTCCCATGTTGTGCTTGATCACTTATAGAAGACTTGCCCAAAGCATCCTTTTGTTTCATTGTTATCTCCTTCTTTATCATCCTTCGGTGCTGCCTTCACTCCATGAATTTTTTTTAATGTCCAGAACAGAAATTATACTCAAGCTCTACTTCATTGCACAGTGCACAAAATTTCCTTTCCAACGAGTCTTCATTTGCCCAAATCGGACTCCGGACAAGAGAGTTACGTCGATTTTACTTCGGCGATGAAATCTGTCCTGAAATTTCAGAACGCGCAACGCTCAATGTTTTCTCCATAACTCCTTGCACGGGTCTTCAAACTTGTTGGTTCTTGATGCGTTGGAATGGTAACTTGATGGAGCTTCTGGATATCTCATTTTCTCCATTTGTACACCTCTGAACAAGCTCTCAAATTGATGAAGACAGCAACATCCATCGCGGGATTCGGAGAGGTTGATGATTTATCTTGCAACTCTTTTAGGCATGACTTCTCTTTTCATTATTCAAGCCTTGTCTACATGGTTAGTGAAAATCGGGCCTTCTCCCGACATGTTCTTCTTTAAGGTCATTAGCTCGACCAAGCGCAAAGCATGATCGAGATTTACAAAACTTATTGTAAACATACGCGTCCATAATTAAGACCACATGTGGTCCATAATTAACACCACATGTGAATTGTAGCAACAAGTCAAGGTGTAAATAAAAGAAGCATATGTTTCATGCATAGAACTTAGCTCATCATTAGGCAAAGGTTCTTGAGGTGTGAGATTAATTGGATTAAACATAAGTGTTTCCTCTTTTTCATTCTCAAGAAAATCTAGCCTATCAACATGATCACTATTGGAACAAGGCATAGACATTAAACTATCATTCATACTATAGGTTGAGCAAGAGTATTTGAATTTATCAACATCAATACCAACAATATCTTGAGATTTCAGCGCGTACCTTGGCCTTAGAGCCTTTTCAACAAGAGTGATATTTGGTTCATCTGGCGGTGTTGAAGGCGAATCAATCTCAACGAGTGAAGGTGTCTCTTTGTTACCCTTTTGCATCCCCTCCATCTCATCATGTGGGACATGTAATCCATCAACTACATTTGCATTTGTCTCTTCTTTGAAGTCTTCATTGTCATCCCAATCTTCATCTTCAAAGTCTTGTATGTTGCTTTCTTTATCTTCCATGTACCACATGTTGTCAAGATCGCTCATTGTTGATTCACTCTTTCCGTCATCCTTGAGTACTTCCATGTCTTGATTTGCTAGTGTGTAGGCTTCAATAGCACACAAGCTATCACCTTGTGGGGAGGGGCCTTCTTGGAGTACTTGATCTATGTCAACCCCTTCCCATTCATCTTCTAGCTTGAGTCCTATCTCCTCCCATTTATCCTTTGAGTCACTAGGCTCATCACGATTGTACTCTTCTCTTCCTTTATTGCAAATCTTTGAGTTGTCAAACCAGTCGATCCATCCTTCATCTCCTTCTTCTCTTTCTTCTTCAAACATCTTTTGGATCGACTCTCCACTCATCTCTTGATCAAATATATCTTCAACTAGTTTGGCAACGTGTCGGCGTTCCTCCTTCCTTCGGTAGTTGATTAGTGGGGCGAAATCAACTTGAACCCAACCGGATTGCTTGAACTCCGCCAATGGTCTAGCATTTCACATACTTCGGCCTACATTCATATTAGTTTCAACATTTTTAACATCCGAAATGACTTCTCTTACCTTGGGAAGTGGATCTTCAATTTATTGTATGGTCAGTTCATCTTCCTTTACCTCCAGTTCATCTTTTTCAGAAATTTCAGCAAGCACCTTGGGCTTGCTTTTGTCATTTTGCTCCTCTCGACAACGTCTTTTCCAATCTCGTTGCGTTCTTTGTTCATTGCTTATCCTTTGTAAGATTTGTGCGGCTTCACTAATTGTTTTATCCATTATATCACCACCTGCACACATGCTTACAAAACGAGACGAGTTAGGGGTTAGTGAAAAATAAAAGGTATGCAACATCAAGTCACTGGAAAATCCCAAGTTCGGGCCTCGCTCAAGTAGTTCATTAAAACGGTCCCAAGCTTCATCAATTCCTTCATCCTCTCCTTGCTTGAAAGTGAGCACTTGCCTCCTTAAGTCTTGCACCTTGCTTATGGGAAAAAACTTCAAAAGAAACTTCTTCACTAGCTCATCCCAATTTCCTTTTGCTTCGACGGATGCAAGTGTGTACCATCTTCGCGCTTCATCTTCGAGAGAGAACGGAAAAAGATTCCACTTGAACCAAGCGGCCGGAACTCCTTCTTGTTGCACAGTGTTGCATATCATCGTGAATTCCTTAATGTGCCTATATGGGTTGTCATCCTCCAATCCTCTAAATGGTTTTGTCGCCACTAACTTGATGATTCCAGGCTTCACTTCATAGTGGGTTGTTGTTGACGGTTAATAATTGTATCAAAGTTCGTTTGTGACTTGCAAGCGGACAAGTCTCCCGTCGTAGTCAAGGGACCCTTCTTCCCTCGAGTGGTGAACCCAAGGTATCGAATCCGTGGAACAAATGTGTGACGCAAGAGTTGATCTAGTAAAGCCAAATAACTTCAATCTTTGGTAAAAGAGAAACCCTAATGCATCTAGATAAGAACACAAAACAAAGATAAATCTAATCTACTAAAGACCGGAGAAAACAAAGTAAGATTGGGTAGATAAACCGATCTAGAGGGATCGGGGTAAGCCTTTTGTTGAAGTTCCAAGCAAGAGAAGAAGTAGCAAATCGAATCTTAATAGAAGCCTCTTTAAATCGTGGTTTCCCGTCCAAATCCGAAAACATCCGTCTTTCGAGACCCCCGTTCTGTCACAACGTATCCCTATTCATGCGGGGAGCTTAGGGCGAGTCAAAAGACAAGTCGAGATTCTTTCGGAAGATCCGGCGTGTACCTCTAGCCACCGCGGCTACAAGAACACCCTATGTAATCTATCGCGCGAATAGAATTGGAATAAGCAAAGCCGATCGAAAAACGAAATCTTCGAGGAAACACTTGATCGCTAGGAAAAGATTCAACTCGATAATTCAACTATAACAATGATACATACACAAGATCACCACCGGGATCCTTCCTTGATCTTGCTTCTAGCTCCGGGAACTCCGACGTGGTCTTCCTTGCAAGGTTCCCACGTCGGCTAGGGGAACCCTAGTCAACTAGCTCGACCCTCTCCTCTCCGAGATGGTGTCCCTCTCTTCTCTGCTTCTCGGCGGCCGAAGACGAAATCTTCCCTCCGTGGCTCTCGGTCAGGGGACTATAAATAGCCCGATTGGCGGCTAGGGCAAAGGAGGACGGATTTGGGCCCAAAATGGGCCTGGGCCGACCGGACTGGGCCGGCCGGCCTGGGCCCATTTAGGCCCAGCCCGTGGGCTCCTTTGCCCGACGTCGGTTCCCTTGCTTCCTGGATGTTTCCCCCTTCTGCATGTAGGTCCATGTCGTCGGTTTCTCTCCGAATTGGACTCAACTCCTTCTCTTGCAAGATTCAGCACTTTTACGGTCGGGTCCCCGGAGTCCGTCGTCTTCTCGGATCAAGTCCCCGCTTCTTGGAGTTAAGTTTGCTTCATTGCATGACTTGTTCAGGGCTTCAAGGTCTTGCCATGAGGTGCTTGATGAACTTATCCCGAAAGTCTTGCATTCAACACTAAATCCCTGCATAAACATTAAACTCCAAAACCGACATGCACACGTGAACTTGTTATACCACGGGGGTTAGTACCAATGGATAAGGTATAAAACTCATGCCAACACCGGAGGTAAACTCATGGCTAGGTTGACGGATTTTCACCGTCAACAGTTGTAGCAAGCGTCAAATCTGATTTTTGCATCTCAATGTCTTCCATTGACGGCATTGCTAGCTCCCTTAGCGACTTCTCTTCGTCTTCCAATGGTGAGGTGAACAAATCCATCTAGGCACAAGAAAAGTAGAAAGAAAAATAAAAAGTTTTTTTCTAGAAAAAAGGGTTAGATGTTAGTAATCAACAAAATCAATACGAGATTAAATGTAGCAAACTGGCTTGCTCCCCGGCAACGACGCCAGAAAAAGGGGCTTGTTGACGGATAAAACTCGTATCCACCTACGATCCACAAGCGTACGGACCTACACCTTTTTCACCACGGGATTCCCAAGGTTCTTGTCAATCCGCGGAGCAAGGGGATTACTAGCGCTTAACCAAGTACTAATCTAGTTGAATGGAAAACCTTTGAAAGAGTATTAATCTAAAGGTAAAACAATCTAACCTAAGTTAATCTAAGTTAAGTTGATCAAACAAATCTAGGGTTAAACTAGATGGTATAGGGTGAACACAAGAGAGTGATTAAGAAAGATAAGCGTTCCCTCCCGAGGATCTAGGATAACATGGTATGCATCTACTACACGAGAGTGGTAAACCAATCTACCGGGGGTTGTGACCACGGTTTCGCCCTTTCCCTCCTCTCGCACTGTCACTACGCGAAGGTAATCATGACTAGACCTATGATGGACACGGTATGTTGATGGAATCTATGGGAGTAGCGGATATCATACGCCCGAAAAACACGGTAGCTAACCTTAATCATCAAAGCATCATCAACATGAAAACAATAGATTGAAACCACGAATCAAGTAGCGATCACATAGCATGCATCCATCTAACCCTAAGGATGAACGGAGACATTACCCCATCATCTTACACGGATTGAAGCACATAGGGGTGATGGAGACTCCGGGGAACGTCGTCGATGAAGATGACGGCGATGGAGCTTGGGAACACCCCTAGGCCAGCGGCTTGGAGTCCTCCTCTTGCTTCCTTCTCTCCGCCGGCGTTGATCCTTGCGACGAGCTCATCTAACTCTCTCCCTCATCTTGCGGCGGCGGTGTTCTGGTCAATGGCGTCGGTAGGATGATTTGTTCGATGTGGCGGCCGACGGCGGCGGAGGCAATAAATAGACAAACACCTAGGGCAAAGGGGGCACCGAACCGACCCCGGAGTGGGCTGGGCCGGTCGGCCCAGGCTGGCCGACCCATGCCCATTTCGGCCCGGTTCAACCCCGGTTTCCTCCCCGGTTGCTTCTCGCAAGATCCCTTATTTGTGTGCACTTGCATGTGGGCCTTTGACATCGTTTCCTTCACGGTTAAGGCTTGAATCCTTGCTATGCAAGCTTCGATGTTTTCTGGTTGAGTCCCTGAAGACTTGCACGTTGACGCTTCGGTCCTCGGGTCATTTGGAGTCATGTTCATCGCGTGTCTTGACACTTGTCGGGCTTCATGATCTTCTTCCAAAGTGCTTGGTGAACTTATCCCGAAAGTCTCCTCTTTAGTGTAGATTTCCTGCGTAAACAACAAACTCCAAAATCGACATGCAAGTGTGAACTTGTTACATCATTAGTATGCCTAGTGGTGGGTTAGTTGCAAATCATAATCGAAACCAATGTATAACAAGTACTCTAGGTTGATGGAAATTCACCGTCAACACCAGTTGACTCGGCTGATTCAGCCATTAGCGCAAATGACGCTAATTAAAAACCTGGGGCGTCACAGCCTACCCCCTTAAGAAGAATCTCATCCCGAGATTCGAAATTCCAAGGACAAGATAGGGAAACAGGAAAGTGGTCCTTTAAGATTTTCGGAAATTACCTTGAGGGAGCAAACACGATGGGATCATTGGGAAAAGAGTATAACCACCATCGGTTCAAGATTAGCTCGTAAGAGTAGTCAAGGCGACAAGTATTGGAAAGCTTTCGCACGGAGTTTACTTGCGGATGCAAGTGGAAAGTATGGAGAGATAAATTGATATAGGATCTTCCGAACGATCTTGCTCACATGTTACTTAGTTTGCAACCTTAGGTGGCATTGTTTCGTGCCACTACGGTGCAATGCTTTTCCACATTGGTGTGATGCACATGTTTATGGAGACACGATGCATATGCTCATGTAGTATGATGCTTATGATGCATGTTAGCATGACTCGGTTACCCACCAAATGAGTTAGTGATGTAGAGGACAATCACAGGTTGAGGATTATGCGTGGCGAGTCGCATTCTCACAACCATGATGCCTAGCGCGCACCTAGTGGCAGCCATGTGGCTGCAGCGCACGTGATGCCCTAGGTTCCGTCACGACACCTTTGGTTATGGGACAACAACTTCGCCAACATAAAGGATAGAGTAGGACATATTGAAATCTGTCATGCTTATGCACGTTAGTTCCCTCAAGGTTCCCCAATGCACATGCTATGCAAATGCATGCTCAAGAAGGGACATATTTATTTATTTATTTATTTATTTATTTATTTAAAAGGTTGTGAGCAAGACCATGAGGATTAAGCTCATGATTGAAAGTTCGACGTAACCATGACAAGGATATCAATATCAAGAATATCTTAGTGCTTCAACATGTTTAAGGACAAAGGGTTGGAGGGAAAATACAAGTCGGTGAAGATAACATGTTGACAGGAGAAAACACCATTGAAGATTGAATTCTAACATCAAGACATTCCCACTAACATGGTATAATAGCAAAAGTTCTCTTCTCATGCTGGGCAACGCTGGCTAGTCATGTGTACAAAGGCGTACTTGTATGTTTAGAACTCGAAGTGAGTACACAGACATAACGACAAAATGTTCTGGCAGTTGTGAACAAGAATTCATAGCTTAAACCTAGAGCTCCAAAAATTCCCAACTTTTGGGTACTAACTCATCAAGGTTAAGAGACACATTTTTGGTACCCAAAGGTTGAGCTAGAAGGTTAGGAAGGTTGCTTAATTAAGCAAGGTTTTAGATTTGGTTCTGGGAAAGACAGCAGGACAGAGGTTGACTAAATCGAGCACAACTTGGGATAGACAAAAGCTATGACCGTGAATTGTTGCGAGCAGGAACTAGATTAGATTTGGAGCAACTTTGGTTTAGAACACCTATTTTATTTACTCCTAGAACATGGTGCCCAGACAAGACTGAACAAACTCTTACAAAATTTTGGCAGCATAACACCTATGCACGAGAGGTACTCTAGTTTATAAAAGCACACACTAGCAAAATCTTCCTTAGAGAGCATACAAGGTCTTGTTTTGGGTCATTTTAGTTTATTTCGATTTTAATATGCATGCAAGACGTCCTATTCGACCTCACATGACAATCAAGCCAAAAATCGAAGTTAGTGCCGGTGGCAAGGCTTTATTCATCTCTCCCTATAATATCTAGTCGAGAGCTATACGGTACTCACTTAGCGACTAACGAAGTGCTGTTATGTACCTGCAGAAAATGAACCTTCCGTGCCAGCACGTCACGGAAGCGTCCACATACATTGCCGTTCACTATAGAAACGACATCCATGCGTTAAGCCGCTGCATGGACAGCGTCCAACCTCGGACACCCTCCATTTGAATGGAGTGTATCCTTGAAGGACCGATACGGCGAACCAGAGAGGGGGGAGTGAATGGGAGCCGATAAAAATTCTTCTCGAAGGAGATGGAAACTCCTAAAAGATGAACAAGGCTTCCAACACACGTCTCCGACTCACTACCCAAGTTGGCCAAGCCCACGTAGCCACTGGAGTGCCACTGGACCTAGGAACCAACACACACACCCTTCCGACCCGAGAACGCAGCGGAACACCAAACCTCGAGTCTACAGACCAACACCGGTCAGTCCGGTGAGCACCACCGGTCGAGGCCGGTCCCCGCCGGGTGAAAGCGGGCAACTTTCACTAAGTGGCTCCACACCGGTCAGACCAGTGAGACACACCGGTTAGACCGGTCACAGCCTGAAAGCCCCCAAGGCACCAAACTGGCCAACCGACCTTCAAACAAACCCAAACTCGAAACAGCAGCAACACGGGACAACAGCGAACACACCCAGACGTTCACCCGAGCAAAAACCCACCAAGGGTTGCACCGGTCAGACCGGTCAAGAGCACCGGTCAGACCGGTGTAGCCTGGGCAGCTCGGGATGAACAACACCCGCGGGTCAACTCCCCCAAATCCAAACCTTGATCTCCCGAATCGCTCCAAGGACTTGAACAAGACTTTGGGGATATTAGGAACACCTCATGAGGAGTCCATAGCCAAGTTTAATCCCACCAAGACTCGTCCAAAAAGGAGGAATCGAAGAAATCCCGCCAAGAGCACCACGAACCCTAGAACCCGGAAAACACCAAAATCGAGCCCCTTTACTCACGGATTTGGGAGGGGAATCACAACCCAAAGAACCACGAAGGGTTCCCACAAATTTCCCCCATCAAATCCCCAAGAGAAAGGTCCCGAAAACAACCCAAATAAATCACCAAGAGAGGGCTCCGAAAATCACCACCAAGAACAACCGGGAACCACACATCCAAACCTTGAGGAACCACGCTGAATCATCTATACATGCAACAAAGGTTCATACAAGGTCTAGCTTGCCGCCCGATCATCCACCCCTCTCACAAGATCTCACCATGAAGCTCTCAAGCTAGTCCTATGGAAAACCTAAGGAAAATAGGAAGGAAAATAGGAAAACAAATGAGCTAGGGTTCCAAGAGTTGGCTGCCATCCTCTCACCTCTTGGGTTATATGGAGGCAACCGAATGTCTAAAAAGCCCTTTCCTAATAACTAGGGATACAAGCCCCTCAAGGGCGGATTTGGAAGTCCTCATGTCTTCACCATCGGACGGATGCCCGATGACCGCACCCTGCGTAGCCTCGACGCAAGCCATGCGATCCCGACGCGTGTCCTCCTCTTCGAAGTCTCCGGACTGCGTCGTCGCACACCAGTCAGACCGGTGCTCCCCACCAGTCAGACCTTCACCCACCGGTCAGACCGGTCAGACCCACCGGTCAGACCGGTCTGGCGCTGCTGCAGCTCCATCTTCGGTTCTTTGGTCTTGGCTTTGTGGATCAACTAAGGAACCCATTGGTTTTCTAGTGAACCACCGGAAACCCCGCGAACTCGGTGTAGCCTCCGCCAATCTCCACTCATGACTCGGCTCCCACATAGTCCCGGCTCGACCTTGGTTTTGAGGCTCAACCAAGAAACCGTCCATGACTTCATCTTGTTGTTCATGCCACCATGCGGCCCGCACTTGACCCCGCTGGCCACCGGGTCCCTCGAACGAAGCCTACTTGTCTTCTCCACACCTGGAGGCCTCACCGGCGACGACCTTTCGCGCTTGTTCTTCACCTGCACCAACACCAGTCAAGCCGCAACCCGCACCTGCAATACTTAGCCAAGAATCAGTCCACACAACGTTGTCAATCACTCATCACATAAGGAAGCGACCATCCACCGGTCCTCGAACCACACATGGTCCTCAATCTCCCCCTTGATGAGTGCATTGACAACACCCACACGAAAGTAACGAGAGAGAAAAGAAAAAGAAAAGAAACGAACAAAAAGAAACTCCAACAAGCGATCGAAAGCCAAACAACGACAAAGAGCAAGATCACTTGAAGAAGACAAGTCTCGGACCCCTTAGGCAAGGGCAACGACTCGACACATCCGAGACAAAGAAAAGCTCAAGCAAAGAGCGCAAACCACCAAAGCAAAACTCGAACAACCACAAAAGAGCTCCCCCTGCACACATGCAAGCTCCCCCTGAACCAATGCACCTCCCCTGGACGAATGCATGCAAACCAGCTGAAAACAGGGCAGGCTGCGGCAACTTCGACTCACACCGGTCGGACGGTCATCACCACCGGTCGACCGGTGCCTAACATGTGTACGGGACCAACACTCACCTTTGGTCGGACCGGTGCTCTTCACCGGTCGGACCGGTGTACAACGGAAACCCGAGAAATGGCTCGAAGCCACCTGAAAACCTTCTAAAAGCGTCCAGCAAGCCATTTCAAGCTCAAACTTCTCCCCCTTGTTGGCAATGCATGAATCAAGCCAAAAATGCAAAACTTTTAACCTAGAGCTTCTCAAATAGACAAAATTCAACAAAGAATGCTACACATGTCCAAATGAGCAAGTTAGATACTCTACGACTTCGTATCGATCTCAACTACATGATCACCAAGTTTCACAACCATTGGACGAAGCTAAGATGGATTTGGGCAATTTTGCGAAAAACTTGCCTCTCATGAGCAAAGTCCTAAACATGATCAAAGCATATCAAAATGGCAAAGCCACACAAACTTCATGCTAGGACAACCATTCTAACCATAAGACCATCACAAACACCCACAAGCACCTCATGTCATGTCAAAGCCACCGAGCCATGTGCCTACTTCTATGTATGAGACTTCTCATTGGTAGGCATCATGCAACGGTTTAGCACCCAAAACAAATTAAGTTCAGAGCATATGACATGGGAGCATATTTTCCAAGCATTTTTCATTTTATCTTCAGATTTGTAAATGGTACATGAAATGTCTTTGCGACAAAAAGGAACTTATGTCCCTCCACAAGATAAAACAAGATGGCTAAACATTCATGATGGCAAATGAGCCTTTGGCCCCATATGATCAATAAACTAGCTATCCAACCACAAATTAAGCATAGCAAAGCCACTAAAACATGTCAAGATCATATAAAGGCATTTACACATGAGAGAGCATACATGTGACATTTTCAAAAGCATAGCTACCAACCATGGATTATTCATCACGATCATCAAGAGCTAAGACAAACTAACCATAGCATACCAAACAAGCTCACAAAGACATATATCTCATTCCATGGTGAACAAAGTATATGAGAGAAGCTTTTCCTAACCAATGCATATGATACAAAATGCATGCAATCTAAGATACAAGGATGCCTATACATCATGTTACATATGCCATGCCAAATGCAAGAAATGCACAAAGGAAACTATACATATGCTACAAAGAGAGCTCCCACACACCCAACTCAAGAAATCAAACACACACCAAGTTCCCCCCGCAAACGAGTGAAAGTTGCTTGATCTAGGGGTTTGGTGAAAATATCGGCTGGTTGGTTGTTGACGGTGTATTTTGGTGCACCTAGCATGTTCATTGCACTTTGGTTTGGATTTGATTATGGAACTAACCCGCCACTAGGCACACTAATCATATAACAAGTTCATCTTTGTGCATGCATTTGGAAGTGTTGTGTTTATTTAGGAAAACCTGGACATAAAGGACGGATTCGCAACAAGTTCAAAGGAGCATTCATGGAGTCTTGTTCGTGTTCATGAGCTTGCTGAAATTACTTCCAATGGTGGCGAGGACCGAAGTGTTACGAGGAACACCCCCGGGGATTGAAGCGTAAAAGATCAAACTTCATGCAAAGAGAGCCTCCATCTTGATCGCGAGGATAACAGCGTCAAAATCATGCAAGTGGAGGGGGCAAAGTAGATAAGTGCACGAGGACCCACGGAGCAAAAGGGGCGACCGGCCCGGGCCGGACCGGGCACAGGCCGGCCGGCCCGGGCCGGCCGGCCCGGCCCACTTCGGGCACCGGTTTGGTCCCGTCTTCCTTGCCCTCGAAGGATCTTCAACCCTAAAACCCCCGACGCGCCGCCAACACCGAGAGAGAGGAGTTATTCGCACCAGAAGGCCATCCACAAGCTAGAGAGAGAGGAGGAGGATCTCCGGCGGGAGATCAACCAACTCGAAGGAAGCACCCTCTCGTGGAGAAGGAGGAAGACACGGCGGAAGGGGAAACCATGATCAACGGTGCCATGATCAGCACCTTGATGGGGTAATCTTCTCATTCGTCCATGGGTTGTAATCGATCGTGAGATGTAATCGCACTTTGTCGGATTATCTGTCTATCATCTTGTGTTGAATATACTTTAATGCTTAAGGCTTGCAACCGTGCCGTAGAGGGAGTACGAGCTCCAATGCTTCCTTGGATCCATTCAATACGCCGTGGCCATCAAAGGTCTAGTCATGAATACCTTCGCGTAGTGACAGTATGAGAGGAGGGAAAGGGCGAAACCGTGGTCACATCCCCGATAGATTAGATTGGTTTTCATGTCTTTAAGCGATTGCATGCTCTAGTATCGTAGACCCGTGGGCGAGTGTCTTCTATCTTGATCGTTTATCATTCTCTCTAGTGTAGTTTAGTGTTTTCTAGTATAATAGTAGTTAGGGTTTTAGTAGCTAGTGTGTCGTTGTTGATCGAACGCTTGTAATCCCCTTGCTCCGCGGATTGACAAGAACCTTGGGAATCCCGTGGTGAAAAAGGTGTGGGGTCCGTACGCTTGCGGATCGTAGAGGGATACGTCTTTTATCCGTCAACAAGCCCCTTTTTACGGCGCCGTTCTTCGGGGAGCAAGTTAGTTTACATCGTTTGATTTGCATCTAACTTAGTTTTATATTTTAGTTTATCTTTTATTTGCTATATCTAACATATATTATCCAGAAAAACACTTGTTTCTTTTTTGTTTTTGTTTTTATCTTATTGTCTAGATGGAGTTCGTTAATCAACCCGTGGAAGAACCGGAGAAATCATTAAGGGATTACGCTAGCCCTCGATGTGAAGACATAAAAGTACAAGAGTCGGATTCGAAGCTCGAAGCGACCAAGTATGAAATTAAATCCAAGATCATCAAGATGGTGGCGGAAAACCCATTTGAAGGGATGGTTACGGAGAACCCATATAGACACATAAGGGATTTCACGACAATATGCAACACGGTGCGTCAAGAAGGAGTTCCCGATGAATGGTTCAAATGGAATCTCTTTCCCTACTCACTTCTTGGCAAAGCAAAGACATGGTATTCGGTTGCGTCCTTTGAAGTTGAAGGCAATTGGAACAAGTTGACAAAGAAGTTTTGTGAGAAGTTCTTTCCAATAAGCAAGGTTCAACATCTAAGGAGGCAAGTGATCACTTTCATGCAAGGAGAAGAGGAAGGGATAGACCAAGCACGGGATAGGTTTAATGAATTAATCGAACAAGGACCAAAACTCGGCTTCACCGGTGACGTACTCTTGCATACATTTTTCTTCTCCCTAACCCCTAGTTGCATGCGACACGTCGAAATGTGTGCAGGTGGGGATCTCATGGAGAAAACACTCACGGAAGCCGCCCAACTTCTACAAAAAGTTAGTAAAGCGGCTGCCATGCGAAGAGATTGGGAAACAAGACATGCGGAAGAGCCGGAATTCAATTCAAGGAAGAAAAAGCTTGCTGATTTTTCTAAAGAGGCAACCCCGGAAGTCACAAAAGAGGAGCCAATCATGGAGAAGCTTGAACAAGAACACATCAAGTCAAGAACTACACCAAACGTCGACTTCGCCGCACCAAATGAGACGAACAAGAGAAGCATGTCAAGCGCGAAGCCACTAAGGGAGTTCGAACCAATGGATTGGGTTCCTATTGATTACGGAGAAGTATTCGACAAGAGAAGACCGTTCCCTAATCAAAAGGGAATGGCAAGAGCATTGGAAGTGGATTTCCCACCGGAAAAGAAAGCTGAAAATTCATACAACCTCGAAACCACGGGGTGAGATTTTTGAAAAGCTCTTTGGAGATGACGTGGTGGATCCGAACATATTGCCGAGGTGAAGAGAATCATGGGGATCAAGCCCGAAGCATCACCATACGCTCGCCTTGCTGAAATTTACTCGATAGGATCCGAAGAAGAAGAGAAGATGACGCCGCACTTGAGTTGCGAGATCAACGGAGTTCAATGCAAAGCTTTATGCGACATCGGAGCCCAAGTAAGTGTTCTATCTTCTAAAATTTACGATAAAGTTCAATACCACAACCTAGACTTAGCTCCAACATCAACGAAATTAATTATGGGAGATGGTAGAACTATCAAACCTCTAGGTATTGCTTGCAACATGAAAGTAAAAATTTCTAGAAACTATATACCAACCGATTTCTTTGTTATTGATGCTTACCATAGCAATTCTGATCATATAATCTTAGGTAGGCCTTTTCTTAAGTTGGTAGATGCCGTGTTAGATGCCGGAGAAGGCAAAGTAACAATGAACCTTAACGGAACAAAGTACACATATGATTTTCTTCGTGCTTCTAAACACCTTACACCTTTTCCTCCCGAAGATGAAGAAGTAGAAGAGATAGATAGTCTTTGTTTTGTTGAAACCCTTAGAGACCCGCTGCAAAGGGCGATGGAAAATCAAATTAGTAATCAACAAGATGAAGAACTAGAGGAAGCGACGAAAGGCCTAGAGCCGCATGACGGTAGCGTGGAGGAAGAGAAGTTCGAAGACATCGGAGAGATCAAACCCGAGGAGCCGCAAGTGCCCGAAGTAGACCTTAAACCTTTGCCCAAGGGATTAAAATATGAATTTTTGGGCCCAGACAAAACTTATCCAGTCATTGTGAGCAACGAGTTGAGCCCCGAAGAAAATGAAGCGTTGCTGATTTTATTAAAAAAACATAGGAAGGTGATTGGATATTCAATTAATGATCTCAAAGGTATTAGCCCGGCCTTTTGCACTCATCGTATACCAATGGAAGACCAATGTAAGCCTGTAGTGGACCATCAAAGGAGGCTAACCCATGCCATGCGAGAGGTAGTGAAGAAAGAGGTTATCAAGTTACTTGATGCCGGAATCATCTACCCGGTTCCGCATAGCGAATGGGTGAGCCCGGTACATTATGTACCAAAGAAAGGAGGTTTGACCGTGGTGAAGAATGAGAAGAACGAGTTGATACCGCAAAGAACCGTGACCGGGTGGCGGATGTGTATCGATTACCGTAAGCTTAACAAAGCAACGAAGAAAGATCACTTCCCCCCACCGTTCATAGACGAGATGCTCGAGAGGTTAGCAAACCACGCTTATTTTTGCTTTCTCGATGGATACTCGGGGTTCATGCAAATTCCTATTCACCCGGAAGATCAACATAAGACAACGTTTACGTGTCCTTACGGAACGTTTGCATATAGGAGGATGCCCTTCGGCCTATGCAACGCTCGGCCTCTTTTCAACGTTGCATGATGGCCGTGTTTTCGGAATTCATCGAAGAAATTGTTGAAGTGTTTATGGATGATTTTTCCGTTTACGGGAAGACATTCATGGATTGCTTAGCAAACTTAGAAAAGGTCCTTACAAGGTGTGCGGAGGTAGATTTGGTTTTAAATTGGGAAAAGTGCCACTTCATGGTTAAGCAAGGCATAGTGCTCGGACATGTTATATCCGAGAGAGGAATTGAAGTGGACAAGGCTAAGGTAGAGACGATTGAGCAACTCCCACCTCCTACGGATGTTAAGTCCTTAAGGAGCTTTCTAGGCCATGCCGGATTCTATAGAAGATTTATAAAGGACTTCTCGAAGATCACTAAGCCTTTAACGCACCTTCTTCAAAAGGATGTGGCTTTTGACTTTGATGAGAAGTGTCTAGCGGCATTCGGACCTTGAAAAATGCGTTGGTGAGTGCTCCCATCATCCAACCTCCGGATTGGAGCCAACCTTTCGAGATCATGTGTGACGCAAGTGACTACGCCGTAGGCGCGGTCTTGGGTCAAAGAAAGGAAGGCCGAGTTCACGCCGTTTACTACGCTAGCAAAACTCTTAGTGGGGCACAATTAAATTACGCCACTACGAAAAAAGAGTTGCTAGCGGTGGTATTCGCTTTCGAAAAATTCAGATCTTACATCGTGAACTCGAAAGTCATTGTTTACACCGATCACGCAGCCATCAAGTATCTCTTGGCTAAGAAGGAAGCTAAACCACGTTTGATTCGTTGGATCCTTCTTCTCCAAGAGTTTGATGTTGAAATTCGTGATAAAAAGGGGGTGGGGAATGTTGTGGCCGATCATTTGTCTAGGATGAATCGTGGACAAGATGATAAAGAGCCCATAGAAGATAAGATGAGAGATGACCACCTCTATAGAGTGCTTGATAAAGATACTTGGATGATCGACATCATTCGAGCAATTCGAAAGATGCCCCTCGATCATCTAGACAAAAACACTCAAAGAAAGATAATCTCTGAAAGTAAGAAATATTTTTGGGATGCACCATACCTCTTCAAGCTTGGCAATGATGGAGTGATGAGAAGATGTGTGCCAAGAGAAGAGAGGCTTGAGATTCTAAGGAAGTGCCACTCGGCGGAGTACGGTGGGCACTATAGCCATTTTCGAACCGAAGCAAAAGTATGGTCGAGCGGATTCTATTGGCCGGAGATGCATGAAGATACTAAAAGATATGTTGCGTCATGCTCCGAATGCCAAAGAACCGGAAACATCTCTCAAAGAAATTCTATGCCTTTGAAATACAACTTGCAAATCGACATATTCGATGTATGGGGCATAGACTTCATGGGGCCTTTTAAAAACTCATTCGGATTCGAGTATATACTTGTTATGGTTGATTATGTATCCAAGTGGGTAGAGTCTATACCATGTCGTAAAGCTTCCACGGAGGAGTCCATCACTATGATCAAGAACGTGATTTTTCCCCGTTTCGGTACACCGAGAATCTTGATAAGTGATGGAGGGACTCATTTCACCGGGAAGAACTTCAAAAGGTGCTTGTACAAGTTGGGAATTGAGCATAGGGTCTCCACGGCCTATCACCCACAAACCAACGGACAAGCGGAGACGTCAAATAGGCAACTAAAAAGCATACTCAACAAAACCATAGAGAAGGGAGGCAAGGATTGGTCAAAGAAATTAGACGGAGCTTTATGGGCTTATCGAACGGCGTTTAAAACACCGATAGGTATGACCCCTTATCAATTTGTCTATGGAAAAGCTTGCCACCTTCGGTTGAGTTGGAACATAAAGCCTATTGGGCGATTAAAGAGATGAACCTTGATCTCGATGCCGCGGTGGTGAAACGAAGAATTCAAATAAGCGAGCTAGAGGAGTTGAGGTTGAAAGCATATGAAAACGCAAGCATATACAAGGAGAGAATCAAAAGGTGGTATGATAAAAGATTGAAGAAAAAAGAATTTAAAGAAGGAGATAAGGTCCTCCTCTACAATTCGAGGTTTAAAACCTTCGGAAAGGGGAAATTGCAAAGCAAGTGGGACGGACCTTATGTTGTGCATTCGGTGTTCTCCAACGGAGCGGTAACCATTATGGATATAAACGGCGATCAATTTGTGGTGAATGGACAGCGGCTTAAGGTTTACTACGAACCCGATGTCGTGCCCCTTCACCATGTTGACGTCTTTACCATGGAGGAAGAGCCGAACGTCCCGCCTAGGACGAAAAACAAGGCATCAACTTCGTAAATAATTTTTCTTTTAGTTTTACGGAGTTTTTCGCGAAGATTTCTTGGGCCAACTTTTTCCCATGGGCTAAGGAATAAAAAATAGGGCGGTGTGCAAAAACCGGACCGGCCGGCCCCGGCGGGGTGGGCGGCCGGCCCGGCGGGACCGGCCCGGGGGTGGCCCGGCGCCGATGACCCCGAATTTCGCCGAATTGCTCCGTTTTGACTTCCTTGTTTGGTCGGAAATTTTTAAGGGAAGTGTAAAAAAGGAAAATAAGGTTCCCGGGGCTTTTCTCTCGGGACTATTTATTTGGCCGAATTGGGAGCTCGAGAATCAAACCTTTCAAGCAATGTGTTGCACCCTTGTAGCGACCATTGAGCCTCCAAAAAGCTTAGAGTTGAAGCTAGAAGCCAAGAAGCCATCGATGGAGGAGGCGATGCGATGCGAGCTCAAGCTACCCGTCAAGAGGACCGCACGTATCCGTTGCGGAGGACGTGTCCCGACCGGAGCTCTTGCATCTCGCAACCCCGTCGAAGGAGAGAAGGTCCCTACACCCGTTCGAAGGTCGGCACGCCTCCAAGGCATCAAGCGTAAAGATTACAAGGAGGTGTCGCCGGAGCCTAAGGATTATGGGGATAGCGACTACTCCGACGATCGTAGCCCGAGCTCGTGGGCGGCTGCCGGTAGAGACGATGATGATTGGGATGAACAGCCCAATGAATGGACTCCCGAAGGCCCCAACGGCGACGGCAACGACGGTGGCGAAGGCAACGACAATGGAGGTGGCGACGACGGTGGTGACAACGGTGGAGATTATGGCGACGACGACCCCTTCGGATTGCATCCGGTGTCTTTGTCGAGTTTGCGCGTCAATCCATCGCGGATCTCTACACGTCGGCCGACGAATGTCTCCAAGCCATGGAAGCGATGAAGCATCGTATGGAGGACTTGGAGCGCGTAGTTGAAGATGACTACAAGTTCCTTAACCGCAACGTGCGCAAACTTTTCGGCATGGTTGGAAACATGAGAGGCAAGTGGTGCAAAACTTGCTTGAAGTACCACTAGATCTAGTTTTCCCCTTAGGATTTTTGTAAGATACGACGAGGACGTCGTATGTTTTAAGTGTGGGGGAGAGCTAGCTCGCTAGCCTTAGCTTTTGAACTACAAGTTTAGGTTCGGTTTAATCTTCGTGTGAGAGTCTTAGTGTTTTAATGAGTCTTTAGTTTTTGAGTCTGTTTTAAAATTTTTGCAAGTGTCTTAAATTAGTGTTGAGTCAAGAAAATCAAATAAAAAGAGTCTTTATATATATCTTTGTGTTTTATGTATTGTTTATCTTTATTTACATGTTTGTTTAATCTTCGATTCTCGATATATGAACACTAGTATGTGGTTTGAAAATCGTTTACCGTGGTGCTTAGTGGAATCGCTACTACTTAAAGTACCCATACCGCACTTCGATCTTGAGCTTCACATGCTAGTTGTGCTATGTTCGATGCTAAAAATTGGAGGATTTCAGTTCTGAAAATTATATTAAAACCCTTGTAATAAAGGTTAGCAAAACCTCTTTTTCGAAGTTGAGAGTAAGAAAAAATTCCTATCCAAAGCCAAGTTTATTTTTTTCGCTCCACCATAAGTGTGATTAGCACGATGAGTTAGGCTAGGACCCTTCTCTCTTGGTGAGTTTTAATTTCGAGCAATGATCATGTCCTTGTGCTTATCTTTTGTTGCTAGCCTCGTCATATATTCGGTAACGTGACTTTCACAACGGAAGTCACGTACATCGCCGAATTCCATACCCAACCCTATACATCTCTTTTGTACATCGTATTCCTTGAACACAACCTATTTTCAAAGTTTCGTCTCGTCTCTAGCATGATTTATTTAAAAATTTCAGATTGTATGCATGCGAGGAAAGAGAGAATTGAAAGCTTTGAAAAGTTGTCAAGAGAGAGAAAAATAAAGAGAAAAAGTATGTGTATGGAAAAGAAAGAAAGAAAGAAAAATCATATGTGAATGAAAGAATAAAAAGAAAGAGAGAAAGATGAGTTAGCAATGAAGATATGAGAGGGATGGATCAAGTGAAAGAAAAAAAATAAAGTGTAAGGAAGGATGTCACGTTGATTGTGAGACGAAACTTTTACTCTATTTCCAACCATGTGCAATCCGACAACGAGGACATCATTGGTGCCTTGAAGTCACAATTTTCTTTTGCCCTTGCACATGTCCACCATTCTAAATCTTCTCATCCTTGATATCCCTACGTATGGTTAATTCTCATGATCATTGGCTTTGAAAGGTAGACAACCATTAGAGGAAGTTCTTAGTTTGACAATACTTGTGTTGATTGCGCTAGCCCTACCTATAGCTCCACTTTTACATGATATATGAGAGATTAATGGGAGGTGAGAGTTTTATAAAATTTGGTTAGGATAGCCACTTCATATGAGTGACTTGAGAGAGCTTGGAGAAAGGTTTTTGTCTAATACTTGTTGCAGGAAATTTTGTTTTGAAAACCATAAAAACCCTCCGATGGAAGCAAAGGAGTAAGCATGGCTGAAATTGAAGACTTCAAGTGAAGGGTTTGAGTTGTGGGGTAAATCTTGACGTGGTAAAAATTCTAAACGCCCATGTTTATGTTTGATTATCATTACTTTGTGTTTATGTATTAAAGATGAAGGGATTGACTAACTTGTGAAGAAGGATAAGTGGTACACGATTACACACTTTGGACGAAGTTCTTTTACGAGTACTTGCTCGAGGACGAGCAAGAGCTAAGTGTGGGGGAGATGTTGACGGTGTATTTTGGTGCACCTAGCATGTTCATTACACTTTGGTTTGGATTTGATTATGGAACTAACCCGCCACAGGCACACTAATCATATAACAAGTTCATCTTTGTGCATGCATTTGGAAGTGTTGTGTTTATGTAGGAAAACCTGGACATAAAGGACGGATTCGCAACAAGTTCAAAGGAGCATTCATGGAGTCTTGTTCGTGTTCATGAGCTTGCTGAAATTACTTCCAATGGTGGCGAGGACCGAAGTGTTACGAGGAACACCCCCGGGGATTGAAGCGTAAAAGATCAAACTTCATGCAAAGAGAGCCTCCATCTTGATCGCGAGGATAACAACGTCAAAATCATGCAAGTGGAGGGGGCAAAGTAGATAAGTGCACGAGGACCCACGGAGCAAAAGGGGCGACCGAACCGGGCCGAACTGGGCCTGGGCCGGCCGGCCCAGCCCACTTCGGGCACCGGTTCGGTCCCGTCTTCCTTGCCCTCGAAGGATCTTCAACCCTAAAACCCCCGACGCGCCGCCAACACCAGAGAGAGGAGTTATTCGCACCAGAAGGCCATCCACAAGCTAGAGAGAGAGAGGAGGAGGATCTCCGGCGGGAGATCAACCAACTCGAAGGAAGCACCCTCTCGTGGAGAAGGAGGAAGACACCGGCGGAAGGGAAACCATGATCAACGGTGCCATGATCAGCACCTTGATGGGGTAATCTTCTCATTCGTCCATGGGTTGTAATCGATCGTGAGATGTAATCGCACTTTGTCGGATTATCGTCTATCATCTTGTGTTGAATATACTTTAATGCTTAAGGCTTGCAACCGTGCCGTAGAGGGAGTACGAGCTCCAATGCTTCCTTGGATCCATTCAATACGCCGTGGCCATCAAAGGTCTAGTCATGAATACCTTCGCGTAGTGACGATACGAGAGGAGGGAAAGGGCGAAACCGTGGTCACATCCCCGATAGATTAGATTGGTTTTCATGTCTTTAAGCGATTGCATGCTCTAGTATCGTAGACCCGTGGGCGAGTGTCTTCTATCTTGATCGTTTATCATTCTCTCTAGTGTAGTTTAGTGTTTTCTAGTATAATAGTAGTTAGGGTTTTAGTAGCTAGTGTGTCGTTGTTGATCGAACGCTTGTAATCCCCTTGCTCCGTGGATTGACAAGAACCTTGGGAATCCCGTGGTGAAAAAGGTGTGGGGTCCGTACGCTTGCAGATCGTAGAGGGATACGTCTTTTATCCGTCAACATTGGTCATGTGTGGGTACATGGATCAAAACTATCTTTCCTTTCTCTACGTTGTCTCTCAGAAAATGATACCTCACTTCTATGTGCTTGGTTTTGGAATGGAGCACTGGGTTCTTTGCAATGCTTATGGCACTGGTGCTATCACATTGAAGTGGGACATGGGTATACTCCTCACCAAAGTCACTCATGGTGTAAGAAATCCAAAGGAGCTGAGAGCAACAACTAGCAGCGGCAACATACTCGGCCTCAGTAGTGGATTGAGTAACACTCGATTGTTTGCGGGAAGACCAAGACACCAAAGAACCCAAAAACTGGCAAGTCCCAGAAGTGGACTTCCTATCCAACTGACACCCGGCAAAATCCGTGTCTGAAAAACCATGAAGCGCCAAAGAAGAGGGCGCGGAGTACCAAAGGCCAAAGTCGAGAGTGTGACGCAAGTACCTGAAAATTCGCTTCACCACATGTCGATGCGAAGTCCTCGGAGACGCTTGAAAACGAGCGCATAGACACACCGAGAACTGGATGTCCGGCCTCGTCGCCGTCAATTAGAGGAGTGACCCGATCATGCTCCGGTACTCCTTCTGGTCCACGTGTTCACCTTCCTCGTCCGCATCAAGAGCTGTAGTCGTACTCATCGGCGTCGTCATAGCCTTGGAATCCTCCATCTTGAACTTCCGCACAATGTCCTTGGTGTACTTAGCCTGGTGCACAAATGTTCATTCCTTTGATTGCTTGATTTGTAGCCCGAGGAAGAAGCGCAACTCGCCCATCATGCTCATCTCAAATTCCCTCGCTCATATGATCTGCAAACCTTGCAACAAGAGAGTTAGACGAGCCACCAAAGACAATATCATCCACGTACACCTGCACAATTAGGATATCTACTCGCTCCCTCGGCAAAAACAAGGTGCGATCGACCTTCCCCATCTTAAAACCTCTCTCAAACAAGAACCCCCTCAACCTACCATACCAAGCTCTAGGCGCCGCTTCCAACCCATACAACGCCTTCCTCAACTTGTACACCGGTGAGGGTACTTCTCACTCTCAAACCCGGAGGAGGTCGCCTCACATACACTTCTTCCTCCAACACACCATTCGGAAAGCACTCTTCACATCCATTTGGTGCAACTTGAACCCTTTAGCCACGGAAAAGGCTAGAAGGATCCTAATCGCCTCCAAACGGGCTACGGGAGCAAAGGTCTCCTCGTAGTCGATCCCCTCCTTCGACCGAACCCCTGAGCAACAAGCCTCGACTTGTTTCTCACAACCTCACCTTTCTCTCCCTCTTTGTTCTTCCACACCCACTTTGTACCAATCGGCTTACACCCCGGAGGAGGGTCAACCAACTCCCACACCGATTCCTCTCAAAGTTCTCCAACTCCTCATGCATCGAATTAACCCAATTGTGATCAGATAGTGCATGTCCAATGTCTTTGGGCTCAAAAGTAGCAACAAACGCAGCATGAGCGAAATGGGAATTGTTTCGAACCCTCGACCGTGTAGTGCGTTCATTCATGTCGCCGATGATCCTCGAAGCTGGGTGATCCACTTGTACTCGCCGGGGAGGTTCTCGCCTCGATGCTACCTCCCCCTCAATATCAGCTTCTCCTCGTTCTTGATTTGTCGTCGTAGGTGTAGTAGAGGGTCCGTCCATCACCGTAGTCGAAGTAGTGAGTACATGTTCGGCGGGGGCACCGCACCGCCATCTTCATCATCTCCATGTTCATGCTCCTCCTCCTGAAAGATCTCCTCGCCAAGCTCATCATCACCTGCACACTCAAAGACAAGCTGACTACGTGGCTCTGTCTCGTCGAAGGTTACCACGCAAGTCTCCACGATTTGGTTAGTTTCAAGATTGAGCACACGATATGCTCTAGAATGAGATGCATAACCAAAGAAAATGCCATCGACAGACCTAGCCTCAAGCTTATCCAACTTCCTGCCTCTCTTCAGAATGAAACACTTGCAACCAAAGACATGGAAGTGACTCACCTTGGGTGTGAGACCATGCATCAACTCATAGCATGTCTTCTTCTTGTGCACTCTGAGGTATATCCTGTTCGACACATAGCACGCGGTATTCACCGCCTCAGCCCAATACCTCCTCGGAGTCCTATGCTCATCAAGCATCGTCCGAGCCATCTTGCACAAGGTCCTGTTCTTCCTTTCCACAACACCATTCTGGGGAGGCGTATACGGACTCGAAAACTGGTGCTCAAGACCCAAGTCATGGCAAAAGGTTTCAAAACGAGAGTTTCTAAATTCCGAGCCATTATCACCGCGGATAGCTCGTATGGCATCTCCGTGCCTCTCGTTCCTCAACCTCAAGACTAGATCTCGAACAAAACCAAACGTCACCCCCTTATCCTCAAGAAAGAACACCCACGCATACCGAGAATAGTCGTCCACCACAACCAGGACATACCACTTCCCACCCGCAAATCGCACACGAGCTGGGCCAACAAGGTCCATATGGAGCAGCTCGCATGGACGCACAGTCATCACATCGGTGAGAGGCGGGTGAGAAGAGGCTACCATCTTGGCATGCCTACACGGCGCACAAACCAACTCTTTCTCAAGCCTCAACCGTGGCAATCCTCGGACCAAATTGAGTTTACTCAAGCGAGACTCAAGTGACCCAACTTCCTATGCCACTTCCACAACTCACTCGAAGAACCAGCCAAGAAACAACGCTCCACACCCGAAGACTGAGAAAAATCAGCACGAAACACCTGACCCTCGGGAACGACCATACAGACAAGGTCCCCTCGAGAGTCCAAAATCCGAGAACCACCTGGCCGAAACAACACCTCAAAACCCTCATCCAACAACCGGGACACGAAAGCAAATTGTACCCCGGCGATTGAACAAGAGCAACACGCCTCAGAGTGATCTTGTCACTCACCTTAATCTCACCTTCTGAAAGCACACGCCCACGCCCATTGTCCCAAAAAGTGATGTACCTCCTTGTCACCCACGGGACGAGACTTGAGAACCACCCCCTGTCTCCGGTCATATGCCTCGAGCAACCGGAGTCAATCAACCAAATGTTCTTCAAGTCTCCCACGAAATTCAAAAACGAGCACGTGAGCGAACAAACGACTCAAAGACGCGGGGTTAGTACCAAAAGAGTAAAACCGGTGCCGAGCCATTTGCTCGAAAGTGGGGTTAGCACCAACCAAAGCATCTCTCCTACCAAAGCTACCTCCACGATCACCACCACGGTAACCACCCACGAGGGAACCACCCCCTCTGCCTGGAGGAGGACCAAAACCACGAAAGAGAACCCGTGGACCGTCCCTCCTCTCCTTCTCAAAGTTACGACTCCTCCCATCCCCGTAGTGAACTCGAGGGGGAGAACGCCTAGCAACCTGACCACCTGCAAACTCTCCAGCCCAACCACTAGAACCACGACCTCCAGAAACAACCCTCGCACCTGTACGAGCATGAAACCCAAAACGCGCACTGTCCGAGCCTGCACCGTCCGGCCAGGTGCCCCACACCGTCGGCCGGTGTGACACGGGCGACAAGCACCTCCAACGGCCTTCCCCTCTCCCCAAGCCCGGCCTGTCCTCACACTCGCCTTGGCCCTGGGCATCTGCACACGAGGCTCAAGTACACCATCAGAAGGGTGGTACTTGTCCTTGTTAGCCCACTCCTTTGCCATCCTCTCCTCTCGCTTCCTCTTGAAGCAAAACTCATCCTTATGGCCATCTCTCCCACAATAGCCACAATGGAACCTCACAAGCTTAGGCTTAGGCTTGGGATGTGGCTGCTCACTAGGTTTCTCTCCACTCAACTCCTCCACCGGTTTCCCCTCACTAGCCTTCTCCCTTTCTTTCCCAAAGAACACTTTCCCCGAAGTGCTCACAAACTTGATAGGCTTTTGTAGATCATTTGTGGGTGTAGGAAACACGGGTGGAGCTGGGGTTGTGTCTAGTCGGTTCCTAAGATGGTTAGGTTTTGGGGGAAATCATTTTTGTGGTGGGTTTTTGGTGGCTGCGGGATATTCTCTCCACTTCCCTCACCAACCTTGTTTGCCCCAAGTCCCTCACCATCCTGCCTCTTAAATGCCTCGATCATCATCCTCAACTGAGGCTCATGACCAGACAACCAACCCATCAACTTCCTCAGCTCATCATTCTCATCCTGCAAACGATCAACATAATGTGCAAGTTCCAGATTTTTCAAAGCTTGCATTTCACAGGTAGAGCATGATGTAGGCATGGGTTCCTTCAATTTAGCCTCAAGAGAACTAGTGTAAGCATGCATCTCATCAATCTTAGCATGCAAAACAGGGCAAGAAGTACAAGCACCTAGCAAAGCAGGTCTAGACTTAAGCTCAGCCACTTCAACCCTAAGGACATCTAGTTCCTCACACTTGGAGGCATGCTTCTCCTTAAACAAAGCAAGATCAGCAAGAAATATAGAGCAATCAAGACACAATCAACCTCATCGAAACAACGGGGCTAGCCTTAAGGGAATCAATCTCAAGCTTGCTATCAATCACCTGTGTCTCTAGCTCAGCCACTCTAGTCCTAGCATCCTCGAGTGAAGCCCTAAGCTCTTTTCTCATTTTCTTGGCCTCTCTAAGCATGTCATCACGGTTATCAAGCAAAGAGCCAAGCCTCTCATTCTCCTGGCGCAAGAAGGGAAGTTCATCACGCACCTCATCGTCGGAATCAGAGTCCGAGTCGCTCTGTGTGCTCTTCTTGCTGCCGGAGCTCAGCGCCATGGTGCAGAAGCCGTCTCTCGCGAAGCAGCTCAGCCCGCTCAGGTTCTTGGACGACTTCTTGTTCTTGCGACGATCACCTTCGTCTTCACTGCTGCTCGAGCTCGAGGTGGAGTACGCGGAACTGGAGTCGACGTCGCTCCAACCATCGCTCGGGCCTTGCCTCGACTCTACTTCCTTGATCGTCGCTCGTCCTTGTACTTGTTCTTGTGCTTGCTCTTGTGGTCGCGCCTCGACCGGTACTTGCCATCATTCCTTGGCTTGTGCTTGTAGCCGTCCTTGTTCTCGACCTTCTCCAGGCAGTCGGCGACGAAGTGTCTCGGCTTGCCGCACTAGAAGCAAGTCCTCGTGTTCCTCCTCATGTTCACTCGGTTCTTGTGCAGCCTCTCGAACCGCCTCGTCAGGAGTGCCAGCTCGTCCTCTCCAAGCTCGTCGAACTCCTCATCTGGCATAGACATCAAAGAGGAAAAAGAGAACATCCTGGTGGATGGGTTAGTGTTAGCCTTTCCTTTCGAACCACCAACGAGGGCAAGACTATGGGAATCAGTCGGACCCTCGAGCTTGGCGATCATGCCCCTATCCACCTCGGCCGACTTGAGCTTCGAGAACGGCTCGTTCACCGTCGAGTGTCATACTTCTCCGACTCCACAATGGCCTCGAACTTTCCGCCCCAAATTGTACGATCCAAAGAGTGTAAGAGCTTGACCGCTCTATCATGATCATCGTACGGGAGCACGTCCACATTGGCCCTCATGTTGTTAACAACCACCGTGAACCTCTAAAACAAGGCATCGATGGACTCACAGGGAGATGAGTGAAGTTCTCGTACTCTCTCCGTAGGTCGCATACATCCGTGCCTGAACCTGGGCATTCCCAACATGAGCCTCCTTCAACACCGCCCAAATCCTACAAGCCAAGTGCTCGGTGTGCACCCGATCGAACTCAGGCTGACACAAAGCACGAAACAAGTAGTCGACCTCCTTATTGTTGGCGTCGAATCTGTCCCTCGATCCTGGAGCGAGGAAGTCCATCGGCTGGACATAGCCTGTGTCCACCGTGACATCCCAAAGGATCTGACCCTTTCCGCAGAGAAACACACCCATCCGCTTGCTCCACATCTGGTAGTTCTTGCCATCGAAGTGTGGAGGACCTGAACCCCGTTCCTGGTACGCCATCCTTGGATCTTAAATTGGTTAGAGTCAATAAAGACCCGAACTGGCTCTGATACCACTTGAAGGACTGATACGGCGAACCAGAGAGGGGGGGAGTGAATGGGAGCCGATAAAAATTCTTCTCGAAGGAGATGGAAACTCCTACAAGATGAACAAGGCTTCCAACACACGTCTCCGACTCACTACCCAAGTTGGCCAAGCCCACGTAGCCATTGGAGTGCCACTGGACCTAGGAACCAACACACACACCCTTCCGACCCGAGAACGCAGCGGAACACCAAACCTCGAGTCTACAGACCAACACCGGTCAGTCAGGTGAGTATCACCGGTCAGACCGGTCCCTGCTGGTGAAACTGGGCAAATTTCACTAAGTGGCTTCACACTGGTCAGACCAGTGAGACACACCGGTTAGACCGGTCACAGCCTGAAAGCCCCCAAGGCACCAAACAGGCCAACCGACCTTCAAACAGACCCAAACTCGAAACGGCGGCAAGAACACGGGACAACAACGAACACACCCAAACATTCACCGAGCAAAAACCCACCGAGGGTTGCACCTGTCGAGGACCGGTCAAGAGCACCGGTCGGACCGTGTAGCTGAGGCGACTCGGGATGAACGGCACCGCGGGTCAACTCCCCCAAATCCAAACCTTGATCTCCCGAATCGCTCCACGGACTTGAACAAGACTTTGGGGATATTAGGAACACCTCATGAGGAGTCCATAGCCAAGTTTAATCCCACCAAGACTCGTCCAAAAAGGAGGAATCGAAGAAATCCCGCCAAGAGCACCACGAACCCTAGAACCCGGAAAACCCCAAAATCGAGCCCCTTTCACGGATTTGGGAGGGGAATCACAACCCAAAGAACCACGAAGGGTTCCCACAAATTTCCCCCATCAAATCCCGAAGAGAAAGGTCCCGAAAACAACCCAAAGAAATCACCAAGAGAGGGCTCCGAAAATCACCACCAAGAACAACCGGGAACCACACATCCAAACCTTGAGGAACCACGCCGAATCATCTATACATGCAACAAAGGTTCATACAAGGTCTAGCTTGCCGCCCGATCATCCAACCCTCTCACAAGATCTCACCATGAAGCTCTCAAGCTAGTCCTATGGAAAACCTAAGGAAAATAGGAAGGAAAATAGGAAAACAAATGAGCTAGGGTTCCAAGAGTTGGCTGCCATCCTCTCACCTCTTGGGTTATATAGAGGCAACCGAAAGTCTAAAAAGCCCTTTCCTAATAACTAGGGATACAAGCCCCTCAAGGGAGGATTTGGAAGTCCTCATGTCTTCACCATCGGACGGATGCCCGGCGACCGCACCCTGCGTAGCCTCGCGCAAGCCATGCGATCCCGACGCGTGTCCTCGGCTTCGAAGTCTCCGGACTGCGTCGTCGCACACGGTCGGGACCGGTGCTCCCCCCCGGCCGACCCGCACCCACCGGTCGGGGACGGCGGACCCACCGGTCGGGCCGTGCGCGCGCCTTTGCGGCCTCCGTCTTCGGTTCTTTGGTCTTGGCTTTGTGGATCAACTAAGGAACCCAGTGGTTTTCTGGTGAACCACCGGAAACCCCGCGAACTCGGTGTAGCCTCCGCCAATCTCCACTCATGACTCGGCTCCCACGTAGTCCCGGCTCGACCTTGGTTTTGAGGCTCAACCAAGAAACTGTCCATGACTTCATCTTGCTGTTCATGCCACCATGCGGCCCGCACTTGACCTCGCTGGCCACCGGGTCCCTCGAACGAAGCCTACTTGTCTTCTCCACACCTGGAGGCCTCTCCGGTGACAACCTTTCGCGCTTGTTCTTCACCTGCACCAACACCAGTCAAGCCGCAACCTGCACCTGCAATACTTTGCCAGGAATCAGTCCACACAATGTTGTCAATCACTCATCACACAAGGAAGCGACCATCCACCGGTCCTCGGACCACACATGGTCCTCAATCCTTGGCTCGCATACTCGACATGCGGAATGCTCACGTATGAAACACGTGGCGACACACAACATACAACCAGACGTGAAGATGGGATCCGTGGAATGGATCACTCCATCAACCCTCGCAATTCCCGTGATGCGGCACAGCACATGTACGAAACATGTGGCTCATCTAGTTTGATTGTGCATGAAAGTAAGTATGACATAAACTAAATGTGTTGGAAGTTAGCAAAATAAACCATAGGTTATTAAGCCACCTGAAAGAACCCAAAAATTCCCTCTAGGGCCTCTCGGTCTAGTTTATCCTTAACGAACCAACGTGTTTTGGAAAATCAAACCGCCTTGGCAAATTTTATTCAAAAACTGAAAGGATCAAGATGTCGACTAGATGGGGGGGGGGTGAATAGTCGATCCTGAAAAATCACAACTTTTTCGCAGCTGTTAAATTCAGGTCCGGAGTCTCCGGATATTTTTCCGGATACTCCGGAAAAACCGGAGATTCCGGGAAAATGTCCGGATATTCCGGCCTGTCACGGGAAATCAAATTCGACAGAAATTAAACTTGCTCAAATGTAAATCTGTGAAAATAGGTTATGGAATGAGATGAGACAAGCCTGTTTATGCACTCCAATCTTGCAGAAACCTCACCACGAGGTAGATCGGCACCAAACCCTAGATATGTGCTCAAGAGCGAAACAAGCATACAACAAGAAGAACAAGCACACGGGACACAAGGATTTGTTACCGGAGTTCAACCTCACACCTTGAGATCTACGTCTTCGTTGAGGTACCCACAAAGGGTGGACCTTTACACCTAGGTCGCTTTCCTCCCTCTAGTGATCACAAAGATCAAGCTAGAATTACTTAAAGTCGGGGTGATACAAACTTCCTTGGGCAGCCACAATCTTTGGATGCTCCAAGGCAACGCCTAGCAGGCTAGGAGCTCAAGGCTCCAAGAGTAACAAACACGAATTTTGCCAACCAAGCGAAGAACGAGGTGCTCTAGAGATGGGAAATCAGCTCACTAGCACTCTCCAAGCTCTTGCTCTCAAACCCTCTTAAATCCCCACAACAAATCTCACCAAACTTGAGCCAAGGGGAGTGAAGGAGGGAGTAAATGAGGTCTGAAGTTGTTCAGGTTGAAATGGCAGGAGAGAGTAAAGAAAGAGGTGGAGGGGGCTTTTATACCCCCCTCACCCAGAATATAGCCGTTGAGGCTTTAAGACCCGGAGTATCCGGGGTAAACCTGGAAACTCCGGGAAGTCCGGAGACTCCGGGGTAAACCTGGATACTCCGGCCTCCCAAGGTCAGCACCCAAGAAAAGATCCCCGTGAATGTGTTGGTGGAAAGGTGTCTCTCATAGGTTTTGTTTCAGCAACTAGAGCACATGTTTGACTCTTGGAAGACACAATTCCTGTCCCTCTTGATAGTACGGCATTCCTAGGACTCAAATTCAAAAGTGTAAAATAAGTAAAGCTTCTTAGGAATCCTTTGTAGCATCACTTGATGCCACATATAATTTTAATCCCTGCTCATGGACTAGATAAATCATTAGCTACTTAAGTGTGTGTCATTAAACCACCAAAACCCACTTAGGGGGCCAAGATACTCTTGAATCTCCCCCTTTTTGGTGATTGATGACAACGCATTTAAGTCTTACAATAGATAAACAATGAATATCAAAAACTTTTGTAATACTCCCCCTTAATATGTGCATTTTGATTTTGAATATCGATGGTCCTTTTAGGGCCAAATTTTGCACAAAGAGAGAAGCATGAGAGTATTACACTAGTGGGGTGCTTGTGACGTGCAACAAGTAATAATGAGATGCTTATGACAGATTATGCACTCAATCAAGGAAGAAAAAGAAATCTGAGGCTGAAAGTCCGGACTGTCCGGGGCGAACCCGGAATGTCTGGGACATCCGGAAACTCCGGGAAAATCTCCGGACTATCCGGGCTTTCAGCACACCAGTGAAAAACAGACATCACATATTTTCAATCTAGCATAAGTCATCCTTAGAGAGTAAAAACAGAGTAAAATACCACAAGCACACAACCAAATGTCTCAAGCTCACATAGTCTTACACACATACAAATTTAGAGTTATTACAAGCCAAAGTTCCAAATCCAAATACATGAAATTCGAAGTTCATTGTTCCAACACATAGATAGATAAATTCACTCCCCCTTTGGCATCAACCACCAAAAAGGAAGTGTGGAGTAGCTGGATCACTCGGAGTCGTTGTCGTCCTCCTCTTCTTCTTCATTGTCCTCCTCCGCTTCTTCCTCTTGTCCTTCTCCTGCATCTTGAGCGTCCCACTCCGCAAATGGATCATCAAACTCGGGAAGCTCACAGTAGGGATCGGTGGGAAGGCCAAGATGGGACTTGATCTCAATGATATCCCAGCGGTTCTCATTAGTCTCCGTGGCTATAGTCTTGCACATACTAAAGATGCTCTTAAGCACCCGCTTGATCATTGAGCCACGGTGCCGACGGGGAGGCCTAGGAGGAGAGCGTGAACGGGCAAGTCATCATGGTGAGGAGCTGCACTAGAGGAGCCAACATATTTGCGACCTTTTGGAGGCCTCTTGGCTCGATCACGGAGGTGACGAAACGGCTCATGCACAACATCCTTGGGATAGCGAATATTGGTGACTCTCTCAATCATGTACATAAGATAAGGGGCATAGGGGAGATACTTCATGGGATCGTTCATAGCCCTTCTCAACTCATTCCAAATGAAGTCAAATATGCAAAACCCTTCCTCATCCGGTGCCATCCTATTAAGGAGATTGGGAGCGTAGTACCTCAAAGCGGTGGCATCTCCTAGCTTGGGATCAATGGTGGCACGAAAGAATTGGTTGAGGTAGTAGTAGTATGGATTGAGTTGATCCACCTTGCCCTCTATAGCCAAATCTCGGCTAGGAAACATGAAAAGGAGCTCCTTAGGCTTGTACTTGTCCTCATTGTGCACGGGAGTGCGCCTTTCATCCTTAGAGCCAAGTCCCAAGAGCCTAGAGAAAGTCATGTAATCTATGGTGCACTTGTTCCCTTGTGTTGTCCATGTGATTGTGTTGTCATAAGGGTTGTAGTAGTAGGAGCAATGGAATTGAGCATGAATCTCCTTGTTCCAATTATACCTAAACCCCAGTGAGATCATAGAGACCAACCTCCTTGCACTTTTCAATCACGGAGTTGAACACGATGTTGTTGAGTTCTTCATAGTACTTCCAATCAATATACTTCATTTGCACAATTGGAGCCATGTTCTTTGAAGCTAGCTTAGGATTCCGGATGACGGATTGATAAAAGTCTCTATGGAAGTCACACCAAAACCTTGCTTCTTGCCCTTCTCTTTTGAGATACAAATACACATTCTCCTCCCTTTGCTCCCTCACTGCTAGAGCATTCTTGGAATAGTCCCTTATCATATGCTCTGCAAAACCAAGGATGGAACCGGGATCCCTAAGCTTGATAGGAGTGTCAACTACCCGGACGTTTGGTGGGAGGGTAGGGATGAGTCTAGGAGGCGTCTTTGGGCAAATGTGGGCTGCTACTCCTTGCTTATGTTTGGGAGGAATGCGAGTAGTGGCACGGTGAGGACCATGTGTGGTTCGAGGACCGGTGGATGGTCGCTTCCTTGTGTGATGAGTGATTGACAACGTTGTGTGGACTGATTCTTGGCTAAGTATTGCAGGTGCAGGTTGCGGCTTGACTCGCGTTGGTGCAGGTGAAGAACAAGCGCGAAAGGTCGTCGCGGTGAGGCCTCCGGGTGTGGAGAAGACAAGTAGGCTTTGTTCGAGGGACCCGGTGGCCGGCGGGGTCAAGTGCGGGCCGCATGGTGGCATGAACGACAAGATGAAGTCGTGAATGGTTTCTTGGTTGAGCCTCAAAACCAAGGTCGAGCGGGACTACGTGGGAGCCAAGTCATGAGTGGAGATTGGCGGAGGCTACACCGAGTTCGCGGGGTTTCCGGTGGTTCACCGAGAAAACCACCGGGTTCCTTGGTTGATCCACAAAGCCAAGACCGGGAGAACCGAAGACGGAGGTGCGGCGGCACCGGCCGGTCGGACCGGTGGGTCCGGCCGGCCCGGCCGGGGTGGGGACCGGTCCGGCCGGTGAGGAGCACGGTCGGCCGTGTGCGACGACGCGGTCCGGAATCTTCGAAGCGGAGGACACGCGTCGGGATCGCATGGCTTGCGTCGAGGCTACGCCGAGTGCGGTCGCGGGCATCCGTCCGATGGTGAAGACATCAAGAATTCCAAATCCGCCCTTGAGGGGCTTGTATCCCTAGTTAGTAGAGAAGGGCATTTTAGACATTCGGTTGCCGCCTATATAACCCAAGAGGTGAGAGGATGGCAGCCAACTCTTGGAACCCTAGCTCATTAGTTTTCCTATTTTCCACCTATTTTCTCTAGGTTTTCCTTAGGACTAGCAAGAGAGCTTCACGGAGAGATCCTGTAGAGAGGGATGGATGATCGGGCGGCTTGCTAGACCTTGTACGAACCTTTGTTTCATGTATAGATGATTCGGCGTGGTTCCTCAAGGTTTGGATGTGTTTTCCCCGGTTGTTCTTGGTGGTGATTTTCGGAGCCATCTCTCGGTGATTTCTTTGGGTTGTTTTCGGGGCCTTTCTCTTGGGGATTTGATGGGGGAAATTTGTGGGAACCCTTCGTGGTTCTTTGGGCTGTGATTCCCCTCCCAAATCCGTGAGTAAAGGTGCTCGATTTTGGGGGTTTCTTGAGTTCTTGGGTTGGAGGTGCTCTCGGCGGGATTTCTTCGATTCCTCCTTTTTGGACGAGTTTTTGTGGGATTAAACTTGGCTATAAACTCCTCATGAGGTGTTCTTGATATCCCCAAAGTCTTGTTCAAGTCCGTGGAGCGATTCGGGAGATCGAGATTTGGATTTGGGGGAGTTGACCGCGGGTCTTTGTTCATCCCGAGTCGCCGGAGCTACACCGGTCGACCGGTGCTCTTGGCCGGTCCGGACCGGTGCAAGCCCTTGTGGGTTTTTGCTCGGGTGAACGTCTTGGTGTGTTCGTTGTTGTCCCGTGTTGCTTCGTCGTTTCGAGTTTGGGTCCGTTTGGTGGTCGGTTGGCTTGTTTGGTGCCTTGGGGGCTTTCGAGCCGCCATCGGTCCGACCGGTGTGTCTCACCGGTCGACCGGTGTAGAGCCACTTAGTGGAAGTTGCTCGGTTTCACCGGCGGGGACCGGTCGGCCGGTGGTGCTCACCCGGCCCGGCCGGTGTGGGTCTGTAGACTCGGGGTTTGTTGTTCCGCTGCGTTCTCGAGTCGGAAGGCTGTGTGTGTTGGTTCCTAGGTCCAGTGACACTCCAGTGGCTACGTGGGCTTGGCCAACTTGGGTAGTGAGTCGGAGACGTGTGTTGGAAGCCGTGTTTGTCTTGTTGGAGTTTTCATCTCCATCGAGAAGAATTTTTATCGGCTCTCATTCACTCCCCCCCTCTCTGGTTCGCCGTATCGGTCCTTCAAGTGGTATCAGAGCCGGTTCGGGTCTTTGTTGACTCTAACCAGTCTAAGATCCAAGGATGGCGTACCAGGAACGGGGTTCGGGTCCTCCACACTTCGATGGCAAGAACTACCAGATGTGGAGCAAGCGGATGGGTGCGTTCCTCCGCGGAAAGGGTCGAGGTTGCTTTGGGATGTCACGGTGGACACAGGGCTATGTCCGGCCGATGGATTTCCTTGCTCCGGGGTCGAGGGACGGATTCGACGCCAACAATAAGGCGGTCGACTACTTGTTTCGTGCTTTGTGTCGGCCGAGTTCGATCGGGTGCACACCGAGCACTTGGCTTGTAGGATTTGGGCGGTGTTGAAGGAGGCTCATGTTGGGAACGCCCGGGTTCGAGGGCACGGTTGTATGCGACCTACGGAGAGAGTACGAGAACTTCACTCATCTCCCGGTGAGTCCATCGATGCCTTGTTTCAGAGGTTCACGGTGGTGGTGAACAACATGAGGGCCAATGTGGACGTGCTCCCGTACGATGATCATGATAGAGCGGTCAAGCTCTTACACTCTTTGGATCGTACGATTTGGGGCGGAAAGTTCGAGGCCATTGTGGAGTCGGAGAAGTATGACACTCTGACGGTGAACGAGTTGTTCTCGAAGCTCAAGTCGGCTGAGGTGGATAGGGGCATGACTGCCAAGCTCGAGGGACCGACTGATTCCCATAGTCTTGCCCTCGTTGGTGGTTCGAAAGGAAAGGCTAACACTAATCCATCCACCAGGATGTTCTCTTTCTCCTCTTTGGTGTCTATGCCAGATGAGGAGTTCGACGGGCTTGGAGAGGACGAGCTGGCGCTCCTGACGAGGCGGTTCGAGAGGCTGCACGAGAACCGAGTGAACATGAGGAGGAAGACGAGGACATGCTTCAATTGCGGCAAGGCTGGACACTATTTCGCCGAGTGTCCGAAGGTGAACGACCCCGACAAGCACAAGTTCAAGGACAAGAAGAAGAAGTCCAAGACGAAGGATCATGGACATGGGAAGAAGACACGGTCTCGAGAGAAGATGAAGAGATCAAGCGACATCGAGTCGATTCGAGGACACGTCTTCAAGCTCGAGTGATGAAGACGAAGAGGATGAGAAGAAGAGGAGGAAGAAGAAGAACTTTGGCAAGTATCTCAACGGCCTTTGTGTGACGGGCCTAAGCCTCAAGGACGACTTCGCGGCATGGCTCGCGGTTCGAGCGACAAGAGAAGCCGGAGGGACGCCTCGGACTTGGATTCCGAGGATGAGGTATGTGATGAGCTCTCCTCTTTGCGCAAGGAGAATGAGGAGTTGGTTGACTTGCTTGATAATCGCGATCACATGCTTAGAGAGGCTAAGAAGCTTAGGAAGGAGCTTAGATCTTTGCTCGAGGATGCTAGGACTAGAGTGGGTCGAGCTAGAAACACGGGTTCTTGATAGCAAGCTTGAAATTGATTCGCTCAAGGCTAGCCCCGTTGTTTCGATGAAAATGATTGTGCCGATTGCTCTGCTTTCCTAGCTGACTTGACTGATCTTAGGGAGAAGTATGCCTCCAAGTGTGAGGAACTAGATGTGCTTAGGGTTGAGTTGGCTGAGCTACAATCTAGACCCACTTTGCTTGGTGCTTGCACTTCTTGCCCTAGTTTGCACGAGAAAATTGCTGAGCTCCGCTCTCGCATTGTTTCACTTGAGGCTGATTTGAAAGTGCCTATTCCTACTTCTTGCTCTACATGTGAGTTGCATGCTATGAAGAATTTGGATCTTGCAAAATGTGTTGGTCGCTTGCAAGATGAGAATGATAAGTTGCGTGAAGCGCTGAGTTGGTTGTCGAGTCAAGAACCTCAGCTTGGTATGATGATTGCTAGCTGTAAGCGCTTTGACGGTTGGGCTTTGGGATTGGATAAGGTTGGTGAGGGCGGTGGTGAGAGAGAAAGAAAATTTGGGGATGTTTCAGTTCCACCACAACCCACACCCAAAGACAAGTTTGCATGCAAGCCAAACCAACCAAGAGAAAAACCGAGTGAGAAGGCAAGTGAAATGCCTAGTGAGAAACCAAGTGAGAAGCCTTGTGAAGAGCCTCATCCCAAGCCTAAGCCCAGATCGATCCGTTTCCATTGTGAGTTTTGTGGGAAGGATGGTCACGGGGAGAGCGTTTTGCTTCAAGAGGAAGCGTGAGGAGAGAATGGCGAAGGAGTGGGCTAACAAGGACAAGTACCACCCTTCCGATGGTGTACTTGAGCCTCGTGTGCGGTTGCCCGGGGCCAAGGCGAGTGTGAGGTCGGTTCGGGCTTGGGGAGAGCGGAAGGTTGTTGGAGGTGTTGTTGCCCGGAGCTACACCGGTCGAGGCCGGTGTGGAGCACCGGTCGGACCGTGCGGGCACGGACGAGGGCGGCAGGTTGGGTTTCGTGCTCGTACGGGTGCGAGGGTTGTTTCGGAGGTCGTGGTTACGGTGGTTGGTCCGGGAAAGTTTGCGGGAGGCCGGTTGCTAGGCATTCTCCCCCTCGAGCTCACTACGGGGATGGGAGGAGTCATGGCTTTGAGAAGGAGAGGAGGGATGGTCCACGAGCTTTCTTTCGTGGTTTTGGTCCTCCTCCGGGCGGAGAGGGTTGGTTCCCTCATGGTGGTTACCGTGGTGGTGTTCGTGGAGGTAGCTTTGGTAGGAAAGATGGTTTGGTTTTTGCTAACCCCACTTTCGAGCAAATGGCTAGGCACTGGTTTTACACATTTGGAACTAACCCCAGTGTTGAGTCGTTGCTCGCTCTCGCTCTTGGTTTTGAGTTGCAGGTGGATAGCCCGGAGAACATTTGGTTGATATCGGGGGGTGGTTCTTCGGCTTCATATCCCGGTGGTGACATGTAGGTGCATCACTTTCGGGGATGGTGGACAAGGATGAGTGAATTGTGAAGAAATGATAAAGGTAAGTGTATTTGTGACCTTCGAGTGTGTGGCCTTGGTCAAGCCACTTGGTTTCTTTTGCTCCTTGCCTTATCTCATGTGTGTAAGGTGAGCTTTGTACGCTCTTTGGCCTTAATGCATGAGTTTAGGGGGAGCTTGTGAGTTTGGTGCTCCTTTGCTCTTTTGCCGGTGGTGTCGAGCCCTTTTTGCCTCCCCTCGAGGAGCCGGTGGTTTGTGAGCTTTGTGTGTGGGAGCTCCTTTGTAGCTTTTGTATAGCTTTCCTTTGTGCATTTCTTGCATTTGGCATGGCATATGTAACATGATGTATAGGCATCCTTGTATCTTAGATTGCATGCATTTTGTATCATATGCATTGGTCAGAAAAGCTTCTCTCATATACATTGTTCACCATGGAATGAGATATATGTCTTTGTGAGCTTGTTTGGTATGATATGGTTAGTTTGACTTAGCTCTTGATGATCTTGATGAATAATCCATGGTTGATAGCTATGCTTTTGAAAAATGTCACATGTATGCTCTCTCATGGGTAAATGTCTTTACATGCTCTTGACATGTTTTTGTGGCCTTGCTATGCTTAATTTGTGGTTGGATAGCTAGTTTATTGATCATATGGGACCATAGGCTCATTTGCCATCATGAATGTTTAGCCCTCTTGATTTATCTTGTGGAGGAGCATAAGTTCCTTTTTGTCGCAAAGACATTTCATGTACCATTTACAAATCTGAAAATGAAATGAAAAATGCTTGGAAAATATGCTCCCATGTCATATGTGCTGAATTTAATTTTCTTTGGGTGCTAAACCGTTGCATGATGCCTACCAATGAGAAGTCTCTTACATAGAAGTAGGCACATGGCTCGGTGGCTTTGACATGACATGAGGTGCTTGTGGGTGTTTGTGATGGTCTTATGATTAGAATGGTTGTCCTAGCATAAAGTTTGTGTGGCTTTGCCATTTTGATATGCTTTGATCATGTTTAGGACTTTGCTCATGAGAGGCAAGTTTTTCGCAAAATTGCCAAAATCCTTCTTAGCTTCGTCCAATGGTTGTGAAACTTGGTGATCATGTAGTTGAGATCGATACGAAGCCGTAGAGTACCTAACTTGCTCATTTGGACATGTGTAGCATCCTATGTTGAATTTTGTATATTTGAGAAGCTCTAGGTTGAAAGTTTTGCATTTTTGGCTTGATTCATGCATTGCCAACAAGGGGGAGAAGTTTGAGCTTGAAATGGCTTGTTGGACGCGTTTAGAAGGTTTTCAGGTGGTTTCGAGCCATTTCTGGGCTCTGTTGTACACCGGTCTGACCGGTGAAGAGCACCGGTCTGACCGGTGTGAGTCTTGGTCTGTACATATGTTAGACACCGGTCGACCGGTGGTGGTGACCGGTCCGACCGGTGTGAGTGAGAAGTTCTTTGTACTGTCTTGTTTCATGTGGTTTCTTGCATGCATTGGTTCAGGGGGAGCTTGCATGTGTGCAGGGGGAGCTCTTTGTGGTTGTTCGAGCTTTGTTTCGTTGGTTTGCGCTCTTTGCTTGAGCTTTGCTTTGTCTCGGATGTGTCGAGCCGTTGCCCTTGCCTAAGGGGTCCGAGACTTGTTTCCTTCAAGTGATCTTGCTCTTTGCCTTTGTTCGGCTTTCGATCGCTTGTTGGAGTTTCTTTTTGTTCGTTTCTTTTCTTTTTCTTTTCTCTCTTGTTACTTTCGTGTGGGTGTTGTCAATGCACTCATCAAGGGGGAGATTGAGGACCATGTGTGGTTCGAGGACCGGTGGATGGTCGCTTCCTTGTGTGATGAGTGATTGACAACGTTGTGTGGACCGATTCTTGGCTAAGTATTGCGGGTGCGGGTTGCGGCTTGACTCGCGTTGGTGCGGGTGAAGAACAAGCGCGAAAGGTCGTCGCGGTGAGGCCTCCGGGTGTGGAGAAGACAAGTAGGCTTTGTTCGAGGGACCGGTGTCCGGCGGGGGTCAAGTGCGGGCCGCATGGTGGCATGAACAGCAAGATGAAGTCGTGAACGGTTTCTTGGTTGAGCCTCAAAACCAAGGTCGAGCCGGGACTACGTGGGAGCCAAGTCATGAGTGGAGATTGGCGGAGGCTACACCGAGTTCGCGGGGTTTCCGGTGGTTCACCAGAAAACCACTGGGTTCCTTGGTTGATCCACAAAGCCAAGACCGGAGAACCGAAGACGGAGGTGCGGCGGCACCGGACCGGTCCCCGGCCGGTGGGTCCGGCCGGTCGGCCCGTGGGGACCGGTCGACCGGTGAGGAGCACCGGTCGGCCCGTGTGCGACGACGCGGTCCGGAATCTTCGAAGTGGAGGACACACGTCGGGATCGCATGGCTTGCGTCGAGGCTACGCGAGTGCGGTCGCGGGCATCCGTCCGATGGTGAAGACATCAAGAATTCCAAATCCGCCCTTGAGGGGCTTGTATCCCTAGTTAGTAGAGAGGGGCATTTTAGACATTCGGTTGCCGCCTATATAACCCAAGAGGTGAGAGGATGGCAGCCAACTCTTGGAACCCTAGCTCATTAGTTTTCCTATTCTCCACCTATTTTCTCTAGATTTTCCTTAGGACTAGCAAGAGAGCTTCACGGAGAGATCTCGTAGAGAGGGATGGATGATCGGGCGGCTTGCTAGACCTTGTACGAACCTTTGTTTCATGTATAGATGATTCGGCGTGGTTCCTCAAGGTTTGGATGTGTTTTCCCCGGTTGTTCTTGGTGGTGATTTTCGGAGCCCTCTCTCGGTGATTTCTTTGGGTTGTTTTCGGGGCCTTTCTCTTGGGGATTTGATGGGGGAAATTTGTGGGAACCCTTCGTGGTTCTTTGGGCTGTGATTCCCCTCCCAAATCCGTGAGTAAAGGTGCTCGATTTTGGGGGTTTCTTGAGTTCTTGGGTTGGAGGTGCTCTCGGCGGAATTTCTTCGATTCCTCCTTTTTGGACGAGTTTTTGTGGGATTAAACTTGGCTATAAACTCCTCATGAGGTGTTCTTGATATCCCCAAAGTCTTGTTCAAGTCCGTGGAGCGATTCGGGAGATCGAGATTTGGATTTGGGGGAGTTGACCGCGGGTCTTTGTTCATCCCGAGTCGCCCGAACGTGCTACACCGGTCGGCCGGTGCTCTTGGCCGGTCCGACCGGTGCAAGCCCTTGTGGGTTTTTGCTCGGGTGAACGTCTTGGTGTGTTCGTTGTTGTCCCGTGTTGCTTTCTTGTTTCGAGTTTGGGTCCGTTTGGTGGTCGGTTGGCTTGTTTGGTGCCTTGGGGGCTTTCGGTGCCATCGGTCCGACCGGTGTGTCTCACCGGTCGACCGGTGTAGAGCCACTTAGTGGAAGTTGCTCGGTTTCACCGGCGGGGACCGGTCTGACCGGTGGTGCTCACCGGTCCGACCGTGTGGGTCCGTAGACTCGGGGTTTGTTGTTCCGCTGCGTTCTCGAGTCGGAAGGCTGTGTGTGTTGGTTCCTAGGTCCAGTGACACTCCAGTGGCTACGTGGGCTTGGCCAACTTGGGTAGTGAGTCGGAGACGTGTGTTGGAAGCCGTGTTTGTCTTGTTGGAGTTTTCATCTCCATCGAGAAGAATTTTTATCGGCTCCCATTCACTCCCCCCCTCTCTGGTTCGCCGTATCGGTCCTTCACACGGCTTTGATGGACATAAGGAGCTTGGCGGCTCTTTTTGGGGTGAGGCTTGTAGCGAGTTTTCTCTTTTGCTGGCCCCTTTCCATGGCGACGAGGAGGTTCAGGGGATTGCTCATAGGTTTCGTCTTCCTCATCACCACCATCACTTTCGGTCCTCTCCTCCTCCTCCTCTATTTCTTCTTCACTCCCTTCAGCATAGGAGGGAGGAGGGTCACCTCTTCTTGGCCTTGAACTGCGCCGAGATCCCTCTTGTCCCAAGGCCTCTTGCACGCCCCGCAAAGCGGCGGGGTCATGCCTAGCCTTGGTCCTCTTTTGGGTGGAGGGCTCCTCGGTTTCGCGACGGATCTTCACCCTCATTTTCTGGATAGGTAAAAAGATATGGAAGTGAGAGATGATCAATAGAAGAGATGCACAATACTTGTGAATTAGGGTTTTCAGTGTGAACCCCGGAGACTCCGGGAAAAAGTCCGGATACTCCGGAAAGTCCGGAGAATCCGGGTCTTTCAACCCCGGAGTTTCCGGGTTTCGCGGCCGAAACCCTAACTCACAATGTAGCACAAATCATCCATCCAAACTGAGAGATATTGCAGATCTAGAGCCTATGGAGTATTCCCTACCTATTCCCTAAGAGGATACGACAAGAGCTACTCTAGGAAAGTAGATCGGGAAAAGTTCCTCAAGATATACCTTGGGGAGAGAGGGAGAGAGACTTCAGTCCTTCGAGCCTTGAGTAGATCTTCGATCTCCACTCCTTGGAGCCTTCAATCCCTCACTCTCACTAGATTTGGACGGTGGAAAGTGAGAATCGCCCAAGGGCTTGTATGGGGGAGGAAGGGAGGCAACGGGGAGGGAGAGACGCAGTCAAACTGTAAAAAGAGAGGATGGGCCTGTTGACTACGGTAAAAAGGTATTTATACCTTTATAACCCGGAATCTCCGGACCAGGTCCGGACTATCCAGGAAACCCGGACATTCCGGGAAAACCCCAGAGACTCCGCTCCCCCTGAGTCCAGCGAGTAGATTTGCAAGGAATTTGATTTTGGATAGATTTGGAAGATTGTGAGTGTAAAAATATGTGAGCCTGAGTAGTATCAACACTTTGGACTAGCCACAAACAAGTAATAGGAACAATAGTCCAAGTGTTGTACTCTAAAGATCCAAATTTTCCAAAACAAATTCAACACAAGTTTTCACAAATCTTTTGCTTTCAAAATTCTACACTAGGTCATTCAAACATGTGCATGATCTCAAGCCAAGTTACGAGAATTCAAGATATTTAGCTCACTCCTCAAAGCACAAAACCTTAGTTCATAAAGAGGCTTTGTGAAGATATCGGCTAGTTGCTTATCGGTGCTCACATGGCTTAAAGCGATATCTCCTTTGGCTCCGTGGTCTCTCAAGAAATGGTGTCTTATGTCTATATGCTTTGTTCTTGAGTGGTTTATGGGGTTGTTAGTTAGCTTGATGGCACTCTCGTTGTCACACAAGAGTGGCACCTTGCTAAACTTGCAACCAAAGTCTCTCAAAGTGCGCCTCATCCAAAGTAGTTAAGCACAACAAGCGCCGGCTGCAACGTACTCAGCCTCAGCGGTGGAAAGGGCAACAGAGTTTTGTTTCTTGGAACTCCAAGACACCAAGGACCTCCCAAGAAATTGGCAAGTCCCGGATGTACTCTTTCTATCTACTTTGCAACCGGCATAGTCCGAATCGGAGTAACCAAGTAGATCGAAAGTGGAGCCCTTAGGATACCATAAACCAAGGTTAGGAGTATGAACCAAGTATCTAAAAATTCTCTTAACGGCCATTATATGGCACTCCTTAGGATTAGCTTGAAACCTTGCACACATGCACACACTAAGCATAATATCGGGCCTAGATGTACAAAGGTAAAGCAAAGAACCAATCATGGAGTGATATACCTTTTGGTCGATGCTTTTGCCTTCCTCATTTAGATCAAGATGTCCATTGGATGGCATAGGTGTTTTGATGGGCTTGGCATTGTTCATGTCAAACTTCTTGAGCATATCATTGGTGTACTTGGTTTGACTTATGAATGTGCCATCCTTGAGTTTCTTGATTTGAAAACCGAGAAAGAACTTCAACTCGCCCATCATAGATATCTCAAACCTTTTGGTCATGATCCTACTAAACTCATCAACCCAAGATTGATTAGTAGACCCAAATATGATGTCATCAACATATATTTGACATACAAACAAATCATTGCCTTGTTTACGAGTGAAGAGAGTAGGATCGCCTTTGCCTATTTTAAAGCCTTTCTTTAAGAGAAATTCCCTAAGGCATTCATACCATGCTCTAGGGGCTTGCTTGAGCCCATAGAGCACCTTATGGAGCTTGTAGACGTGGTTAGGAAATTGAGGATCTTCAAAGCCCGGTGGTTGCTCAACGTAGACTTCTTCGGAGATTGAACCATTCAATAAGGCACTCTTGACATCCATTTGATGTAGCTTGAAGTTGTGATGGGTGGCAAAAGCTAAGAGTATACGAATTGCTTCAAGTCTTGCCACCGGTGCATAAGTTTCTCCAAAGTCTAAGCCTTCTACTTGAGTGTATCCTTTTGCCACCAATCTAGCTTTGTTCTTGGTCACCATGCCATCTTCATCTTGCTTGTTGCGAAACACCCACTTGGTTCCAATCACATTTTGTTTGGGGCGTTCCACCAAGGACCAGACTTCATTCCTAGTGAAGTTGTTGAGCTCTTCTTGCATGGCCATCACCCAATCGGCATCTCCAAGAGCATCTTCAACCCTAATAGGTTCCAACATGGAAACAAACAAGTAATGTTGACAAAAATTTGCTAATCTTGAACGAGTTGTTACCCCTCTACGGATGCTTCCAAGAATGTTGTCAACGGGATGATCTCGTTGAACACTTTGTCGAACTCTTGGATGTGGGTCAGACATTTCTTGCTGGATCAAATCCTCAGTTTCTTGACTGCCTTGTGGAGCTTCCGCAGCAGGTCTGGAATGTCCGAACAATTCTCCGGAGTTTCCGGAAAACTCGGAATCTCCGAATTTTTCTCCGGACACTCCGGGGTTCACAGCGGGAGTCAGAATTGCTGCTTCTTCTATTTCGCAGTCCTCTTTATCTCCTTCTTGAGGCTTGATTTCTCCAACGACCATTTTTCTTATAGTCTTTTCAGCAGGTACATCCTTGCCTACACACAATTCATCAACTTGCTCCTCTTGAGAGCCATTAGATTCATCAAACGTCAAGTCACACGTGACTTCAACACAACCAGTGGTTTTGTTGAGGACACGATAGCCATGAGCGTTTGAGGCGTAACCAAGAAAGATACCTTCATCAACTTTAGATGCAAACTTAGAGCTTTTGGGCTTCTTGTTAAGAATGAAGCACTTACAACCAAAAACTCTAAAGTAAGAGACGTTAGGCTTTTTACCGATTAGGAGCTCATAAGCGGTCTTGTGGCGGAGCTTGTGAAGATACAAATGGTTGATAGCATGACAAGCTGGGTTGATTGCTTCCGCCCAAAAACTATCCGAAGTCTTGTACTCATCAAGCATGGTTCTAGCGGCTTCAATGAGAGTTCTATTCTTCCTCTCCACTATCCCATTTTGTTGTGGAGTATATGGGACGGAGAGCTCATGACCAATGCCTTCTTCATCAAGATACTCTTCAATGTTGGTGTTCTTGAACTCGGTGCCATTGTCACTTCTTACTCTCTTGATCTTCATATCAAATTCATTTTGGGCTCTTGTGGCAAACTTCTTGAATATTTCATGAACCTTACTCTTGTCTTTCATAAAGAATACCCAAGTATACCGAGAATAATCATCAACTATGACAAATCCATACTTGTTCCCTCCAATGCTAACATAAGCTACCGGACCAAAAATATCAATGTGAATTAATTCCAATGGCCTTGTGGTAGTGACTACATTCTTGGCGGGATGAGGGGCACCAACTTGCTTTCCGGCTTGACAAGCACTACAAATTCTATTTTCTCAAAATGAACGTTTGTTAGTCCTAGGATGTGTTCCCCCTTTAAAAGCTTATTGAGATTATTCATCCCAACATGAGCTAGTCGGCGATGCCAAAGCCAACTCAAGCTAGACTTTGCCAATAAGCATGTATCAAGTTGGGCTTTATTCGATGAAAAATCCACCAAATAAAGCCTTCCCTTGAGTTCATCCTTAAAGGCAACGGAGTCATCGCCCCTTCTAAAGACGGTCACACCCTCAATGGTGAACAAACAATTGTAGCCCATCTCACAAAGTTGTGAAACGGACAACAAGTTGTAGTCCAAAGATTCAACCAAATAAACATCGGAAATTGAATGATTGATTGCGATAGCAATTTTACCAAGACCAACAACCGTTCCTCCACCATTGCCTCCAAAGGCAATTCTTTCCGTAGGATTTTCAATCATATCACAAGATGTAAACATTTTCTTCTCCCCGGTCATATGATTTGTACATCCACTATCTATCACCCATTTTGTTCCACCGGAGGAGTATGCCTACAAAATAAGTTATGCTTGTGTTTTAGGTACCCAAGTGGATTTGGGTCCTAGAGTGTTAGTCACAAGAATCTTGGGCACCCACACATTCCTTTTGATCAATGTCCCTTTTGTGCGGGGTCCCACATACTTGGCAACCACCTTACCCTTGTGGTTCCAAGTTAACACATAATCGGCATAGAAGCTATCTTGTGATGCATGTGGTTTGGGCTTCTTGCTCAACTTGCTCAGCTGTCGGTGTTTTAGACCGGCAACCTACTAAGGGGAGTACCCGAAGTAGATGAATGTGGCCTCGCCGAGATCGGTAACTCGAAGGAAGAGACACGTGGCACACAATTTAGACAGGTTCGTGCCACGAGGTGCGTAATACCCTACGTCCTGCTGCGTAGCTTTGGATTGATTGGGTGTGATTACAAGATGATGCAATCTTAAGCCGTGAGATGAGATGATCGGGAGAGGGGTCCCTGCCTCGCCTTATATAGTCCGGGAGGCAGGGTTACAAGTCGGTTCAGGGAGAGAGTACTAGTCGGGTACGTCTAGGAGTCCTCTATACAGTGCGGGACATGTACAGCTTTCTATCCGAGTACTTCTCCTCTGTAGTCCTTGTGCTCCACGCCAGCAGGTGCCGTGCAGCGCAAGTCGGGTAGTCCCAGGGGCCCACCGAGTAGTCGGTCTTGGTACCCACCGAGGTAGTGGGCCCAGTGAGGTCCATACGACAAGCCCCCGAGTACTTTGTAGTCGAGAAGGATAGCTTCGAGTAGTCTTGACGGCCTTAACGAGTAGTCCTCAAGCGTCCCCGAGTACTACAAGTCAAAGGTCTTCAAGAATAGCTGAAGCATCCCGAGGCTGGAATGTACTCCAGCTGATGTTTGAGCAATCCTGAAGTCTTCTCGAGTAGTCCCAAGTGTCCTTGAGTGCTGCCCTTGAAGGTCTTCAACAATGCCCGTGTTGTCTTGAAGCCGAAACTGATATGGAAGTGCGATTGCAAAATCGCACTCCATATGGAGTAGCCCCCGAGCCTTAGGTTGAGTTGTAGACTCTGGCTGAGGGTCCATCTAAAGTTTTGGCAAGAATATCTCGTAAAATCCAGAGAAAAAACCGAAGGACACGTGGCACGGAGCCCCCGAGCCTTGAGTCGAGTACTTCCTCTCGAATTGAAGGGTCATCTTGTAGAATGTGTGCTGAGTTGCTCTTGAGTCTTGTCACTACCCAGGAAGTCGAGTAGAAGTAGCCGAGCCCCCGAGATGAGGCGCGTCGACTAGTGGAAGTTGAAGAGTCAGGCGCCGCCGCTGAGTCAGCCGAGCGCAGACTTGTCCATCCGGCCGTTGGAGGTGCCGCTGTTGACTTATAAATAGAAGCCAAAACCCTTAGGGTTTGTCACCCCACGCATTCGCACCCATTCCTAGCAGATCTAGCCAGGAATCACCGCCAGTGCGCACTGCCGCCGTTGAGGAGAGCGTAGATCCGAGTGTGCCGCCGTAGGAAGCCACCACCGCAGCCCCCGAGCGAATGCACGTGAAGACACCTTGCACTTGGAGAATGAAGCCCTCACCGTCAAAGACCTCGAAGGCCGCCGGTGCGAAGAAGAGGGCTCGTGAGGAGGCTGCTGGATCTGCTGCGGGGACATCGTCGCCGGTGTCTCCGCCGCGGCAAGATCCGAATCGCGAGTGGAAGAAATCCAAGGCCAAGACCGAAGATTTGCTGGCCGTTTTCAACAGTGGATTCTTGCGGGAGAAGGAGGTGGACATGTGGAGAGCCGCCGCAGGGGATCCGTACCCCATGGAGAAGAACCCGGATGAGATTCCGATGTTCACCCGGTTCGCGGAGCGCGGACTGTCCCTCCCTGCCAGCGACTTCTTCAAAGGGCTGCTGGGGTACTACGACATCGAGTACCTCAACCTCAACCCCAACGGTATCTTCCACACCTCAGTCTTCGTACATTTCTGCGAAGCCTTCTTGGGGATCAAGCCCCATTGGATCTTGTTCCGGAAGTTCTTCCGGGTGAAGCCCCAGCCCAGCGCCAACAACCCCCGAGTAGTGGGGGGAGCCGGGATCCAGATGAGGGAGGACACCGTGGAGCAGTACCTCTCGTACAAGCTCATCGATTCCAACCAGGATTGGAAGGCGAAGTGGTTCTACGTGACCAACCACCACTCGGAGTTGTCGAAGCCGAGTGGGAAATAGCCCAAGCACTTGCCGTGGTGGAACTCGGAGCCAACGATGCATGAAGGTCTCCAGTTGCCTGAGATGCTGGCGAAGATCAAGGCGCTGAGAGAAGCCGGGCTGAGAGCCAAACATGTGGCCTTCAGCTTCATGAAGCGTAGGGTGCAGCCGCTGATAGCCCGCGACACCCTGGGGTACCAGTACACCGGCGACGACGACACGTCGCGGAAGCCCGGTGATGAAGTCGACGACGACGACATCGTAGATCGGCTGGGCAGGATCTTCAAAGACATGCCGGTGTACACGCTGTGCCCTGTGCCCGAGTACTCCGCCGCGCGCCCACCAAAGGAGGTCGGTAGCCGTATCAAGTTGCGAGTACTCATTACGTAAGAGTAGTCGTACTGTTGTGTTGTGCTTCTTGTAGGATGACTTGGCGAAGTTCGTCTCCGAGCCGGCGTCGCATCCTCAGCTTGTCGAGGTCCCACAGGAAGGGAAGGCCAAGGCCAAGGAGCGGCGCGAGGTTGGTGAAGGGGACGACACAATTGTCGTCGAAGACACGTCCGAGGAGGACGACGATGAAGAGACGCTGCAAGAGCGCTTCCAGTTGCGGTCGAGATTCAGCTGCCCTGGATTGCCGCACATTCCTCTCGTTCAGGATTAGCCGACTAGCCTCTCCGCAACAAGAACAAAGGTACACGACCGCCTTGTCGGGTACTTGTTGATAGTAGCTTGTGGTAGTCTGACCCGCTTTGCCTTGTTGATTGCAGAGCTGGAGACCCGCGTCGATCAGCTGAAGGCTTCTGAGACCGACATGAAGAACCTCTTCTACCGGGAGCAAGAGGCCCGCAAGGTACTGGAGTATGATTATAAGGAGCTTTCTTACGAGTGCGACAAGCACATGGAGCTCCGTATTGCATCAGATCGTGACCTCGTCAACTGCTACAAATCCTTGCAGAAGCTGAACGAGGACTGCGAGAAGCTGCGGGCCCAGCTGAAGGAACTTGAGGAGGCCGCGCTTCCCATCGCGAGGCTGCTGGTGCCTCACCCCGGGGGACCGAATATAGCCCCACTGGTGGACCGGCTGAAGGAAGCCCCCAGCCACCTGGCGACCTACGTCAAGCACTTAGCGAAGTCGATCCCCAACCCAGTGCTGGCCTTCATGAAGTCGTACTTCCCAAAAGCTCCTGTGGACGTAGTGGCCGGCGGACTAGCCGCCAACTGCACGGACGAGCAGTACGCGGAGCTGCTGGAGCAGATGGCGCCCATTGCTGAACAAGTCGCCGAGAAGCTCAATCTCCAGTAGTCTTGTAATAGTTAGCTCGTAGCAGTAGTTGTAGATAAACAGTTGTAATGAACTTGTTTAAGAATGAATGAAAGAAACTTCCATCAATGAGTACTCGTTATCACGATCTGTGAGTGCGGAGTCCCATCATGGAGTCGTCGCGAGTAGTCTTACTCGCCAGTAGTCCCGTTGAGGGAAAGAGACAGTAAAGTAGTTGATAGATAATCAAACTTTATTACTGAAGAAGTACACCTGGATGGCCAGGGCCGTTGTTACAGAGTAGTCGCCAGGACCCGGAGGCCGCCTACGACTAAGTAGTGCTAGGGCGTACAACCGCTTACAGCAGTAGATCTGTTAGTAGCCGTGTAGGCTGGATCTAGAAGTACATGGTCTCTTAGTAGACCGCTGCTGGAGTCCTTTGTCGCTCGTCGCAGCCCAAGATCTGTTAGTAGCCGCGCGGGCTGGATCATGGAGTGGAGTAGTCCGGAGACTAGGGCCTGGACTTGGAGGCCGCTTACGGCGAAGGGGTCTTGAGTAGTCGTATAGACTGGAGCCCCCAGTGTAGTCGTGTAGACTAGGCTTAGAATCGACAGAGTTGGTCGATGTTTCACGAGTTGTTGACGTCTTCGCCTTCAGGCGTCTGGACGCGGTAGGAGCCCGGTCCGATCACCTTTGCAACTGTGAAAGGACCTTCCCAGGGCGAGCTGAGCCTGTGTAGTCCTTCCGTGTTCTGGATGCGACGGAGGACGAGATCACCAACGTTGAAGGAGCGTTCCTTAACGTTGCGGTCATGGTAGCGTCGGATACCCTCTAGGTACCTTGCTGATTGGACGAGGGCGGCACAACGAGCTTCTTCTAGTCCATCGATGTCGACTCGTCTGCTGTCTTCGGATACGCCTTCGTCGTATTGCTCAACTGCTGGTGAATCCCACATGACATCAGTAGGGAGGATTGCTTCGAAGCCGTAGACCAGGAAGTATGGAGATTGTCCCGTTGGCTTGGAGGGTTGAGTACGTAGCCCCCAGAGAGCATTGGGTAGTTCCTTCATCCACTTGCCTCCTTTGGTGTTAGCAGCGTCGTGTAGCTGCTTCTTGAGAGCGTCGAGCACCATCCCATTGGCGCGCTCGACTTGTCCGTTGGCTCGAAGATGGGCAACTGAGACATATCGGACGTCGATCCCGCTGTTCTCGCAGTACTCCCAGAACTGGTGATTGTTGAAGTTGGAGCCCAGGTCTGTGATGATGCGATGGGGTAGTCTGTAGCGATGTACGAGTTCATCCAGGAAGTCGAGTACTCTGTCAGCCTTGGCGCATGTAACCGGCTTGACCTCGACCCACTTGGTGAACTTGTCGATGGCCACTAGTACTCTGTTGAATCCACCTGGCGCAGTTGGTAGTGGCCCAATCATGTCGAGCCCCCAGCAGGCGAAAGTCCAGGTTGGCGGTATGGTGACTAGCTTGCAGGCTGGGACGTGTTGCTGCTTGGCGAAGTATTGGCACCCTTGGCACCTTCTGACGAGTTCTTCGGTGTCGCCCAGAGCTGTGGGCCAATAGAAAGCTCGTCGGAAGGCCTTGCGAACCAGCGTGCGAGAAGACGCGTGGTTGCCGTAGACGCCTTTATGGATCTCCTCCAAGATGTCCTTGCCTTCTTGTCTTGGAACGCACTTCATGAGTACTCCGGAAGATGCGCCCCACCTGTAGAGCTTGTCTCCGACGAGGACATAGGACTTGGCCCGACGGATGAGTTGCTCGGCCAAGTTCTTGTCCGAGGGAACCTTCTGCTCGCTGAGGTAGTCGATGAAGGGCTGCCTCCAGTCCACGTCAATCATCATGACCTTCGGCCAGCCGGGGGATGCGCTGGGACAGTGGTCGGCGGCGCCGGCTCCGGGATGGATGGCGCGTGAAGCTCGTGGATGAAGACACCCGTTGGTACTTGAGCGCGAGTAGAACCAAGCTTCGACAGGACGTCCGCTGCAACGTTGTTGTCGCGGACGACGTGGTGGAACTCGAGACCATAAAACTTGTTCTCGAGCTTGCGGACTTCTAGGCAGTAGGCGTCCATGTTCTCCTTGTTGCGGTCCCAGGACTTGTTGACTTGGTTGATGACCACTGCGGAGTCGCCGTAGACTAGTAGCCGCTTGATGCCCAGTGAAGCTGCGAGGTGGAGCCCGTGTAGCAGAGCTTCGTACTCGGCTTCGTTGTTTGAGGCCTTCCAGAAGATCTGCAGGACGTACTTGAGTTGTTCGCCCGTTGGAGAGATCAAGAGTATTCCTGCACCTGCGCCCTCGAGGTTGAGTGAGCCGTCGAAGTACATCACCCAGTTCTCTGGGTGCTCGGTTGGAGTAGGTAGCTGATTCTTCCGCCACTCCGCCATGAAGTCGACAAGTGCCTGCGACTTGATGGCTATGCATGGCTTGAAGTCGATGTTGAGGGCGCCGAGTTCGACTGCCCACTTGGAGATTCTTCCAGTAGCATCTTGGTTCCGCAGGATGTCACCGAGCGGGTAGTCGGTGACAACGGAGATCGAGTACTCCTGGAAGTAGTGTCGTAGCTTCCGCGAGGTGATGAGCACTGCGTACAGAAGCTTTTGTACTGGCTGGTAGCGTGCCTTGGATTCTGATAGGACCTCGCTGACGAAGTAGACTGGGCGCTAGACTGGATAGGTGTGGCCGTCTTTCCCCGCCGCTCGACAATGATGGCGATGCGACCACGTGAGTAGTCGCGGCGAGGTAGAGCGATGGTCGCTCGCCTTTGCGAGGAGCCGTGAGGACTGGTGGCTTCGATAGGAAGTCCTTGAGCTGGGCAAGGGCTTGGTCCGCCTCTGGAGTCCACACGAACTTCTCTTGGTGCTTGAGTAATTTGAAGAAGGGGAGCCCCCGTTCTCCAAGCTTCGAGATAAATCTGTTCAGGGCCGCCATGCACCCGGTCAGCTTCTGGACGTCTTTGATGCACGTGGGAGTTTCATGCTAGTGATGGCGGAGATCTTCTTGGGATTGGCTTCGATGCCGCGATGGCTGATGATGAAGCGGAGTAGTTTGCCCGAAGGTACGCCGAGATGCACTTGTTTGGGTTGAGCTTCCAGCGGTACTCGCGCAAGGATGCGAAAGTCTCTTCAAGATCGTCAATGAGCGTGCTGGAGTTTCTGGTCTTGACGACCACGTCGTCCACGTAGGCTTCGATGTTCTTGTTGAGTTGCCTCTTGAAGCAGGCCTGGATAGCTTGTTGGTATGTTGCGCAGGCGTTCTTCAACCCGAAGGACATGGTCGTGTAGCAGTACGCGCCAAACGGGGTGATGAACGCGGTCTTCTCCTGGTCTTCTTCCTTGATTGCGATCTGGTGGTACCCGGAGTAGCAGTCGAGGAAGCAGAGCAGGTCGCAACCCGCCGTGGAGTCGATGACTTGGCCAATCCGCGACAACCCGAAGGAGTCCTTGGGGCAGTGCTTGTTGAGGTCAGTGTAGTCGACGCACATCCTCCACTCATTTGAGTTCTTCTTGCGGACGAGGACGGGGTTGGCGAGCCACTCAGGATGGAAGACTTCTCTGATGAAGCCAGCCGCGAGTAATTTGGCGAGATCCTTCTTGATGGCGTCCCGTCTGTCGTCGGCGAAGCGGCGGAGGTGTTGTTGCTTCGGGGTAGCTTTAGGATCGACGTTGAGAGAATGCTCAATCAACTCCCTGGGCACCCCTGGCATGTCCGCTGGTTTCCACGCGAAGATGTCGCAGTTAGCCCGGAGGAAGTTGGTGAGCGCGTCTTCCTATTTGGGGTCAAGACCTGCCCCGATGATAGTGGTCTTGCTGCTGTCGCCTATCTCGAGGTCAATTGTTTTGACTAGAACCTCCTCAGCTGGCTGAGGCTTGTTAGCTTTGTCCAACTTCTCTGGGATGTCGAGTTCACTTGGGGCAAGCTTCTTCGACGCGGCATAGACCTCCATCATTGCATTGGGTACTTGATTTGTGGAGGCGATCTCCACAGCTTCCATGTCGCAGTCGTGCGATATCTTCAAGTCCCCTTGCAGCGAGAGTACACCTGCTGGTCTTGGCATCTTGAGTACCAAGTAGGTGTAGTGGGGTACCGCCATGAACTTGGCGATAGCCGATCTGCCGAGGATGGCATGGTAGGATGTCTCAAAGTCCGCGGCTTCGAACTTGATTTACTCGGTACGATAGTTGTCTTGAGATTCCCCAAAGCTAACTGGCAGGACCACTGAGCCCAGTGGTATAGCCGCGTTGCCGGGGACGATGCCGTAGAAGGGCGCGGTGCTCTTGGTGAGCATGTGGGTGATGTCGAGCTTCATCTTCTTCAAGGTCTTGGTGAAAAGGACGTTAAGCCCGCTTCCACCGTCGATGAGGACCTTGTTGAGCTTGGAGCCCGCGACCACCGGCTTCAGGACGAGTGGGAACCGCCCTGGTTCGGAGAAGCTAGTCCATTGATCCGCGCGGGAGAAGGTAATGGGTACCTCCGACCACCTGAGAGGGGTCGGGACCGCTGGTTCAATGCTCATGACTTCTCGACGGGTAGCCTTTTGTTCCCGTCTGCTGGGTAGTCTGCCGAAGAGGACGTTCACTGTCTTGTCGGGTTCCTGGAAGTCACCATTGCCTTCGTCGTTCTTCTTCTTGCCTTTCTTGTCATGAGGGTGCCGTGGCTCCGGAGTATCCTTGAGTGCTCGCCTGAGTTGGTAGCACTGCTCGGTGGTGTGGTTGCCATCCAGATGCCACGGGCACTTCTCCTTCAGAAAATCTTTGAAGCCGCCGGAGGTCTTTTTCGGGTTCTCCTTCGCAGGGCGCTGGATAGACGCGACAGTGTTGTCTGGCTTGCACTTACGGTTGGGACCCGAGTAGTTGTTGCTGTTGCGATCGCGTTGGTTCCCGTTGTTGCTGCTGTCGCCGCCCGTGTTCTGCTTGCTCTTGCCACGGATGGCATCGTACTTGGCGTTGGCTTTGTCTTCTTCATCAGCCTAGGGCGTGATCATGTCCTTGAGATGGGTGATGGAGCTGGGGCGGCGTCGACCGAAGTCTTCAAAAGTGCGACGGTGGTAGAGACCGTCTTGGAAGAGGTCGATGACTTCTTTGTCAGAGACATCGACTACTGTGGCGCGCTTGTCGAGGAAGCGCCGCATGTACTTGCGAAGGGTCTCGCCTTGTTCCTGCTTCACCATGGCCAGGTCCATGCGAGTACCCGAGCGGCCCATAGCGCCCGCGAAGTTGCTAGTGAACTGCTCCTTCAGCTGGTCCCACTTGTCGATCGAGTACTTCTCAAGTGACTCGAGCCATGTAAGCGGTGCCTGGTCCAGACAGAAGGGGAAGTAGAGACACTTGGTGTCGTTGTTGCCACCAGCGTTCTCGATGGAGAGGGTGTAGCATCTGAGCCACTGCACAGGATCCTGCTTCGCATCGTACTTGGTGATTCCAAAGGCTTGAATTTCTTTGGGAGGAGGAGGTTGCGAAGTCGCGCAGAGAAGGCGGGGAAGCTGTCGTTGTCGCTTGACGTGGAGGCCTTCTTGCACCGTAGTTCTTCAATCTTCTGGCGGGCGTCGTAGCCGCCCTGTGAGGCTCCGGAGGCGTGGCTGTTCGCGTGGCCTCGGTCGCCGCGATCGCCCCCGTCACCGGCCCTCCTGTTGGCTCCATGGTTGGAGCTTCTGCCGTCGCTGCCTCCGCCGCTAGGGTCACGATGAGGGACGATCTCACGATCGCCGCCAGCAGCTGCAGCACTGTTGCCACCTTGGGAGGGTCCGCCAGCCGTTGCGCGAGTACGGTTGGGATTGGTCGGCAGCTCAGCTCGAGTACGGTTCCGGCCAATGTCCGCACTGTGACTTGTTGCTTCGTTGTCGCGGTTCCTGACGGGAGGTGGTTGAGCAACCCTGGTGTTGACTCGCATGAAGTAGGCATCTTCCGTGAGCTTGGCGATGACTTGTCCCGCGCGCATCCCCTGGGCCTGACGTGCTATCATAGTGATAGACATCAGGCATTGCTCTGGGGTAGTGTGTACCCAGCTCTCAACCTGGTCGAGAGCTTCCGCGAGGTTGCGGATGGGGAGGGAGTCGCAGAGACGACGACGCCATTCGTTACGCTTTCTGTTGCGTTCACGTCTGGCGTGTCTATTGGCGGCAGTCTCGTCAGCGGGCGCGTCGACGGACAACTCGTCCGCAGAGATGTCCTCGAGGTACTGGTTAGGGACTATGCCTGAGGGCCCTGGCGTCTCGTTGCTAGTCATGAAGACTTGCCGGTCGGGAGAGCCAAGGCTGGAGTCACTGGTTGCCACCTCTGTGGCAGTGTTCTCCCCAGCTGGAGCAAGTGGTGTTCCCTCCTGGAAGGGAAGTGAGTCGAGGTAGGCGATGCAGCATGAGTTCCCTCCTGTCAGGTCTGCGGGCTTGCGGTCCGGCCAGTAGACAAATCTCCTGGCGGGTGTAGATGTTATAACCAAGCCGACAGGTGGACCTGATAGGGGTTGCTCTGTAGAGTCGTCCTCGGACTCGGGCTCCTCAAGGTCCGACCCGAAGTCGAACTCGTACGCAGAGTCCGAGTAGAAGCCGAAGAGGGGGTTGGAGTCCGAGGCGTGGCCGGGGACGGTGTCGGAGTCTGAGTCGTACTCGGCTACGGGCTCCTTGCCGGCCCGGCGCATGGTGGGAGCCTTCGTGTGGGCCCTGCTGACATTGCGGGGGCCACGTGTGAAGCGCTCGCGGGGTGGGGAGTCCACATGCGATGGCTGGGTAGCCGGCTCGCATACGATGGCCCACGGGGACGTCGAGTTCGAGTTGGAGGCGGATCCAAGCTCGAAGTCGGCGTGCTGGTCGAAAAGCGAAATTTCGCCGAAATTGCCGGCGAGTTTGCCCGTGACTACTTCGGGAAGTGTCACGAGGCCAGTCTCCGGGTTGGGCGGCATGGTGAGGCGGCGTTGGAAGGATCCAGCACCGTCAGCAGTGCAGACCCAGGCGCCGAAGATGAAGGTGTCTCCACGGTTGAAGGCGACGGTTGGCTTGATGTAGACGGAAGCCGTCGAGTTCGCCATGTGATCTCGGGCGAGATCCCCTACCTGGCGCGCCAGCTGTCGGTGTTTTAGACCGGCAACCTACTAAGGGGAGTACCCGAAGTAGATGAATGTGGCCTCGCCGAGATCGGTAACTCGAAGGAAGAGACACGTGGCACACAATTTAGATAGGTTCGGGCCGCGAGTTGCGTAATACCCTACGTCCTGTATGCTGCGTAGCTCTGGATTGATTGGGTGTGATTACAAGATAATGCAATCTTAAGCCGTGAGATGAGATGATCGGGAGAGGGGTCCCTGCCTCGCCTTATATAGTCCGGGAGGCAGGGTTACAAGTCGGTTCAGGGAGAGAGTTCTAGTCGGGTACGTCTAGGAGTCCTCTATATAGTGCGGGACATGTACAGCTTCCTATCCGAGTACTTCTCCTCTGTAGTCCTTGTGCTCCACGCCAGCAGGTGCCGTGCATCGCAAGTCGGGTAGTCCCAGGGACCTACCGAGTAGTCGGTCCTGGTACCCACCGAGGTAGTGGGCCCAGGGAGGTCCATACGACAGTGCTTGTGTTGTAGCTTGGGTGCTCTTGAACTTGATAGGAGTGTTGTATCTAACATGGTTGTCATAGTTCTTGACACCCAATTGTTTCATTCCATGCACCACATTTCTTGTTCCCATACCTTTGGTGTGGTAGTTCTTGATGAATGGGATGGGGTCTTTTGTACCTTGTTCTTGCTTACCAAGCCCCTTCCCATCCGCAAAATCAAACTTCTTCATGTAGCTTGACCCAAAGCCTTTGGTGTGGTTTTCAAACTCACCTCTCTTGGGTTCTTTCTTCTTTTCATCAATGAGAGAGTTTGACAACCTAGCAATTTCCTTCTTCATGGCATTCATCTCGGCAATATTAGTAGCACAAGCATTTATATCAATCCTATAACATCTAGTACAAGCATTGCTTGTTGATGTTTGAGAGTTAGAGGAAGCATCATTAGATGAAGTTGTAGCATTGTTCTTGAGGTTGTCAAGTTGAACTTCTAATGCTATGTGACTAGTCTTTAAGCTATCAAAGCTCTTTTGAAGTTCAAGCTTTTCACCCTCAAGTTTCTTGCAAGCATCCTTAGCTAGGAAAGATTCCCTAGTTAATTCATCTACTATCAACTCATCTTTAGCTAGGGATTTCTTGAGGCTATGAATTTCTATCTCCTTTTCTTTGAGCGAGTCCTCTTGCACCTTGAAACCCTTCTTTTCAATTACACGAGCATTCTCAAGGGCAATGGTTTTCTCCCGCTCAAGTCTAAAGAGCTCTTCTTGCACCTCTAGAGTCCCTTCTCTATTCTCTATTTCTTTCATTAAAAACATGATTTTCTTTGTTGCCTTTTTACCAAAGCTAGTGATCATTTTTTTAAAATCAAAATCACTTTCACTATCATCATCTAGGGGCGGAGTGGGAGTGTCTACCTTGGAGCCCCTAGTCATGAGGCAAGTGTGGGTGAAGTCATCTTCATCATCGGTGAGATCTTCAAAGAGTGATGACTTGTTGATTGGTTCTTCGATGGATATGGTAGCTAGACCCGCTTCACCGTCAGAGTCGGAGCTATCATCATTTGAATCCCATTCTTCACCCAAATGAGCTTCACCAATTTCCTTCTTCTTGTTCTTGTCAAACTTGTTAGTGTCTCTTCTTCTTACTTTTACATTGGGGCATTCCGCAATGAAATGACCCTCCTTGCCACAACCAAAGCATGGTCTCTTGGAAGTCCTCTTTGTCTTGATCTTGTCTTTGTCCTTGTTCTTGTTTAAGAAGCCACTCTTTTTGAACATTTTGTTGAACTTTCTCACAAAGAGAGCCATTTGCTCGGGAGTCATGTTCATGTCACTATCTTCATCACTTCCTTCCTCGATCACGGTCTTTGAAGTTGATGAGCTTGATCTCTTCTCCTTGCTAGATGCCTTGAGGGCCACTCCCTTGTTCTTCTCAAGTTGTTCATGCATCTTTGACATATTTTGTGGAAGCTTTGACTCCTTGACGGTGATGAGATGTTCTTCCATTCTTCCAATCATATCCGCCAGAGTGAACTTGTTGAAGCCTCTCTTCTCCCTTATGAGTGTTGGGAGTTGAACATCCCTTGCCATATATGTGGAGAGAATCTTGTCAACCACTTCTCTTCTTCCCCATCTTGTGCTTCCAAGGGACTTGATTTTGTTGATGATCTTGTTCAAGCGGTTGTACATGTCTTGAGGAGACTCATCATCCTTGATGACAAACCGATTGAGCTCACTTTTCAAGGCTCGAATCCTTCATTCTCTTACTTGATTTGATCCTTAATGGTTGATGAACAATGTGTCCCATACTTCCTTGGCGGACTTCAACCCATCCACCTTGTCATACTCTTCGGACGTAAGTGAACTCTTGATGATACGTATGGCTTGATAGTTTCTTTGTATCTCATTTGCTTGATCTTGAGTTAGCGTCGCATTACCACTAGGAAATGTAATGCCCCTGTTCACAATAGTCCAAAGTGCAGGATTCACCGCCATCAAATACTCCTCCATCGAGTTCTTCCACTTGGAATAGCCGGTTCGATCAAATTGAGGTATCTTCCCAATGTGGCTAGAACCCGATGGATGGTTAAAGGATAAGCGAGAGTAATCGAAAGAGGTTCGAGTATAGTCCCTTGATGGTCGTCGAGTGGAGCGGTTGGACCTTGCATCATCGAACTCATCCTCACTATCGGAGGACTCAACACCATGTCCATGCGCTTGATGACTCGTGCTTGCGCCATGGGTGTTGCCTCCTTGAGGTAGGACGGGAGGTGTGCCAACAACATTGTTGACGGGATCATCTTCGGCAAGAGGTGGAGCTTGATGACTTGGATTCGACATCTTCTTAACTCCAAGCGGTTAAGCTTCAAATGTGGAGCACTTGGCTCTGATACCAATTGAAAGGATCAAGATGTCGACTAGAGGGGGGGGGGTGAATAGTCGATCCTGAAAAATCACAACTTTTTCCCAGCTGTTAAATTCAAGTCCGGAGTCTCCGGATATTTTTCCGGATACTCCGGAAAAATCGGAGATTCCGGGAAAATGTCCGGATATTCCGGCCTGTCACGGGAAATCAAATTCGACAGAAATTAAACTTGCTCAAATGTAAATCTGTGAAAATAGGTTATGCACTGAGATGAGACAAGCCTGTTTATCCACTCCAATCTTGCAGAAACCTCACCACGAGGTAGATCGGCACCAAACCCTAGATATGTGCTCAAGAGCGAAACAAGCACACAACAAGAAGAACAAGCACACGAGACACAAGGATTTGTTATTGGAGTTCAACCTCACCCTTGAGGTCTACGTCTCCGTTGAGGTACCCACAAAGGGTGGACCTTTACACCTAGGTCGCTTTCCTTCCTCTAGCGACCACAAAGATCAAGCTAGAGTTACTTACTCAAAGTCGGGGTGATACAAACTTCCTTGGGCAGCCACAATCTTTGGATGCTCCAAGGCAACGCCTAGCCGTCTAGGAGCTCAAGGCTCCAAGAGTAACAAACACAAATTTTGCCAACCAAGCGAATAACGAGGTGCTCTAGAGATGGGAAATCAGCTCACTAGCACTCTCCAAGCTCTTGCTCTCAAACCCTCTTAAATCCCCACAACAAATCTCACCAAACTTGAGCCAAGGGGAGTGAAGGAGGGAATAAATGAGGTCTGAAGTTGTTCAGGTCGAAATGGCAGGAGAGAGTAAAGAAAGGGGTGGAGGGGGCTTTTATACCCCTCTCACCTAGAATATAGCCGTTGAGGCTTTAAGACCCGGAGTATCCGGGGTAAACCCGGAAACTCCGGGAAGTCCGGAGACTCCGGGGTAAACCCGGATACTCCGGTCCCAAGAAAAGATCCCCGTGAATGTGTTGGTGCAAAGGTGTCTCTCATAGGTTTTCTCTCATAGGTTTTGTTTCAGCAACTAGAGCACCTGTTCGACTCTTGGAAGACACAATTCCTGTCCCTCTTGATAGTACGGCATTCCTAGGACTCAAATTCAAAAGTGTAAAATAAGTAAAGCTTCTTAGGAATCCTTTGTAGCATCACTTCCTTTTTGTAGTGTCAGTGAACTGCACTTGATGCCACATATAATTTTAATCCCTGCTCATGGACTAGATAAATCATTTGCTACTTAAGTGTGTGTCATTAAACCACCAAAACCCACTTAGGGGGCCTAGATACTCTTCAAAAACCAGTGATTAAGGATATTAATTAATTTCTAGTGCATATAATTGCTCTGATACCAACTGTGACAACCCGCCCAGGAAAATACCGTACTACCGCCTAAACCAATCCACTTTGGTCATTAAGCAGTAATAAAGTATCCTCCTGTCGTTAGTTGCTGGGTTAACGCCTGGTAAATCACTTAAATAGCAACAAGGATCGACATATATGCATTAAAACTCACACGAAGGCGAGTACAGAGATACAACATAATAAACTTCCAAAATTTACCCCGAAAGGCTTAATTATTACAAACCAAAGTTTTTGTCATAATGACGTAGTTCAGAGTTTTTGAAGGACCGATTAGGCGACCAGAGAGGGGGGGGGGAGTGAATGGGAGCCGATAAAAATTCTTCTCGAAGGAGATTGATACTCCAACAAGATGAACTCGCTCGGTCGGACCCCCAAAATCACATGCTCCGCACTTCTACCTTTCGTTTGCTAAAACCACGTAGCCACTGGAGTGCTACTGGTCCTAGGAACAAACACTACCAGCAACCTCAACTCCTACGCACCCACGACAACGGAAACAACTTGGGAGCCGACTGTCTAGAGGGGGGCGGTTAGACCGGGTAAGGGGGGCGGTTAGACCGCCTCCACCAGGCAACCAAGAAATCCTCCGAAACACCTCTTCCGAGCACCAAAACGCACCACAGTTTCACCAACAAAGATCTCTGGTCAAGGCCATGCTAGCTACTAGGAAATCTTGGTGAAAACCAAAACTTCACCCAGGGGCCTAGGGGCGGTTAGACCGGCTACCAGGGGCGGTCTAACCTCCTGTACCCAACAAAGAACTCCAAGCAAGAACTCCTAGCAAACGGCACGAAAACGACCCGAAATTTCACCTAAACGTTCCTCTGATCAAGGCGAACAAACTCACAGAGGAAAATCCGGTGAAATCAAAACTTCAACCTGGAATGCCCAGGGCGGTTAGACCGCCCCCTCCAGGCGGTTAGACCGCCCCTTCCAGAAAACCTACCCGCGGGTCAAACCTCAACTTCCCATCGCCCGATCTCCCGAATCACTCCACGGATTGCAGCGAAACTTCGGGAAAAGCTGGGTTACCACTTGGGCAACCCCTACCTCAAAGGAATCGACCAGAATCCCTCACAATCAAGAGGAATCGAAGAAATCGCCACTTTAGGTCAAGAACTCGCCCAACTCGAAAAACCACCAAATCGAGTCCGATTCAAGAGAGATTTGGGGCAAAGTCACCAGCCAAAGAGGCACAAGATCCTCATACGTGACACCCACCAAAAACCTAAGGAAATCGTCCTCAAAACTCCGCCAACACAAGCACAACAAAGATCTCTGAAAATCACCACAAAGAAGGACGAAAAAGACATTTCACAACCTTGAGGAACAACGCCGAACCATCTATACATACCATGAAGGTTCGTACCAGGTCTAGCTTGCCACCCATACATCCATCCCTCTCTCTAGATCTCACATGAAGCTCTCAAGCTAGTCCTAGGAAAAACTAGAAAAAAATGAGAACGAAAATGGAAAAACAAATGAGCTAGGGTTCCAAGAGTTGGCTGCCATCCATCCCCTCAAAGAGTATATATGGCGGCACCAAAAGACTAAACTACCCTTACTTAATAACTAGGGATACAAGCCCCTCAAGGGAGAATTTGGAAGTCTTCAGATTTTCTTCATCGGACGGATGCCCGGCGACCGCAACCTGCTTAGCCTCAACACAAGCCTTGCGATCTCGACGCGTGTCCTCCGCTTCGAAGCATCTCGACGCCAGCGACTAGGGCGGTCAGACCGGCCCCGGCGATCTGACCGGCCCAGGCGGTCAAGCCACAACCTGCACCTGCAATACTTAGCCAAGAATCAGTCCACACAACGTTGTCAGTCACTCATCACACAAGGAAGCGACCATCCACCGGTCCTCGAACCACACATGGTCCTCAATCTCCCCCTTGATGAGTGCATTGACAACACCCACATATAGTAACAAGAGAGAAAAGAAAAAGAAATTAAACGAATAAAAGAAAACCTCAACAAACGATCGAAAGCCAAAGAAAGGCAAAGAACAAGATCACTTGAAGAAGACAAGTCTCAGACCCCTTAGGAAATGGCAACGGCTTGACACATCCGAGACAAAACCATGCTCAAACAAAGAGCGCAAACCACCGAACCAAAGCTCGAACACCACAAAAAGCTCCCCCTACACATATGCAAGCCCCCCTGAGCCAAAGCACACTCCCCCTGAACTAATGCAGCAATGCAACACGGGAATGCAGCAAAGAGCAAAATTCTGCTCACCATGCCCAGGGCGGTTAGACCGCCTTCACAAGGCGGTTAGACCGCCTACCACACATCTGACCGCCTGGGGGGTGGTTAGACCGCCCCATGTGACCAGCCCTGCACTAAACTACTCAAAAATTGCCCGAACCAATTGGAACACCTTCCAAACACTTCCAGGTGCCCAAAACATGCATAAATTTCTCCCCCTTGTTGACAATGCATGAATCAAGGCAAAATGCGAAAAGCTTCAACATATAGCTTATCAAATATACAAAATTCCTCACAAGGAGCTACACAAGTCCAAATGAGCAAGTTAGACACTCTACAGGTTCGTAATGACCTCAACTACATGATCACCAAGTTTCACAACCATTGGACAAGGCTAAAAAGGATTTGAGTAATTTTGCGAAAATTTACCCTCTCATGAGCATAAACCTAAACATGAGCAAAACATGTCAAAATGGAAAAGCCACACAAACTTCATGCTAGGACAACCATTCTAATCATAAGACCATCACAAACACCCACAAGCACCTCATGTCATGTCAAAGCCACCGAGCCATGTGCCTACGTCTATATATGAGACTTCTCGTTGGTAGGCATCATGCAACGGTTTAGCACCCAAAGCAAATTAAATTCAGCACATATGACATGAGAGCACATTTTCCAAGCATTTTACATTTCATTTTCAGATTCATACTTAGTACATGAAATGTCTTTGCGACAAAAAGGAACTTATGCCCCTCCACAAGATAAAGCAAGAGGGCTAAACATTCATGATGGCAAATGAGCCTTTGGCTCCGTATGATCAATAAACTAGCTATCCAACCACAAATTAAGCATAACCAAGCCACTAAAACATGTCAAGATCATATAAAGGCATTTACACATGAGAGAGCATATATGTGACAATTTTTCAAAAAACATGGCCATCAAAAATGGATATAAATCAAGATCATCAAGAGCTAAGCCAAACTAACAATAGCATACCAAACTAGCTCACATGATCATATATAGCCCATCATGGTTAACAATATATATAGGAGAAGCTTTTCCTAACAAATGCATATGATACAAAATGCATGCAACCTAAGATTCAAAGATGCCTATACATCATGTTACATATGCCATGCCAAATGCAAGAAAAGCACAAAGGAGAGCTATACATATGCTACAAAGGAGATCCCACACACCCAACTCAAGAAATCAAACACACACCAAGTTCCCCCCGCAAACGAGTGAAAGTTGCTTGATCTAGGGGTTTGGTGAAAATATCGGCTAGTTGGTCATGTGTGGGTACATGGATCAAAGCTATCTTTCCTTTCTCTACGTTGTCTCTTAGAAAATGATACCTCACTTTTATGTGCTTGGTTTTGGAATGGAGCACTGGGTTCTTTGCAACGCTTATGGCACTAGTGCTATCACATTGAAGTGGAACATGGGTATACTCCTCACCAAAGTCACTCATGGTGTACGTGATCCAAAGGAGTTGAGAGAAACAACTAGCAGCGGCAACGTACTCTGCCTCGGTAGTCGATTGAGCAACACTCGACTGTTTGCGGGAAGACCAAGACACCAAAGAAGATCCCAAAAACTGGCAAGTCCAAGAAGTGGACTTCCTATCCAACCGACACCCGACAAAATCCGCGTCTCAAAAACCATGAAGCACCAAAGAAGAGGACGCGGAGTACCAAAGGCCGAAGTCGGGAGTGTGACACAAGTACCTGAAAATTCGCTTCACCGCTTGCTGATGCGAAGTCCTCGGAGACGCTTGAAAACAAGCGCACAGACATACCAAGAACTGGATGTCCGGCCTCGTCGCCGTCAAGTAGAGGAGTGACCCGATCATGCTCCGGTACTCCTTCTGGTCCACGTGTACACCTTCCTCGTCCGCATCAAGAGCTGTGGTCGTACTCATCGGCGTCGTCATAGCCTTGGAGTCCTCCATCTTGAACTTCCGCACAACGTCCTTGGTGTACTTAGCTTGGTGCACAAATGTTCCTTCCTTTGATTGCTTGATTTGTAGCCCGAGGAAGAACTACAACTCGCCCATCATGCTCATCTCAAATTCCCTGCTCATATCCTTTGCAAACCTTGCAACAAGAGGGTTAGACGAGCCACCAAAGACAATATCATCCACGTACACCTGCATAATTAGGATATCTCTGCCCTGCCTGAGTAGAAACAAGGTCTGATCGACCTTCCCCATCTCAAAACCTCTCTCAAACAAGAACCCCCTCAACCTACCATACCAAGCTCTAGGCGCCTGCTTCAACCCATAAAGCGCCTCCCTCAACTTGTACACCTGGTGGGGTTACTTCTCACTCTCAAACCGCGGTGGTTGCCTCACATACACTTCTTCCTCCAACACACCATTCAGGAAAGCACTCTTCACATCCATTTGGTGCAACTTGAACCCTTTAGCCACGGAAAAGGCTATAAGGATCCTTATCGCCTCCAACCGGGCTACGGGAGCAAAGGTCTCCTCGTAGTCAATCCCCTCCTTCTGACTGAATCCCTGAGCAACAAGCCTTGACTTGTTTCTCACTACTTCACCTTTCTCTCCCTCTTTGTTCTTCCACACCCACTTTGTACCAATCGGTTTACACCCTGGGGGAGGGTCAACCAACTCCCAAACCTGATTCCTCTCAAAGTTCTCCAACTCCTCATGCATCGAATTAACCCAATTATGATCAGATAGTGTGTGTCCAATGTCTTTGGGCTCAAAAATGGCAACAAATGCAGCATGAGCGAAATGAGAATTGTTCCGAACCCTCGACCGTGTAGTGCGTTCATTCATGCCCCCGATGATCCTTGAAGTTGGATGATCCACTTGTACTCGCCGGGGAGGTTCTCGCCTTGATGCTACCTCCCCCTCAACAGCAGCTTCTCCTTGATTTTGGTTTGTCGTTGTAGGTGTGGGAGAGGGGCCGTCCATCACCGTAGTCGAAGTAGTAGGTACATGCTCAGCCGCGGGCACCACCCCACCGTCTTCATCGTCTCCATGTTCATGCTCCACCTCCTAAAAAATCTCCTCGCCAAGCTCATCATCACCTGCACACTCAAAGACAAGCTGACTATGTGGCTATGTCTCGTCGAAGGTTACCTCGCAAGTCTCCACAATTTGGTTAGTTTCAAGATTGAGCACACGATATGCTCTAGAGTGAGATGCATAACCAAAGAAAATACCATCGACCGACCTAGCCTCAAACTTATCCAACTTCTTCCCTTTCTTAAGAATAAAACACTTGCATCCAAAAACATGGAAGTGACTCACGTTGTGAGGAACATGTGTGGTTTGAGGACCGGTGGATGGTCGCTTCCTTGTGTGATGAGTGATTGACAATGTTGTGTGGACTGATTCTTGGCTAAGTATTGCAGGTGCAGGTTGCGGCTTGACTGTTGTTGGTGCAGGTGAAGAACAAGCGCGAAAGGTCGTCGCCGGTGAGGCCTCCAGGTGTGGAGAAGACAAGTAGGCTTCGTTCGAGGGACCGGTGGCCGGCGGGGGTCAAGTGCGGGCCGCATGGTGGCATGAACAGCAAGATAAAGTCGTGGACGGTTTCTTGGTTGAGCCTCAAAACCAAGGTCGAGGTGGGACTACGTGGGAGTCGAGTCATGAGTGGCGATTGGCGGAGGCGACATCGAGTTCGCGGGGTTTCCGGTGGTTCACCAGAAAACCACTGGGTTCCTTGGTTGATCCACAAAGCCAAGATCGAAGAACCGAAGACGGTGCTGCAGCAGTGCCAGACCGGTCTGACCGGTGGGTCTGACCGGTGGGCCTCACCGGTCTGACCGGTGTGCGACGATGCAGTCCGGAATCTTCGAAGCGGAGGACATGCGTCGGGATCGCAAGGCTTGCGTCGAGGCTAAGCAGGTTGCGGTCGCCGGGCATCCGTCCGATGGAGAAAGCTTCAAGTCTTCCAAATCCGCCCTTGAGGGGCTTGTATCCCTAGTTATTAGGAAAGGGCATTTTAGACTTTCGGTTGCCTCCATAACCCTAGATGTGAGAGGATGGCAGCCAAGCCTTGGAACCCTAGTTCATTTGCTTTCCTATTTTCCCTTCCTATTTTCTTAGGATTTCCATAGGACTAGCTTGAGAGCTTCATGGTGAGATCTTGTTGAGAGGGTTGGATGATTGGGCGGCAAGCTAGACCTTGTATGAACCTTTGTGGCATGTATAGATGATTCAGCGTGGTTCCTCAAGGTTTGGTTGTGTTGTTCCCGGTTGTTCTTGGTGGTGATTTTCGGAGCCCTTTCTTGGTGTTTTTCTTGGGTTGTTTTCGAGACCTTTCTCTTGGGGATTTGATGGGGGAAATTTGTGGGAACCCTTCGTGGTTCTTTGGGCTGTGATTCCCCTCCCAAATCCGTGAGTAAAGGGGCTCGATTTTGGGGTTTTCCGAGTTCTAGGGTTAGAGGTGTTCTCGGCGGGATTTCTTCGATTCCTCCTTTTTGGACGAGTTTTGGTGGGATTAAACTTGGCTATGGACTCCACAAGAGGTGTTCCTATTATCCCCAAAGTCTTGTTCAAGTCCGTGGAGCGATTCGGGAGATCGAGATTTGGATTTGGGGGAGTTGACCCGCGGGTGCTGTTCATCCCGAGCTGCCCAGGCTACTCCGGTCTGACCGGTACTCTTGACCGGTCTGATCGGTGCAACCCTTGGTGGGTTTTTGCTTGGGTGAACGTCTGGGTGTGTTCGTTGTTGTCCTGTGTTGCAGCTGTTTCAAGTTTGGGTCAGTTTGGAGGTCGGTAGGCCTGTTTTGGTGATTTGGGGGCTTTCAGGCTTGGACCGGTCTGATCGGTGTGTCTCACCGGCCTGACCAGTGTGAAGCCACTTAGTGGAAGTCGTCAACCCTCACCGGCAGGGACCGGTCTGACCGGTGGTGCTCACCGGTCTGACCGGTGTTGGTCTGTAGACTCGAGGTTTGGTGTTCCGCTGCGTTCTCGGGTCGGAAGGTTGTGTATTGGTTCCTAGGTCCAGTGGCACTCCAGTGGCTACGTGGGCTTGGCCAATTTGTGTAGTGAGTCGGAGACGTGTGTTGGAAGTCGTGTTCATCTTGTTGGAGTTTCCATCTCCTTTGAGAAGAATTTTTTCGGCTCCCATTCACTCCCCCCCTCTCTGGTTCGCCGTATCGGTCCTTCAAGTGGTATCAGAGCCGGTTCGGGTCTTTATTGACTCTAACCAGTCTAAGATCCAAGGATGGCGTACCAGGAATGGGGTTCGAGTCCTCCACACTTCGATGGCAAGAACTACTAGATGTGGAGTAAGCGGACGGGTGCGTTCCTCTGCAGAAAGGGTCAGATCCTTTGGGATGTCACGGTGGACACAGGCTATGTCCAGCCGATGGACTTCCTTGCTCCAGGATCGAGGGACAAATTCGATGGCAACAATAAGGTGGCCGACTGCTTGTTTCGTGCTTTGTGTCAGCCTGAGTTCGATCGGGTGCACACCGAGCACTTGGCTTGTAGAATTTGGACGGTGCTGAAGGAGGCTCATGTTGGGAATGCCCAGGTTCAGGCACAAATGTATGCGACCTACCGGAGAGAGTACGAGAACTTCACTCATCTCCCCAGTGAGTCCATTGATTCCTTGTTTCAGAGGTTCACGGTGGTTGTGAACAACATGAGGGCCAATGTGGACGTCCTCCCGTACGATGATCATGATAGAGCGGTCAAGCTCTTACACTCTTTGGATCGTACGATTTGGGGTGGAAAGTTCAAGGCCATTGTGGAGTCAGAGAAGTATGACACTCTGACGGTGAATGAGCTGTTCTCGAAGCTCCAGTCGGCTGAGGTGGATAGGGGCATGACTGCCAAGATCGAGGGCCCGACTGACTCTCATAGTCTTGCCCTCGTTGGTGGTTCGAAAGAAAAGGCTAACACTAACCCATCCACCAGGATGTTCTCTTTGTCCTCTTTGATGTCCATGCCAGATGAGGAGTTCGACGTGCTTGGAGAGGACGAGTTGGCGCTTCTGACGAGGCGGTTCGAGAGGCTGCACGAGAACCGAGTGAACAGGAGGAGGAACACGAGAACATGCTTCAAGTGTGGCAAGACAGGACACTATTTCGCCGAGTGTCCAAAGGTGAACAACCACGACAAGCACAAGTTCATGGACAAGAGGAAGAAGTCCAAGAAGAAGGATCATGAACATGGGAAGAAGGCTCAGTCTCGAGAGAAGATGAAGAGATCGAGCGACATTGAGTCCGATTCCGAGGACACGTCTTCAAGCTCGAGTGATGAAGACGAAGAGGATGACAAGAAGAAGAAGAACCTCGATAAGTATCTCAACTGCCTTTGTGTGATGGGCCTAAGTCTCAAGGATGACTTCTGCGGCATGGCTCGCAGTTTGAGCAGCAAGAGAAGCCAGAAGGATGCCTCGGACTTGGATTCCGAGGATGAGGTATGTGATGAGCACTCTTCTTTGCGCAAGGAGAATGAGGAGTTGGTTGACTTGCTTGATAATCACGATCACATGCTTAGAGAGGCTAAGAAGCTTAGGAAGGAGCTTAGATCTTTGCTCGAGGATGCTAGGACTAGAGTGGCTGAGCTAGAAACACAGGTTCTTGATAGCAAGCTTGAAATTGACTCTCTTAAGGCTAGCCCTGTTGTTTCTGATGAGAATGATTGTGCTGATTGCTCTGCTTTCCTGGCTGACTTGACTGATCTTAGGGAGAAGTATGCCTCCAAGTGTGAGGAACTAGATGTGCTTAGGGTTGAGTTGGCTGAGCTACAATCTAGACCCACTTTTCTTGGCGCTTGCACTTCTTGCTCTAGTTTGCATGAGAAAATTATTGAGCTTCGTTCACGCATTGTTTCGCTTGAGGCTGATTTGAAAGTGCCTATTCCTACTTCTTGTTCTACATGTGAGTTGTATGCTATGAAGAATTTGGATCTTGCAAAATGTGTTGGTCGCTTGCAAGATGAGAATGATAAGTTGCGTGAAGCACTGAGTTGGTTGTCGAGTCAAGAACCTCAGCTTGGTATGATGATTGCTAGCTATAAGAGCTTTGATGGTTGGGATTTGGGATTGGATAAGGTTGGTGAGGGCAGTGGTGAGAGAGAAGGGAAATTTGGGAATGTTTCAGTTCCACCACAACCCACACCCAAAGACAAGTTTGCATCCAAGCCAAACCAATCAAGAGAAAAACTGAGTGAGAAGGCAAGTGAAAAGCCTAGTGAGAAACCAAGTGAGCAGCCTTGTGAAGAGCCTCATCCCAAGCCTAAGCCCAGATCAATCCGTTTCCATTGTGAGTTTTGTGGAAAGGATGGTCACAATAGAGCATTTTGCTTCAAGAGGAAACGTGAGGAGAGAATGGCGAAGGAGTGGGCTAACAAGGATAAGTACCACCCATCCGATGGTGCATTTGAGACTCGTATGCAGTTGCCTAGGGCCAAGGTGAGTGTGAGGACAGTTCGGGGTTGGGGAGAGAGGAAGGCTGTTGGAGGTGTTGCTGCCCAGGCTACACCGGTCAGATCGGTGAGAGGCACCGGTCAGACCGGGGCAGGCCTGGACAGGTAGCAGTTTGGGTTTCGTGCTCGTATAGATGGTAAGTTTGGTTCAGGAGGTCGTGGTTCTAGTGGTTGGTCTGGAAAGTTTGCAGGAGGTCAGTTTGCTAGGCATTCTCCCCCTTGAGCTCACTACGGGGATGGGAGGAGTCTTAGCTTTGAGAAGGAGAGGAGGGACAGTCCACGGGCTTTCTTTCGTGGTTTTAGTCCTCCTCCAGATAGAGAGGGTTGGTTCCCTCATGGTGGTTACCGTAGTGGTGTTCGTGGAGGTAGCTTTGGTAGGAAAGATGGTTTGGTTTGTGCTAATCCCACTTTCAAGCAAATGACTAGGCACTGGTTTTACACATTTGGAACTAACCCCAGTGTTGAGTCGTTTGCTCGCTCTCGCTCTTGGTTTTGAGTTGCAGGTGGATGGCCCGGAGAACATTTGGTTGATATCGGGGGTGGTTCTTCGGCTTCATATCCCGGTGGTGACATGTAGTGCATCACTTTCGGGGATGGTGGACAGGGATGAGTGATTTCTGAAGAAATGATAAAGGTAAGTGAATTTGTGACCTTCAAGTGTGTGGCCTTGGTCAAGCCACTTGGTTCTTTTTGCTCTTTGCCCTATCTCATGTGTGTAAGGTGAGCTTTGTATGCTCTTTGGCCTTAATGCATGAGTTTAGGGGGAGCTTGTGAATTTTGTGCTCCATTCCTCTTTTGCCGGTGGTGTCGAGCCCTTTTTGCCTCCCCTTGAGGAGCCGGTCGTTTGTGAGCTTGGTGTGTGGGAGCTCCTTTGTAGCATATGTATAGCTTTCTTTTGTGCATTTCTTGCATTTGGCATGGCATATGTAACATGATGTATAGGCATCCTTGTATCTTAGATTGCATGCATTTTGTATCATATACATTGGATAGGAAAAGCTTCTCCTATATACATTGTTCACCATGGAATGCTATTTATGTCTTTGTGAGCTTGTTTGGTATGCTATGGTTAGTTTGGCTAAGCTCTTGATGATCTTGATGAATAATCCATGGTTGATGGCTATGTTTTTGAAAAATTGTCACATGTATGCTCTCTCATGTGTAAATGCCTTTACATGCTCTTGACATGTTTTAGTGGCTCTGCTATGCTTAATTTGTGGTTGGATAGCTAGTTTATTGATCATATGGGGCCAAAGGCTCATTTGCCATCATGAATGTTTAGCCCTCTTGCTTTATCTTGTGGAGGGGCATAAGTTCCTTTTTGTCGCAAAGACAGTTCATGTACCATTTATAAATTTAAAAGGAAATGGAAAATGCTTGGAAAATATGCACCCATGTCATATGTGCTGAATTTAATTTACTTTGGGTGCCAAACCGTTGCATGATGCCTACCAATGAGAAGTCTCATACATAGAAGTAGGCACATGGCTCGGTGGCTTTGACATGACATGAGGTGCTTGTGGGTGTTTGTGATGGTCTTATGATTAGAATGGCTGTCCTAGTATGAAGTTTGTGTGGCTCTGCCATTTTGATATGTTTTGATCATGTTTAGCATTTTGATCATGAGAGGCAAGTTTTTCGCAAAATTGCCCAAATCCATCTTAGTTTCGTCCAATGGTTGTGAAACTTGGTGATCTTGTAGTTGATGTCGATACGAAGCTATAGAGTATCTAACTTGCTCATTTGGACATGTGTAGCATCCTATGTTGAATTTTGTCTATTTGAGAAGCTCTAGGTTGAATTTTTTGCTTTTTTGGCTTGATTCATGCATTGCCAACAAGGGGGAGAAGGTTGAGCTTGAAATGGCTTGTTGGATGCATTTAGAAGGTTTTCATGTGGTTTCGAGCCATTTCTGGGCACTGTTGGTCACCGGTCTGACCGGTCGAGGTCATCGGTCTGACCGGTGTGAGTGCTGGTCCTGTGCACATGTTTGGCACTGGTCTGACCGGTGTGAGTTGAAGTTGTTGCAGCTGCCCTGTTTTCAAGTGGTTTGCATGCATTCGTCCAGGGGAAGGTGCATTGGTTCAGGGGGAGCTTGCATGTGTGCAGGGGGAGCTCTTTGTGGTTTTTCGAGCTTTGTGTCAGTTGTTTGCGCTCTTTGCTTGAGCTCTGCTTTGTCTCGGATGTGTCGAGCCGTTGCCCTTGCCTAAGGGGTCTGAGACTTGTCTTCTTCAAGTGATCTTGCTCTTTGCCTTTGTTTGGCTTTCGATCACTTGTTGGAGTTTTGTTTTTGTTCGTTTCTTTTCTTTTTCTTTCCTCTCTTGTTACTTTCGTATGGGTGTTGCCAATGCACTCATCAAGGGGGAGATTGAGGACCATGTGTGGTTCGAGGAGCGGTGGATGGTCGCTTCCTTGTGTGATGAGTGACTGACAACGTTGTGTGGACTGATTCTTGGCTAAGTATTGCAGGTGCAGGTTGCGGCTTGACTGGTGTTGGTGCATGTCGGTGTTTTAGACCGGCAACCTACTAAGGGGAGTACCCGAAGTAGATGAATGTGGCCTCGCCGAGATCGGTAACTCGAAGGAAGAGACACGTGGCACACAATTTAGACAGGTTCGGGCCGCAAGGTGCGTAATACCCTACGTCCTGTATGCTGCGTAGCTCTGGATTGATTGGGTACGATTACAAGATGATGCAATCTTACGCTATGAGATGAGATGATGAGAGAGGGGTCCCTGCCTCACCTTATATAGTCCGGGAGGCAGGGTTACAAGTCGGTTTAGGGAGAGAGTACTAGTTGAGTACGTCTATGAGTCCTCTATACAGTGCGGGACATGTACATCTTCCTAACCGAGTACTTCTCCCCTGTAGTCCTTGTGCTTCACGCCATCAGGTACCGTGCAACGCAAGTCAGGTAGTCCCAGGGGCCCACCGAGTAGTCGGTCCTGGTACCCACCGAGGTAGTGGGCCCAGAAAGGTCCATACGACAGTGCAGGTGAAGAACAAGCGCGAAAGGTCGTCGCCGGTGAGGCCTCCAGGTGTGGAGAAGACAAGTAGGCTTCGTTCGAGGGACCCGGTGCCAGCGGGGTCAAGTGTGGGCCGCATGGTGGCATGAACAGCAAGATGAAGTCGTGGACGGTTTCTTGGTTGAGCCTCAAAACCAAGGTCGAGCCGGGACTACGTGGGAGCCGGGTCATGAGTGGCGATTGGCAGAGGCTACACCGAATTCACGGGGTTTCCGGTGGTTCACCAGAAAACCACTGGGTTCCTTGGTTGATCCACAAAGCCAAGACCGAAGAACTGAAGACGGTGCTGCAGCAGTGCCAGACCGGTCTGACTGGTGAGGAGCACCGGTCTGACAGGTGTGCGACGACGTAGTCCGGAATCTTCGAAGCGGAGGGCACGCGTCGGGATCACAAGGCTTGCGTCGAGGCTAAGCAGGTTGCGGTCGCCGGGCATCCGTCCGATGGAGAAAGCTTCAACTCTTCCAAATCCGCCCTTGAGGGGATTGTATCCCTTGTTATTAGGAAAGGGCATTTTAGACTTTCGGTTGCCTCCATATAACCCAAGAGGTGAGAGGATGGCAGCCAAGCCTTGGAACCCTAGTTCATTTGCTTTCCTATTTACCCTTCCTATTTTCTTAGGATTTCCATTGGACTAGCTTGAGAGATTCATGGTAAGATCTTGTTGAGAGGGTTGGATGATCGGGCGGCAAGCTAGACCTTGTATGAACCTTTGTGGCATGTATAGATGATTCGGCGTGGTTCCTCAAGGTTTGGTTGTGTTGTTCCCGGTTGTTCTTGGTGGTGATTTTCGGAGCCCTTTCTTGGTGTTTTTCTTGGGTTGTTTTCGGGACCTTTCTCTTGGGGATTTGATGGGGGAAATTTGTGGGAACCCTTCATGGTTCTTTGGGCCGTGATTCCCCTCCCAAATCCGTGAGTAAAGGGGCTCGATTTTGGGGTTTTCCGAGTTCTAGGGTTAGAGGTGTTCTCGGCAGGATTTCTTCGATTCCTCCTTTTTGGACGAGTTTTGGTGGGATTAAACTTGGCTATGGACTCCTCGTGAGGTGTTCCTATTATCCCCAATGTCTTGTTCAAGTCCGTGGAGCGATTCGGGAGATCGAGATTTGGATTTGGGGGAGTTGACCCGCGGGTGCTGTTCATCCCGAGCTGCCCAGGCTACACCAGTCTGACCGGTGCTCTTGACCGGTCTGACCGGTGCAACCCTTGATGGGTTTTTTCTCGGGTGAACGTCTGGGTGTGTTCGCTGTTGTCCTGTGTTGCAGCTTTTTCGAGTTTGGGTCAGTTTGGAGGTCGGTAGGCCTGTTTTGGTGATTTGGGGGCTTTCAGGCTAGGACCGGTCTGACCGGTGTGTCTCACCGGCCTGACCGGTGTGAAGCCACTTAGTGGAAGTCGTCAACCCTCACCAGCAGGGACCGGTCTGACCGGAGGTGCTCACCGGTCTGACCGGTGTTGGTCTGTAGACTCGAGGTTTGGTGTTCCGCTGCGTTCTCGGGTCGGAAGGTTGTGTGTTTGTTCCTAGGTCCAGTGGCACTCCAGTGGCTACGTGGGCTTGGCCAATTTGGGTATTGAGTCGAAGACGTGTGTTGGAAGCTGTGTTCATCTTGTTGGAGTTTCCATCTCGTTCGAGAAGAATTTTTTTTGGCTCCCATTCACTCCCCCCTCTCTGGTTCTCCATATCGGTCCTTCACCTTGGGTGTGCGACCGTGCATCAACTCGTAGCAGGTTTTCTTCTTATGCACTCTGAGGTAGATCCTGTTCGACACATAGCACGCGGTGTTCACTGCCTCAGCCCAGAACCTTCTCAGAGTCCTATGCTCATCAAGCATCGTCCGAGCCATCGCACACAAGGTCCTGTTTTTCCTTTCCACAACACCATTCTGGGAGGCGTATACGGACTCGAAAACTAGTGTTCAAGACCCAAGTCATGGCAAAAGGTTTCAAAACGAGAGTTTCTGAATTCTGAGCCATTGTCACTGCGGATCGCTCGTATGGCATCTCCGTGCCTCTCGTTCCTCAACCTCAAGACAAGATCCCGAACAAAACCAAACGTCTCGCCCTTATCCTCGAGAAAGAACACCCACGCATACCGAGAGTAGTCGTCCACCACAACAAGGACATACCACTCTCCACCCGTAGATCGCACACGAGCTGGGCCAACAAGGTCCATATAGAGCAGCTCGCATGGACGCTTAGTCATCACATCGGTGAGAGGCGGGTGAGAAGAGGCTACCATCTTGGCATGCCTACACGGCGCACAAACCAACTATTTCTCAAGCCTCAACCATGACAATCCACGGACGAAATTAAGTTTACTCAAGCGAGACAAAAGGTCAAAGCTCAAGTGACGCAACTTCTTATGCCACTTCCACAACTCACTCGAAGAACCAGCCAAGAAACAACACTCAACACCAGAAGACTGAGAAAAATCAACTTGAAACACCTGACCCTCGGGAACGACCATACAGACAAGGTCCCCTCGAGAATCCAAAATCCGAGAACCACCAGGCCGAAACAACACCTCAAAACCCTCATCCAACAGCTGGGACACAGAAAGCAAATTGTATCCAAGCGATTGAACAAGAGCAACACGCCCGAGAGTGATCTTGTCACTCACTGAAGGACCGATACGACGAACCAGAAAGGGGGGGAGTGAATGGGAGCCGATAAAAATTCTTCTCGAAGGAGATCGAAACTCCAACAAGATGAACACGGCTTCCAACACACGTCTCCGACTCACTACCAAGGTTGGTCAAGCCCACGTAGCCACTGGAGTTCCACTGGACCTAGGAACCAACACACCACCTTCCGACCCGAGAAACGCAGCGGAAAAACCAAACCTCGAGTCTACGAGACCCACACCGGTCGGACCGGGGTGAGCACCACCGGTCGACCGGTCCCCGCGAGGTGAAACTGAGCAACTTCCACTAAGTGGCTCTACACCGGTCAGACCGGTGAGACATACCGGTCAGACCGAAGGCAGCCTGAAAGCCCCCAAGACACCAAACAGGCCAACCGACCACCAAACGGACCCAAACTCGAAACAGCAGCACCACGGGACAACAACGAACACAGCAAGACGTTCACCCGAGCAAAAACCCACAAGAGCTCGCACCGGTCAGACCGGTCAAGAGCACCGGTCAGACCGGTGTAGCACAGGCGACTCGGGATGAAAAAGACACCGCGGGTCAACTCCCCCAAATCCAAATCTCGATCTCCCGAATCGCTCCACGGACTTGAACAATACTTTGGGTGTCGGTGCGGAATATGGTCCCGACACTAACCAGTAGATAGCGCCGTGGTCTATCCCTCGATGGTCGATGCTAAGCAACAAGTGACACAAAGATTTTATCCTGGTTCCGGCCGAAGGGGCCGTACGTCCAGCAGAGGCGTGCTCGGGGCACTATATTACTTAGCACCGGGGGTGCTTGCAGTGGGGCGGATACAAGCAAGGCGGGAGAGGAAGCGTGGCTCCCAAGTCCCTGGGGGAGTGGCTGAAGATATTGTGGGAGAATGAGTACGTGGTGTTTGGCGTTGTGTGTGGCGCTGAGTCTCTGTTTGTCTGTCCGTCCCCCCGCGGCTAGGGGTTCGCCCCCCCTTTTATAGATCAAGGGGGAGGCGGGTTACATGCACGCCGCGCTACCTAGCTACGTGGGGGTGCACGTCGTGCTACGCTGTAGAGTGGGCGGCCGTCCGGACGATCTTCGCAGCGATCTGGCCATGATGGCCTACCTCGTACCCGAACAGTGGCAGTTCGAGGGTAGGAGGGCGGCAGATGGTGGTGGCGTCCCCTGATAGGCTTTGAGGGAGGTGCTGACGCTGGCTTGTACGGGGCACAGGAGTAGGCAGAACGGCGTTCCTTCCCAACGCGCTCCGCAGTGTTGGAGTGGTTGCTACAGCGCCGGGCGTGCGCCTGCACGCGCGGGGGCGGTGACCATGCTGTTACAGTGGCCGGGATGGCAGTCCACCGGCCTAGCGCCTCCACCTAACCCTGTAGGGTCACGGGAAAGTGAAATCGAGGGTGCGCCCGGCCCCCCTTCGAGGGTCTGGCGCGTTAGCCGTACTATAGTAGGCGCGCGGTGTCACGGGACTGACACCGGCCGTACCGCACAGTCCCTCCCCACAGTGGTGGGGATGGGCTCCTCCCTGGGGAGTTGGTGCGGAGGCACCGGGGCGCGAGCCCCGGCGCATGATGGCGCCGCCCCCGCCCGTGTCGTGGCGTTAAATGCCCGTGTACCGGGGGCCGGCGCACGTGTGCGGGCGCCCTCGAGCATGGCGGGCCCCGGCCGAGGGCGGGACGTGCCCTCGAGCGAGGCGGAACCCGCTCGAGGGAGAGTGTGCCCTCGAGCGGGGCGGGGCCCGCTCGAGGGAGAGTGAGCCCTCGAGCGGGGCGGGGCCCGCTCGAGGGAAGTGTTGCCCCTCGAACGGGGCGGAGCCCGCCCGAGGGGGAGTGCGCCCTCGAGCAAGGCGGAGCCTGCTCGAGGGGATCTCTAAGAGGGCCGTCTTGGTGGGCCGTCGGGGTCCCCGCGGCGTGGGCCGTGTCCTGCATGGTTAGGCACCTGCATGGTTAGGTTTAGCGTGTTTTGGTGTGGTTGCGGGTTTTAAGTGAGGATTTCCCCGTCGTTTAAGGGGACCCCTAGGGCTGTCCCCGACAGTAGCCCACGAGCATCTGTGGGTTTGCCATTGAGGCTCCCGCAGATGCTGGAACCTACTGATAGGACGTTCTTCCCTCCTTGTTTGCGAACGCTTTCCGTGGGGCCGCGTCGGCGGACCCGCAGTCTAGCCCCGAGAACCCCCTGCGCAGAGCGTGGACGCTCCCCGGCAGGGGGTTAACCGTAAGAATTGGTCGGAGGGCGTGGCACATATTCCAACCGGCATCGGCGGTGTTTCGCCCGGCTCGGGGGTGCACGCGCCGCCGGCACCGTCTCCGCCGGGTGCAATTTCAAGGAGGTGTAGCCGTGCGTCAAGCCCCCGAGCCTTGGCCCGTTCGAGGCGATCGGGTCGAGCTTCACGACTTGTTTTCTTACGCGCCCTCGCCGTCCCTCCGCGGGACGGAGGGTGAGGTTTCCGCAACCCCCATCGAGCGGGTCGCGGATTGCGGATTCCTCGTCGAGCTGCTAGCGGGTGGTTCAAGTGGACGCCCATGCCCCGTTCGATAAGGGTAGGTTGCGCGGTCCGGAGACACGTCCATGGAAGCGCTTGCGTGGGTTTGCTAGGTGGGGCTCGGTCCCGTTCGATGGGGACCGAGGGCGCGGAAGCTCTCCCTTGGTGGGATCCCCCTGCTAGCTGCCCTCGCTGGCTCTCGAACACGACTTGTGGGGCACCCTCGAGCCGACGGGCTCGAGGAACGGCTCGAATGCGCGTGCCCTCGTCGTCCCTAACTCGCAATCTGGGCGCCGTTCGAACCCGTCGAGGGTCAGGCTTCGAACCTCTGATCAGTAGGGCCGTGCGGGGCCGTGCCTGGACAGCCCCGTCTTTTCGCGTTTGCGGCCGTCGAGGGGTCTGGGCGAGCCAGCTCTCGAGGCGCTGGTTGGCAGCACAGCGCGGCATGGGTGCTTGCGGTGCCCGCTTTACTTCAAGCAGGCCCTGGGCGACCCTCTCACGCGCGTGCCTTCTTTAGAGGGTTGACATTGTCTTGAGCCGGGGGCTCGCGCCGCTCGAGGGTTTTACGTGGCATGGGTGCCCGCGGTGCCTGCTCTACATCGAGCAGGTCCCGGGCGACCTTCTCACGTCGATATCCCATCGAGGCTTGACGTCATCCTGAGCCAAGGGCTCGTGCCGCTCGAGGGTTTTACGTGGCATGGGTGCCCGCGGTGCCTGCTCTACATCGAGCAGGTCCTGGGCGGCCTTCTCACGTCGATATCCCGTCGAGGGTTGTTTTTGTTTCGAGCTAGGGGTTCGCCCCGCTCGAGGGTTCTCCTTGCTTGGCAAGGGACCCGGTCATTTAAGTGCCTCGCGGCCGTGGCCGCGGTTTTGCAGCGCGGGCGCGCCTTTTGAGGCGCTGCGGCCGCGCGCGCGCGCAAGTGGGCGGCGTGGCGGCGGATGTGGTCGCTTCGCCTCGGTCCCCGCGGGTCTTTGCCGTGATGATGGCCCGCCCGCAAGGGATGTGGCCGCTGCAGTCGTGGTGGGGCCCGCCCGTCGACGCGAAGGAAAGATTCCCTGCAGTTAAGGCTAGCGGGGCGTCCGCTCCGGAGAGCTCGCCCGTCGGCCTATAAATCTGCGGGGAGGAGGAGACGGCGGTTTTTTACCTTAGCATCTCACCATTTTCAATCCCCTGCCCTTTCGTCTTCCTCTCGCCTTTGCCACCGTGCGGCGTCGCCATTAGAGCTTTTCTCCCGTTCCTTGTCTTCCGCTCTCGCTCTCCTTTGCCCTCTTCATGGCGCCGCCTCAGCCTCCCCTCACGATCTTGGAGCCGTACGCTTGGGAGAGGTCGACGGTGACCCGGCTTGCCCTTGGCGAGCTGGTCGCCGCCGGCCAGCTGGCTGCCAATGAGGACGGCCGTCCGGCAGAGTGGATAGTGCCGTCGGCGGCGGACCGCGAGCCCAACCCGCCGGAGGGCTACGTGGTGAGCTTCATCCGCTACCACGAGCGGGGCTTCAACGTGCCGGCGAGCACCTTCATGCGGGCGATGTGCCATCACTACGGGGTGGAGCTGCACAACTTCGCCCCCAACGCGATTTCGCAGGCGGCCACGTTCGTGGGCGTCTGCGAGGGGTACCTGGGGATCCCAGTCAACTGGGAGCTCTGGGTTCACCTTTTCCGCGGGGAGCTCTACACGCAGCCCACGTCGGAGCCGAGGACCCGCGCGCGGTGCGCGCCGGCGGGATGTCACCTTGCCCCGGCGGGGGCGATTCAAGGACATCTACATCCCCTGCACCATGACGTCGAACAACGCCGGCTGGGAGCGGGGATGGTTCTACTTGCGCAACGCCGAGCCTGGCCTTCCCCCCTACACCGGTCGGGTGTTCAAGAAGAGGCCGGACTCCTGGGGCTACGGAGTGTCCACGGCCCAGCATCGGAGGCGGCAGGAGTCGGTCCTGGCCGCCCTGCAGCGACTGGCGGCGCATGGGCTGAACGCGATGGGCGTCCTCGCCTTCCTCCATCACCGGCGGGTCGTGCCCTTGATGGAGAGGCCGCTCTGCATCTTCGAGATGACAGAGGCGGCCAACCCCGTCGACCTGGCGAGGTCGCGGATGCTCCCGACGCCCCTCGAGCGGCCATATGCGCTCACCCGGGCGCGGAGCGCCGTCGACACCCGGGCGCCGATGCCTGCGGGCCGGACCCCATGGGACCTTGAGATGCTCCCCACGGGCCCGCTGGTGAGTTCGGTTCTTGATTTTGTTTTGGTTCTTGGTCTTGCTTTCGTTTCCTGACGCGTCTTTGATGCTCCTGTATGCAGCTGGTGAACTTCACCATCGCCAAGTCCGTTCCGCCCACCCCCGACTCCCGTGCGCTTGGCCGGGCGGCGCAGCAGCGGGAGCGAGGAGCGGGCGGCGCGCGAGGAGGGAGCGCGCAAGGCGACATCAAGCGCGCCGCGACCGGCGGGCCGCGGAGCACGGGGGCGCGAAGAGCCGGGGCTCTCCTCCCCGGGGACCGAGGGAGTACTCGTCCTCGGAGGAGGACGAAGAGGAAGAGGCCGAGGGGGGAGGGCCCCTCCGATAGGTGGCGGCCGCGCCCCCTTCGCCGGAACCCGGCCGGGCGACGAGGGCGGCCGCCGGGGCGGGCGCAACGGCGCCCGCCGCCGTGCAATCGACATCGAGGACGGCGCGCGCGCGGCGCGCGCCCGTGCGCGCATCAAGCGTGCCCGTGCGCGAGGCGCCGTCGTCGGGGGGGCGCGACGGCGGCGCGCCCGCACGCGGGGCGAGCGTGCCCCCGCGTGCGGCGGCGACTCTCGGGAGGTGCGGCGGCGGGGGCGCGCCGCGCGCCCGGCGGGCGTGCCTGCGCGTGCGGCGGCGCCGTCAGGAGGCGCCACAGTAGGTGCGGCAGCTGCGCCGGCCTCGTCTGCTGAGGCCTCGAGGAAAAGGAAACGGGCCTTTTCCTCTTCGAGGTAAGGAGCTCGTCTTTTTTCGCTTGGTTTGGTTTGTTGATGATCAGGTGTTCTAACCTTCTGTTCGTGCCTGCGCAAGGTGGTGCCAACCATTCCTCCCCTTGCACCAGCCAAGGTGCTGAGGACGGACGCATCGATCCCCACCCGGCGGCGCTCGTCGAGGGCGTCGCGCCCGGGGACAAGCACGGCGGCGGGCGCGAGCTCGCAGGGGGCCCGGCCGGGGCCTCGAGGCCCCGGCCGGCAGACCGCCCGCCGCGGCGCAGCCGCAGGTCGCCGGGGGGCGGCCGGCGCCGGCCGTCGCGGGGACGCAGGCGCGGCGGCGGCCGTGGTGGAGGTGCGGCCCGCGGAGGCCGCGGCTATGGAGGCGTGGCCCACGGCGCCGGCTACGGAGGAGGTGGAGCGGGCGCAAACCGTGGCGGCGCCCGTGGATGCGGCGGCACGCCGAGAGGTGGTGGCCACGGCGCCACGACCGGGCGCCCGCGGCCACGGAGGCGCGGGTGGAGGTGCGGCGGAGGCGGCGCAAGCGGGGCCGCGCCCGCCGGCAATCGCAGCGGAGGTGGTGGAGGTCTCGGACGGCTCCCCGCCGCCCTCGGGTGGGATCGCGGGGGCCGCCGGCCCACGACTCCCCCCGAGCCCCGAGGGGGGCCCTCGTGAGGCGGCACGAGGGTCACATGGTGGTGGGGGGCCGAGGACACGGTGCCGAGGCCTCGTCCTCCCGCGTCGGCCGCCCCGCCCAGGTGGAGGGGGCCGCCGAGGATCCCCCTCGCGTTCGCCGACGCCGGGGGGAGCAGGAGCTCTGGGGCGAGCTCCGGAGCCACGGCGCCACGCTCAACCACGCGCTGAACGAGGCGCTGCGGGTCCATGGCGGCCCGGCATGGCTCGTCTTCCAGGTAAGCCGTGGTCGCTCGTTATCTTCCTTTTTTCGTTTGTGTACGCTGCGCTCATATCTTGGCGTTTATGGGTTTTGGTTTTGTGGTTGCCAGGAGCTCGAGCGTCGCGCCCACGACAAGTACGACGCCTTCGACCGGGTGAACGCCGAGGTTCACCGGCCCTCCGGGGAGCGGTGCGGCCGCCTTCGACGCGCTTGTCGACGCCCTCGGGACGCCGGACGGCCGGGCCGGCGTACGGGCCATGGCGTGGTGCGACGAGCTCCCGGGAGAGCTCGGGACAGACGCGGCGCACCGCTCGAGCCTCGAGCGGGTCCGCGCAGCCCTCGTCGATCGTGATGAGGCGCTGTGGCAGGCGCGCTCGGACTTGGAGAAGACGCGGACGCCGGCCGCCAACCGGGGAGGCGGGAGGTGGCCAACGTCCGCCGCGAGGCCCGGGAGCTCCGCACGTCGCTGAGGGGGCGCAAGCGCGGCCAGCCGCCGGGGCCGAGGAGCGGGCACGCGGGGCCGGAGCAGCCGGGTCAAGGAGGCCGACGACTTGAAGGCCGCCCACGACGCCAAGGCCGCGGCGCTCGCCATCGCCGAGGAGCGGCCGCAAGCAGAGCGCGCCGCGCGCAAGGAGCCGAGGGGCGGCTCCGAGCGAGGAGCGAGCCGCCCTCGTCGATGCCCGGACGGCGCTGGAGCGGGAGCGCGTCGCTCGCGAGGCTGCGGAGAAGTCGCTGGAGGAGCGGAACACCGCATTCTCCAAGGTCGAGGACGAGGCGCTCATGCTCAGCATCAGCAACGCCAACCAGGAGCTGGCCCTCCGGGAGCAAGGCGAAACCATCCGGCGCCTCGAGCTGATGGTCGAGGCCGTGCGCCGCGACTTCGAGGCGGAGAGGAAGCAAGTCGAGGGTGAGTTACCGCCTGACTTCTTGCTTGATTGGTTCTTCGCTAGAGGGCTTGCTTCCCCCTTTCTGATTCCCTTTTTGTCTTGTCGATTCCAGGCTTGTGCACCGCTCTGGGGCACGCAGCTGAGCGGGCCGAGGCGCTGCAGGCTTCGTACAACTCCTCCGAGCGGGAGCTGCAGGAGCTGCGTGAGGCGGCCCTCGAGACCTGCCGCGCTGTGGAGGAGGGCGAGGCTCGGTGCCGGCAGCTCGCCGGCCGCCCACTTGCGCGCCCTTGGCGGCCACGCCACGGAGCGGATGCGTCGGGCGCTGCATCTGGGCGTCCAGAAGGCCCTCGGAGTGGTGCGATCCCACTACGAGGTCAACTTCGAGGTGCTGGCGGAAGGCTACATCGTTCCCGAGGGTGTCGAGGACGAGGTGGCCATGGAGCGTGTGGATGCGCTCGCCGCCGATGCCGCCGGGTCGCTTGCCGAGGCCTTCGAGGAGTTCCTCTTCCCCGACGCCGCTGATGCTGCAGTTCCTCCCGCCTGAAAGCAGTTGGGCGCCAGCCCGTTTTTTGTGTATCAGTGTGATGGCCTCGCGGCCCTTGTAAATAAGTACATTATCTTCCATCGTAAACATTTGATGATACGAAAAGGAGTTCTTTTTCTTATTGCGCCTTTTTGTTTCTCCTTCTTCCTGAGTAGATTTTACTTAGGGAAGTTCGATTTTCGCTGGGGGTCCGCTGGGTTGGAGGCGAGAGAGAAGGGCCATATCCACGCGGCGTAGGCTATCTCTGGCTCGCACGCTCCTCCCGCTGGGCCGCCCGCGCCCTGTTCAAATCGTTGCTCGTAGTTGAAGTAGAAAACAAGCTTAGCGTGTGTGAGTTGTTTTTATTTTTGCGCAAAAATGGGACCATTTTTGGGGGGGGGGTGCCCCCCGCAGTAGCCCCCGAGGGTAACTTGGGTTTCAGGGGGAAAGCCGAGTTGCCCTTTTATTAGATTTGGAGCGTTTACATAGTTGTCACCAACTGGGGCGTTGGCCATGTGATTTTACAACAGAAAGTACTTGGAAAATCCTAGTTAAGGGTAGAAGCGACGTAGCTGTTGGATGTTCCAAGCGTTGGTGAGCTCTTCACCGTCCTCGTTGGCCAGCTTGTATGTGCCCGGCTTGAGTACCTTCACCACGACGTAGGGTCCCTCCCATGGGGGCGATAGCTTGTGGCGCCCTCGGTTATCTTGTCGTAGCCTTAAGAAATGATCCCCTTCGCTGAAATCCCGTCAACGTATCTTGCGTGCTTGGTAGCGTCTTAGGGACTGTTGATACCTCGCGGAATGCATCAAGGCTACGAGGCGTGCCTCGTCCAGCTGGTCCAGCGAGTCCTCGCGGGCTCGCTGGTTAGCATCCTCGTCGTAGCCTCGAACCCTGGGCGATCCGTATTCCAAGTCCGTGGGGAGGACGGCCTCCGCGCCATGGACTAGGAAAAACGGGGTGAACCCGGTGGCTCGCTTGGGGTGGTCCTTAGGCTTCACACAACCGCCGGTAGTTCTTGGAGCCATTTTCGCCCGCATTTGTTGAGCTGGTCGAAAACCTCCGGGCTTGAGGCCCTGTAGGATCATGCCGTTGGCACGCTCCACTTGGCCGTTGGTCTATGGGTGTGCCACAGCCGCCCAATCCACGCGGATGTGGAACTTGTCACAGAACTCCAAGAACTTACGGCCCGTGAACTGGGACCCATTGTCTGTGATGATGGAGTTTGGCACTCCAAAGCGGTAGACGATGTCGGTGAAGAATGTCACCGCCTGCTCAGCCCTTAGATTCGTGATGGGGCGCACCTCCACCCACTTGGAGAACTTGTCAATCGCGACCAGCAGGTGGGTGAAGCCCCCGGGCGCCTTCCGCAGGGGCCCGACGATGTCCAGCCCCCACACGGCGAACGGCCATGTCACGGGGATGGTTTGCAGGGCATGGGCGGGCAAGTTGGACTTGCGGGCGTAGAACTGGCACCCCTCGCAGGTGCGCACGATCTCGCTGGCGTCGGTGACCGCGGTAGGCCAATAGAAGCCCTGGCGGAACGCATTGCCGACGAGGGTGCGGGGTGCGGCGTGGTGGCCACAGATCCCCGCGTGGATGTCCCGTAGGAGCTCGCGCCCCTCGGGAATAGGCACACACCGCTGTAGGATGCCAGAGGCGGCGCGCTTGTACAGCTCGCCGTCGACGAGCGTGAAAGATTTGGCCATCCTGGCGATGCGCCTGGCCGCTGCCCGGTCCGCGGGGAGTTCCCCTCGAGCGATCCAGGCGATGTATTTTTCACGCCAGTCCTCTTGGTTAGGGGCCGGCTCGATGTCCATCGCGTCGGCCTCGTGGGAGCCGTACCCCTCGAGGAGGGAGAGCACGTACGCCTCGTTCGAGGGGTCCTCATCCATGGGTTCCGCACCCGCTGGATTCGGGGGAGCCCCCGAGGGTCCGTCGTGACTCGAGGGGTGGGGCTCGAAAACGACCGAGGGTTGCGCGATGTCGCGCGCGAAAACGTTCGGGGGGACGGTGATCCGCCCGGACGCGATCTTCGCCAGCTCGTCTGCCTCCTCGTTGTACCGGCGGGGTACATGGTTAAGCTCGATGCCGTAGAACTTGTATTCGAGGGCCCGCACGGCTTTGCAGTAGGCCTCCATCTTGTCGTCATGGCAGCTCGCGTTCTTCATGACCTGATCGATCACGAGCTGCGAGTCCCCCCCGCACGTCGAGGCGCTTGACGCCCAACTCAATGGCGATTTTGAGGCCGCAGAGAAGGGCCTCGTATTCAGCCATGTTGTTGGACGCGGGGAAGTGGAGGCGCACTGCATAGCGCATGTGTTCCCCGAGGGGCGACACGAAGAGCAGGCCCGCGCCCGCTCCCGTTTTCATCACTAAGCCGTCGAAGAACAGAGTCCAGCACTCTGCTTGGATTTGTGGGGGCGGCAGCTGCGTGTCCGTCCACTCAGCGACGAAGTCAGCCAGGATTTGCGATTTGATGGCCTTGCGCGGGGCGTAGGCGAGCGTCTCGCCCATCAGCTCCACGGACCATTTGGCAATCCTGCCTGCGGCGTCAGGGTTGCGGATGATCTCTCCTAACGGAAAGGAGAAGACCACCGTGACCGGGTGGGCCTCGAAGTAGTGGCGGAGCTTGCGCCGCGCAAGGACTGCCGCGTACAGCAGCTTCTGGACTTGGGGGTAGCGCGTCTTCGTGTCTGACAGGACCTCGCTGATGTAGTAGACTGGCCTTTGTACAGGCAAGGCGTGTCCTTCCTCCATGCGCTCCACGACTATCACTGCGCTGACCACCTGGGTGGTTGCGGCCACGTAGAGCTGCAGGGGTTCACCATCTTGCGGCGGCGTGAGGATCGGGGCGTGCGTTAGAGACGCCTTCAGCTTGTCGAGCGCGTCCTGGGCCTCGGCGGTCCAAGAGAAGCGCTCGTGCTTCTTAAGCAGGCGGTAGAGGGGCAGGCCCTTCTCACCGAGCCGCGAGATGAAGCGGCTCAAGGCGGCGAGGCACCCCAACACCTTCTGCACCCCTTTGAGGTCCCGGATCGGACCCATTCGCTCGAGGGCCGCGACCTTTTCAGGGTTGGCCTCGATTCCCCGTTGGGAGACAATGTATCCTAGAAGCATGCCTCGAGGCACTCCAAAGACGCATTTTTCGGGGTTTAGCTTGACCCCGTTGGCCCGTAGGCAGTTGAACGCGACGCCAATGTCGCCAACCAGGTTGTCCGCCTTCCTGGTCTTTACGACGATGTCGTCCACGTAGGCTTCGACCGTCCGTCCAATGTGGTCCCCAAAAACGTGTTGCATGCAACGCTGATATGTTGCACCCGCGTTTCTGAGGCCAAATGGCATCGTGACGTAACAGAACGTCCCGAACGGCGTGATGAACGAAGTCGCGAGCTGGTCGGACTCCTTCATTTTTATTTGGTGGTACCCGGAGTAAGCATCAAGGAAGCAAAGCAATTCACACCTAGCTGTTGAGTCAATGATCTGATCAATGCGTGGCAAAGGAAAAGGAACTTTAGGACATGCTTTATTAAGACTAGTGTAGTCTACACACATCCGCCACTTCCCATTCTTTTTCTTTAGAAGCACGGGGTTTGCCAGCCACGTGGGGTGGAACACCTCCTTGATGAATCCGGCCTCGAGAAGCTTCCGCAGCTCCGCTCCGATCGCCCGTCGCCGCTCCTCGTCGAAGCGGCGCAGCCGTTGCTGCACGGCGCGGGCATTTGGCAGGATGTCAAGGGAGTGCTCGGCGACTTCCCTCGGGATGCCTGGCATATCCGAGGGGCTCCACGCGAAGATGTCGGCGTTGGCGCGGAGGAAGTCGACGAGCACCACTTCCTATTTGGGGTCGAGGGTGGAGCTGACCCTCAACGCCTTGCCCTCGGGGGCTGACGGGTCGAGGGGGACCCCCTTGGTCTGCTCCGCAGCCTCGAAGGTGCCGGCATGCTTGGTGGCGGGGTCGAGGTCTTCGTTGACCATCTTCTCCAGCGTGTTCACCAGCGCTTTGTCCAGCGCCAGTGCCTCTGCGTGCTCCACGCACTCGACGTCGCAGTCGAACGCGTGCTCGATGGATGACCCGACGGTGATGACGCCGTTCGGTCCCGCATCTTCATCTTCAGGTAAGTGTAGTTGGGGACCGCCATGAATTTGGCGTAACACGGTCGCCCAAGTATAGCGTGGTAGGCCCCCTTGAACCCCACCACCTCGAAGGTGAGGGTCTCCTTGCGGAAATTCTTCGGGGTGCCAAACCAAGGCGGCGGATCGATCCGCCCGAGGGGCCGGACTTCGTTTGCCGGGCGCGATGCCATGGAACGGCTTCGTGGCCGGGCCGCAACTCGGTCCAACCCGATCCCCATAAGGCGCAACGTATGCGCGTAGAGGATGTTGAGGCTGCTGCCTCCGTCCATGAGGACCTTCGAGAACCGGGTGTTCCCGATGATGGGATCAACCACCAGCGGGTACTGGCCCGGGTTGGGGACGCGGTTCGGGTGGTCCTCCCGGCTGAAGGTGATGGCATCCTCCGACCAATTGAGAAAGGACGGAGGAGCCCTCTCCGCGGCGAGGACCTCATGCCGCTCCTTCTTGCGCTGGCGGGTCGACATGTCAACGGTTGGCCCCCCGAAGATGAGGAACACATTTTCAACAGCGGGAAAGCCACCCGCGTCGCCATCGCCCCCGTCTTCCTTGGCCTCTGCCTCCTTCGCGGCGGCACGGCCATAAAACTTCTTGAGCATATCGCACTGCTCAAGGGTGTGGTTCACCGGAGTCTTGTGGTAGGGACATGGCTTTTTCAGCATGTTGTCGAACACCCCCGGACCTCGAGGGGCCGGTCGAGGGCCCCGTCGAGCCGGGTCAACAGCAAGGGCCTCGGCATTGCCGCCGTCGCGCCCGCTCGCGCGCCTCGCGGCGCGGCTTCTTCCCCCTTCTTGCCCCGCTTGTCATTGCGGTGCGGCTCCTTGGACTTGCCGCCCTCCGCGGGCGCATCCTCCGAGCGCTTGCCCTTCTTGCCGTCGAAGATCGCCCCCACGGCCTCCTCACCGGAGGCGAAGGGCCGGTGGCGATGTCGAACGGCTCGTTGGAGTCCGCGAGCGGGCTGCGTCCCGGTTCCCGCACGAGGTCCCGCACGTGGTGCCCTCGAGGAATGCGTGCACAATCTCGGACCGCGCCACGGCGGGGAGCTCGTGCGGCGCTTGGAGAAGCGCGCGTATGAAGTCCCGTAGCGACTCGCCGGGCTTCGTGTGCGGGGAGCGAAGGTCCCGTGAGTTCCCGGGCGCACGTACGTGCCCTAGAAATTGCCCACGAACGTGTGGACCAGGTCGTCCCAGTTGTGGATTTGGCTAGCGGGCAAGTGCTCGAGCCATGTCCGGGCCGTGTCGCCGAGGTGCAGGGGCAAGTTGCGGATGATGACCTCATCGCTGGTGGCCCCGCCGAGCTGGCAAGCCCGGCGGTAGTCGTTAAGCCACACGGGGGGGTCCGTCTCCCCGTTGTACTTGACGATGGTTGAGGGTTGGCGGAAGCGTTGGGGGAACGCCGCCGCGCGGATCTCCCGGCTGAACACACGGGTGCCCGGAGGCTCCGGCGTCGGGGAGCGGTCCTCGCCGCTGTCGTAGCGCCCACCCCGTCGAGGGTGGTAGCCCCCCTTCGTTGCTCGGGCGTCCGCCCCGCTCGTGCGCCCGGCATTGATGACGTTGCGGGCGTCGCCATCCGGGGCCGCCCGCGTGCGTCAAGGAGCCGTTCCTTGGCCGGCGTGCGCCCTTGGTCGGCGGGTTGCCCCGCCGGTCCTCCTGCGTGCACGGAGGGTTCGCCTCCCGGTGCAGGTTCGTCGCCCCGCGCATCTCCCTGTTGGCGGATGCGCGAGGCTGAGCTCTCGGCCTGCTGGACGGCCGCTTGCTCGATGAGAGTTTGCACCTCGCGGTGCAGGTCTCGAGCCTCGGGGGTCAAGGGTGCCGGCATGGCGCGCAGCAACGTCGCGGCAGCGATGAGCTTTTGGCTCGCCCGCGGGGGCGCGTCCGCGTTGTCGACGTTGGGGACGGTGTTGATGCGGTCGCGGACACCGTCGGCCCGGCTCCCGTGCGCGTTCACCGCGCGCGGAGGTTTCCCCCCGCCATTGAGGCGCGGAGCGGCCGCACCGTCCGTATTCCTCCGCCGCCTTGCCTCGAGCTCGCGGGCTTGGGCCACCGCGCGTCGGCGTCGGCCCCGGCGGGAGAGCTTGGCCCCGCGGCCATGCGCGCGGCGATCCCCGGGGCGGGGGTGATCTTCCCATCTGCGGCGCCCGCCGCGCCGGCGGCATTGGCCGGGTCGTTGGTGATGACGGCGCAACACTCCCGCGCGGGGTCGTAGCTCCCGGTGCTGGAGTCGTCGGAACAGCCAAACCAGTAGTCTGCGGCGTCGAGGAAACGCCTGAACGCGACTGTGTCCGGCACGCCGGAGAAGTCCCACTCCGCGTACCCGTGGCGGTTGGCGGGTGGCAACGCGTCGATGGAGCCTAGGGACGACTCGTCAGCCATTGAGGCACCGGAATCCCTGGCGATGAAGACGTGGCGGCCGGGCGGGACCCGGCACATCGTGGTGTTGACGTTGTTGTTGTAGGCCGAAGTGGAGCCACGCAGCCCGATGGGGATGCGCGGTCCGGAGACCGCACGCGGTCCCACCGGGGCGGTGGCGGTTGTCGTAACGGTGGGCGCGCCACGCCGAGTGGCGGCACGCTCGGCTTGCCGCCGCTCGGACCGCGCCCCCGACGCGAACGTAGCCCGGAGCGGCGGCGGCGTCGCGGCGTCGATGGGCCCGCGCATCCGTGTCCGCGGCGCGCTGCGCCGTAGTGGTGCGTGCGGCGGAGACCAGAGCGGACCTGGCCTGGCGCTGCGCGCGGAGCTCCTCACGGTTGGTGAGGCGCATGAGATAGCCGTTCCCCGTGGCCTGAAAGTTCAGGTCCCCGAAGCGGATTTCGAACCCGGCTGGGAGGGGGTCCGAGCTACCCATGCAGTAGCGGGTACCACGGTACTCAGTGCGGATCACCATGGAGGGAGTTGGCGGAATGACCTTAGGCGCTCGCTTGCCCCACGGTGGGCGCCAACTGTCGGTGCGGAATATGGTCCCAACACTAACCAGTAGATAGCGTCGTGGTCTATCCCTCGATGGTCGATGCTAAGCAACAAGTGACACAGAGATTTTATTCTGGTTCCGGCCGAAGGGGCCGTACGTCCAGCAGAGGCGTGCTCGGGGCACTATATTACTTAGCACCGGGGGTGCTTGCAGTGGGGCGGATACAAGCAAGGCGGGAGAGGAAGCGTGGCTCCCAAGTCCCTGGGGGAGTGGCTGAAGATATTGTGGGAGAATGAGTACGTGGTGTTTGGCGTTGTGTGTGGCGCTGAGTCTCTGTTTGTCTGTCCGTCCCCCCGCGGCTGGGGGTTCGCCCCCCCTTTTATAGATCAAGGGGGCGGCGGGTTACATGCACGCCGCGCTACCTAGCTACGTGGTGGTGCACGTCGTGCTACGCTGTAGAGTGGGCGGCCGTCCGGACGATCTTCGCAGCGATCTGGCCATGATGGCCTACCTCGTACCCGATCAGTGGCAATTCGAGGGTAGGAGGGCGGCAGATGGTGGTGGCGTCCCCTGATAGGCTTCGAGGGAGGTGCTGACGCTGGCTTGTACGGGGCACAGGAGTAGGCAGAACGGCGTTCCTTCCCAACGCGCTTCACAGTGTTGGAGTGGTTGCTACAGCGCCGGGCGTGCGCCTGCACGCGCGGGGGCGGTGACCATGCTGTTACAGTGGCCGGGATGGCAGTCCACCGGCCTAGCGCCTCCACCTAACCCCCGTAGGGTCACGGGAAAGTGAAATCGAGGGTGCGCCCGGCCCCCTTCGAGGGTCCGGCGCGTTAGCCGCCGTAGTAGGCGCGCGGTGTCACGGGACCGACACCGGCCGTACCGCACGGTCCCTCCCCACGGTGGTGGGGATGGGCTCCTCCCCGGGGAGTTGGTGCGGCGGCACCGGGGCGCGAGCCCCGGCGCATGATGGCGCCGCCCCCGCCCGTGTCGGGCGTTAAATGCCCGTGTACGGGGGGCCGGCGCACGCGTGCGGGCGCCCTCGAGCGTGGCGGGCCCCGCCGAGGGCGGGGACGTACCCTCGAGCGAGGCGGAACCCGCTCGAGGGGAGAGTGAGCCCTCGAGCGGGGCGGGGCCCGCTCGAGGGAAGTGTTGCCCCTCGAACGGGGGCGGAGCCCGCCCGAGGGGAGGCGCCCTCGAGCAAGGCGGAGCCTGCTCGAGGGGATCTCTAAGAGGGCCGTCTTGGTGGGCCGTCGGGGTCCCCGCGGCGTGGGCCGTGTCCTGCATGGTTAGGCACCTGCATGGTTAGGTTTAGCGTGTTTTGGTGTGGTTGCGGGTTTTAAGTGAGGATTTCCCCGTCGTTTAAGGGGACCCCTAGGGCTGTCCCCGACATTGGGGATATCAGGATCACCTCATGAGGAGTCCATAGCCAAGTTTAATCCCACCAAATCTCGTCCAAAAAGGAGGAATCAAAGAAATCCCGCCGAAAGCACTTCCAACCCAAGAACTCAAGAAAACCCCAAAATCGAGCACTTTTACTCACGGATTTGGGAGGGGAATCACAGCCCAAAGAACCACGAAGGGTTCCCACAAATTTCCCCCATCAAATCCCCAAGAGAAAAGCCCCGAAAACACCCCAAAGAAATCACGAAGAGAGGGCTCCGAAAATCACCACCAAGAACAACCGGGGAAAACACAACCAAACCTTGAGGAACCACGCCGAATCATCTATACATGAAACAAAGGTTCATACAAGGGCTAGCAAGCCGCCCGATCATCCATCCCTCTCTACAAGATCTCTCCGTGAAGCTCTCTTGCTAGTCCTAAGGAAAACCTAAGGAAAATAGGTGGAAAATAGGAAAACTAATGAGCTAGGGTTCCAAGAGTTGGCTGCCATCCTCTCACCTCTTGGGTTATATGGAGGCAACCGAATGTCTAAAATGCCCTTCTCTACTAACTAGGGATACAAGCCCCTCAAGGGCGGATTTGGAATTCTTGATGTCGTCACCATCGGACGGATGCCCGGCGACCGCACCTCGCGTAGCCTCGACGCAAGCCATGCGATCCCGACGCGTGTCCTCCGCTTCGAAGATCTCGGACCGCGTCGTCGCACACCGGTCATACCGGTGCTCCTCGCCGACCGGTCCCCACCGGTCGGACGGGTACCCACCCGGTCGGACCCGGTCGGGGTGCCGCCGCACCTCCGTCTTCGGTTCTCCGGTCTTGGCTTTGTGGATCAACCAAGGAACCCAGTGGTTTTCTGGTGATGAGTGCATTGACAACACCCACACGATAGTAACAAGAGAGAAAAGAAGAAGAAAAGAAACGAACAAAAAGAAACTCCTACAAGCGATCGAAAGCCGAACAAAGGCAAAGAGCAAGATCACTTGAAGAAGACAAGTCTCGGACCCCTTAGGCAAGGGCAACAGCTCGACGCATCCGAGACAAAGCAAAGCTCAAGCAAAGAGCGCAAACCACAAAAACAAAGCTCGAACAACACAAAGAGCTCCCCCTGCACACATGGAAGCTCCACCTGAACCAATGCACCTCCCCCTGGACGAATGCATGCAAGACACCACTTGAAACAGGGCAGCAGCAACAACACAGCCCTGACCGGTCAGACCGGTCCACACCACCGGTCAGACCGGTGTGCAACATGTGTACAGAACCAGCACTCACACCGGTCAGACCGGTGACCCTGACCGGTCAGACCGGAGCACAACAGAGCCCGGAAATGGCTCGAAACCACCTGAAAACCTTCTAAACACGTCCAATAAGCCATTTCAAGCTCAAACTTCTCCCCCTTGTTGGCAATGCATGAATCAAGCCAAAAATGCAAAACTTTCAACCTAGAGCTTCTCAAATAGACAAAATTCAACAACGAATGCTACACATGTCCAAATGAGCAAGTTAGATACTCTACGGCTTCGTATCGATCTCAACTACATGATCACCAAGTTTCACAACCATTGGACGAAGCTAAGATGGATTTTGGCAATTTTGCGAAAAACTTGCCTCTCATGAGCAAAGTCCTAAACATGATCAAAGCATATCAAAATGGCAAAGCCACACAAACTTCATGCTAGGACAGCCATTCTAATCATAAGACCATCACAAACACCCATAAGCACCTCATGTCATGTCAAAGCCACCGAGCCATGTGCTTACTTCTATGTATGAGACTTCTCATTGGTAGGCATCATGCAACGGTTTAGCACCCAAAGCAAATTAAATTCAGCACATATGACAAGGGAGCATATTTTCCAAGCATTTTTCATTTCATTTTCAGATTTGTAAATGGTACATGAAATGTCTTTGCGACAAAAAGGAACTTATGCTCCTCCACAAGATAAACCAAGAGGGATAAACATTCATGATGGCAAATGAGCCTTTGGCCCCATATGATCAATAAACTAGCTATCCGACCACAAATTAAGCGTAGCAAGGCCACAAAAACATGTCAAGAGCATGTAAAGGCATTTACACATGAGAGAGCATACATGTGACATTTTTCAAAAGCATAGCTATCAACCATGGATTATTCATCAAGATCATCAAGAGCTAAGCCAAACTAACCATATCATACCAAACAAGCTCATAAAGACATATATCTCATTCCATGGTGAACAATGTATATGAGAGAAGCTTTCCTAACCAATGCATATGATACAAAATGCATGCAATCTAAGATACAAGGATGCCTATACATCATGTTACATATGCCATGACAAATGCAAGAAATGCACAAAGAAAAGCTATACATATGCTACCACCGGCTCCTCGAGGGGAGGCAAAACGGGCTCGACACCACCGGCAAAAGAGAGCTCCCACACACCCAACTCAAGAAATCAAACACACACCAAGTTCCCCCCGCAAACGAGTGAAAGTTGCTTGATCTAGGGGTTTGGTGAAAATATCGGCTAGTTGGTCATGTGTGGGTACATGAATCAAAGCTATCTTTCCTTTCTCAACGTTGTCTCTCAGAAAATGATACCTCACTTCTATGTGCTTGGTTTTGGAATGGAGCACTGGGTTCTTTGCAACGCTTATGGCACTGGTGCTATCACATTGAAGTGGGACATGGGTATACTCCTCACCAAAGTCGCTCATGGTGTAGGTGATCCAAAGGAGCTGAGAGCAACAACTAGCAGCGGCAACATACTCGGCTTCGGTCGTGGATTGAGCAACACTCGACTGCTTGCGGGAAGACCAAGACACCAATGAAGAACCCAAAAACTGGCAAGTCCCAGAAGTGGACTTCCTATCCAACCGACACCCGGCAAAATCCGCGTCTGAAAATCCATGAAGCGCCAAAGAAGAGGACGAGGAGTACCAAAGGCCGAAGTCGGGAGTGTGACGCAAGTACCTGAAAATTCTCTTCACCGCTTGCCAATGCGAAGTCCTCGGAGACGCTTGAAAACGAGCGCACGTACACACCGAGAAGCGTATGTCGGCCTCGTCGCCGTCAAGTAGAGGAGTGACCCGATCATGCTCCGGTACTCCTTCTGGTCCACGTGTTCACCTTCCTCGTTCGCATCAAGAGCTGTAGTCGTACTCATCGGCGTCGTCATAGCCTTGGAGTCCTCCATCTTGAACTTCCTCACAATGTCCTTGGTGTACTTAGCCTGGTGTACAAATGTTCCTTCCTTTGATTGCTTGATTTGTAGCCCGAGGAAGAACTGCAACTCACCCATCATGCTCATCTCGAACTCCCTGCTCATATCATCTGCAAACCTTGCAACAAGAGAGTTAGACGAGCCACCAAAGACAATATCATCCACGTACACCCGCACAATCGGGATATCTACGCACTGCCTCGGCAAAAACAAGGTCGATCGACCTTCCCCATCTCAAAGCCTCTCTCAAACAAGAACCCCCTCAACCTGCCATACCAAGCTCTAGGCGCCTGCTTCAACCCATACAGCGCCTTCCTCAACTTGTACACCCGGTGGGGGTACCTCTCACTCTCAAACCCCGGAGGCTGTCTCACATACACTTCTTCCTCCAGCACACCATTCAGAAAAGCACTCTTCACATCCATTTGGTGCAACTTGAACCCTTTAGCCACAGAAAAGGCTAGAAGGATCCTAATCGCCTCCAAACGGGCTACGGGAGCAAAGGTCACCTCGTAGTCGATCCCCTCCTTCTGACTGAACCCTTGAGCAAAAAGTCTCGACTTGTTCCTCACAACCTCACCCTTCTCTCCCTCTTTGTTTTTCCACACCCACTTTGTACCAATCGGCTTACACCCTGGGGGAGGGTCAACCAACTCCCACACCTGATTCCTCTCAAAGTTCTCCAACTCCTCATGCATTGAGTTAACCCAATTGTGATCAGATAGTGCGTGTCTAATGTCTTTGGGCTCAAAAGAAGCAACAAACGCAGCATGAGCAAAGTGGGAATTGTTTCGAACCTTCGACCGTGTAGTGCGTTCATTCATGTCGCCGATGATCCTCGAAGCTGGGTGATCCACCTGAACTCGCCAGGGAGGTTCTCGCCTCGAAGCTACCTCCCCCTCAACATCAGCTTCTCTTCGTTCTTGATTCGTCGTCGTAGGTGTAGCAGAGGGTCCATCCATCATCGTAGTCGAAGTAGTGGGTACATGTTCAGCCGGGGGCACCACACCGCCATCTTCATCATCACCAGGTTCATGCTCATCCTTCTGAAAGATCTCCTCGCCAAGCTCATCATCACCTGCACACTCAAAGACAAGCTGACTACGTGGCTCTGTCTCGTCGAAGGTTACCTCGCAAGTCTCCACGATTTGGTTAGTTTCAAGATTGAGCACACGATATGCTCTAGAATGAGATGCATAACCAAAGAAAATGCCATCGACAGACCTAGCCTCAAACTTATCCAACTTCCTGCCTTTCTTCAGAATGAAACACTTGCAACCAAAAACATGGAAGTGACTCACCTTGGGTGTGCGACCATGCATCAACTCATAGCATGTCTTCTTCTTGTGCACTCTGAGGTATATCCTGTTCGACACATAGCATGCGGTGTTCACCGCCCTCGCCCCCAATACCTCCTCGGAGTCCTATGCTCATCAAGCATCGTCCGAGCCATCTCGCACAAGGTCCTATTCTTCCTTTCCACAACAACATTCTGGGGAGGCGTATACGGACTCGAAAACTGGTGCTCAGGACCCAAGTCATGACAAAAGGTTTCAAAACGAGAGTTCCTGAATTCCGAGCCATTATCACTGCGGATAGCTCGTATGCCATCTCCGTGCCTCTCGTTCCTCAACCTGAAGACTAGATCTCGAACAAAACCAAACGTCTCCCCCTTATCGTCGAGAAAGAACACCCACGCATACCGAGAATAGTCGTCCACCACAACAAGGACATACCACTTCCCACCCGCAGATCGCACACGAGCTGGGCCAACAAGGTCCATATGGAGCAGCTCGCATGGACGCTCAGTCATCACATCGGTGAGAGGCGGGTGAGAAGAGGCTACCATCTTAGCATGCCTACACGGAGCACAAACCAACTCTTTCTCAAGCCTCAACCGTGGCAATCCTCGGACCAAATTGAGTTTACTCAAGCGAGACAAAAAGTCAAAGCTCAAGTGACCCAACTTCCTATGCCACTTCCACAACTCACTCGAAGAACCAGCCAAGAAACAACGCTCCACACCCGAAGACTGAGAAAAATCAGCACGAAACACCTGACCCTCGGGAACGACCATACAGACAAGGTCCCCCGAGAGTCCACAATCCGAGAACCACCAGGCCGAAACAACACCTCAAAGCCCTCATCCAACAACTGGGACACAGAAAGCAAATTGTACCCCAGCGATTGAACAAGAGCAACACGCCTCAGAGTGATCTTGTCACTCACTTTTATCTCACCTTCTGAAAGCACATGCCCACGCCCATTGTCCCCAAAGGTGATGTACCTCTTCGTCACCACCGGGACGAGACTTGAGAACCACCCCCTGTCACCGGTCATATGCCTCGAACAACCGGAGTCAATCAACCAAATGTTCTTCAAATCTCCCACCTGAAATTCAAAAATAGGCACGTGAGCGAACAAACGACTCAAAGATCGGGGTTAGTACCAAAGGAGGAAAACCAGTGCCGAGCCATTTGCTCGAAAGTGGGATTAGCACCAACCAAAGCATCTCTCCTACCAAAGCTACCTCCACGAACACCACCACAGTAACCACCCTGAGGGAACCACCCCTCTCTGCCTGGAGGAGGACCAAATCCACACAAGAAAGCCCGTGGAACGTCCTTCCTCTCCAACTCAAAACCATGACTCCTCCAATCCCCGTATTGAGCACGAGGAGGAGAACGCCTAGCAAACTGACCGCCTGCACCCTTTCCAGCCCAACCACCAGAACCACGACCACCTGACACAACCCTCGGACCTGTACGAGCTCGAAACCCGAACAGCTGTCTGTCCAGACCTGCACCGGTCTGACCGGTTCCCCACCGGTCCGACCGGTGTGACCGGACAAGCGGCACCACCCGGCACCTTCTTCTCTCCCCAAGCCCGAACTATCCTCACAATCGCCTTGCCCCTGGGCATCTGCTTACGAGGCTCAAGTACACCATCGGAAGGGTGGTACTTGTCCTTGTTAGCCCACTCCTTCTTCATTCTCTCCTCTCGCTTCTTCTTGAAGCAAAACTCCTCCTTATGGCCATCTCTCCCACAATAGCCACAATGGAACCTCACAAGCTTAGGCTTTGGCTTGGGATGTGGCTGCTCACTCGGTTTCTCTCCACTCGAACCCTCCACCGGTTTCTCACCACTTGCCTTCTCACTCTCCTTCCCAAAGAACACTTTCCCCGAAGTGCTCACAAACTTGATAGGCTTTTGTAGGTCATTTGTGGGTGTAGGAAACATGGGTGGAGTTGGGGTTGTGTCTAGTCAGTTCCTTAGATGGTTAGGTTTTGGTGGGAAATCATTTTTGTGGTGGGTTTTTGGTGGCTCCGGGATATTCTCTCCACTTCCTTCACCAACCTTGTTTGCCCCAAGCCCCTCACCATCTTGCCTCTTAAAGGCCTCGATCATCATCCTCAACTGAGGCTCATGACCGGACAACCAACCCATCAACTTCCTCAATTCATCATTCTCATCCTGCAAACGATCAACATAATGTGCAAGCTCCAAATTTTTCAATGCATGCATTTCACGGGTAGAGCAAGATGTAGGCATGGGTTCCTTCAATTTAGCCTCGAGCGAACTAGTGTAAGCATGCATCTCATCAATTTTAGCATGCAAAACGGGGAAAGAAGTGCAAGCACCTAGCAAAGCGAGGTCTAGACTTAAGCTCGACCACTTCAACCCTAAGCACATCTAGTTCCTCACACTTGGAGGCATGCTTCTCCTTAAACAAAGCAAGATCGGCAAGGAATATGGAGCAATCAGCACAATCATTCTCATCGAAACAACGGGGCTAGCCTTAAGCGAATCAATCTCAAGCTTGCTATCAAGCACCTCGTGTCTCTAGCTCGGCCACTCTAGTCCTAGCATCCTCGAGTGAAGCCCTAAGCTCTTTTCTCATTTTCTTGGCCTCTCTAAGCATGTCATCACGGTTATCAAGCAAAGAGCCAAGCCTCTCATTCTCCTGGCGCAAGAAGGGAAGTTCATCACGCACCTCGTCGTCGGACTCAGAGTCCGAGTCGCTCTGTGTGCTCTTCTTGCTGCCGGAACTCAGTGCCATGGTGCAGAAGCCATCTCTCGCGAAGCAGCTCAGCCCGCTCAGGTTCTTGGACGACTTCTTGTTCTTGCGGCGATCTCCCTCGTCTTCACTGCTGCTCGAGCTCGAGGTGGAGTACGCGGAACTGGAGTCGACGTCGCTCGCTCCAACCATCGCTCAGACCTTGCCTCGGCCCTCCTTCTTCCTCGGTCGTCGCTCGTCCTTGTACTTGTTCTTGTGCTTGCTCTTGTGGTCGCGCCTCGAACGGTACTTGCCATCGTTCATCCTCGGCTTGTGCTTGTAGCTGTCCTTGTTCTCGGCCTTCTCCGGGCAGTCGGCGACGAAGTGTCCCGGCTTGCCACACTGGAAGCAGGTCCTCGTGTTCCTCCTCATGTTCACGCGGTTCTCGTGCAGCCTCTCGAACCGCCTCGTCAACAGCGCCAGCTCGTCCTCTCCAAGGTCATCAAACTCCTCATCTGGCATAGACATCAAAGAGGAAAACGAGAACATCCTGGTGGATGGGTTAGAGTTAGTCTTTCCTTTGGAACCACCAACGAGGGCAAGGCTATGGGAATCAGTCGGTCCCTCGAGCTTGGCAGTCATGCCCCTATCCACCTCAGCCGACTTGAGCTTCGAGAACGACTCGTTCATCGTCGAGTATCATACCCTCTCGACTCGACTATGGCCTCGAACTTTCCGCCCCCATATCGTACGATCCAAAGAGTGTAAGAGCTTGACCGCTCTATCATGATCATCGTACGAGAGCACGTCCACATTGGCCCTCATGTTGTTCACCACCACCGTGAACCTGCGAAACAAGGCATCGATGGACTCACTGGGGAGATGAGTGAAGTTCTCGTACTCTCTCCGGTAGGTCGCATACAACGAGTGCTCGAACCCGGGCGTTCCCAACATGAGCCTCCTTCAACACCGCCCAAATCCTACAAGCCAAGTGCTCGGTGTGCACCCGATCGAACTCGGCCGACACAAAGCACGAAACAAGTAGTCGACCGCCTTATTGTTGGCGTCGAATCCGTCCCTCGATCTCGGAGCAAGGAAATCCATCGGCCGTGGACATAGCCTGTGTCCACCGTGACATCCCAAAGCAACGGCGACCCTTTCCGCGGAGGAACGCACCCATCCGCTTGCTCCACATCCGGTAGTTCTTGCCATCGAAGTGTGGAGGACCCGAACCCCGTTCTCGGTACGCCATCCTTGGATCTTGGGCGGTTAGAGTCAACAAAGACCCGAACCGGCTCGATACCACTTGAAGGACCGATACGGCGAACTAGAGAGGGGGGAGTGAATGGGAGCCGATAAAAATTCTTCTCGAAGGAGATCGAAACTCCAACAGGATGAACACGGCTTCCAACACACGTCTCGACTCACTACCAAGGTTGGTCAAGCCCACGTAGCCACTGGAGTGCCACTGGACCTAGGAACCAACACACCACCTTCCGACCCGAGAAACGCAGCGGAAAAACCAAACCTCGAGTCTACAGACCCACACCGGTCAGACCGGTGAGCATCACCGTCGGACCGGTCCCTGCGAGGTGAAACCGAGCAACTTCCACTAAGTGGCTCTACACCGGTCGACCGGTGAGACACACCGGTCCGACCGATGGCACCGAAAGCCCCCAAGACACCAAACAAGGCCAACCGACCACCAAACGGACCCAAACTCGAAACGGCAGCACCACGGGACAACAACGAACACACCAAGACGTTCACCCGAGCAAAAACCCACAAGAGCTCGCACGGCGGTCGGACCCAGGTCAAGAGCACGGTCGACCGGTGTAGCACGGGCGACTCGGGATGAACAGCACCTGCGGGTCAACTCCCCCAAATCCAAATCTCGATCTCCCGAATCGCTCCACGGACTTGAACAAGACTTTGGGGATATCAGGAACACCTCATGAGGAGTCCATAGCCAAGTTTAATCCCACCAAATCTCGTCCAAAAAGGAGGAATCGAAGAAATCCCGCCGAAAGCACTTCCAACCCAAGAACTCAAGAAAACCCCAAAATCGAGCACTTTTACTCACGGATTTGGGAGGGGAATCACGGTCCAAAGAACCACGAAGGGTTCCCACAAATTTCCCCCCATCAAATCCCCAAGAGAAAAGCCCCGAAAACACCCCAAAGAAATCACGAAGAGAGGGCTCCGAAAATCACCACCAAGAACAACCGGGGAAAACACATCCAAACCTTGAGGAACCACGCCGAATCATCTATACATGAAACAAAGGTTCGTACCAGGTCTAGCAAGCCGCCCGATCATCCATCCCTCTCTACAAGATCTCTCCGTGAAGCTCTCTTGTTAGTCCTAAGGAAAACCTAAGGAAAATAGGTGGAAAATAGGAAAACTAATGAGCTAGGGTTCCAAGAGTTGGCTGCCATCCTCTCACCTCTTGGGTTATATGGAGGCAACCGAATGTCTAAAATGCCCTTCTCTACTAACTAGGGATACAAGCCCCTCAAGGGCGGATTTGGAATTCTTGATGTCTTCACCATCGGACGGATGCCGGCGACCGCACCTCGCGTAGCCTCGACGCAAGCCATGCGATCCCGACGCGTGTCCTCGCGCTTCGAAGATTCGGACCGCGTCGTCGCACAGCCGGTCGAGCCGGTGCTCCTCACCGGCCGACCGGGGTCCCCACCGGTCGGACCGGGTCGGACCCACCGGTCGGGCCCGGGTGCGGTGCCGCTGCACCTCCGTCTTCGGTTCTCCGGTCTTGGCTTTGTGGATCAACCAAGGAACCCAGTGGTTTTCTGGTGAACCACCGGAAACCCCGCGAACTCGGTGTAGCCTCCGCCAATCTCCACTCATGACTTGACTCCCACGTAGTCCCGGCTCGACCTTGGTTTTGAGGCTCAACCAAGAAACCGTCCACGACTTCATCTTGCTGTTCATGCCACCATGCGGCCCGCACTTGACCCCGCTGGCCACCGGGTCCCTCGAACGAAGCCTACTTGTCTTCTCCACACCCGGAGGCCTCACCGGCGACGACCTTTCGCGCTTGTTCTTCACCTGCACCAACACGAGTCAAGCCGCAACCTGCACCTGCAATACTTAGCCAAGAATCAGTCCACACAACGTTGTCAATCACTCATCACACAAGGAAGCGACCATCCACCGGTCCTCGAACCACACATGGTCCTCACTCACCTGAATCTCACCTTCTGAAAGCACACGCCCACGCCCATTGTCCCCAAAAGTGATGTACCTCCTCGTCACCACCAAGACGAGACTTGAGAACCACCCCTTGTCTCCGATCATATGTCTCGAGCAACCAGAGTCAATCAACCAAATGTTCTTCAAGTCTCCCATTTGAAATTCAAAAATGAGCACGTGAGTGAACAAATGACTCAACACTGGGGTTAGTACCAAAAGAGTAAAACCAGTGCCGAGCCATTTGCTCGAAAGTGGGGTTAGCACAAACCAAACAGTCTTTTCTACCAAAACTACCTCCACGAACACCACCACGGTAACCACCATGAGGGAACCAACCCTCTCTAACTGGAGGAGGACCAAAACCACGAAAGTAAGACCATGGACCATCCCTCCTCTCCATGTCAAAGCTACAACTCCTCCCATTCCCGTACTGAACACGAGGGGGAGAACGCCTAGCAAACTGACCACCTGCAGACTCTCCAGACCAACCACCAGCACCACTACCTCCAGATCTGAAACCTCTCGACTCACCACCTCGAAAACCACTCCGCCCAGAGGGGGGGGGGGCGGTTGAACCGCCTAGCCAGGCCGGTCTAACCACCGCGGTTCAACCGCCCCCCTCTGGGCAAGGCCGGTCTGACCGCCTAGCCAGGCCGGTCTGACCGCCCTCTCTAGAAAAGCTCCCCCGGCTGTGGGAACTCGCATCTCCACATGCCGGAACACTTCTCACCACAACTTTACCCCTGGGCAGTGGCATACGAGGCTTAGGTACACAATGGGAAGGGTTGTACCTATCATTGTTCGCCCACTCCTTTTCCATCCTTTACTCACGCTTCCTCTTGAAGCAAAACTCATCCTTGTGACCTTCTTTCCCACAATAGCCACAATGGAACCTCACAAGCTTAGGCTTAAGTTTGGGCTGCTCATTTGGTTTCTCTCCACTCGGCTTCTCCATCGTTTCTCCTCACTAGCCTTCTCACTCTCTTTCCCAAAGAACACTTTCCCGGAAGTACTCACAAACTTGATAGGCTTTTGGAAATCATTTGTTTGTGGAGGAAACACGGGTGGAGCTGGGGTTGTGTCTAGTCGATTCCTAAGATGGTTAGGTTTTGGGGGGAAATCATTTTTGTGGTGGGTTTTTGGTGGCTCTGGAATGTTTTCTTCACTTCCCTCACCAACCTTGTTTGCCCCAAGTCCCTCACCATCCTGCCTCTTGTATGTCTCGATCATTATCCTCAACTGAGGCTCATGACGAGGCAACCAACCCATCAACTTTCTCAGCTCATCATTCTCATCCTGCAAACGATCAACATAATGTGCAAGTTCCAAATTCTTCAAAGCATGCAATTCACAGGTAGAGCAAGATGTAGGAATTGGTACTTTCAATTTAGCCTCAAGAGAAATAGTATAAGCTTGCATCTCATCAATTTTCTCATGCAAAACAGGGCAAGAAGTGCAAGCACCTAGCAAAACAGGTCTAGCCTTAAGCTCAGCCACTTCAACTGTAAAACCCCGGATTTTCATAGAAAACCCGAATCCTTGTACCATCGCGATAGTCCCTGGATCAGTGGCTATCGCGTATAGAACGTCTCACAGATAGATACACAAAGTCATACATCGCATCACATAAAGGTAATAGTACATTAATTTATTACAAGTCCGTTATGGAGTACATCAATACAAGCCTCTTGGCTAAATCAGAGTGAAAATTCTACGCAACGGTATCTATCTTCTCAGAAGGGTCTCCATTTTTATCCTTCCCGCCACAGGCAAGCTCGAGTGAAGCGACGTATCCCTCAGTCGTACCATCCGTCGGCGTTGCAGTCGAACTTGGACTCTACCCTGCACACTCAAAGTCTATCCCCAAGGAGTGGGATAGGTCCACGTCACCAACTGTATGCAACTTTAAGTGGCCTACCATCTAAAGGGAAAAGAGAGCAGACAAGGAAGCGGCTTTGGTTTCCTAAGCACCAGCAGCAGAGTATAAACAAGGTATCTCCATCAATATCCCGAAACCCAAGCCTCTCAACACAGCTCGGATCCACCTGGTTACCCAGAAGACCCGGCACCACCTCCTACTCCTATCTAGGGTCGATGCGAGAACTTCCTCTCCTCGCACCTCAATGATTACAACCGGATCGACGAGGTAGATGGAGCCTCTCTCCTCTAGCCGGCTGTAACCACGGCTTACCACACACTCACCTATAGGGGGAAGGTAGAAATCCCAAAACATGAGGAACGAACATGTCTTCTAGGCAGTGTCCATGACCGAGGACGCGGCTATAGCTATAGATCGAACAACTCTGCAGAGTGTGTACACCTGTACCCATCCCGGAATGGTACCCGACCGATGTACGGCCGACCGAGCCCATCCTACCGGCGAACTCTCGGTAGTTACGAACCCATCCTGCATCCAACCCTCAAAGCTGGCCCCCCTCGGAAGGGACGGCACCGGAACTGTGAAATGCTCCCGTGTGGCCACACGGGAGTCGCTCTGAGAGGGTGGTCTCACCTCCACCGCTCCCCCACTGATACCCCACTATCCATCCTAAGAAGGTATGGTTCCGCACTTGCCGAGCTCAACACGGCCCTATCCCCACTCTCGGCGGGGTGGTGTGTTCGATGTCCTATAAACAAGTTGATCCACTCGGTTTCAGACCGGGGCGAGCTCATGCCCTCCAAGCGCACGTAAAACCCCAACACCTAGGCTCCAAAAACCGTAACAGGAGGGATGCACTGAGGAGTGCACCCCTATCCCCGATCCCAGATCGGTTGTTTCGAGCTCACCCCGCCAAAGTACCCAAAACGCCTTCTCCTGCCTGTTTTTACCCCACACACGCCAAGAACCACTATTCCCATCCCACACATGCATCGTGAAGCTCGGCGTATACACACGCCCACATAAACATATATATAGTAGTAGTAGGACAATCAAGGACAGGGTAAACAAAGAGGCAGTGCAAGGTTCATCAACATGCATACATTAAAGTAAAGCACTAGCAGTACTACTTAGCAATGCCTAATGGGTATTTCAGAATCAGTCGGGCATGAACCTGGGGTCGGGTAGTCCTCCGCGGCGAAGTCGTCGGCGTAGTCGTACTCCTGGCTCAGCTCTCCGGCTCCTGCTGCTCCTATTAGCGCGAAAGGAAAAATAAATAGCGGTCCTAAAGCAACTTAAATCCAAATAAGAGCATTGAAGAACCAAAAGGGAGCAAACACCAACCCAACCCGGAGTTTGAGATTTTAGAAATTTTCTGGAAGAGGTTTCACAATTTTTGGGGTTAAAATGGATTTTCTAGGATTTTTCAAAGGGAAAAACTAATTTCTGGAATTTTTAAATAAATTAAGACCCCCCCAACAGGGCTGGCCGCACGGGATCCCCGGATCGCGAGTGCGGCCGGGATCCCTGCGGCCCGCGCCGCGCGCGGCCCGGCTACTTGCCGGCCGCGAGCGGATCCGGCGGCGGGCGGTGCGGGCGGCCGCCGTGTGGGCCAGCGTGCGGCCTGGCAAACTGGTGGTGGGCCGCACCGGATCCGAGCGGATCGGTCGCGGACACGCCCTCGTGTGGCCCCTGGTGTGCCTAGGTTTCCCCCTACGGTTTTCGATAGCCGCCCAAGTGCTCGACGAAAAGCCCCTGAGGAAAGGACGGCGGCGAGTTAAGGCTTCGCCGGCGGCGATGTTCCACTGCGCCTGGGCGACCGGTAAACAAGGTGTACCTACATGGGTTCCCTCGGGTTGCTGGGCTCGGAGGACGCTAGGGCGGCCGGTGGGCGTTGCGCGCGGCCATCGCCGGCGTGGGCGCGGCGGCGGCGCGGCGGCGCGGCGGGGTCCCAACTCGCGCGGGCGCGGCGGCGTGAGGGGGACGGCGTGCGCGGGGGTGCGCACACGCGTTACTCATGCGGAACGCGGGGTTGGGATCGCGATGGGGCGTCGTGGCGGCGTCACGGCCGCGAGCCCGGCTCGACGCCATGGGCGGCGGCGAGCGCGGCGCCCGCGGTTGGCCGGCGTGTACGTGACTGGGTGCACGGCGTGGCGTTTAAGGCGACCAAGAACGCGGCATGCTTTCCTTTGGCGACCGTGCGTGCGCTTCCCATGGCCACAGCGACACGGCCACCCTGTGCACGGCGGCGAGCACGGCTAGCACGGCGAGCACGGCGAGGCACGAAAAAGGGGCCCAAGGCCCGGCCTTGACCTCACGGTTATGGCGCACGAGTGCTGGGGTGCACGCTTGCGAGCGCCGTGGCCCGCACGGGCGCGCGCGTGCGGGCACGTACGCGACGCGGACGCGACGCGGGCGCTCCGACACGGCGTGGCGGCGACGAACGGTGGCGGTGTCCCACGGCAAGAGGGGAGAGGCTAGGCGGGTGGCGCGCGCGTCGACGAAGGCGGCGGCACCGCGAAAATGGCATCCCGGCCGGCTCGATGGCCGGCCTCACTAGCGGCGCGCGCGGCGGCGCGCGGGGCGCTCCGCCTCGGCTCGAAGGCCGCGGCATCCACAGGGGAGGTGAGGCGGCGTCCTCACCTGGGTGGCCTCTGGCCGAAGTGCAGGCGTCGGTGAAGGGGTGCGCGGCGCTGTGACGAGGAAGGAGGCGGCGCTGGTAGGGGAAGCAGGACGGCGCGGTGGAGAGGAAGTCGAGGAAGCAGAGGTCGCAGGCGCGTGTGGCTCCCGCGGGTCCGGCTCCTCCTCGCGGGCGGCTCGGCTTCGCGGCGGGCGGTGCTGCTCCGGGCGCCTCCGAGCTCCTCCTTCTCCTCTCCTTCTCTTTCTCCTCCGGCGGCGGGGTAGGTGAGCGGGGGACCCGGATCCCCCGGGGCGGCTAGGGTTGGGGAGAGCCAAGGGTGGCGGCGGCGGCTACTTATAGCGGCGAGAGCACGGGTGTACGTGGACGGGGGGATGCGCCGGAGGTCGCGGGGCGCGTCGCGACGGCGGCCATGACCGCGCGCGCGCGGGCTTTGGCCTTTCGACGCCGGCCAAAGTGCTAATGGGAGGATGACGACGATGACGCCGGCGTGACGCGGGCGGCCCCCACCGGCGTGGGCGGCGGACGGCGCGCGGTAGGTGGCCGGCGCGGGCGGCAGCTGGGCCGACTAATGGGCTGAAAGCGGGGCTGGGCGAGAAGGGAGGTTGGCGGCCTGTTGTGCACAGTAACGTTTACTAATATCCTTTAAGCTATTAAGTTGATTCAAATTTGAATTTTAATTCAAATTTGAATCCACCCAAATAAAATCCAAATAAAATTCAAATGAAGAACCAAATTTTCACACTAGCAGGTTATAAGTCCTAGCATTATTGTTGATGCCAAAATTAAATATAGGAATTTGGGGGAAGAAACAGGAAGACACTCTTATATGATTCACGAGCACTCAACATCAATTCAAGTTTTTGAAATTGACAATTTTGAATTCCAGCCCAAACTACGGATGTTACGGAACTCCCCCCTCACAAGAATCTCGTCCCCGAGATTAAGAAGTTATCTCCGATTCGAAGAGATGAGGGTATTTCTCCCTCAATGCAGACTCCTTATCCCACGTGGCTTCGCGCTCGAAGTGATTACTCCATAGCACCTTGCAGAAGCGCGTGGCGGAGTTCCTGGTCGACTTCTCCGCCCAGTCCAGGATCCGAACCGGGTACTCCAGGTACTCCAGGGTTTCCTGGACGTCGAGTGCCTGAGCGGGTACTCTCTTCTCGACGACCACACACTTCCGAAGTTGGGATATATGGAACACCGGATGCACTCCGGTAAGCTCCGGAGGTAGCTCGAGTCGGTAAGCGACCTTTCCGACCCTACTCACAATGGGGTAGGGACCAACGTACCTAGGGGACAGTTCCCCCCTGATGTGGAACCTCTTCGTACCTCGGAGGGGTGACACCTTCAAGTAGACGTGATCCCCCACTTCAAACGAGACATCTCTCCGTTTCGGGTCGGCGTAGCTCTTCTATCTGCTCTGGGCTATCTTCAGGTTCTCCCTGACCTTGGCGACATTTTCTTCGGCCTCAACAATGGTGGCGGGACCGAAAAAGGTTCGCTCCCCCACCTCGGACCACATCAACGGTGTCCGACACTTTCTGCCGTATAGGGCTTCGAAAGGAGCCATCTTCAAGCTGGCCTGGTAGCCGTTGTTGTATGAGAACTCGGCATAGGATAGACTCTTTTCCCAATCAGACCCATAGGTCAACACACAAGCTCTCAGTAAGTCTTCTAGGACTTGATTCACCCTCTCGTCCGACCGTCGTGCGGGGGTGGAATGCGTGCCGTAGTTCAGCTTGGTGCCCATGGAAGCATGCAAACTCTTCCGGGCGGGGCGATGAGCGAGGCCCTCTGTCGGACACAATGCTCCTCGGAGCTCCATGAAGCTTTAAAATATTGTCCACATACAATTCTGCAAGTCGGCTCACGCTGTAGTTCGTCTTCATGGGCAGGAAGTGTGCTACCTTGGTTAATCGATCAACAATCACCCAAATAGAGTCGTTTCCTTTCTGCGTGTGCGGCAAACCCACAATGGAGTCCATACTGATGTCGTCCCATTTCCACGCGGGTATCTCGAGTGGTTGTAGCAGCCCGGCAGGCCTCTAGTGTTCGGCCTTCACTCGCTGACACATGTCGCATCGAGCGACGTACTCTGCAATATCTTCCCTCATCTTTTCCCACCAGAACCGTACCTTCAAGTCTTTGTACATCTTGGTACAGCCAGGGTGGATCGAATATCGAGAATCGTGGGCCTCTTTAAGGATCGAGTCCCGAATCTCCTTGTTCTGAGGTACGCAGATGCGGTCCTTCAGCCAAAGTGTACCCTGTTCATCGAGGCGGTAGTCAGCTGCTTTGCCACTCTCCATCAGGCGTTTTACCTCTTGAATCTCTGGGCACACCTTCTGAGCTTGGCGGATTTGGTCTTCGAGTGTGTATTTCACCCGTAACTCATTTAACTGCCCCTCTTCCACTATCTCCAAACTCAGCTTCTCCAGCTCTTCATGCAAGGCTGGTTGTTCCTCTCGCACCATCAGGTTATTGCAGTAGTGCTTGCGGCTCAAAGCGTCGGCCACGACGTTTGCTTTACCAGGGTGGTAGTGAATGTTCAGGTCGTAGTCCTTGATCAGCTCTAGCCATCTCCTTTGCCTCAGGTTCAACTCCGACTGGGTGAAGATATACTTCAGACTCTTGTGATCAGTATAGATGTCGCACTTGTTCCCCATCAGATAGTGCCTCCATATCTTCAAGGCGTGGATGACAGCGGCTAGCTCGAGGTCATGTGTAGGGTAGTTCTCCTCATTCTTCCTTAGCTGTCGCGAGGCGTAGGCTACCACCTTGCCTCCTTGCATCAACACGCAGCCGAGTCCTTGCCTCGACGCGTCACAGTACACCACGAAGTCCTTACTCGCATCGGGCAGGGTCAGGACCGGCGTAGTGGTGAGACGAGTCTTGAGCTCCTGGAAGCTGGCTTCACACTTGTCAGACCACACATATGGCGTGTTGCTCTTCAACAGTTCTGTCATGGGCTTGGCGATCTTCGAGAAGTTCTCGATGAACCGGCGGTAGTATCCGGCCAAACCGAGAAAACTGCGGATCTCTCGTCACGGACTTCGGTGACTGCCACTTGGACACTGCCTCAATCTTGCTCGGGTCTACGGCAACTCCTTTAGCTGACAACACATGACCCAGAAAGGCGACTTCCTCCATCCAGAACTCACACTTGCTGAACTTGGCGTACAACTGGTGCTGTCTGAGCTTCCCCAACACGATCCTCAGGTGTTCCTCGTGCTCTTCTGCTGTCTGGGAGTAGACCAGTATATCGTCGATGAAGACGACGACACACTTGTCCAACTCATCCATGAAGACCTTGTTCATCATGTTCATGAAGTATGCCGGGGCATTGGTCAGGCCAAACGACACGACTGTGTACTCGTACTGCCCATACCTGGTTACGAACGTCGTCTTATGGATGTCCTCTGGGCGAATCTTCATCTGGTGATAACCTGACCGGAGATCAATCTTGCTGAAGTACTTGGCTTGCCTTAGCTGATCCATCAGATCATCAATTCTGGGCAGTGGGTACTTGTTCTTGATGGTTACCGCGTTCAGGGCGCGGTAGTCTACGCACAGGCGTTGAGTTCCATCCTTCTTCGGAACGAATAGTGCCGGTGAACCCCAGGGTGAAGCACTTGGTTGAATGAACCCTTTCTCGAGTAGTGAGTCTAGCTCTGCCTTCAACAGTTTCAGCTCAACCTCTGCCATACGGTACGGACTCTGGGCTATCGGCACCGCTCCCGGCACCAAGTTAATCACGAACTCCACATCACAATCAGGAGGCAACCCAGGCAACTCCTCTGGGAACACATCCTCATACTCACAGACTACCGGTACGTCCGATATGGCCTTCGTGTGAAGACTGTACACTGCCGGTATGTCCCGAGACTTCATCGGCTCGAAGGTAACCCTTGTCCCGTCAGGGTGCACTAGAGTCACAAGTCTCGGCGAAGTGGAGATGACACCCTTGTGGGCAGTGATCCAGTCCATTCCCAGTATCACGTCGATACCATGGGAGGGCAGCACAGTCAGATCCCCATAGAACGTGTGATCTTGGATGACCACTTCCACTCCTTTGCACAGCAGGTTGCATCGGATATCCCCGAGCGGAGAGCTCGTGATAATGGGCATCGATCGGGTAGTTGTAGGGAGGGAAAGTGAGGACCATGTGTGGTTCGAGGACCGGTGGATGGTCGCTTCCTTGTGTGATGAGTGATTGACAACGTTGTGTGGACTGATTCTTGGCTAAGTATTGCAGGTGTAGGTTGCGGCTTGACTCGTGCCGGTGCAGGTGAAGAACAAGCGCGAAAGGTCGTTGCCGGTGAGGCCTCCAGGTGTGGAGAAGACAAGTAGGCTTCGTTCGAGGGACCGGTGGCCGGCGGGGGTCAAGTGCGGGCCGCATGGTGGCATGAACGAGCAAGATGAAGTCGTGGACGGTTTCTTGGTAGAGCCTCAAAACCAAGGTCGAGCCGGGACTACGTGGGAGCCGAGTCATGAGTGAGATTGGCGGAGGCTACACCGAGTTCGCGGGGTTTGCGGTGGTTCACCGAGGAAAACCACCGGGGTTACTCGGTTGAGCCACAAAACCGAGGCCGAAGACTCGACGAGAAGGTGCGGCTACCCGGGCGGTTGAACCGCCCAGGAGGGGCGGTCAGACCGCCTGGGGTCGGTCAGATGCACTGGGCCGGTCTAACCGCCCAGGGGGGGCGGTCTGACCGCCCTGGCCGCAGGCGCCGAGAAGCTTCGAAGCGGAGGACACGCGTCGGGATCGCAAGGCGTGCGTCGAGGCTACGCAAGGTGCGGTCGCCGGGCATCCGTCCGATGGTGAAGACATCAAGAATTCCAAATCCGCCCTTGAGGGGCATGTATCCCTAGTTATTAGTGAGGGGCATTTTAGACATTCGGTTGCCGCCTATATAACCCAAGAGGTGAGAGGTTGGCAGCCAACTCTTGGAACCCTAGCCCATTTGTTTTTCCATTTTCGTTCTCTATTTTCCTAGGTTTTTAGAAGGCTAGCTTGAGAGCTTCATGTGAGATCTAGAGAGAGGGATGGATGTTTGGGTGGCAAGCTAGACCTTGTACGAACCATTCATGGCATGTATAGAAGGTTTGGCGTTGCTCATCATGGTGGTTTTCCCGTCTCTTTGGTGTTGATTTTCGGAGCTCTTTTTGGCGGTGTTTTGAGAACGATTTCTTGGGGTTTTTGGTGGGTGTCACGTATGAGGTTCTTGTGCCTCTTTGGCTGGTGACTTTGCCCCCAAATCCCCTTTGAATCGGACTCGATTTGGTGGTTTTTCGTGTTGGGCGAGTTCTTGACCTAGAGAAGCGATTTCTTCGATTCCTCTTGATTGTGAGCGTTTCGGGTCGATTCCCTTGAGGTAGAGGTTGCCCAGGAGGTAACCCAGCTATCCCCGAAGTTTGGCTGCAATCCGTGGAGTGATTCGGGAGATCGGGCGCGAGGAAGTTGAGGTTTGACCCGCGGGTTCGTGTTCTGGAAGGGGCGGTCTAACCGCCTACGGGGGCGGTCTAACCGCCGGGGTGTTTCCGGGTCAAAGTTTTGTTTCGCCCGATTTTCCTCTCGTGAGTTTGTTCGCCTTGATCGGAGGAGTGTCCGGGTGAAATTTGGGGTCGTTCTCGTGCGGTTTGCTAGGTGTTCTTGGTTGGAGTTCGTTCTTGGGTACGGGAGGTTAGACCGCCCCGGTGTAGCCGGTCTAACCGCCCCCTAGGCCCTTGGGTGAAGTTTTGGTTTTCGCCAAGATTTTACGGTAGCTAGCATGGCCTTGACCGAGAGATCTCTGTTGGTGAAACCGTGGTGTGTTTTGGTGCTCGGAAGAGGCGTTTCGGAGGATTGCTTGGTTGCCGGGTGGAGGCGGTCTAACCGCCCCCTATACCCGGTCTAACCGCCCCCTCCGGTTAGCCGGCTTTCGAGTTGTTTCATTGTCGGTCTTGCCGCGTGTGTGTTGCGGTTCTGCGGTAGAGTTTGTTCCTAGGACCGGTAGCACTCCGGTGGCTACGTGGTTTTGGCAAACGGGAGGTAGAAGTGCGGAGCGTGTGATTTCGGGGGTCCGACCGAGCTAGTTCGTCTTGTCGGAGTTTCAATCTCCCTCGAGAAGAATTTTTATCGGCTCCCATTCACTCCCCCCCCTCTCGGTCGCCTTATCGGTCCTTCAAGTGGTATCGAGCCGGTTCGGGTCTTTGTTGACTCTAACCGGTCTAAGATCCAAGGATGGCGTACCGAGAACGGGGTTCGGGTCCTCCACACTTCGATGGCAAGAACTACCAGATGTGGAGCAAGCGTTTGGGTGCGTTCCTCCGCGGAAAGGGTCGAGCTGCTTTGGGATGTCACGGTGGACACGGGCTATGTCCACCGATGGATTTCCTTGCTCCGGGGTCGAGGGACGGATTCGACGCCAACAATAAGGCGGTCGACTACTTGTTTCGTGCTTTGTGTCGGCCGAGTTCGATCGGGTGCACACCGAACACTTGGCTTGTAGGATTTGGGCGGTGTTGAAGGAGGCTCATGTTGGGAACGCCCGTGTTCGAGCACGGTTGTATGCGACCTACGGAGAGAGTACGAGAACTTCACTCATCTCCCCGGTGAGTCCATCGATGCTTTGTTCCAGAGGTTCACGGTGGTGGTGAACAACATGAGGGCCAATGTGGACGTGCTCCCGTACGATGATCATGATAGAGCGGTCAAGCTCTTACACTCTTTGGATCGTACGATATGGGGCGGAAAGTTCGAGGCCATAGTCGAGTCGGAGAGGTACGATACTCTGACGGTGAACGAGCTGTTCTCGAAGCTCAAGTCGGCCGAGGTGGATAGGGGCATGACCGCCAAGCTCGAGGGACCGACCGACTCCCATAGTCTTGCCCTCGTTGGTGGTTCCAAAGGAAAGACTAACTCTAACCCATCCACCGAGATGTTCTCGTTTTCTTCTTTGATGTCTATGCCGGATGAGGAATTTGATGACCTTGGAGAGGACGAGCTGGCGCTGTTGACGAGGCGGTTCGAGAGGCCGCACGAGAACCGCGTGAACATGAGGAGGAACACGAGGACACCGCTTCCCGGTGCGGCAAGCGGGACACTTCGTCGCCGAGCGCCCGAGAAGGCCGAGAGCAAGGACAGCTACAAGCACAAGCCGAGGATGAACGATGGCAAGTACCGTTCGAGGCGCGACCACAAGAGCAAGCACAAGAACAAGTACAAGGACGAGCGACGATCGAGGAAGAAGGAGGGCCGAGGCAAGGCCCGAGCGATGGTTGGAGCGAGCGACGTCGACTCCAGTTCCGTGTACTCTACCACGAGCTCGAGCAGCAGCGACGACGAGGGAGATCGTCGCAAGAACAAGAGGTCGTCCAAGAACCTGAGCGGGCTGAGCTGCTTCGCAAGAGACGGCTTTTGTACCATGGCGCTGAGCTCCGGCAGCAAGAAGAGTACACAGAGCGACTCGGACTCTGAGTCCGACGACGAGGTGCGTGATGAACTTCCCTTCTTGCGCCAGGAGAATGAGAGGCTTGGCTCTTTGCTTGATAACCGTGATGACATGCTTAGAGAGGCTAAGAAAATGAGGAAAGAGCTTAGGGCTTCACTCGAGGATGCTAGGACTAGAGTGGCTGAGCTAGAGACACGGGTGCTTGATAGCAAGCTTGAGATTGATTCGCTTAAGGCTAGCCCCGTTGTTGCCGATGAAAATGATTGTCTTGATTGCTCCATATTCCTTGCGATCTTGCCTTGTTTAAGGAGAAGCATGCCTCCAAGTGTGAGGAACTAGATGTGCTTAGGGTTGAAGTGGGCGAGCTTAAGTCTAGACTCGCTTTGCTAGGTGCTTGCACGTCTTGCCCTGTTTTGCATGCTAAGATTGATGAGTTGCATGCTTACACTAGTTCGCTCGAGGCTAAATTGAAGGAACCCATGCCTACATCCTGCTCTACTTGTGAAATGCATGCATTGAAAAATTTGGAGCTTGCACATTATGTCGATCGCTTGCAGGATGAGAATGATGACTTGAGGAAGTTGATGGGTTGGTTGTCCGGTCATGAGCCTCAGTTGAGGATGATGATCGAGGCCTTTAAGAGGCAAGATGGTGAGGGGCTTGGGGCAAACAAGGTTGGTGAAGGAAGTGGAGAGAATATCCGGAGCCACCAAAAACCCACCACAAAAATGATTTCCCTCCAAAACCCAACCATCTTAGGAACCGACTAGACACAACCCCGCCTCCACCTATATTTCCTACACCCACAAATGATCTCCAAAAGCCCATCAAGTTTGTGAGCACTTCGGGGAAAGTGTTCTTTGGGAAAGTGAAAGAGAAGGCAAGTGAGGAGAAATCGGTGGAGGAGTTGAGTGGAGAGAAACCAAGCGAGCAGCCCCAATCCAAGCCAAAACCTAAGCTTGTGAGGTTCCGTTGTGACCATTGTGGGAAGGAGGGTCACAAGGATGAGTTTTGCTTCAAGAGGAAGCGGGAAGAGAGGATGGCAAAGGAGTGGGCGAACAAGGATAGGTACAACCCTTCCCATGGTGTACCTAAGCCTCGTATGCCACCGCCCGGGGGTAAGCCGTGGTGAGAAGTGTTCGGCATGGGGAGATGCGAGTTCCCGCGCCCGAGGAGCCGTTCGGGAGGGGGCGGTCGGACCGGCCCCGGCTAGGCGGTCGGGCCGGCCCGGCCCGAGAGGGGGGCGGTTAGACCGGCCGGCTAGGCGGTTTAGCCGGCCCGCCCCCGCACTCGGGCGGAGTGGTTTTCGAGGTGGTGAGTCGAGAGGTTTCGTGTCCGGAGGTGGAGTTGCCGGTGGTTGGTCCGGAAAGACGAGCGGGTGGTCGGTTGCTAGGCATTCTCCCCCTCGAGGTCACTACGGGGATGGGAGGAGTCGTAGCTTTGAGAAGGAGAGGAGGGACGCTCCACGGGTTGTCTTCCGTGGTTTTGGTCCTCCTCCAGGCAGTGAGGGGTGGTTTCCTCGGAGTGGTTACCGAGGTGGTGTTCGTGGGGGTAGTTTTGGTAGGAGAGATGCTTTGGTTGGTGCTAACCCCACTTTCGAGCAAATGGCTCGGCACTGGTTTTCCTCTTTTGGTACTAACCCCAGTGCTGAGTCGTTTGTTCGCTCACGTGCTTATTTTTGAATTTCAGGTGGGAGACTTGAAGAACATTTGGTTGATTGACTCCGGTTGCTCGAGGCATATGACCGGAGACAGGGGGTGGTTCTCAAGTCTCGTCCCGGTGGTGACGAAGAGGTACATCACCTTTGGGGACAATGGGCGTGGGCGTGTGCTTTCAGAAGGTGAGATAAAAGTGAGTGACAAGATCACTTTGAGGCGTGTTGCTCTTGTTCAATCGCTGGGATACAATTTGCTTTCTGTGTCTCAGTTGTTGGATGAGGGTTTTGAGGTGTTGTTTCGGCCTGGTGGTTCTCGGATTGTGGACTCTCGAGGGGACCTTGTTTGTATGGTCGTTCCCGAGGGTCGGGTGTTTCGTGCTTGATTTTTCTCGGTCTTCGGGGGTTGAGCGTTGTTTCTTGGCCGGTTCTTCGAGTGAGTTGTGGAAGTGGCATAGGAAGTTGGGTCACTTGAGCTTTGACCTTCGTCTCGCTTGAGTAAACTCAATTTGGTCCGAGGATTGCCACGTTTGAGGCTTGAGAAAGAGTTGGTTTGTGCTCCGTGTAGGCATGCCAAGATGGTGGCCTCTTCTCACCCGCCTCTCACCGATGTGATGACCGAGCGTCCATGCGAGCTCGCTCCATATGGACCTTGTTGGCCCGGCTCGTGTGCGATCGCGGGGTGGGAAGTGGTATGTCCTTGTTGTGGTGGACGACTATTCTCGGTATGCGTGGGTGTTCTTTCTTGAGGAGAAGGGGGAGACGTTTGGTTTTGTTCGAGATCTAGTCTTGAGGTTGAGGAACGAGAGGCACGGAGATGCCATACGTGCTATCCGCAGTGATAATGGCACGGAATTCAGGAACTCTCGTTTTGAAACCTTTTGCCATGACTTGGGTCTTGAGCACCAGTTTTCGAGTCCGTATACGCCTCCCCGAATGGTGTTGTGGAAAGGAAGAACGGGACCTTGTGCGAGATGGCTCGGACGATGCTTGATGAGCATAGGACTCCGAGGAGGTATTGGGCCGAGGCGGTGAATACCGCATGCTATGTGTCGAACGAGATATACCTCGAGTGCACAAGAAGAAGACATGCTATGAGTTGATGCATGGCCGCACACCCAAGGTGAGTCACTTCCATGTCTTTGGTTGTAAGTGTTTTATTCGAAGAAGGGCGAGGAAGTTGGATAAGTTTGAGGCTAGGTCCGTCGATGGCATTTTCTTTGGTTATGCATCTCATTCTAGAGCATATCGTGTGCTCAATCTTGAAACTAACCAAATCGTGGAGACTTGCGAGGTAACCTTCGACGAGACAGAGCCACGTAGTCAGCTTGTCTTTGAGTGTGCAGGTGATGATGAGTTTGGCAAGGAGATCTTTCAGGAGGAGGAGCATGAACATGGTGATGATGAGGATGGCGGTGCGGTGCCCCCGACTGGACATGTACCCACTACTTCGACTACGATGATGGATGGACCCTCTGCTACACCTACGACGACAAACCAAGAACGAGGAGAAGCTGATGTTGAGGGGGAGGTAGCTTCGAGGCGAGAACCTCCCCGGCGAGTTCAAGTGGATCACCCAGCTTCGAGGATCATCGGTGACATGGATGAACGCACTACACGGTCGAGGGTTCGAAACAATTCCCATTTTGCTCATGCTGCATTTGTTGCTTCTTTCGAGCCCAAAGACATTGGACACGCACTATCTGATCACAATTGGGTTAACTCGATGCATGAGGAGTTGAAGAACTTTGAGAGGAATCAGGTGTGGGAGTTGGTTGACCCTCCCCCAGGGTGTAAGCCGATTGGTACAAAGTGGGTGTGGAAAAACAAAGAGGGAGAGAAGGGTGAGGTTGTGAGGAACAAGTCGAGACTTGTTGCTCGGGGGGTTCGGTCGGAAGGAGGGGATCGACTACGAGGAGACCTTTGCTCCCGTAGCCCGTTTGGAGGCGATTAGGATCCTTCTAGCCTTTTCTCGTGGCTAAAGGGTTCAAGTTGCACCAAATGGATGTGAAGAGTGCTTTTCGAATGGAGTGTTGGAGGAAGAAGTGTATGTGAGACGACCTCCGGGGTTTGAGAGTGAGAAGTACCCCCACGGGTGTACAAGTTGAGGAAGGCGCCGTATGGGTTGAAGCGAGGCGCCTAGAGCTTGGTATGGCGAGGTTGAGGGGGTTCTTGTTTGAGAGAGGCTTTGAGATGGGGAAGGTCGATCGGACCTTGTTTTTGCGAGAGGCGGGGCGGAGATATCCCGATTGTGCGGGTGTACGTGGATGATATTGTCTTTGGTGGCTCATCTAACTCTCTTGTTGCGAGGTTTGCGAGATGATATGAGCGGGGAGTTCGAGATGAGCATGATGGGTGAGTTGCGGTTCTTCCTCGGGCTACAAATCAAGCAATCAAAGGAAGGAACATTTGTGCACCGAGCTAAGTACACCAAGGACATTGTGAGAAAATTCAAGATGGAGGACTCCAAGGCTATGACGACGCCGATGAGTACGACTACGGCTCTTGATGCGGACGAGGAAGGTGAACACGTGGACCAGAAGGAGTACCGAAGCATGATCGGGTCACTCCTCTACTTGACGGCGACGAGGCCGGACATACAGTTCTCAGTGTGTCTGTGCGCTCGTTTTCAAGCGTCTCCGAGGACTTCGCATCGGCAAGCGGTGAAGCGAATTTTCGGGTACTTGCGTCACACTCCCGACTTCGGCCTTTGGTACTCCGCGTCCTCTTCTTTGGCGCTTCATGGTTTTTCGTACGCGGATTTTGCCGGGTGTCGGTTGGATAGGAAGTCCACTTAGGGACTTGCCGCGTTTTGGGTTCTTCGTTGGTGTCTTGGTCTTCTCGTAAGCAGTCGAGTGTTGCTCAATCCACGACCGAAGCCGAGTATGTTGCCGCTGCTAGTTGTTGCTCTCAGCTCCTTTGGATCACCTACACCATGAGTGACTTTGGTGAGGAACATACCCATGTCCCACTTCAATGTGATAGCACCAGTGCCATAAGCGTTGCTAAGAACCCAGTGCTTCATTCCAAAACCAAACACATAGAAGTGAGGTATCATTTCCTGAGAGACAACGTAGAGAAAGGGAAGATAGCCTTGATCCATGTACCCACACATGACCAACTAGCCGATATTTTCACCAAACCCCTAGATCAAGCAACTTTCACTCATTTGCGGGGGGAACTTGGTGTGTGCTTGATTTCTTGAGTTGGGTGTGTGGGGGCTTTCTTTTGCCGGTGGTGTCGAGCCCGTTTTGCCTCCCCTCGAGGAGCCGGTTTGTAGCATATGTATAGCTTTTCTTTGTGCATTTCTTGCATTTGGCATGGCATATGTAACATGATGTATAGGCATCCTTGTATCTTAGATTGCATGCATTTTGTATCATATGCATCGGATAGGAAAAGCTTCTCCTATATACAATGTTTACCATGGGTTGCTACATATGTTCTTGTGAGCTTGTTTGATATGGTACGGCTAGTTTGGCTTAGCTCTTGATGATCTTGTTGAATGATCCATGGTTGATGGCTAATCTTTTGAAAAATGTCATATACATGCTCTCTCATGCGTAAATGCCTATATATGATCTTGACATGTCTTAGTGGCTTTGCTATGCTTACTTTGTGGTTGGATAGCTAGTTTATTGATCATATGGAGCCAAAGGCTCGCTTGCCATCATGAATGTTTAGCCCTCTTGCTTAATCTTGTGGAGGGGCATAAGTTCCTTTTTGTCGCAAAGACATTTCATGTACCATTTACAAATCTGAAAATGAAATGAAAAATGCTTGGAAAATATGTTCCCATGTCATATGTGCTGAAATTAATTTGCTTTGGGTGCTAAACCGTTGCATGATGCCTACCAATGAGAAGTCTCATACATAGAAGTAGGCACATGGCTCGGTGGCTTTGACATGACATGAGGTGCTTTTGGGTGTTTATGATGGTCTTGTGATTAGAATGGCTGTCCTAGCATGAAGTTTGAGTGGCTTTGCCATTTTGATATGTTTTGCTCATGTTTAGGTATTTGCTTGTGAGAGAGTAACTTTTCGCAAAATTACTCAAATCCTTTTTAGCATTGTCCAACGGTTGTGAAACTTGGTGATCACGTAGTTAAGGTCATTACGAACCTGTCGAGTATCTAACTTGCTCATTTGGACTTGTGTAGCACCTTGTGATGAATTTTGTATATTCGAGAAGCTATATGTTGCAAGTTTTCGCATTTTGCCTTGATTCATGCATTGTCAACAAGGGGGAGAAGTTTGTGCATGTTTTGGGCACATGGGAGTGTTTGGAAGGTGTTCCAATTGTTTCGGGCAATTTTTGAGCGAGTTTGGTGCGGGGCCGGTCTTTTTGGGCGGTCTAACCGCCCCCGGGCGGTCGGTTCGGGCGGGGGCGGTCTAACCGCCATGGGCGGCGGTCTAACCGCCTGGGCGTGTGAGCGGGTTTTGCTCTTTGTTGCATTCCGGAGTTGCATTGATGCATGTGTTCGGGGGGGAGTGTCTTGTGGCTCAGTGGGAGCTTGCATTTGTGCAGGGGGAGTTCTTTGTGGTGTTCGAGTTTTGCTGTGGTGGTTTGCGCTCTTTGCTTGAGCTGTGTGTTGTCTCGGATGTGTCGAGCCGTTGCCCTTGCCTAAGGGGTCCGAGACTTGTCCTCTTCAAGTGATCTTGCTCTTTGCCTTTCTTTGGCTTTCGATCGCTTGTTGGGTTTCTTTTTATTTTGTTTCTTTTCTTTTCCTTTTCTCTTATGTTACTTCATGTGAGTGTGTTGTCAATGCACTCATCAAGGGGGAGATTGAGGACCATGTGTGGTTCGAGGACCGGTGGATGGTCGCTTCCTTGTGTGATGAGTGATTGACAACGTTGTGTGGACTGATTCTTGGCTAAGTATTGCAGGTGTAGGTTGCGGCTTGACTCGTGCGGTGCGGGTGAAGAACAAGCGCGAAAGGTCGTTGCTGGTGAGGCCTCCGGGTGTGGAGAAGACAAGTAGGCTTCGTTCGAGGGACCCGGTGGCCGGCGGGGGTCAAGTGCGGGCCGCATGGTGGCATGAACAGACAAGATGAAGTCGTGGACGGTTTCTTGGTAGAGCCTCAAAACCAAGGTCGAGCCGGGACTACGTGGGAGCCGAGTCATGAGTGAGATTGGCGGAGGCTACACCGAGTTCGCGGGGTTTGCAGTGGTTCACCAGAAAACCACTGGGTTACTCGGTTGAGCCACAAAACCGAGGCCGAAGACTCGACGAGAAGGTGCGGCCACCCAGGCCGGTTGAACCGCCCAGGAGGGGCGGTCAGACCGCCTGGGGTCGGTCGGGCACGCGGGCCGGTCCTAACCGCCCGGGGGGCGGTCTGACCGCCCTGGCCGCGGCGCCGAGAAGCTTCGAAGCGGAGGACACGCGTCGGGATCGCAAGGCGTGCGTCGAGGCTACGCAGGGTGCGGTCACCGGGCATCCGTCCGATGGTGAAGACATCAAGAATTCCAAATCCGCCCTTGAGGGGCATGTATCCCTAGTTATTAGTGAGGGGCATTTTAGACATTCGGTTGCCGCCTATATAACCCAAGAGGTGAGAGGTTGGCAGCCAACTCTTGGAACCCTAGCCCATTTGTTTTTCCATTTTCGTTCTCTATTTTCCCTAGGTTTTTAGAAGGCTAGTTTGAGAGCTTCATGTGAGATCTAGAGAGAGGGATGGATGTTTGGGTGGCAAGCTAGACCTTGTACGAACCATTCATGGCATGTATAGAAGGTTTGGCGTTGCTCATCATGGTGGTTTTCCCGTCTCTTTGGTGTTGATTTTCGGAGCTCTTTTTGGCGGTGTTTTGAGAACGATTTCTTGGGGTTTTTGGTGGGTGTCACGTATGAGGTTCTTGTGCCTCTTTGGCTGGTGACTTTGCCCCCAAATCCCCTTTGAATCGGACTCGATTTGGTGGTTTTTCGTGTTGGGCGAGTTCTTGACCTAGAGAAGCGATTTCTTCGATTCCTCTTGATTGTGAGCGTTTCGGGTCGATTCCCTTGAGGTAGAGGTTGCCCAGGAGGTAACCCAGCTATCCCCGAAGTTTGGGCGCAATCCGTGGAGTGATTCGGGAGATCGGGCGCGAGGAAGTTGAGGTTTGACCCGCGGGTTCGTGTTCGGGAAGGGGTGGTCTAACCGCCTACGGGGGGCGGTCTAACCGCCGGGGGTGTTCCGGGTCAAAGTTTTGTTTCGCCCGATTTTCCTCTCGTGAGTTTGTTCGCCTTGATCGGAGGAGTGTCGGGGTGAAATTTGGGGTCGTTCTCGTGCGGTTTGCTAGGTGTTCTTGGTTGGAGTTCGTTTTCGGGTACGGGAGGTTAGACCGCCCCGGTGGCGGTCTAACCGCCCCCTAGGCCCTTGGGTGAAGTTTTGGTTTTCGCCAAGATTTTGCGGTAGCTAGCATGGCCTTGACCGGAGATCTCTGTTGGTGAAACCGTGGTGTGTTTTGGTGCTCGGAAGAGGCGTTTCGGAGGATTGCTTGGTTGCCGGGTGGAGGCGGTCTAACCGCCCCCTATACCGGTCTAACCGCCCCCTCCGGTTAGCCGGCTTTCGAGTTGTTTCGTTGTCGGTCTTTGCGTGTGTGTTGCGGTTCTTTGGTAGAGTTTGTTCCTAGGACCGGTAGCACTCCGGTGGCTACGTGGTTTTGGCAAACGGGAGGTAGAAGTGCGGAGCGTGTGATTTCGGGGGTCCGACCGAGCTAGTTCGTCTTGTCGGAGTTTCAATCTCCCTCGAGAAGAATTTTTATCGGCTCCCATTCACTCCCCCCCTCTCTGGTCGCCTTATCGGTCCTTCAGAAAGCTTACTTACGAACCGAGATGTGATATACGACCCGGTTGCACCGATGTCGAAGAGAACCAGAGCAGAAGTACCACAAACCAAAAACTTACCGATCACGACGTCGGGGGCGTCGGCAGCCTCCTCCTCAGTGAGGTGGTTCAGCCTCCCACGGCCGGCAGCCGGGGGTGGCGCGGCCTAAGGAGGTCGGCCTCCTAGAGCAGGTGCCCTTGCGGGGGTGGCAGTGGCCTTCTTGTCGAGGCAGTCGTAGGACTTGTGGCCTGGCTTGCCACACGCGAAACAGGTGACGGTGAAGCCTCCTGCTGCGGGTCTCGCGGTGCTCGGTGGAGCACGAGTGTAGCCTCCAGTCTGCTGGGGGTAGCCGGGGTTCCTCCCTCGGAGGAACGGGCTACGTCCACTCCCTCCGAAGCCACGCCCAGGCTGGTTGTGCCCCGGGCGGTAGCTCCCCCTCAGCATGTTGCTCGGTCCGCTCCTCGGCTTCTGGAAGGACCGGTCAGGCTGGTCCTGATCCCCCATCCTCTTCTTGCCCCTCATGCGTTCCTCGTGGCCCCTCCTCTCATCCTCGACCGCGATGGCGCGGTTGACGAGATGGCGAAGGGACTTGTGCTCACTTGCCTTCAGCGCCTGGTGAAGGCCGTGGTGGAGGCCTCGCAGGAACCAGAACTGCTTCTTCTGGTCGGTGTTGGTGTCGTCGGGGGCGTACCGCATCATCTTCATGAAGTGACGCTCGTACTCCTCGACCCTCATCGCACCCTGAGTCATGGTGTGGAACTCCTGCGCCTTCTGGACCAGCAGCTCATCGAAAAGGTACTGCTCGCGGAACGCCTCGCAGAACTCCCGGCCCGAGGTGATGAAAGAAGCCGGGTTCGGGTGGGTGGCGGTGTAGTTGTCCCACCATGCCTTGGCGAGACCCTCCGGGCCGGTGCGCGGCGATAGCGACGCACTCCTCGTCGGAGCAGACGGTGAGGTCGAGCTTGGTCTCAATCACCCTCAGCCAGTCGCCAGCCTCGAGCGGGTCATCCGAGTAGCTGAAGGTGGGGGCCTTCAGGCGGATGAACCTCTCGATCTTCCTCGTGAGGTCCTCATCCTGCGGAGCGGCGCGGTTCCCACTGTTGCCACGGTGCTCCATGGCTTCCGCCATCCTCTGCATCAGCTGAGTCTGGAGCGCCATCACTTCCACCAAGTTGGGTCTGGGTGGTGGTGGCTGGTCCGGCTCAGGCTGGCCTTGCTCGGCCGCTCCTTGCTCAACCTCGGCCTCAGGGTTCTCGGGCGGTGGTGGCGGTGCTCCGTCACCTCGGCCCCTAGCTCCCAAAGCTCCTCCACGCAGGGGTGGACGTCCACGGCCACGTCCGCGTCTACGCCCCTACTGGGCTTCTTCCTCAGCAGCTACCTCCTCGAGGCGGGCTATCAGCCGGTTGGAGCGGCGGATCGACATCTTTCTGAAAACATAAGGAAAGGGTAAAGTTTACACACGTCACTCACCAACTCACACATGAGTCTTTAGCAATCAAGAAAATAGTTCTAATTATAACCTACACTCAAGTGGAAGAAGAATTAAGACACAAATAACACCATTAAGATCCAAGCACACATCAAACATGAATAATACACTTGCTCCCCTGAGGCTGACTCAGACCTTGGGGTAGTAGCAACAAGTCAACGATCTAATACATTGGTGCAAACTCAAAAGGGTAGTGTCTACATGGTGTGGCATGACCCTCTTCATGCACTGGAACATGCTCGCGGCTGCATGGAACAACTCATGGAAACTACTAGCATAAAACACTACTCTAGATCATGCCCCTCGCTCAGCTCACAGCTCAGTGCGTGTGACAACCCGCCCAGGAAAGTACCGTACTATCGCCTAAGACCGATCCACTTTGGTCATTAAGCAATAATAAAGTACCATCCTGTCGTAAGTCGCCGGGTTAACGCCCGGTAAATCACTTGAGAGCACAAGGATCCAATATATGCATTAAAACTCACTCGAAGGCGAGTCCAGAGATACATCAACATTAAATTCCAAATTCGTACCCCGTAGGGTTTATTTATTACAAACCATAGTTTTGATCATGACAGAATAGTTCAGAGTTTTGAAAAGACAGTGGAAATTAACTAGCGGCAGCAAAGTCACCACGGGAGGCCATCCATGATGCTTCAGTAGTCGTCCTCCACCCACTCCAGCTCCCAGCCGGGCGGGATCTCACCGGGCCACACATCACTGAAGGCAATACCTGGATCAACACATTATTGCAAGACTGAGTATACTAATACTCAGCAAGTCTTACCCGTTGGTGATAACTACTTCACCAAATCTAGACCATGAAAGGCTTTTTGGCTACTGGGTTGCCTTTGCTAAAAAGTAACAAAGAGTAGGTCCTTACTTTCAAGATTTTAGCACAAGTTCTAGTAGGTTTAATCTTTACTACATTAGCCAACTAGTACAAGCAAAGTTGTACAATGCAATTAATCAAACATCATATTCATCAACTTCCATCATTAGGGATCACATGACTAGTGGAGTAAGTAGTCTCGGATAACGGTGAGAGGCCGACAATCGATTGATTAAAAACCTTGCAAGGTAGACCCAAACACACGGTCGCCTGCCCCCGCGAGGACAACTACCTAGGCCGTCCCCATAAATCCTCGGGTTGGGATCGAATCTTACAGTCTTTGGTGCAGGCTATCCGGCATACCCCGCGAGATACCTGGAGTAACCATACACCACCGGTAGCTAGCCGTGAGAGCGAATCCCAAGAGTAGTAATAGTAGGATCCCTCGCCGCCTCATTATGGTACTAGGCTTACCGGTCTCATACCCGGCATATGCTTGGTACGTTCAAAAACTTAACCCACATAACCACTTGACCGGAGCCCAGATCCCATGCTCTTACCACGTGAGCAATCCATTTAAGGATATAGTATGATTCCTATCTAGGAACCTATTCTCGCGAGTGAGATCATCACCCGACTTGTAACGGTCCTATAGCTTAGCAGCTATCGACCTATCATACTAGTAGGGACCAAAGGTACCTATGGATCATGCATCTAGGGTTTCATTCAACTCCTGTACGTAAATGCACAATCATTCATAGATAATTGAATAAAGAACTTTTAAAAACTCGGGTTAGATGCACGGAGCTTGCCTTCGTCGGCTATGCTAGCTTGGGCACCCTCGGTGTCGAGTCCGTCCACGTCTTTGCGAGAGAACCTTCCGCTCTGCCTTCCTCGGTTTCCGGGACCAGGGAGTAATCTCCGTCCGGAAGATCTACACGGAATGCAATGCACTTTAGGTGATGTGATGGTTTGTTGTCTTATCCAACTCTAGTTGGTCATATTCACCTTAACAAGCATCTATCTAAGGTTTCTATTCGAGGAAGTCATTGGTTGTACATGGGTTACTCTTTTATTCCACATTTGAATAAAGGTTTTTATTTAAGCTTATCATTTCATGTGAAAGCTTTATTTCATTTTATGTTTACCAACATGGTGTAATTAATATTTTTAATTGTGAATTAACTCCTTATCAGAGCTGATAATTAACTTTCTTTTATTTATATTAAATAATACTTTCAAAAAGGAAAATATTGAATTAAGGATTTTTCTTTATTTTAATTTCCTTTTAATATTAATAGGGCATTTAAGCCATTTATTAACCAATTAAAATATCAAAAATTACATGAGTGCTTCTCAAGCCTACTAGCACCTATCCTGGTCCATTGGACCCACATGTAAGTGTTGGATGCTAGGAAATTAAATATTATTGAAAATAACAAAGGCTAGCTAGTGATTCAACTTAAATGCATATAAAAAAAATAAGCATCAAAATGATCCAAACTTTCTTGTGCATGCTCTCTGATCCTAAATAAGTCTAAAAAGCCAGCATGTTCACATGGAACCTCTACTGAACTTGATTTATTAATGTACAAAGGAAAACATGCATAATTCAAGAATAATTATTTCTGTTAATCCAAAATTCATGATTAATTCACAAGATGTGCCTTTTGACAGCACAAGACAGTGTGTACAAGTTGGGCTCAAGAACATGAATATATTTAACATGAAAAATCATTTATGCAGCTACGTCGGAAATAGAAAAACATTTTTATAAAAAGATTTACATTATAACTTTGTGCAATTTTTGGCATAGGAGCTAGTCATATCCTAACACACAACATATCCAAAACTTGGCTACAGAGGAGCTATAAATTTCAAGTTAAGACAGATCCAAGTGTAACACAGTTGCAATTTTCCTGCCAAAACTATCCTGAATCTAGCCACAAGTGTTCAACAAGGAGGTGGGGTTTAACATCCTGAAGCCTACAAAATTGGTTTGAGAATTTTCTAAATTTTCTGTGAATTTCTAGGAATTTCCTAAGACCTTGGACTGATCTGCAAGAAAAGTTAGATAAGTTCTTCACACACTAGTCCTGCCTTTTTACTCAAAGCACCCTAACAAGAAATGGATCCCTGCAATTGGGTCCCTGGCCGGCCGGCGGCGCGGGCAAGGCCGGTCCGGCGAGCCGGCGGCGATCCCGGCCGGCAAGCGGCCGTGGAGGACCACGTGCTTACCTAGAGGGGCCGGGTAGGCGCGGTTGGGGCGAGAGAGAGCCTCGCGCGGCGGTGCTCGACGGCGGCCGGCGAGCACGGCCGCGGCGGCTCGGGTTCCGGCGAGGAGGGCACGGGCTTGGACAAAGCACGTGACCACGGGAGTTGTATTAGGATCTAGGGAAGCTCGTGGTGCGGTTGGCGGTGGGAAGGGCGAGCTGCGAGCTCCGGCCGGCGGCGGCGGCGGCAATGGCGGCGGGGGGGCGCACGGGTGGCGCGCGAGGAGGAGAGAGACGGCGCTTAAATAGTCCGGGGGACGGCTTCGGCGATGATGGCGGCGTGACCCTTGGCCGTAGTACGGCGCACGCGGGTGAGGGGCGCCGAACGGACCGCCGGTCCGAAAGGGGGGGCGTCCGGCCACCGCACGGCGCGCGCGCGCGTCGGCCGAGTGGCGCGGCGGCCGACCCCGGCGCGCGCGCGGGCGTGGGTTGCCTCGGCACGGGCGCTCCTAGGGGCGCGCGGTCGTCCTCGGGCGGCGGGCGTTGGAAGGCGTGCGGGCGCGGACGCCGGAGCGCGGGCGGCGGCGGCCGGCGACGCACGGCGCACGGGTTGCGCACGACGTCTCGGCGTGGCGCGCGCGGCTTCGGCGGTGATGCTTTGGTGCAATGTTTGAGCCCTTGTTTCTCCAAAATTTTGAATACAACTTGACCAAACAATGAATACCAAAGTTGTAGATCTAAGTACCGGCTACAACTTTCCCAAAGGCTGTATGGGGGTTTACTCTCTAGATTTGAATGCGTGGGAGTGCCAACTTTGAATGTCGACCGTGCTTGCCAACAAGAACTCGGCTTGCAAGGGCTTTTTCACAATTTTCCCCTCCAAATCTGCAATGCCACTCTACATGAAAGTTGTGTCCCTCAACAAGACCTACAACTTTCCCAAAGGTAGAATTTTAAGTAGTTAGGTGAATTTTGGAGAACGCGGCAAAAATTCCGGCAGACACTTGTGGACACTGGATGGCAAGGGGGTTTGACCTACCCTTTGACCATGGGTTGGCCCCACAATTGTTTTAACTATTCACTAGGGGTGTGTTAGGGAGTTTTCATGGGTGAGGGCCCAGGTTGACCTAGGGTTGACTATTGACCGGCTAATCCTGTCATTAACGTTAATGACGGTAATTAAAAACCTGGGGCGTCACAGCCTACCCCCCTTAAAAGGAATCTCGTCCCGAGATTCGATTTGACAACGAAGAGATGGGGAAAAGACTCACTGTTTCGGGATTGGAGGAAGCCCGGATACTTGGTGTTAAGATAATCCTCCGTCTCCCATGTAGCTTCTTCTTCCGTGTGATGGCTCCATTGGATCTTATACATTCGCACGGTTTGCCTCCGGGTCTTTCGCTCTTTTTGATCCAGTACCTTTAAGGGATGCTCGACGAGCGAGAAATCCGGCTCGATCCAAGCATTAGCTTCAGTGATGATCTCGTTCTCCGGAACAGGCATTCCCTTCTTCAACTGAGTTACATGGAACACATTGTGAACCGCGGAAAACCGTTCTGGCAATTGGATACGGTAGGCCACGGGTCCACATACTTCTATTACTTCGTAGGGTCCAATGTAGTGCGGGGCTAACTTTCCTTTGACTCCGAACCTTTGCACACCCTTGGTGGGGGATACTTTCAAATACACATGATCTCCCACTTCAAAGTGTCGAGGTGCGGTTCCCTTATCATGGTAACTCTTTTGTCTCATCTGGGCCATCTTCAAGTTTTCTCTTATCACTTGTACCTTCTCTTTGGCCTCTTTAACTAACTCTGGTCCAAAGAGTGTTCTTTCTCCGGCCTCTAACCAATTCAGTGGGGTGCGGCATCTGCGTCCGTATAAAGCATCGAACGGTGCCATTTTCAAGCTAGCCTGATAGCTGTTGTTGTAGGAGAACTCTGCCAAGCACTTGTCCCAACTCTTGTCAAAGTGCAAGATGCTTGCTCTCAACATGTCCTCTAGGACCTGGTTTATCCTCTCCGTTTGACCATCGGTCTGTGGGTGATAACTGGAACTACGGAGTAGCTGAGTTCCCAAACACTCATGCAACTGCTCCCAAAAACGGGCCACAAACTGAGTCCCTCTATCAGAGATTATAGTCTTTGGGATTCCATGTAGACGAACTATGTGGTCCACGTACAACTCTGCATATTGTAGTACGGAGTAAGTGGTGTGCACGGTAATGAAGTGAGCGGTCTTGGTAAGTCTATCCACGATTACCCAAATAGAGTCCTTCCTTCTAGGAGTCATGGGTAAACCCACAATAAAATCCATACTAATATCGTCCCATTTCCACATAGGTATCGACAGGGGTTGGAGTACTCCTGCCGATTTCAAATGACTTGCTTTCATCCGGTGGCAAGTATCGCACTCGGCTACATACTTGGCTACATCCACCTTCATGTTAGACCACCAAAAGTTCTGCTTTAGATCTTGGTACATCTTGGCACTACCGGGATGAATAGAGAACTTGGATTTGTGAGCTTCATCTAGAATGATCTTCTTGATTTCTGGGTCAACGGGGATCACTAGGCGTTTTCCAAACCAGACCACCTCTTGGGGATCCTTCTGGAAACAAGTGTACTTCGGGTCTCCTTCCACTAGTTTCTGTCTGATGTTTTGGATATTCGCATCATTGCGCTGGGCAGTGACAATCCTGTCATAAAGGCTGGACTCTGCCGTCAAGGCATAAAGAATTCCCTGCAGTACCACTTCTAGGTTGAGCTTTCTCATTTCTTCACACAGGGGTTCACTGACTGGCACCAACTCTAGATGGTTGCAATGCTCCTTGCGGCTAAGAGCATCCGCAACAACATTTGCTTTGCCAGGATGATAGTGCACTTCTAAATCATAATCCTTGATCAACTCAAGCCATCTTCTCTGCCTCATATTCAATTCGATTGGGTGAAGATATATTTGAGGCTCTTGTGATCGAGTGAAGATATTGCAATGATTGCCCATTAGATAATGTCTCCATATCTTGAGGGCATGAACAACGGCAGCTAACTCAAGATCATGAGTAGGATAGTTGAGCTCATGGGGTCGAAGGGCTCGCGAAGCATAGGCAATGACTCGGCCTTCTTGCATAAGGACACAGCCAAGACCAGTGCCTGATGCGTCACAGAAGACTTCGAATGGCTTGGAATTATCGGGTTGAGCTAGCACTGGGGCTGAATTTAGATGTTGTCTGAGGGTGTGAAAAGCTTTCTCACATGCCTCGCTCCACACGAATCTCACTCCCTTCTTGAGCAATTCGGTCATGGGTTTTGCGATTCTAGAGAAGTCAGGAATGAATCGACGGTAATATCCCGCCAATTCTAGGAAACTGCGGATTTGATGTACGGATTTGGGTGGTTTCCAATCCATTACCTCTTGAACTTTGCTAAGATCTACGGAGATACCATCATGGGAAATGGTGTGCCCCAACAATTTGACACTTTTCAACCAGAATTCACATTTGGAGAACTTAGCATAAAGCTGATGATCTCGCAAACGCTGAAGGACAACTCGGAGATGGTTGGCGTGTTCTTCCTCGCTCTTAGAATAGATGAGGATATCATCGATAAGACCACGACAAACTTATTGAGCTCCGTCATGAATACTGAGTTCATGAGGTACATGAAGTAGGCAGGTGCATTAGTGAGATAACCGAAAGCTTACTTCCAAGGATGACAAGCACGATCATGCATTACCACATCTCATTAATAATATGTAATGAGGACAGCAACAAGCACAACATTCTATAGCCACCAAGATTCATAGAATTGTTTCTCTTAATATGGTTAGGACGGTGATTACTCGATCACGCGGCTCATAATCACTTCCGAACGATCGTCGTTATTCCGAATACCAAGGAAGGTGGTATACGAACGAGCACTTATTTTCTAGCAACGAGTGACGTCCGTAAAGATGCTTTGTTTTACCAACGTTCTTAGGAGAAAAACAATGCAATCTTTGACAAGCGTGATCATTCGCAACGAATTATCCAAGGATCTGGTATGCAACACAAGAAATTTCCCTTGGAAAGACAACGAAACTCACTTTGAGCATACAAGCTTAAGCTTTCTTATTACAACATGACAGAACAAGGTTCAACGTCATTACAACTCGATTTTGAAACATCATGACAAATACACGATACAATAGTTGCTTGGCATGAAGACGTGCTGTCAAGCCAACTACTCCAACAGCTCAAAGACAACTCGATAAGATCGATATCCTGCTGCTCCCTGCTGTCGGCAACCTAGTTTCCCACTGAAGCACCACTGTACGAAGGCGAAACTGGGGGAGTCGGTAGCGGTGGTCCCCGCCCGGCTCGTCGATCCGGACCGGACACGGCCCTGCTGCTCCTCCGGGTGTGCACCGGGCGGGGGCGGGTGGCGTAAGGCCACTATAGCCTGTAGGGCTGCCACCTGTACGTCGACCTCCTGCACGTGCTCCTGCATCTCTGCAATGTTCTGCAGCAAGGTCAGCCTCTCTATCTCGTGTGCGTCGGCATCCTCCTCTAGTGCATGGTTCTCCGCCTCTAGGTCCACGATCCTCTGGAGGCGGTCACCTCTCTCAAGCTCCAACCGGAACCTCCCGGCACGCGACTGTCGTTCTCCTGCTGCACACCGGGTAAGCGTGAAGTTCAGCCGCCGGTGTGCTTCTCGAAAGCCGCTCCCAATCGCGCCTAGATGCCTCCAAGCGCCGTGCAATAATCGCCGCGGTGTTAAAACGCGGCCCACGGAGTGTGAAGACCACGTTCGGACAACGGGCAAGTGCCACGAGTAACATCCAACGGCTCCGCTAGGGTCGGTAGCTCCCGTAGATGGTCCATACGGTCCAACCAAGGCCGGGTCGTGAGGACTCACGGCCGGAAACGATCCAAACGGGGAAAGAGCTACCACAGTAGGGTTGTGGTCACAAAAGTCTGTCAGCACTCTGAGGGCGGCTGACTCCACGGACTCGTGCGTGATAAATCCCCAGTAAATAAAACTCAGGTCAAACCAGTCGGCGTGGTCTGGGTGCGGCAGCACAGTAACGATCACCCTGCAGCGGGGAACACCAAAGCGCTCAAACTCCTTCACTTCGTACGTCGGCGGGGTAAGGTAGCCTGCGGCACTGAGTGCTTCCCACGCCAAGCGCGGAAAACCCTCCCAGTGCAACCCGTTGGTACGGATCGTACCGTCAGCGTCGAACTGGTGGAACACGGGGAAATCCATCTGTACACAAAGGTAACCCATGTCAGATCTCAAAAGAGAATGGCATGACAAATGGTGAAGTTCTGGCAGCTGTGAATAACATTCATAACCAAAAATCCAGAAGCCTCCAAAATTTTTTCCCGAGTTTCCAATTTAACCTCTAATACTTTTAATTAAGCTTTTTAAGGTTGAGCACCGATCAAGGAAACAAAATGAAGGGTCCTTAACTTGGATGTGCCTATGGAAAAAGTGAACCAACCCAACGAACTAGGATTGGGACTTGCTATTACAAGGTAACTAGTTGAGGAACAATTGTTTTTAACAATTTGGTTTAATTAACCTAGCACATGGTAAACAAGTTTTTCACAAAATTTCGGCAGCATGACGGCTAGCTATGGGAGGTATTCTAGTTTATAAAAAGCACACACTAGCATAAACTTCCTTAGAGAACACATGGAATTCTGATTTTTGGGTCCATTTTAGTTATTTCGATTTTTAACATGCATGCAAGACGTCCTATTCGACCTCACACGGCAATTCAGCCAAAAATCGAAGTTAGTGCCGGTGGCAAGGCTTTTTACTCGTCTCTCCCTATAATATCTAGTCGAGAGCTATACGGTACTTGCTTAACGACTAACGAAGCGCCGTTATGTACTGCGAAAACGAACCTTTCGTGCCGGCACGTCACGAAAGCGTCCACATACATTACCGTTCACTATAGAAACGGTATCCATGCGTTAAGCCGCTGCATGGACGGCGTCCTATTTAAGACTCGACGCGACGTGAGTGCCCATTGGAATAGGCCTCACTCATCCCTCACGGACTTTCCCGTGGTACCATCACGTATGGCAAAACGTGACGAGACTCAAACGCGACGTGGCACCCATTGGAATAGGTCCCACTAGTCCCTCACAGGACTTTCCTGTGGTACCACCACGTATGGCAAAACGTGATGAACTAGTATGGTTGTGCGAGAATGTAAGTCTGACATAAAGTAATGTGCTGGGAGTTAGCAAAATAAACCATAGGTTATTTAAGCCACCTGAAAGAACCCAAAATTCCCTCTAGGGCCTCTCGGTCTAGTTTATCCTTAGCGGACCAACGTATTTTGGAAAATCAGAAAATCTTGGCATATTTTATTCAAAAATCAGTGATTAAGGTTTATTAATTAATCTCTGGTGCATATAAGCTACGATCCCAAGCGTGACAACCCGCCCGGGGAAAGTATCGTACTATCGCCTAAGACCGATCCACTTTGATCATTAAGCAATAATAAAGTACCATCCTGTCGTAAGTCGCCGGGTTAACGCCCAGTAAATCACTTGAGAGCACAAGGATCGAATATATGCATTAAAACTCACTCGAAGGCGAGTCCAGAGATACATCAACATTAAATTCCAAATTCGTACCCCGTAGGGTTTATTTATTACAAACCATAGTTTTGATCATGACAGAATAGTTCAGAGTTTTGAAAAGACAGCGGAAATTCACTAGCGGCAGCAAAGTCACCACGGGAGGCCATCCATGATGCTTCAGTAGTCGTCCTCCACCCACTCCAGCTCCCAGCCGGGCGGGATCTCACCGGGCCACACATCACTGAAGGCAATACCTGGATCAACACATTATAGCAAGACTGAGTATACTAATACTCAGCAAGTCTTACTCGTCGGTGATAACTACTTCACCAAATCTAGACCATGAAAGGCTTTTTGGCTACTGGGTTGCCTTTGCTAAAAAGTAACAAAGAGTAGGTCCTTACTTTCAAGATTTTAGCACCAGTTCTAGTAGGTTTAATCTTTACTACATTAGCCAACTAGTACAAGCAAAGTTGTACAATACAATTAATCAAACATCATATTCATCAACTTCCATCATTAGGGATCACATGACTAGTGGAGTAAGTAGTCTCGGATAACGGTGAGAGGCCGACAATCGATTGATTAAAAACCTTGCAAGGTAGACCCAAACACACGGTCGGCTGCCCCCGCGAGGACAACTCCCCAGGCCATCCCCATAAATCCTCGGGTTGGGATCGAATCTTACAGTCTTTGGTGCAGGCTATCCGGCATACCCCGCGAAATACCCGGAGTCACCATACACAACCGGTAGCTAGCCGTGAGAGCGAATCCCAAGAGTAGTAATAGTAGGATCCCTCGCCGCCTCATTATGGTACTAGGCTTACCGGTCCCATACCCGGCATATGCTTGGTACGTTCAAAAACTTAACCCACATAACCACTGGACCGGAGCCCAGATCCCATTCTCTTACCACGTGAGCAATCCATTTAAGGATATAGTATGATTCCTATCTAGGAACTTATTCTCGCGAGTGAGGTCATCACCCGACTTGTAACGGTCCTATAGCTTAGCAGCTATCGACCTATCATACTAGTAGGGACCAAAGGTACCTATGGATCATGCATCTAGGGTTTCATTCAACTCCTGTACATAAATGCACAATCATTCATAGATAATTGAATAAAGAACTTTTAAAAACTGGGTTAGATGCACCGGAGCTTGCCTTCGTCAGCTATGCTAGCTTGGGCACCCTCGGTGTCGAGTCCGTCCACGTACTGCAGAGAACCTTCCGCTCCGCCTTCCTCGGTTTCCGGGACCAGGGAGTAATCTCCGTCCGGAAGATCTACACGGAATGCAATGCACTTTAGGTGATGTGATGGTTTGTTGTCTTATCCCAACTCTAGTTGGTCATATTCACCTTAACAAGCATCTATCTAAGGTTTCTATTCGAGGAAGTCATTGGTTGTACATGGGTTACTCTTTTATTCCACATTTGAATAAAGGTTTTTATTTACGCTTATCATTTCATGTGAAAGCTTTATTTCATTTTATGTTTACCAACATGGTGTAATTAATATTTTTAATTGTGAATGAACTCCTTATCAGAGCTGATAATTAACTTTCTTTTATTTATATTAAATAATACTTTCAAAAAGGAAAATATTGAATTAAGGATTTTTCTTTATTTTAATTTCCTTTTAATATTAATAGGGCATTTAAGCCATTTATTAACCAATTAAATTATCAAAAATTACATGAGTGCTTCTCAAGCCTACTAGCACCTATCCTGGTCCATTGGACCCACATGTAAGTGTTGGATGCTAGGAAATTAAATATTATTGAAAATAACAAAGGCTAGCTAGTGATTCAACTTAAATGCATATAAAAATAAATAAGCATCAAAATGATCCAAACTTTCTTGTGCATGCTCTCTGATCCTAAATAAGTCTAAAAAGCCAGCATGTTCACATGGAACCTCTACTGAACTTGATTTATTAATTTACAAAGGAAAACATGAATAATTCAAGAATAATTATTTCTGTTAATCCAAAATTCATGATTAATTCACAAGATGTGCCTTTTGACAACACAAGACAGTGTGCACAAGTTGGGCTCAAGAACATGAATATATTTAACATGAAAAATCATTTATGCAGCTCTGTCAGAAATAGAAAAACATTTTTATAAAAAGATTTACATTATAACTTTGTGCAATTTTTGGCATAGGAGCTAGTCATATCATAACACACAACATATCCAAAACTTGGCTACAGAAGAGCTATAAATTTCAAGTTAAGACAGATCCAAGTGTAACACAGTTGCAATTTTCCTGCCAAAACTATCCTGAATCTAGCCACAAGTGTTCAACAAGGAGGTGGGGTTTAACATCCTGAAGCCTACAAAATTGGTTTGAGAATTTTCTAAATTTTCTGTGAATTTCTAGGAATTTCCTAAGACCTTGGACTGATCTGCAAGAAAAGTTAGATAAGTTCTTCACACACTAGTCCTGCCTTTTTACTCAAAGCACCCTAACAAGAAATGGATCCCTGTAATTGGGTCCCTGGCCGGCCGGCGGCGCGGGCAAGGCCGATTCCGGCGAGCCGGCGGCGATCCCGGCCGGGCAAGCGGCCGTGGAGGACCACGTGCTCACCTAGGGGGCCGGGTAGGCGCGGTTGGGGCGGAGAGAGCACGCGCGGCGGTGCTCGACGGCGGCCGGCGAGCACGGCCGCGGCGGCTCGGGTTCCGGTGAGGAGGGCACGGGCTTGGACAACACGTGACCACGGGAGTTGTATTAGGATCTAGGGAAGCTCGTGGTGCGGTTGGCGGTGGGAAGGGCGAGCTGCGAGCTCCCGGCGGCGGCGGCGGCGGCAATGGCGGCGGGGGCGCACGGGTGGCGCGCGGGGGAGGAGAGGGACGGCGCTTAAATAGTCCCGGGGACGACCCGGCGATGACGGCGGCGTGACCCTTGGCCGTAGTACGGCGCACGCGGGTGAGGGGGGGGAGCGAACGGACCGCCGGTCCAAAAGGGGGGGGCGTCCCGGCCACCGCACGGCGCGCGCGCGCGCGTCGGCGCGTGGCGCGCGCCGACCCCCCGGCGCATCGCGGGGCGTGGGTCGCCTCGGCACGGGCGCTCCTAGGGGCGCGCGGTCGTCCTCGGGCGGCGGGCGTTGGAAGGCGTGCGGGCGCGGACGCCGGAGCGCGGGCGGCGGCGGCGGCGGCGCACGGCGCACGGGTTGCGCACGACGTCTCGGCGTGGCGCGCACTGGCCTGGCAGTGATGCTGGTGCAATGTTTGAGCCACTGTTTCTCCAAAATTTTGAATACAACTTGACCAAACAATGAATACCAAAGTTGTAGATCTAAGTACCAGCTACAACTTTCCCAAAGGCTGTATGGGGGTTTACTCTCTAGATTTGAATCTGTGGGAGTGCCAACTTTGAATGTCAGCCTGTGCTTGCCATGATAAACTGCGGCTTGCAAGGGCTTTTTCACAATTTTCCCCTCCAAATCTGCAATGCCACTCTACATGAAAGTTGTGTCCCTCAACAAGACCTACAACTTTCCCAAAGGTAGAATTTTAAGTGGTTAGGTGAATTTTGGAGAACGCGGCAAAAATTCCGGCAGACACCTGTGGACACTGGATGGCAAGGGGGTTTGACCTACCCTTTGACCATGGGTTGGCCCCACAAGTGTTTTAACTATTCACTAGGGGTCTGTTAGGGAGTTTTCATGGGTGAGGGCCCAGGTTGACCTAGGGTTGACTATTGACCGGCTAATCCTGTCATTAACGTTAATGACGGTAATTAAAAACCTGGGGCGTCACAGTGCGTGCCCTCTGGTACGTGACGGGGTAGCGGTCCTCAGTGGGGTAGTCCGGTGGAAAGATCCGGGACACCAAGGCGTGAGCCTCTCGAACCTCCTCTGTCTCGACGGGGGTCGGCAGACGGGCCATCGGGCATAGGTGAAGCTTGAGGCGTGACTGGTGCAGCTCGAAGGTCTCGGTGCGGATCTCACGCTGAGACTCGGGGGTTAGCTCTCCGTTGAGCTCGAAGAGCTCGTCCACGCGAAGCGAGTCGGCGTCCTCCCAAGTCCTCCTCAGTCTCTCGGCCTTTTCCCTCAGGTAGACGCCTGTGCGCGTGAGCCACGCGATGTTGGCGATGTTGTCTGCTCGGCTCCTCTCCAGCTTCTCCACCTTGAGTCGCTCACACCCGAGCAGGTGAGCGCGTACTGTGAGCAGGTCGTCCTTGCACTCGAGCTTGTCCTTCGGCTGTTCGACTCGGCGTCGGCTGCGCGAGTCCTCCTTGGCGTGCAGCATCTCCTCCCGGGTGTCCACCCTCTCCCTCTCGGGCGCGACGCGGGACGGTGGTCGCGCGGTCGAGGCTCAGCTCGAGCTGGCGAACACGGTGGCGTAGAGCGGTGTTCTCTCTCTCCAGCTCGGCACAGTGGGGCTGGTACTAGAGAGCGTCGATGGTGGTGTCCCTGACCTGGCTGTAGAGGGTACGTGACTCGTCCTCCACTCGGCGCGTGTACTTGTCGAGGTCGATCAAGTAGCTGGCGGTCTCCACCAGGGTCTCGTCGGACTCGCGGAAGGGAGCAGCGTCGACGTCGTCCTGGATCCCCTCGTACGAAGGAACTCCATCCACGAGCGGTGCGAGGCGCCAGTAGTCCCGGGGTAGCAGTCGAAGAGTCCCGGTCTCAAAGGAGGTGCGGTACTGTGCGAGAAGGCAGCCCAGGGCCTGGCGGCAGGCGACGTCCGGCGCGGTCGCGACGGTGAGTGCAGCGTTGTAGCAGACCTCTCCCTTGAACCCGGGGAGACTGGGGTGAGGGAGCACAGCGACCGTGCAGAGCACCATCCGCCCGGTCACGGCGGGTACATACTCGGCGCGGTACGTGACGTAGGTCGGAGGGACTCCAAGCCTGAGAAGGGCCCTCTCCATCCAGTGGCAGATCGCCCCGCACGTCTCGGGGGTGATCTCCGCGACCTGGTGCTCCATCTCCTGTGAAACGCAAGAAATTTCTGTCAGCGTAGGTGAGTAAGAAGTTTTCAAAAAGGGAACGAGTTTTATAACATAGCTCAAGGGTATAACTATAAAGGTAGAGCGTATAGAGTCCTATCTCTATCGACCTTTCCTAGGGATACGTGCTACGGTCAAGCATGGCTCTGGTACCACCTGTAAAACCCCGGATTTTCATAGAAAACCCGAATCCCTGTACCATCGCGATAGTCCCTGGATCAGTGGCTATCGCGTACAGAACGTATCACAGATAGATACACAAAGTCATACATCGCATCACATAAAGGTAATAGTACATGAATTTATTACAAGTCCGTTATGGAGTACATCAATACAAGCCTCTTGGCTGAATCAGAGTGAAAATTCTACGCAATGGTAGCTATCTTCTCAGAAGGGTCTCCATTTTTATTCTTCCTGCCACAGGCAAGCTCGAGCGAAGCGACGTATCCCTCAGTCGTACCATCCGTCGGCGTTGCAGTCGAACTCGGACTCGTACCCTGCACACCCAAAGTCTATCCCCAAGGAGTGGGATAGTTCCACGTCACCAACTGTATGCAGCTTTAAGTGGCCTACCATCTAAAGGGAAAAGAGAGCAGACAAGGAAGCGGCTTTGGTTTCCTAAGCAGCAACAGCAGAGTATAAACAAGGTATCTCCATCAATATCCCGAAACCCAAGCCTCTCAACACAGCTCGGATCCACCTGGTTACCCAGAAGACCCGTCACCACCTCCTACTCCTGTCTAGGGTCGATGCGAGAACTTCCTCTCCTCGCACCTCAATGATTACAACCGGATCGACGAGGTAGATGGAGCCTCTCTCCTCTAGAACCTGTAACCACGGCTCACCACACACTCACCTATAGGGGGAAGGTAGAAATCCCAAAACATGAGGAACGAACATGTCTTCTAGGCAGTGTCCATGACCGAGGACGCGGCTATAGCTATAGATCGAACAACTCTGCAGAGTGTGTACACCTGTACCCATCCCGGAATGATACCCGGCCGGTGTACGGCCGACCGAGCCCATCCTACTGGCGAACTCTCGGTAGTTACGAACCCATCCTGCATCCGGCCCTCAAAGCTGGCCCCCCCTCGGAAGGCACGGCACCGGAACTGTGAAATGCTCCCGTGTGGCCACACGGGAGTCGCTCTGAGAGGGTGGTCTCACCTCCACCGCTCCCCCACTGACACCCCACTATCCATCCTAAGCAGGTATGGTTCCGCACTTGCCGAGCTCAACACGGCCCTATCCCCACTCTCGGCGGGGTGGTGTGTACGATGTCCTATAAACAAGTTGATCCACTCGGCTTCAGACCGGGGTGAGCTCATGCCCTCCAAGCGCACGTAAAACCCCAACACCTAGGCTCCGAAAACCGTAACAGGAGGGATGCACTGAGGAGTGCACCCCTATCCCTGATCCCAGATCGGTTGTTTCGAGCTCCCCCCCGCCAAAGTACCCAAAACGCCTTCTCCTGCCTGTTTTTCCCCCACACACACCAAGAAGCACTATTCCCATCCCACACATGCATCGCGAAGCTCGGCGTATACACACGCCCACATAAACATATATATAGTAGTAGTAGGACAATCAAGGACAGGGTAAACAAAGAGGCAGTGCAAGGTTCATCAACATGCATACATTAAAGTAAAGCACTAGCAGTACTACTTAGCAATGCCTAATGGGTATTTCAGAATCAGTTGGGCGTGAACCTGGGGTCGGGTAGTCCTCCGCGGCGAAGTCGTCGGCGTAGTCGTACTCCTGGCTCAGCTCTCCGGCTCCTGCTGCTCCTATTAGCGCGAAAGGAAAAATAAATAGCGGTCCTAAAGCAACTTAAATCCAAATAAGAGCATTGAAGAACCAAAAGGGAGCAAACACCAACCCAACCCGGAGTTTGAGATTTTAGAAATTTTCTGGAAGAGGTTTCACAATTTTTGGGGTTAAAATGGATTTTCTAGGATTTTTCAAAGGGAAAAACTAATTTCTGGAATTTTTAAATAAATTAAAACCCCCCCAACAGGGCTGGCCGCACGGGATCCCCGGATCGCGGGTGCGGCGGGATCCCTACGGCCGCGCCGCGGCGCGGCGCGGCCGCCCATGCGCCCGGCCGCGGCGGATCCGGCGGCGCGGGCGGTGCGGGCCGGCCACCGTGTGGGCCGGCGTACGGCCCCGGCAAACAAGTGGCGGGCCGCACCGGATCCGAGCGGATCGGTCGCGGCCACGCCCGCGTGTGGCCCCTGGTGTGCCTAGGTTTCCCCCTACGGTTTTCGATAGCAGCCCAAGTGCTCGACGAAAAGCCCCTGAGGAAGGACGGCGGCGAGTTAAGGCTTCGCCGGCGGCGCTGTTCCACTGCGCCTGGGCGACCGGTCAACAAGGTGTACCTACATGGGTTCCCTGGGGTTGCTGGGCTCGGAGGACGCTAGGGCGGCAGGTGGACGTTGCGCGCGGCCATCGCTGGCGTGGGCGCGGCGGCGGCGCGGCGGCCGCGGCGGGGTCCCAACTCGCGCGGGGGCGGCGCGCGTGAAGGGGGACGGCGTGCGCGGGGGGTGCGCACGCGCGTCGCGGCTACTCATGCCGGAACGCGGGGGTTGGGATCGCGATGGGGCGTCGTGGCGGCGTCACGGCGGAGCCCGGCTCCACGCCATGGGCGGCGGCGGCGCGCGCGCCCGCGGTTGACCGCCGTGTACGTGACTGGGTGCACGGCGTGGCGTTTAAGGCGACCAAGAATGCGGCGTGCTTTCCTTTGGCGACCGTGCGCGCGCTTCCCATGGCCACGGCGACACGGCCACCCTGTGCACGGCGGCAAGCACGGCTAGCACGTTGAGCACGGTGAGGCACGAAAAAGGGGCCCAAGGCCCGGCCTTGCCCTAACGGTTACGGCGCACGCGTGCTCGGGTGCACGCTTGCGAGCGTCGTGGCTCGCACGGGCGCGCGCGGGCACGTACGCGGCGCGGACGCGGCGCGGGCGCTCCGACACGGCGCGGCGGCGACGAACGGTGGCGGTGTCCTACGGCGAGAGGGGAGAGGCTAGGCGGGTGGCGCGCGCGTCGACGAAGGCGGCGGCACCTGCGAGAAAATGACATCCCGGCCGGCTCGATGGCCGGCCTCACTAGCGCGGCGCGGCGGCGCGGGGGGCGCTCCGCCTCGGCTCGAAGGCCGCGGCATCCACAGGGGAGGTGAGGCGGCGTCCTCACCTGGGTGGCCTCTGGACGAAGTGCAGGCGTCGGTGAAGGGGTGCGCGGCGCTGTGACGAGGAAGGAGGTGGCGCTGGTAGGGGAAGCTGGACGGCGCGGTGGAGAGGAAGTCGAGGAAGCAGAGGTCACAGGCGCGTGTGGCTCCGGCGGGTCCGGCTCCTCCTCGCGGGCGGCTCGGCTTCGCGGCGGGCGGTCGCCTGCTCGGCGCCTCCGAGCTCCTCCTTCTCCTCTCCTTCTCCTTCTCCTCGGCCGGCGGGTAGGTGAGCGAGGGGACCGGATCCCCCGGGCGGCTAGGGTTGGGGAGAGCCAAGGGTGGCGGCGGCTACTTATAGCGGCGAGAGCACGGGTGTACGTGGACGGCAGGGATGCGCGGGAGGCCGCGGGGCGCGTCGCGGCGGCGGCCATGACCGGCACGCGCGGGCTTTGGCCTTTCGACGCCGGCCAAAGTGCTAAAGGGAGGATGACGACGATGACGCCGGCGTGACGCGGGGGCGGCCCCCACTGGCGGTGGGCGGCGGACGGCGCGCGGTAGGTGGCCGGCGCGGGCGGCAGCTGGGCCAGCTAATGGGCTGAAAGCGGGGCTGGGCGAGAAGGGAGGTTGGCGGCCCGCTGTGCACAGTAACGTTTACTAATATCCTTTAGGCTATTAAGTTGATTCAAATTTGAATTTCAATTCAAATTTGAATCCACCCAAATAAAATCCAAATAAAATTCAAATGAAGAACCAAATTTTCACACTAGCAGGTTATAAGTCCTAGCATTATTGTTGATGCCAAAATTAAATCTAGGAATTTGGGGGAAGAAACAGGAAGACACTCTTATATGATTCACAAGCACTCAACTTCAATTCAAGTTTTTGAAATTGACAATTTCGAATTCCAGCCCAAACTACGGATGTTACATCAACCCTAAGCACATCTAGTTCCTCACACTTGGAGGCATGCTTTTCCTTGAACAAAGCAAGATCAGCAAGGAAAATAGGACAATCAACACATTCAACTTCATTAGAAACAACAGGTGAAACTTTCAGAGAATCAATTTCAAGCTTAGCATCCAAATTCTGTGTTTCTAGCTCAGCCACTCTAGTCCTAGCATCCTCGAGTGAAGCCCTAATCTCTTTCCTCATTTTCTTAGCCTCTCTAAGCATATCATCACGATTATCAAGCAACAAGCCAAGCCGTTCATTCTCCTGACGCAAGAAGGGGAGTTCATCACGCACCTCGTCGTCGGAGTCAGAGTCCGAGTCGCTCTGTGTGCTCTTCTTGCTGCTGGAGCTCAGCGCCATGGTGTAGAAGCTGTCTCTAGCAAAGCAGCTCAGCCCACTCAGGTTCTTCGACGACTTCCTGCTCTTGCGATGATCACCTTCATCTTCACTGCTGTTTGAGCTCGAGGTGGAGTACGCGGAACTGGAGTCGACGTCGCTCGCTCCAACCATCGCTTGGGCCTTGCCTCGGCTCTCCTTCTTCTTCGATCGTCGCTCGTCCTTGTGCTTGTTCTTGTGCTTGCTCTTGTGGTCACGCCTCGACCGGTACTTGCCATCCGTCCTTGACTTGTGCTTGTAGCCATCCTTGTTCTCGACCTTCTCCGGGCAGTCGGCGACGAAGTGTCCCGGCTTGCCGCACTGGAAGCATGTCCTCATGTTCCTCCTCATGTTCACCCGGTTCTCGTGCAGCCAATCGTACCTCCTCGTCAGCAACGCCAGCTCGTCCTCTCCAAGCACGTTGAACTCCTCATCTGGCATAGAAATCAAAGAGGACAAAGAGAACATCCTGGTGGATGGGTTAGTGTTAGCCTTTCCTTTCGAACCACCGACGAGGGCAAGACTATGAGAGTCAGTCGGGCTCTCCAGCTTGGCTGTCATACCCCTATCCACCTCATCCAACTTGAGCTTCAAGAACAGCTTGTTCACCGTCAGAGTGTCATACTTCTCTGACTCCACAATGGCCTCGAACTTTCCACCCCAAATCGTACGATCCAAAGAGTGTAAGAGCTTGACAGCTCTATCATGATCATCGTACGGGAGCACGTCCACATTAGCCTTCATGTTGTTCACAACCACCGTGAACCTCTGAAACAAGGCATTGATGGACTCCCCGGGGAGATGAGTGAAGTTCTCGTACTCTCTCCGGTAGGTCGCATACATCCGAGCCTGAACCTGGGCATTCCCAACATGAGCCTCCTTCAACACCAACCAGATTCTACAAGCCAAGTGCTCGGTGTGCACCCGATCGAACTCAGGCTGACACAAAGCACGAAACAAGTAGTCGACCGCCTTATTGTTGGCGTCGAACATGTCCCTCGATCCTGGAGCAAGGAAGTTCATCGGCTGGACATAGCTTGTGTCCACCGTGACATCCCAAAGGATCTGACCCTTTCCGTGGAGGAATGCCACCATCCGCTTACTCCACATCTGGTAGTTCTTCCCATCGAAGTGTGGGGGACCCGAACCTCGTTCTTGGTACGCCATCTTTGGATCTTAGACTGGCTAGAGTCAATAAAGACCTGAACCGGCTCTGATACGACTTGAAGGACTGATTAGAAGACTAGAGAGGGGGGTGAATGGAAGCCGATATAAATTCTTCTCGAAGGAGATTGAAACTCCAACATGATGAACTCGCTCGGTCGGACCCCCAAAATCACACGCTCCGCACTTCTACCTTCCGTTTGCCAAAACCACGTAGCCACTGGAGTGCTATTGGTCCTAGGAACAAACACTACCAGCAACCTCAACTCCTACGCACCCACGACAGCGGAAACAACTCGGAAGTCGACTGTCCAGAGGGGGGCGGTTAGACCGGATATGGGGGGCGGTTAGACCGGATATGGGGGCGGTTAGACCGCCTCCACCAGGCAACCAAGAAATCCTCCGAAACACCTCTTCCGATCACCAAAACACACCACGGTTTCACCAACAAAGATCTCTGGTCAAGGCCATGCTAGCTACCAGAAAATCTTGGCAAAAACCAAAACTTCACCCAGGGGCCTAGGGGCAGTTAGACCGGCTACCAGGGGCGGTCTAACCTCGTGTACCCAGCAAAGAACTCCAAGCAAGAACTCCTAGCAAACGGCACGAAAACGACCCGAAATTTCATCCAAATGTTCCTCTGATCAAGGCGAACAAACTCATAGAGGAAAATTCGGCGAAATCAAAACTTTGACCTGGAATGCCCAGGGCGGTTAGTCCGCCCCCTCCAGGCGGTTAGACCGCCCCTACCAGAAAACCTACCCGCGGGTCAAACCTCAACTTCCCATCGCCCGATCTCCCGAATCACTCCACGGATTGCAGCGAAACTTCGGGAAAAGCTGGGTTACCACTTGGGCAACCACTACCTCAAAGGAATCGACCCGAATCGCTCACAATCAAGATGAATCGAAGAAATCACCTCTCTAGGTCAAGAACTCGCCCAACTCGAAAAACCACCAAATCAAGTCCGATTCAACAGAGATTTGGGGGCAAAGTCACCAGCCAAAGAGGCACAAGATCCTGATACGTGACACCCACCAAAAACCTTAAGAAATCGTCCTCAAAACTCCGCCAACACAAGCACAACAAAGAGCCCCGAAAATCACCACAAAGAAGGACGAAAAAGAAACTTCACAACCTTGAGGAACAACACCGAACCATCTATACATACAATGAAGGTTTGTACAAGGTCTAGCTTGCCACCCATACATCCATCCCTCTCTCTAGATCTCACATGAAGCTCTCAAGCTAGTCCTAGGAAAACTAGAGGAAAATGAGAACGAAAATGGAAAAACAAATGAGCTAGGGTTCCAAGAGTTGGCTGCCATCCATCCCCTCAAAGAGTATATTTGGAGGCACCCAAAAGACAAAACTACCCTTACTTAATAACTAGGGATACAAGCCCCTCAAGGGCGAATTTGGAAGTCTTCAGATTTTTTTCATCGGACGGATGCCCGGCGACCGCAACCTGCTTAGCCTCGACGCAAGCCTTGCGATCCCGACGCGTGTCCTCCGCTTCGAAGCATCTCGGCGCCAGCGACGAGGGCGGTCAGACCGCCCCCCTATGGCGGTTAGACCGGTCCCGGCGATCCGACCGGCCCAGGCGGTCTGACCGCCCCTCCTGGGCGGTTGAACCGGCTTGGGTGGCCGCACCTCCTCGTCGAGTCTTCGGCCTCGGTTTTGTGGCACAACCGAGTAATTCAGTAGTTTTTTGGTGAACCACTTCAAACCCCACGAACTCGGTGTAGCCCCCGCCAATCTCCACTAATGAGTTGGCTCCCACGTACTTCTGGCTTGACCTTGGTTTTGAGGCTCTACCAAGAACCGTCCACGACTTCATCTTGCTGTTCATGCCACCATGCGGCCCACACTTGACCCCGCTAGCCACTGGGTCCCTCGAACGAAGCCTACTTGTCTTCTCCACACCTGGAGGCCTCACCGGCGACGACCTTTCACGCTCGTTCTTCACCTGCACCAACACGAGTCAAGTCGCAACCTGCACCCACAATACTTAGCCAAGAATCAGTCCACTTAACGTTGTCAATCACTCATCACACAAGGAAGCGACCATCCACCGGTCCTCGAACCACACATGGTCCTCAATCTCCCCCTTGATCAGTGCATTGACAACACCCACATATAGTAACAAGAGAGAAAAGAAAAGGAAGAGAAACGAATAAAAAAACCTCAACAAACGATCGAAAGCCAAAGAAAGGCAAAGAACAAGATCACTTGAAGAAGACAAGTCTCGGACTCCTTAGGCAAGGGCAACGGCTCGACACATCCGAGACAAAACCATGCTCAAACAAAGAGTGCAAACCACCGAACCAAAGCTCAAACACCACAAAGAGCTCCCCCTGCACATATGCAAGCTCCCCCTGAGCCAAAGCACACTCCCCCTGAACTAATGCAGTAATGCAACACGGGAATGCAGCAAAGAGCAAAATTCTGCTCACCATGCCCAGGGTGGTTAGACCGCCTTCACAAGGCGGTTAGACCGCCTACCACACATATGACCGCCTGGGGGCGGTTAGACCACCCCATGTGACCGACCCTGCACTAAACTGCTCAAAAATTGCCTGAACCAATTGGAACAACTTCCAAACACTTCCAGGTGCCCAAAACATGCACAAACTTCTCCCCCTTGTTGACATGCATAAATCAAGGCAAAATGCGAAAAGTTTCAACATATAGTTTCTCAAATATACAAAATTCATCACAAGGAGCTACACAAGTCCAAATGAGAAAGTTAGGTACTCTACAGGTTCGTAATGACCTCAACTACATGATCACCAAGTTTCACAACTGTTGGACAAGGCTAAAAAGGATTTGAGTAATTTTGCGAAAATTTACCCTCTCATGAGAAAAAACCTAAACATGAGCAAAACATGTCAAAATGGCAAAGCCACACAAACTTCATGCTAGGACAACCATTCTAATCATAAGACCATTAGAAACACCCACAAGCACCTCATGTCATGTCAAAGCCACCGAGCCATGTGCCTACTTCTATATATGAGACTTCTCATTGGTAGGCATCATGCAACGGTTTAGCACCGAAAGCAAATTAAATTCAGCACATATGGCATGAGAGAACATTTTCCAAGCATTTTACATTTTATTTTCAGATTCATATTTGGTACAAGAAATGTCTTTGCGACAAAAAGGAACTTATGCCCCTCCACAAGATAAAGCAAGAGGGCTAAACATTCATGATGGCAAATGAGCCTTTGGCTCCATATGATCAATAAACTAGCTATCCAACCACAAATTAAGTTGGGTGATAATTACATCACCAAACTCTAGACATGAAAAGGCTTTTGGCCGGTGGGGTTTCTTTGCTGAACAACCATGAAGAGTAGGTCCTTACTTTCAATATTTTAGCACCAGTTCTAGTTGATTACCATTTCTAAGTGTGCCAACTAATTTAATCAAGAATTGGACAAGCAATTAATTCATACAACAATGTTCACCAAGTTCCGTCATTACGGGATATGATGGCCAGTTGATTAAGCAGTCTCGGATAACGGTGAGAGGCCGACAATCGATTGATTTAAACCTTGCAAGGTAAACCTAAGCACACGGTGGGATGCCCCCACGAGAACAACCACCAAACGGTTCCCAAAAATCCTCGAGTCGGGATAAAAGGCCACAGTCTTTGGTGCAGGCTATCCGGCATACCCCGCGAGGCACCCGGTCTCACCATGCACCACCGGTAGCTAGCCGTGAGATGCATCCCAAGAGTAGTGACAGTTAAATCCCTAGCCGTCTCATTAAGGTACTAGGATTACCGGTCCCATTCCCGACAAGTGCTTAGTACGTTCAAAAGCTTAGCCCACGAAAGCCACTAGACCGGAGCCCAAATCCCATGCTCTTACCACATGAGCAGTCCATTTATAAAGATCTTATGATTCCTACATAAGAACCTATTCTCGCGAGTGACGAACATCACTCGACTTCTACCGGTCCTATAGCATAGCAGCTATCGACCTAGAATACTAGTGATAGAGCATAGGTACCTAGGGATCATGCATCTAGGGTTTCAAACAACTCCTGAAACGTAAATGCACAAGCATAGCATGGAACAATTGCATAATTTTTAAAAGACAGGGTTAATGATCTGAGGCTTGCCTTCGTTGGCAAGATTGGCCTTGGGCCTTGGGCCCTTTTGGACCTTGGTCCAAGCCTTGAGCTACGTCCACGTACGGCAGCTCTTCGTTAGCACCTTCGTCTCCTTCTTCCAGCACGAGCGTATCTCTACCGTCAAGAAGATCTACACGAAGATGCAAATGGAAGATTTATTCGATGACTTTTGATTTATTTAATTACAAACAATAGATGACCACCATGGGGTGCATTGTTTGAACACAATCACCTAGATAAGAAATACATTCAACATACTCTTCCAAAAAGGAACAATATGCAGCTCTTTATTAACTATTCTTTTAGATAGTGACTGTGTACACATATATGGAAATCAATTGATTTAACTTCACAAACAGCAGTGGGTTGGTACATTTAGCCTTTTAAAATGATTTACATCCACACACAAGGTCATTAAAGGTGGGTTGGTGATTTTCCCCATTTAAATGACTATTAAGCCTTAATTGCTCCTATAGCTTTTATTCATAATTTAATTAATTAAAATTCAGTGGAAGTGTGCATTAGGCACTAATCACGTATAACAAGCCACTGAACACACATGTACGCTTAGGATAGCTAGGGAATTAATTATTTTGAAAATAACAAAAGCTAGCTAGTGAAACAAGGTAAATGCACACAAAAATAAATACTCATCAAAATGATCCTAACTTTCTCACACATGTTTTATGGTCCACAACTAACCTAGGAATGCAGCATATACATCTAGGACTATTATGAATCTTGAGTTATGCATTTTCAAAGAAAATCAAGCATATTTCAAGATTAAATATCTCTATTAAATATAAAATTTTGCTTAATCTACCAGAGGTGTGTTTTGGAATAACAAGGCAACAAGCATAAGTTGGGCACAAGAACATAAATATTTTTTGCTACAAAAATCATTTGGTCAGATTCTGAATAAATATAAAATGATTTATATAAAAAGATTTACAACATAATTTTGTGCAATTTTTGGTACAGGATCTAGTGATGAAATAACACACAACATATCCAAAAAATAGGTATAGAGGATTTAAGGATTTTGAGATATAGCAGATGTAGGTTTTCACATTTCTATTTTTCATGCACAAACTATCAAGAAACAGCTCAGGCAAGAATAACAAAAGTTGTAGGACTTTTCACAACGAATCCAGCAAAATTGACTTTGCGTTTTTATGAATTTTCTACGATTTTCTACGCATTTTACAAGATTCAGAAAAATCTGTAACATTGTCCTGGAACTTACGAGCAAATTACGAGTAGGTCCCTGGAACTTTTGATTCCTCACAAATATACCCTCGGTTTGCAATTTAGACCCTGCAAAGAATTGGGGGCTTGCAATGTAGTCCTCGAGCACCGGCCGGTGGCGGTCCGGCCAAATTCTAGCGAACCGGCGGCTGGGACCGGCCGGGCGCGGGCGGGGGACGGCACGGTGGTTCCCCAAGCTTGATTTGGGAGGTTGGTCGGGGCGGTGATGCCGTCGGCGGTGGGTCTCCGTGGCGCGGCCGGCGGCGTCCGCCCGGAGCTCGACTACGGCGAATGGGTGGCGCCGGCCGCTGTCGGGACCATGCAGGGCGTGCATGTGATAGCAAGGAGGGGGCGACGAGTTCGGAAGATAGGGGAGTGGCTTGGGAAGGCGCGGGGGACGACAGCCAGGGAGCCACGGCGGCGCGCATAGGGAGCTGGAGTCGGCTCGGCCCGCGAGGCAAAGGGCGGCTGCCCCCTTTATAGGCGGCGCGCGCTGCTTAGCGTTGAAGGAACCGAGTGTCGGAGTTTTATGCCCGGCAACCTCCATAGGGGGTACCCGTCGGAGAGTACATAGTGGGGGATCGCCAGACCTGGAACTCGAAGGTGTGCGCGAGGACACAAGACACAAGATTTATACATGTTCGGGTAGCCAGAGTAGCTACCCTACGTCCTGTTAGGAGTAGTATTGCGCCCTGCGCTTGGTTATTGTTCCCCGGAGGGATTGTGGATGTTTGGCTAGGTACCCGTCCCTCCTTTATATAGTCCAGGGGGCGGGTTCCTATTCGGTTACAAGACAGGAGTCCTAGTAGGATTACACGGAACGGGTCCTAGTAGAATTACAAGGTAATTCTAGTAGAGTCCGTCTTCTTCCTTCCTTGCATAAGTACCCTGGGTGTATGCCCGACAAGCCCCCAAGCACATTGTAGTCGAGAGTAGTAGTTCGAGTAGTCTTGAAGCCTCCTCGAGTACTTCTTGAGCGTCCTCGAGTACTGCTTGGAGAAGTCTTCAATAGTACTTGAACTGCCACGAGGCTCGAAGGTGGTCCAACTCATTTGTCTTGAAGTCGAGATTATATGGAAGTGCGATTGCAAAATCGCACTCCATATGGAGTAGCCCCTGAGCCTTAGGTTGAGTTGTAGACTCTGACTGAGGGTCAATCTTGATACTGCTTCCGTCTTGAAAAAATCAACTGATGGGTGTAGCCTAGTAGTCCCCGAGCCTTGGAATGATTGAAGAATCAATCCAAGGGTCTTCAGTGTTTGCGGAAGTCGTCATTTGAGTACTCTTGTAGTGTTCAGCCCCCGAGCTCGTCGCCAGGTGAGCTGTAGGAGCCACGTCGAGTAGTTGTTGGTGCTGAGCCCCCGAGCTAGAGAGCTAGCAGAGACTACTCGAGTTGTCATCGAGTAGTAATTTGGTGCGTAGCCCCCAAGTTTGGGAGCTAGCTGCGCCGATGGAGGTACATGAAGCGTACTGGAAAGTCGTCGCTGGAGCTTGACCTGAAAGTAAAGATGCGTACATTATGTAGCATTTTTGTAGAAATTGAATCTACTAGGGACAAATACAAATATGAATATAAATGTAAATGTCATGTGTCATGCTCTTGTTTCGGTCATAATGCGTCGAGTAGTTAGCCTGATGTTATTAAGCGCCCAGTCTCTTTGATCGCTGTTTAGCCATAGCCGCTGGGGGCGTGGAGGCATGACAGGAGAGCTGGTTTAAGCACCCGGTCTCTGAGGAGCCTGTTTAGCCATAGCCGCTGGGGGCGTGGAGGCATGACAGGAGAGCCGAGGCTTTGCGCGGATCAAGGCGTGTGCTACTGGAGTGAGACCATTAAGAGGTAGACGAAAGTAGTCGGCGAAGCGACAAGAGAGAGCGCGTTTGCTCGTTGTTCCGCATGGCGGAGAGCAAGATTGTGCAGTGCCTCCTCAGGGTGTAGCCGTTGTGTGCCTCCAACACTCAGTACACGAAACGTCGTGGCGAGAGCCTCCTAATTTGGTATACCAAGCCTGTGGCAATCGGTCTACATCCCCGAGGAATAATTGGCACGGTGTAGCTCTGCTGGCAGGTAGCCGTCGAGAGGCGTACACGATGTAGTCTTCGGCGCTGGTTCCTGTATGTACAAAACAAGCCAAAGAAAAAATAATTATTGAAATAAGTGACTTAGCTTAATTCGCGGACGAGAGTCGCCGAAGCCGTGGCGGTCGGTGATGGAGCCGCGACGGTTGTTACCGAAGTCGACTAGTTGGAGGTGGATCTGACTAGTTGTTGATGGCGCGTAAGCCATCCTCGACTAGTTTTCTAGTTGAAACTAGTCGAGTCGAGTAGTCGAGGTAGTCGTCGACGAGTCGAAGTAGTTGCACGTGACCCTAGTAGTGCTTGCCGACGTCTCTTGTGTGCAGCAAGCAAAGATCTTGCGGCTTTGTGGTAGTCTTCTCTATGTGCGAGTAGCAGCGATCTGGGGCTTGCTGGTAGCGTTCGTTGGGAGTAGCCGCTTGATACTCTGAACTCTGATCAAACTCTGTTTCATCCTGAAATGCGCGCCTTGAACGCCGCCACAGGTCTCTGAAGCACTTGACGAGATTGTTGGTCAGGGATCATGATTCCTCTGTCCGCTTAGGCTCAATGATGTTGTTTTTCTTCCTCGGATTTGAAGAATTCCAATTAGGAGACGACGCGACTGGCTCCGTCTCGAACTCGACCAGAGTGGATGGATTTTTTTTACGAAGTCCTTCGAATTCGCTCAATGATCATGACGATGGCCCCACGGTGGGCGCCAATGTCGGAGTTTTATGTCCGACAACCTCCATAGGGGGTACCCGTCGGAGAGTAGATTGTGGGGGATCGCCAGACCTGGAACTCGAAGGTATGCGCGAGGACACAAGACACAAGATTTATACAGGTTCGGGTAGCCAGAGTAGCTACCCTATGTCATGTTTGGAGTAGTATTGCGCCCTGCGCTTGGGTGTTGTTCATCGGAGGGATTGTGGATGTTTGGCTAGGTACCCGGCCCTCCTTTATATAGTCCAGGGGGCGGGTTCTGTAACACCCCGTGTTTTTGCTTAGTGACAAATTGTGCCAATGACCCACTTAATCACTCCTATAAATAACCTTGAGGACCCTAGGTCAACCCTTGGTCAAACCCTAGCTCAAACCCCTTTTATTCCCTTAACCCCCTGATGCCATTCTGGAACTTTGGCGCGTTCTCCAAAATTTCCCTAAACACTTCAAAACCACCCAAAGAAAAAAATGTGCAGAATGTTGAGGCACACAACTTTGCTGTTGAGTGGCATTTGAAATTTGGAAGAATTCTTGGTGAAACAGGCCTTGGAAGGTGTTCTACTCCTGTTCACTAGCGCCGAGTTTTTGGCCACCTTGTGCTCCCGTTCCTGCCTAAACCCGTGAGAAAAACCCCATACACCCATTGGCATTTTTGAAGATGGTAACTTGTTGGACAACTTTGGTATTCAAAGTTTGGGTCACTTCTGTTTTGAAATCTGGAGAAAATTCGTTTGAAAAAGGGGTAAGTCGAACTATTTTTGCACCCTCGCGTCCTAGAGCACGACATCGCGCCATGGGCATGCCCCGCCGCCGTATCGCCGGGCACGCACGCCGGAGCAGGCCAGTGACCGCCGGTCCGTGGCGAGCCTCCCCCGAGCACTGTGCGCCTGTGAGCATGAGAAGCTCCTACTTCTAGGCCGGTGACACGTGGCCGCCGCGCACACGCGCGCGGGCGCACCGCCATCCGCCACCGGCCGGAGCCCCGCCGCACGTCGTCCACCGTCTTGGCACCCATGCCGCGGTTCCCGTAGGCACGATGCTTGGGCGACGTTGCTTGTGAAGCTCCCGGCCTATAAAAACCCCTCCCTGTTCACTCCCTCGCGCGCACGCGTCCCTCGCCGAGCCGCCGCCGTCCGCCATTGCCGCCGCCCGTGAGCACCGTGCTCCGGCCCGATTTCCTCGCGCACCCAAGAGCTCCAGCCCTTCCCCGTGAACAACAACACCTCCCCGAGCCACGTGTTGATCAAACCGAGTCACCCATTCGCCGGAGCCCGAGCCTCCGCGGCCGCCGCCGACCGCCGCCGTCGAGCTCGCTCCCTCGCCGCTTCTCCAAGCCTCGTGACCTGTCTGGGACCTTCCCTGGGTCACATGGAAGCTCCCCGTGCAGCATGTGGTTGAGCCCAGGCCATTCCCTCACCGCCGTTGAGCTTCCCGCGGGCGCGCCGCCGCTGCTCTGCCGCCGCCGCTCGCCGGAGTCCTCACTAGTCGATCCACCGCCACCAATCGGTCGCAGGTGAGCCTAGTCGACGATCCCCCTTGCTTGTTTGCGTGGCCGAGCCCTACCTCGCCGCCGGCGAGCCGGTCCCCACCATCGGGCCCGAGGGGGATGAACCGAGGGTAGATTTGTGAAGATTTTAAAAGTTTCAGGTCCCCGGCGCAAAAAGATTCTTCCCTGTTTTGTAAACTAGTCCAGCACCTTATAAAATCGATTAAAAATCGTAGAAAAATCCAAAAATAGCAAACCCAATTTTGCTGTCTCATTGTGACAAGAACTACAACTTTGTCCAATTATGTATATACTTTTGAGATTTAGTTTTTGCTTGAAAAATAGAAATGTGAAATGCTTAGATTGGTGTTTCTGCAAAATCCACCCAAGCTCTTGAGCTGGATTTTGGATATGTTGTGGTCACTAGTATGCTTAGCCTCTGTGCCAAAAATTGCACAAAGTTGCTGAAGGGATCTTCCTGAATAAATTAATTGGTGATATTGGTAAATCTGCTTAGATGATTTTTGTAGCTGGTTACATAATTATTTTTGAGCCCAACTTCTGTCTATAGTCTTGTTGTGTTAAAAAGCACCTTTGGTGAATTTACCATGATTTTATCTCTGATAGAAATACTATTTCCTCATTTATGCTTGTTTTTAATCATAAATATGTGTAGCATGTTTCATGAAGGCTATATGTTTGTTTGTTAGTTCTTTAAGCTTGTTTTGGACCAGAGTATTTGTAGGAGAAAGATGGGGTTCACTTCTGTGCTATTTATTTTCGTATGCATTATCCCTTTTATACCAAATAGGACTGCTCCTATTTTGGTGTATTAAAATCAATGGTGCTAAAACCCTTTTGTTTGTTGTCCATGTATGCCTCCTGCTCAGTGGGACCAGTGGGGGGTTGCTGGATCAGTTGTATGTTTTGGTTATGCATGAGAAGCTCAAACTAGAATAATCTAGAAAAGGGAAAATACGAAAAAGTCACCTCTGTAGTGCATGCCTTAAGAAGAAGTGTTAGGATAAGTAAAATGGTGCTAGGAAACTAATGGCCTTGCTGTTTGTTTTTAAATTAATTAATTCTTTAATAGATGTGCACACAATCACCTTAAAAAGGTAGGCTAAATAGGCCTTGGGTTAATTTTTTTAAAATGAGAAATGTGTAAATACTTTGCTAAGGTGAATATGGCCGACCATATACTCCTTGCATCGGCTTACTGCTGTTTATGAATTAATTTAAAACAATTACACTCCTAATCCCTGCATTGCATTCCCTGTGTAGAAGTCCCCGAAGGTAGCTATACGCTTGTGACGGCTGACGAGGATGAGGGAGCTGGAGGAGACGTGCACTACGTGACCGTAGAGCAAGACCCGGGCCAAAGTTCGGAAGTTTGTGTGTCTGCTTGTGCTGACGAAGGCAAGCCTCGGTTTATTCATTAACCCCTGTGTTTCTTTAAAACTTCTGAATTTACTTCTCGTTATTGTATGTGCATTTACATTCAGGAGTTGAAGTGAAACCCTAGTTGCATGATCCATAAGTACCTATGGTCTCTTACTAGCATGTTAGGTCGCTAGTTGCTATGATTAAGGATCCGATACAAGTCGAGTGATGTTTGTCACTCGCGAGAATAGGATCTTCTTTATGGAATCACCATATGTTTAAATGGATTGCTCATGTGGTAAGAGCATGGGATTTGGGCTCCGGTCCAATGGCTTCGTGGGCTAAGTGTTTGAATGTACTAAACACTTGTCGAAAATGGGTACGATAAGCCTAGTACCTAAATAAGACGGTACGGGGTTTTACTATCACTACTCTTAGGGTTGCGGCCCCGGGCTCGCCACCCGAGTGCATGCGTGAGGCTGGGTGACCTCGGTGGCGTAACCCAGATAAACCTTGTACTTAAGACTGTGAACTATTATCCCCAAACCAAGGAATGACGGGAACTGCCTGGTTGGTGAACTCTTAGTGAGGGCACCTCCCGTGTGTTTAGGTCCACCTTGCAAGGTTTTGAAGCAATCGATTGTCGGCCTCTCACCGTCATCTGAGACTGCTTACCCGACTGGCCATGATATCTCTTTATGATGGAACCTTGTGAAGATTATCACTTTGATTAATTGTTTGTACAACTTTGGTTGTAATAGTTGCTTATCTAGTAATGATCACTCCAACTAGAACATGAGCTAAAATATGGAAAGTAGGGATTCAATACTTAGCAGCTTTTCGGCAAACAAACCCACTAGCCAAAAGCCTTGCATGACTAAAGGTAAAGTCTTTTCTTTTAGACGGTTAAGTCTTGCTGAGTATTAGTATACTCAGCCTTGCTTTATAAATGTTGTTCCAGGTAATGCATCTGATGTGTTGCCCGGAGAACTTCCACCCTGCTGGGAGCTGGAATGGGTGGATGACGAAGAGTGATTGCATCATGGACAGGCCTCCTATGATGTTATCAGATCGTTTAGCTATCTTCCGCTATTTCCAATAAACTCTGAACCATTTACTTTCATGTCAAGGAACTATGTTTGTAATAATGACCCCTGCGGGGATGTGATGGATAATTTGTAAGGCACTCTGGACTCTCCTTTGAGGGAGTTTTAATGCATTCGTTCGATCCTCTCTGTGTTTCCAAGTGATTTACCAGGTGTAAACCCGGCAACACTCAATGAGATGCTTCTCTATTATCGCTTAATGACCAAATGGAGTGGTTTAGGCGATAGTACGGAATTATCTCGGGTGTGGTTGTCACAGCTGGTATCAGAGTGATTGAATGCACCAGAGTTATTAGCTTAATACTAATCACATGTTTTACAATAAAACTTGTCAAGATTGATTGGATTTCGCAAATCCGTTGGATCGTTAAGGAATGATCTAGATCGAGAGGCCCTAGAGGGAATTTTGGGTTCTTTAAGGTGGCATAAGAATCTATGGTTTATTTTGCTAACTTCCAGCACTCTACTTTATGTCAGACTTACTTTATTGCACAACCAAACTAGATGAGCCACGTGTTTCATACGTGCGCTGTTCCGCATCACGGGAATTGCGAGGGTTGATGGAGTGATCCCTTCCATGGATCCCATCTTCGCGTCTAGATGTGAGTTGTGGCGTCGCCACGTGTCTCATACGTGTGCATTCTGCATGTCGATCATGCGAGGCAAGGATACACTCCATTCAAACGGAGGGTTTCCGAGGTTGGACGCTGTCCATGCAGCGGCTTGACGCATGGATACCGTTTCTATAAGTGAACGGTAATGTATGTGGACGCTTTCGTGACGTGCTGGCACGAAAGGTTCGTTTTCTGCAGGTACACTAACCACGCTCGTAAGTCGTTAAGTGCGAATCGAATAGCTCCGACTAGTTATTATATGGAGAGCCGATTATAAGCTTGCCACCGGCACTAACTACGTCTTTTGGATCCATTTGTGTGAGGTCGTTCAAGGCGTGTGCATGCATAATTAAAATCTTGATAAAGCTAAGATTGGTTCCCAATTGCTTGAATCATTTTTTTCCAGGGTGAATTGCTTGATCTTAGATAAGTTTTTCCTCCCTTTTGAATTTAGGAAAATTCGGGCAGATTCTGTCTCTGCCATTTCTCAATTTTTGTAGCCAAATCTGTAAGGAATCTGAATAGGCATCCTTTAGGAAAGTTGTCTGTTAGCAAGTTGAGCATCCACTGTGAATTTTTCAGGATTTTAGGAATTTTCTACAGAGAGTTATGCTCAGTTTAGTGAGTCACTGTTCCGCTGTTTTTCAGCACAACCCTTCTGCAAGAGATTTCTTTTTCGAGCATGTTCCAAATCAATTTAGATTTACCTTTGAATATCAAAAGTGTGCATAATCATGTCATTAAGTTGCTGTGAAAAATTGGGAATTTTTGGGGCCCTGGATTTTACGATATGAATCTTGTTCATACCTACCAGATTTTTATCCTGATGCTCGTTGATGTCGATTGATATCAAACGTGTAGTTCCTAATTGTTGTACAGATGGCGCAGCCACCGATCTACGAGATCGACGCGGACGGTACGATTCGTACCGATGCCCTGCACTGGGAGGGTTTTCCCCGTATCTTGTGGGAGACTCTCAGTGAGGTGGGCTACGTTACGCCGCCGCTGTACGAGGTGGTCTCTTTTTGGGACCAGGGTGTTCCCTACGCCCGCACAACCGCTACGGTGCTTCCTCACCCCAAGCACCCAGAGTGGGCAGACTTGAGCATGGTGTTCTTTGCTCACCGCGGTGTGGAGTCGGTTGAGTCCACGGCCATGCGGATTCTTCACACTTTCTGTGAGCAACACCCGGACAAGGTGATGCTTACTGCGCTGGGTTTGTTTCCGGCCATGGACCCACTCGACCCAGCTTGGCGTGAGCGTTTCTCGCTCACTGACGTGTTACTCACGGCAGACCCTCCAGCGGTTGTTGTGCGTCAGCTTCTGAGGTTCTTGGAGGCAGTGTACAACATGCAGGTGTTTCGTCTCTCCACTCAGGGTATGCTCTCTGTTGTGTTGATGGACTCCACAGCGATGAGGGATATCCTTACCCTTGACCTTCAGTACGAGCGCCAGACCGTTGCTCACCTCCAGCAGGAGATCGTTACGCTTCAGGACGAGCGCATTCAGTGGCACCAGGAGCGTGCTGAGCTCACGGAGCAATTGTTTGCCCGAGAGCACGCTCTTGAGATGACTCAGGTGCAGCTCGCTCACACTGAGGCTCAGCGTTTTGCCTTGGTGCAAAACGTGATGGAGATGCAGAACCCGGTAGCAGAGATGAAGATTGAGGTAGAGGTAGAGGTGTGGCAGGCGATGGCCCAGCAGGGTCAGCAGCTGCCGATCACCCCCGCCGGCCGCACCTGCCGCTCCAGACGAGATACAGGGAGTTTCAGGCTTGAGCGAGGGCAAGATCGGTGGTCCACCACCTCGACTCTCCGGTACACTAGTACGGCTCGGCTCCGCCGGCAGTTACTAGTAGTCTTAGCAGTTGTCTCTTGAGGATCGTCTACTCTTAGTTTAGCCTCCTCAGCTAGCTTTTGTGTCAGGGTAGAGGCTTCTCAGAGAGTATAGCAGTTAACCTTTTGTTGTACATAAGTGTGTAAGCGGTTCCAGGACTCCGCATCATGTAATGCATAGATGGATATCTCGGTGTAGTCATGTTTAATGAATAATTCAGGGTTGTTGTGACCAAAATCTCGCCTTGTGTTGAATACCAACCTTGTGTATTATGTTGTGGAGATCATGCTCACCGAAACTGTGTTGAATACCAACCTTGTGTATTATGTTGTGGAGATCATGCTCACCGAAACTCACCACCATCGCATAAGCGTACCGAGAACTATGGCGAAAATAGTGCAGTTCGGCCTACAGCAAAAATAGCTAGTCAGAACCCCGGTGTTGGAATTTTCCAGGCATGTTAACGTTGGATTTAGACCTCGGGTTGAATACCAATGTTGGAGCTCAAGAAATTTTGCACTTGCTGACCAAAAATGGGGATTTTTGCTATTGTGGGCAGAGAGTTATGAATTTTCTAGTAACTCTGTTGTGCTCTCCGGTTTTCCACCAAATTGATGCTATGAGTTTCATTCTACATATTCTTCTTGTGGATAACGTAAACAAGCTTGCGAGTATGTGACTAATGAAAATCTCATGGATTTCAGATGGTGGGACAAACTCGTGCTTCTCCCAATGGCTTTGGTGCGAGCGGAAGCGACGCTCCGCCTCTCCCTCCCAACATGACCATTCAGGAGCAGTTTATGGTCACCAAACCAAGGTGATGAGGCAGCTCTTGCAGACGCAGCAGCAGCTTGCTCAGCAGCTGCAGAATAACCCTCGTGGGGAAACATCGACGGCCAGCCTCGAGTCACCAAATATGAGCATTTCTATGCCATGAAGCCCCCGACTTTTGAAGAGGCCAAGGAGCCACTGGCTGCCGATGCGTGGATCAAGGCTATTGAAGCCAAGTTCTCTGTGTTCACCTTGCCCTGCTCCGAGGAGCGAAAGGCCAACTTTGCTGCTCTCCAGCTTCGTGGTGCAGCCTTGATATGGTGGGAGAACTTCAGGACCATGATTCCTGCCGGACACCAGATCACTTGGGCTGAATTCAAGTAGGCCTTCAAGGAACATCACATTCCTAAGGGTCTCATGGATAGGAAGATGAAGGAGTTGCTTGCTTTAAAGCAAGGAGCTGACACGGTGTATGAGTATGCAAAGAAATTCAATGCCTTGTGTCAGTATGGTGGGCATCATGTTGACAACGATGCCAAGAAGATAGAGCGTTTCCGTGATGGGCTACACGGGGATCTCTATGAGAGGCTTAACCTTTATGAGCCTAATAGTTACCAGGACCTTGTGAACAAGGACATTTCTCAAGAGGATGCCATGTCCAAAGCCCAGAGGGATAGGAAGAGGCAGGTGGATTCACCACTACCGGTGGGTCGGGCAAGAAATTCCGTTTCATCAAGAAAGGTACCCAGGGTCCTCCTCAGTCATCTTCAACTGGACACTGGAGGGTGACCCTGTCTCAGAACAAGCCATCTGGGAACTTTCAGTTTTGTAAGGCACAACAGCAACCATACAAGCCTAATGCACCCCCGGCTAACAACAACAACAGTGCTACCAAGGATCGCCGCTGCTATAATTGTGGGCAACCCGGACACTATGCCAATGAGTGCCCTAAGCCCAGGCAGAACAAGCAGGGTGAAAGCTCAGGTTTCCGTCAGGGGAATCAAGTCAAGAAGCCCGTGGTGCAAGTCAAGCAGAGTAAACTCAACTTCACCACTCTGGCTGACGTTCCAGAGGGAGCAGCAGTGCTGACGGGTACTTTCTCTATCCGTGATCACCCCATTAGAATATTGTTTGATTCTGGAGCGACTCATAGTTTCATCAGTGAAAGCCTAGTGAGCAAGTTAGGCTTACATTCTTGTCATAGCAAGGACTCTTTCGTCGTAGCCACGGCGGGAGGAAGAATCCTCTCCAACACTATAACCAAAGCCGTTCCCTTGCAGCTTGGCAGTAAAATTTTCTTAACCAACCTAATTCATTTGGGATTAGGAGGTTTAGATGTGATTCTAGGAATGAACTGGTTGACCCAACATCAAGTTGTTTTGGACATTGCCACTAGAATGATAGAAATCCATTCCCCTACCAGTGGTCATACCATCTTGTACCTACCCCAGGTGGGAAACACCCACGCGTGTTCCTATGCTGCTGTAGACACCCAACTAGAAGATATTCCAGTGGTGTGTGAGTACCCCGACGTTTTCCCTGACGACTTGCCTGGTATGCCACCAGACAGAGACGTGGAATTTGTCATAGAACTCCAACCAGGTACCGCACCAATATCTAAAAGACCCTACCGAATGCCTCCCAAAGAACTGGCAGAGTTGAAGGTTCAGTTGCAAGAATTGCTTGATAAGGGATATATCTGCCCAAGTTCGTCTCCTTGGGGAAGTCCCGCTCTGTTTGTGAAAAAGAAAGATGGTAGTTTGCGGATGTGCGTTGACTATCGTCCTCTCAATGCGGTAACAATTAAGAATAAATACCCGTTGCCCCGCATTGACGTTCTTTTTGATCAATTGGCTGGTGCCAAGGTCTTTTCCAAGATTGATCTTCGATCTGGCTATCATCAAATCAAAATTCGAGCGAGTGACGTACCAAAGACAGCCTTTTCCACCAGATACGGTCTCTATGAATTCCTAGTGATGTCCTTTGGTCTCACCAATGCACCTGCCTATTTCATGTACCTTATGAACTCAGTTTTCATGACTGAACTGGACAAGTTCGTAGTGGTCTTCATCGACGATATTCTCATATATTCCAAAAGCGAAGCCGAGCATGCGAAGCATCTTCGTATTGTTTTGCAGCGATTGAGAGATCACAAACTCTATGCCAAATTCTCCAAATGTGAATTTTGGTTGGATAGTGTGAAGTTTTTGGGTCATACTATTTCCAAGGATGGTATCTCCGTGGAGCCTAGCAAAGTGAAGGAGGTCATGGATTAGAAGCCACCCAAATCAGTACACCAAATCCGTAGCTTTTTGGGTCTAGCAGGCTATTATCGTCGGTTTATTCCGGATTTTTCCAGAATAGCCAAACCCATGACTGAACTTCTGAAGAAGGGTGTCAAGTTCGTGTGGAGCGAGGAGTGTGACCAGGCTTTTCACACCTTGAGGAAACACTTAACCTCAGCTCCTGTATTGACTCAACCGGATATGTCCAAACCGTTTGAGGTGTTTTGTGACGCTTTGGGCACTGGTTTTGGTTGCGTGCTCATGCAAGAAAACCGAGTCATTGCCTACGCCTCGCGGGCACTTCGACCTCATGAGAAGAACTATCCGACTCATGATCTTGAGTTAGCAGCAGTCGTCCATGCCTTGAAGCTTTGGTGGCACTACCTGATGGGCAATCACTGCAATATCTACACCGACCACAAGAGTCTCAAGTACATTTTCACTCAATCTGACTTGAATATGAGGCAACGAAGATGGTTGGAATTAATCAAGGATTATGAATTGGAAGTCCATTATCATCCCGGCAAGGCTAACGTGGTTGCGGATGCGCTTAGCCGCAAGCATTGCAACTATGTGACGTTAGAGCCGAAGAATGAAGCTCTATGCGAAGAAATGAGGAAGCTTAGCTTGGAAGTGGTCGAGCACGACAAGCTTCATGCTGTTTCGATCGAACCCCCTCTCCATGAGAGAATTGCTATATAGCTTAACTCAGCGATGAAGAGATTCACAAAATCAACCAAAAATTAGAAGAAGGAGACCCTAAGTATGATTGCTTCCGAAAGGATGACAAGGGAGTTGTTTGGTTCGGACACAGGTTAGTAGTACCATGGAATCAAGAATTAAAGAAGGAGATTTTAGATGAGGCTCATCTCTCCAAATTCACCATTCACCCCGAAAGCACCAAAATGTACCGAGATCTTAGGGAAAATCTTTGGTGGTCGAAAATATAGGGGGAAATAGCTGAGTATGTGTCCAGTTGTGACACATGCCAAAGAATCAAGGCTAGTCATCTAAAGACCGCGGGTCAAATGCAACCATTAACCATCCCTGTATGGAAGTGGGATGACATCAGTATGGATTTCATTGTCGGTTTACCTCTCACGCCTCGGAAACATGATTCCATTTGGGTCATAGTGGACCGACTTACCAAGACCGCTCACTTTATCCCCGTCCACACCACTTATTCAGCTGAGCGTTACGCGGAAATCTATATTGATCTCATAGTGCGACTACACGGTGTTCCCAAGACTATCTTGTCTGATCGTGGCACTCAGTTCGTTGCTCGCTTCTGGGCACAGGTGCACGAGTCCTTGGGAACCAAGTAATCCATAGCTCCAGTTATCATCCCCAGACTGATGGTCAGACGGAAAGAGTAATCCAGATAGTAGAAGACATGTTGAGGGCTTGTGTCATTCATTTTGACAAATCGTGGGACAAATGCCTTGCTCTAGCAGAGCTTGCTTACAACAATAGCTATCAGGCTAGTCTGAAGATGGACCCGTTTGAAGCCTTGTATGGAAGAAGGTGTCGTACCCCTTTGAATTGGTCACAAGTGGGCGAACGAACCTTGTTTGGCCCTAAGCTAGTGCAAGAAGCTGAAGAAAAAGTGAGTGTTATTAGAGAGAATCTAAGGGCAGCTCAGATGAGGCAAAAGAGCTACAATGATAAAGCTAGAGCTCCCTGAGAGTTCGAAGTTGGTAATTACGTATACCTAAAGGTATCTCCAACCAAGGGCGTGCAACGCTTTGGAGTAAAAGGGAAATTAGCTCCACGCTATATTGGTCCTTATGAAGTCACCGAGAAGTTTCGTACGACTGCCTATCGTATTCGACTTCTCGACCAATTATCTGCAGTGCACAACGTGTTTCACGTCTCGCAATTGAATAAGTGTGAGCAAGTTCCAGAAACACAAATAATTGAAGAGACCAATGCGGAATAGAACCGGATCTATCACTAGCAGATTATCCAATGCGGGTATTGGACCATAAAGAAAGGCAGACTCGAAGACAAAAGGTAAAAATGTACAAGATACAATGGAGCCACCACACAGAAGAAGAAGCTACATGGGAGACTGAGCAGTTTCTCAACGCCAAGTACCCCGACTTTCTTCCGAGTCAAGCTCGTAAGTGAACTCTCCTCACGTGCTATTGATTCGAATCTCGGGTCGAGATTCCCGTTAAGGGGGGTAGGCTGTAACACCCGTGTTTTTGCTCAGTGACAAATTGTGCCAATGACCCACTTAATCACTCCTATAAATAACCTTGAGGACCCTAGGTCAACCCTTGGTCAAAACCCTAGCTCAAACCCCTTTTATTCCCTTAACCCCTGATGCCATTCTGGAACTTTGGCGTGTTCTCCAAAATTTACCTAAACACTTCAAAACCACCCGAAGAGAAAAATGTGCAGAATGTTGAGGCACACAACTTTGTTGTTGAGTGGCATTTGAAATTTGGAGGAATTCTTGGTGAAACAGGCCTTGGAAGGTGTTCTACTCCTGTTCACTAGCGTCGAGTTTTTGGCCACCTTGTGCTCCCGTTCCTGCCTAAACCCGTGAGAAAAATCCCATACACCCTTTGGCATTTTTGAAGATGGTAACTTGTTGGACAACTTTGGTATTCAAAGTTTGGGTCACTTCCGTTTTGAAATCTGGAGAAAATTCGTTTGAAAAAGGGGTAAGTCGAATTGTTTTTGCACCCTCGCGTCCTAGAGCACGACGTCGCGCCATGGGCATGCCCCACCGCCGTACCGCCGGGCACGCACACCGGAGCAGGCCAGTGACCGCCGGTCCATGGCGAGCCTCCCCGAGCACTGTGCGCCTGTGAGCATGACGAGCTCCTACTTTTAGGCTGGTGACACGTGGCCGCCGCGCACACGCGCGCGGGCGCACCGCCATCCTCCACTGGCCGGAGCCCCGCCGCACGTCGTCCACCGCCTTGGCGCCCATGCTGCGGTTCCTATAGGCACAATGCTCGGGCGACGTTGCTTGTGAAGCTCCTGACCTATAAAAACCCCTTCCGGTTCACTCCTTCGCGCGCACGCGTCCCTGCCGAGCCGCCGCCGTCCGCCATTGCCGCCGCCCGGTGAGCACCGTGCTCCAGCCGATTTCCTCGCGCACCCAAGAGCTCCAGCCCTTCCCTGTGAACCACAACACCTCCCCGAGCCACGTGTTGATCAAACTGAGTCACCCATTCGCCGGAGTCTGAGCCTCCGCGGCCACCGCCGGACCGCCGCCGTCGAGCTTCCCGCGGGCGCGCCACCGCCGCTCGCCGCCGCCGCTCGCCGGAGTCCTCACTGGTCGATCCACCGCCACCAATCGGTCGCAGGTGAGCCTAATCGACGATCCCCCTTGCTTGTTTGCGTGGCCGAGCCCTACCTCACCGCCGGAGAGCCGGTTCCCGCCGTCGGGACCGAGGGGGATGAACCGAGGGTAGATTTGTGAAGATTTTAAAAGTTTCAGGGTCCCCGGCGCAAAAAGATTCTTCCCTGTTTTGTAAACTAGTCCAGCACCTTATAAAATCGATTAAAAATTGTAGAAAAATCCAAAAATAGCAAGCCCAATTTTGATGTGCTTAGTGTGACAAGAACTACAACTTTGTCCAAATATGTATATACTTTTGAGATTTAGTTTTTGCTTGAAAAATAGAAATGTGAAATGCTTAGATTGGTGTTTCTGCCAAATCCACCCAAGCTCTTGAGCTGGATTTTGGATATGTTGTGGTCACTAGTATGCCTAGCCTCTGTGCCAAAATTTGCACAAAGTTGCTGAAGGGATCTTCTTGAATAAATTAATTGGTGATATTGGTAAATCTGCTTAGATGATTTTTGTAGCTGGTTACATGATTATTTTTGTGCCCAACTTCTGGCTATAGTCTTTGTTGACGGATAAAACTCGTATCCACCTACGATCCGCAAGCGTACGGACCTACACCTTTTTCACCACGGGATTCCCAAGGTTCTTGTCAATCCGCGGAGCAAGGGGATTACTAGCGCTTAACGAAGTACTAATCTAGTTGAATGGAAAACCTTTGAAAGAGAGTATTAATCTAAAAGTAAAGACAATCTAACCTAAGTTAATCTAAGTTAAGTTGATCAAACAAATCTAGGGTTAAACTAGATGGTAAAGGGGTGAACACAAGAGAGTGAGCAAGAAAGATAAGTGTTCCCTCCCTAGGATCTAGGATAACATGGTATGCATCTACTACACGAAAGTGGTAAACCAATCTACCGGGGGTTGTGACCACGGTTTCGCCCTTTCCCTCCTCTCGTACTGTCACTACGCGAAGGTATTCGTGACTAGACCTATGATGGAAACGGTATGTTGATGGAATCTATGGGAGTAGCGGATATCATACGCCCGAAAAACACGGTAGCTAACCTTAATCATCAAAGCATCATCAACATGAAAACAATAGATTGAAACCACGAATCAAGTAGTGATCACATAGCATGTATCCATCTAATCCTAGGGATGAACGGATACATTACCCCATCATCTTACACGGATTGAAGCACATAGGGGTGATGGAGACTCCGGAGAACGTCGTCGATGAAGATAGCGGTGATGAAGCTTGGGAACACCCCTAGGCCAGCGGCTTGGAGTCCTCCTCTTGCTTTCTTCTCTCCGCCGGCGTTGATCCTTGCGACGAGCTCATCTAACTCTCTCCCTCATCTTGCGGCGGCGGTTTTCTGGTGATTGGCGTCGGTAGGATGATTTGTTCGATGTGGCGGCCGACAGCGGCGGAGGTAATAAATAGACGAACACCTAGGGCAAAGGGGGGACCGAACCGACCCCGGAGTGGGCTGGGCCGATCGGCCCAGGCCGGCCGGACCAGGCCCACTTCGGCCCCGGTTTCCTCCCCGGTTGCTTCTCGCGTGATCCCTTATTCGGGTGCACTTGCATGTGGGCCTTTGATGTCGTTTCCTTCACGGTTAAGGCTTGAATCCTTGCTATGCAAGCTTCGCTGTTTTCTGATTGAGTCCCTGAAGATTTGCACGTTGACGCTTCGGTCCTCGGGTCATTTGGAGTCATGTTCATCGCATGTCTTGACTCTCGTCGGGCTTCATGATCTTCTTCCAAAGTGCTTGGTGAATTTATCCCGAAAGTATCCTCATTAGCGTAGATTTCCTGCATAAACAACAAACTCCAAAATCGACATGCAAGTGTGAACTTGTTATATCATTAGTATGCCTAGTGGCGGGTTAGTTGCAAATCATAATCGAAACCAATGTATAACAAGTACTCTAGGTTGACGGAAATTCACCGTCAACATCTCCCCCATGCTTAAACCTTGCTCGTCCTCGAGTAAGTAATCCTTGCTTAAAAGGGAAATCAATGTTGCCTTCCAATGTTGTCCCTGCACTTAGTCATTCATGACGAGGCGAATTGCTCTCTCTTAAGAATTTATTTTAAAGTTCCAGTTGTGACCGGCTTCTTTTTCATTATGGAAGATAGACTAACAATAAAGAACAAGCCACATTTAATAAACACGATGCTCTCAAACTTAAGTGAACTTCAAACCATTACCTTGTCACATGGAAGATTTTCAAAAAGATGCATATCCAACATAAGTGAAAATCTCTTGCAAAAGCTCATGGAACACTCATCTCATCAAGTCACTCAAGCCTATACTAGATTATTTTCAACCTACTCTACTCATATGTGATAGTGGAAGGCTTATGTGGAGCTTGGAAGGTTAAAAACAATCCTAGCAAAACATACATCCGAAATATTGTCAAATTAAGAGAGAGATCTATTGGAATTACCGAGACTCGTCAAAAAGGCCATGGAAAATAAATGTTGGAAAGAGAGAGGGATGAAACACACACATTTAGATAAGTGGACATGTGCAAGTGGCAAATGGATGATCCCGAGGCACGAGTGAAGTCCTCGTTATCGGATTGCACATGGTTGGAAGATTTGAGTATGGATTTGTCATCAAGGCACTTGAGAACTTATGAAGCAAAAAGAACCGAGGAGCATCTTTATTTTTTTCTTTATTCTATTTCCTTCTCATTTTTCTCTCTTTCTTTTTTTTTCACTTTATTCTTCCTATTTTTCTTACTTTTCTTTTCTTTTCTTCTTATCATTATTTTTTCATTTTTCATTTTTATTCTTTTTTTCTTTTGCTCCTCAAAACTTTTTGCAACATAATACTTACATAGAATTTGTGTCAGAGAATGTCTCCTCCCCCATGCTTGAACGATGCTCGTCCTCCAGCATAAAAGAGAGGGGAAATAACTGCTAAAGTAAGTATAAATTCCATAATATTGCGGACTATTTGAATCTCCATCGAGAATTTTACTCCATACTCAAATTGGGTTGTGGACAAGGAGGTGATCACAAAAAGATGTTTTTGGTTTAGGGTGGATGCCCAGCGAAGTTTGTGAAATTTTTGATGTGAAAACCCACAATGCATGGACAAAAAGGCTAGCATGAAGAAGTTACACAAAGGAATGACCAGCTTCTTAGTCTCGAACCATAGAAATCAATCCTAATCCAACTCATCAAAACATATGTTTGCAATCTACGGGTTTTGTTATCATAAAAGATATATGTATATGGCTTTGGTAGGTAGAACCTTGCAAGAGCATCACAAATATGTAGATAGCATAAAAGTTAAATTTTCATAAAAACAACAAGTTATCCGGCTATCCATAAACTTAAATCAAAGAGCAAAGATATGTATGTGGGTCTAGAGCATAGTCATTTCACCTCCACAAATAAAAGAGCCGGTATTTAAATTAATTTCAGATCATATTATAGAGAGCAATTAGCCAAGACATGTATAACTTCATGTAGGTAAAACAAAGCGGCAACTTTCATCATCTTTCCGTAAGCATAGGCAATATAGAACATTGAGGTGAACACATGGTCATGCTTATCTATTGAAAGTAAAAAGAAACCTAGGTTGTCCTCCTAGTAGCCATGTTATTGTTTGAAGAGAAAAACAAAAGGTTGCACCTAGTTGAGGTTGAAGGCATACTTACAAGCATTTGTGTTTGGAAAAGAGAAGGTCCATGGAGATGTTACCATCCTTTGTAATTTTTCGTTGCCTTCTTCCGACATCTCCATGTATCGATGTGGCTTTTACTTTTGTCTTGATTTATTAATGCTCCTAAACTTATGAATTTGATATTGTATGCTTAATGGAGTCATTGGTCACCCTTCTCTTCAATGTTGTCATCACCATCTCCTCTTTCTTGTTCTCATCATCTCCTTGCTGTCTCTTTTTCATGGATTTCCCCCTCTGTCCAGAACAGAAAATATATCGAAATATAGCTCTATTCAAAAGTTTATGAAATTACCTTTCCAACGTGTGGTCATTCATCGAAAACGGAGTTCAAACAAGGGAGCTATGTCCGTTTTACTTCAGCGCTGCGTGCTGTCCAAAACTGATTTCAGGACGTGTTGCACTCGGTGATTCGGGCATAACCGCTTGTAGGAACCACCGATTGTCTTAATTCTTGATTTGTTGGAATTGTAACTTCATGGGGCTTCTAAATATCCAAAAATATGCAATGTTTTTCCTTCGAGACTATGCAGAATTTTGATGAGATTGGTGGCTTCTTGCGCATTGATCCGGAGATGTTAACGATCTTTATCATTCTATTTTCTAGAGTGTCATGTTGCACTTCCGTGTTGAAGATTCAGGGTCTCCCCCATGCTTAGCATTTTGCTAGTCATGGAAGAAGAAGACAAAGAACTTCTTAGCCATCCTTCAATTTCCTTGTAGTGAGAGTCTTTATCTTGCCTGTAAGACGTTTTAAACGCACATTCTACCCCCAAGGTGACGGTTGGGAGTAGATAGAATTGCCAACAATCCAACAATGTCTCCTAAGATTCTTAACTTGTGGCATAATTAGTCTAATGAGGAATAAAAACCTAATGAGTGTACGTGGTGCAAGGTGTGTATGCACATGATAGGAAAGCTTATAAACAAAGCAATGTTTTCACCTAGTTCTAAACACCATGTTTACAACTAGGTTGCCGAATTTCTCCATAGCCATAAAGGTTTATATATCTAGGGTTAAAACACCATGTCTATCCCTAAATCAATAAGTCTTATAGCACAAGAAAAATTAAGCGTATTGCAAAGCTTATAAACTAAGCAAAGCAACATGAAAACATATGAAAAGCTAGCTAGGTTTATCGAACTTAACGATGATGGTCCGCAATCATGTTTAAACACCACGTTTACACAAGATCACAAAAGGAAAATACCCATAGGGCCCTATGAAGCATTAACATGGAAACTGAAGCATACATCATTCAGTATATAAAACAATCAAGCCAACTATGTGCAAAACATGTATACACAAAGAAACATCACGAGGACAACAAAATGCAATGCATGCAAATAAATAAATATGAGCATGAACATGATGGTGGCTCTAAAAAGGAAAACTAAACTTAGATTAATAACCACAAGTTGCTCATCATAATATAGTTCCATTCTTTATTTTCTCTAAAAAAAGTAGTAAAAATATAAAGAAACGGGTTGCCTCCCGAAAAGCGCTTCATTTAAAGTCATAGAGCTGGACTTTCTCACATACCTTCTTTTCGTTGCATAGCCATGGCCCTTCATGCAAGAAGAAAAGGTAACAATGCAGCTTTAATTTACTTCCCATGTTGTGCTTGATTACTTATAGAAGACTTGCCCAAAGCATCTTTTTGTTTCATCATTATCTCCTTCTTTATCATCCTTCGGTGCTGCCTTCACTCTATGAATTGTTTTTGATGTCCAGAATAGAGAGTATACTCAAGCTCTACTCCATTGCACGGTGAACAAAATTTCCTTTCCAACGAGTCTTCATTTGCTCAAATCGGACTCCGGACAAGAGAGTTACGTCCGTTTTACTTCGGCGATGAAATCTGTCCTGAAATTTCAGAACGCGCAACGCTCAATGTTTTCTCCATAACTCCTTGCACGGGTCTTCAAACTTGTTGGTTCTTGATGCGTTGGAATGGTAATTTGATGGAGATTCTTAATATCTCATTTTCTTCATTTGTACACCTCTGAACAAGCTCTCAAATTGATGAAGACAGCAGCATCCATCGCGGGATTCGGAGAGGTTGATGATTTATCTTGCAACTCTTTTAGGCATGACTTCTTTTTTCATTATTCAAGCCTTGTCTACATGGTTAGTGAAAATCGGGCCTTTCCCGACATATGATTCTTTAAGGTCATTAGCTTGACCAAGCGCAAAGCATGATCGAGATTTACAAAACTTATTGTAAACATACGCGTCCATAATTAACACCACATGTGAATTGTAGCAACAAGTCAAGGTGTAAATAAAAGAAGCATATGTTTCATGCATAGCACTTAGCTCATCATTAGGCAAAGGTTGTTTAGGTGTGAGATTAATTGGATCAAACATAAATGTTTCCTCTTTTTCATTCTCAAGAAAATCTAGCCTATCAACATGATCACTATTGGAACAAGGCATAGAATTTAAACTACCATTCATACTATTGGTTGAGCATGAGTATTTGAATTTATCAACATCAATACCAATAATATCTTGAGATTTCAGCGCATACCTTGGCCTTAGAGATTTTTCAACAAGAGTGATATTTGGTTCATCAAGCGGTGTTGAAGGCGAATCTATCTCAACAAGTGTAGTTGCCTCTTCATCACCATCTTGCAATTTCTTCAACTCATCATGTGGAACATGTAATCCTTCAACTATGTACGCATTCATCGCTTCTTTGAAGTCTTCTTTGTCAACCAGATCCTCATCTTCAAAGACTTGTGTGTTGCTTTCTTTATCTTCCATGTACCACATGTCGTCAAGATCGCTCATTGTTGATTCACTCTTTCCTTCATCCTTGAGTACTTTCATGTCTTGATTTGCTAGTGTGTAGGCTTCAATAGCACACAAGCTATCATCTAGCTTGAGTCCTATCTCCTCCCATTTATCCTTTGAGTCACTAGGCTCATCACGGTTGTACTCTTCTCTTCCTTCACCATAAATCTTTGAGTTGTCAAACCGGTCGATCCATCCTTCATCTCCTTCTTCTCTTTCTTCTTCAAACATCTTTTGGATCGACTCTCCACTCATCTCTTTGAAAGTGCATCTAGGCCCCTAAGTGGATTTTGGTGAATTGAATGACAAGGCGATTAAAGGACTAATGCTTTTGTTTAAGATCGTGAGCAGGATTTCATTGTATATTCATGAGCTACTTTTGAAGTATTTTAAATATGGATGTATTTTATGGCTCACATCTACAAAGATAAGTATATGGTGCAAGACTTCATGAGTTTATTGAAAGAGAACAAGATGATGAGTATACATTTCATGGTTCTAAAAATGGAAGCTTGCATATCCGTTGTCAATCAAGATCAAGCATTTGAAGCGGGACTTTCAAATGAAGGTTAATTGCGTGTGAAGCAAAGTGGAACTCAAAGTGGATTGGATAAGTGATGAAGAGATCAACCGAGATGTCTAGGGTGAGGGACTAAGCAATCTTTGGAGCCGTAGCTAAGCCGCCATAAGTGTTTTGCTAGGGTGAAGGTCTAGCATCCGTGGGGTCTTCAAGTATCATATTCAAACCTTAACCGAGGGAAGCTTTGCAAGTCATCAACTCGTTAAGATTGGCAACATGGAGTGGCCATGGATCCAAGTGTGCATTCTTATGCTATATGGAAAGATCCTAAGTCACTAGCTCAAGTTGGATGTGCTCAAGTCAAAAGCTAGGTTGAAAGCCCTCAAGTGGTTGTTGATCAAGTATGGCAAGAATTGAAGCTTGTTCAAGCTCAAGAAGTCATCGAAGCTCTTTTACTCTTTTCTTGAGTATAGGTACGCCGTACTATCAAGAGGGATGCAACTTAGCAAGTTGACCAAGTCAAAGTGCTCTTTAGTTGACCTAAGTGAGATCTGGCCTTTGAGTGAGCTAACAAACCCTCCTAACCTAACCTGGGTCATTTCATCTTGGTGGTGAAGTGCTAGTTTCTTTAAAAGAGGTTTTGGGGGCAACTCGGGCTCGACCGGTCCGACCGGTCGGAGGCACCGTCCGGCCGTGCCGCTAGCCCAACGGCTAGTTTTTCGTACACCGGTCTCGGTGTGGGGCACCGGTCTGACCGGTGCCACCCGGGGTCTAACGGCTAGTTTTCTTCTTTGGGGGGTATAAATACCCCAAGCCCTCTTCAAGTGAGGGTTGTTGCTTCTAGTGTTGTTGCTGAGATCCCAAGCCATTTCTAACTAGCTCTAAGCCTTAGTGGCTCTCCCCAACCATCTCTTTGTGAGATTTGTGGATTCAAGCCATCATCTTTGTGTTGGGTTGAGAAAGTGAGTCTAGGAGTGACTTTGTGAGCTAACAAGAGCAGGTTCCATAGCTTGAGCGCTTTGGTTTCGAGTCTACAAACTTTGGTGCATTTGTTACTCTTGGAGGTTTGCCTCCTAGACGTCTAGGTGTCGCCGGCTAGATCCCAAGGTTGTGGTGAGCAGTGGGAAGTTTGTAAGGGCTGCGATCTTGCCTCTTCGTGGAAAAGATCACCTTAGTGGAAAGGAGGAAAGTGGTTGAAAGAGACCCGGCTTGTTATGGGAGTTGTCCCTTACAAGCTCCTCAACGGAGACGTAGCCATTCCTCAGTGGGTGGTGAACTTCGGGAAACAAATCCATGCTTCTTCGTGTGGTTCGATTCTCTAAGTTGTTTGTCTAGCATATTTCATTTGCTTCCGCTTCGATCTACTTGGGTGTGTTACTTGTGTGTGCAGGGCTCATTACTCTGCTTGTGATCATCTACAAAGGCCACACCCTGAGTTTGGTTCGTGCTAGAAGCCAAGAGGTGCTTGAAGTTGTTTTTGCAGGTTCTCTGTGCTACACCGGTCCGACCGGTGAGGCGCACCGGTCGGCCGACCGTGTCACCGTGAAGACCAGTGCTTGACCGGTCTGACCGGTCACCACCACCGGTCTGACCGGTGGAGCACTGTCAGCTCAAGTATTTGGGGAGAAAAAGTTTAATTTGGTCGTCACGCCTATTCACCCCCCCTCTAGGCGACATCAAGGTCCTTTCAATTGGTATCAAAGCTAGGTGCTCCGATTCGAGCTTAACCGCTTGGAGTTCTTCGATGTCGACAACTTGTGAGGTACCGTTTGAGCCTCTAGCTCTAGATGGCTCAAACTATCCTTCTTGGTGCTCTAATGTTCTCATTGCACTTAAGGTTTTGGGCCCTACTGCTGAGAGCATCATGGTTGCGAGTATCCTTCCAAAGGATGAGACTTGTGTCTCGCCAATGGACTTGGAGAAGAAGCAACTCAATGTCGTTATTACTAACCTTTTGTGTAGCTATGTATGTAGAGAACTAAAGTACATTATCTTGAAGAGCAAAAAGATTTCCGAAGATGCTCATCTCATTTGGAAATTACTACTTGAGTTAGTAAACACCAAATGGGATGAACTCGAGAGCGATGATGAAGATGAGTCAGTGGAGATGTGCCCTACCTCTACAACATCCACTGAGCATCAAGCATCAAACCTCAAGCAAGAAGAAGAGCAAAGAAGCGAAGACGCCGTCCTCTCGGGGACCGGTCGACCGGTGACACCCACCGGTCGAGCCGGTGCCGCGAGGGGCACACCAACTTGCTTGATGGCCAAGAAGGAGAAGAGAAGCAAGAAGAAGAGACAAGCCAAAGGGGCTAAGGACCAAAAGATTGAAGCTTCAAGCTCTTCGTCAAGAGAACTTGAGCTTCTCAAATCCGAACTTGCATCCTTGGTTTGTAAGTATGAAACATTGGCTAACAAATATGATCATGACATCAAATCCTTTGCTTGTAGAGCTAAATTAGAAGAAGATGCCAATGATGATCTAGAAGCCAAACTAGCGAAGCTCACTAGCGAGCATATGGTCCTACAAGCTAATCACAATGAACTTGAACTTTCCTTTGAGAAGCTTGTTGATTCTTATGCAACACTAGAGATAGCCCATGAGGTTGTGCTTTCATCGGTAAAATCTCTACAACCTCTATCTCACACATGCACATGCTCACAAGTTCAAGTTGTTTTATCTAGCGCTAATGATTGTTTGTCTCAAGCAAGCCAATCTAGCATTGATCATGTACTTGTAGAATCTTGTGAAGACCTCATTGCTGCTGAAAATGATAAAATAAAGCAAGAGGTCGAAAAACTCCAAAAGGACTTGTGTGTGTTGAAGGAGAAGAGCAAAGTGCAACCTTCTCAAGATAACCATGAAAGCATGGTGAAGAAGCTTGGGAAGGGATCAACCGCCACTAGTTCAACTCCTCAACAATATACAAGGTCCCACAAGCACAAGATTCAAGAAAAGAGCAAGATTGGGCAAATCAAACCCCAATATCGCCCGATCAAGCACAAGGCACAAGAACCACTCTCCAAGAAGCCTAGGAGCTCCAACAAGTGGAGGGTGTGCTACAAGTGCAGAGAGAAGGGACACCTTGCCGACTCGTGCCCAAAAGAAACAACGGGCAGTGGCTCTAACCGTGACCGGTCAGACCGGTGCATGCCACCGGTCGCCGACCGTGCCGGCGGCGGCCCCACTTCAAGCAAACAAGGCAAGGAAGCCACCTTCTCCAAGAACAAGTCTCGAAGCAAGTGTAGAAAAGAAATTGCAAGGAATGGGGTGACCAACAAGAACAAAAGTCGCATTTGCTACGAATGCCGTCAAAAGGGTCACATGGGCAAGGATTGCCCAAATGGTAACGTTCCTAAATCAAACCTTGTCCATTATGATTTCCATAAGCTTAGGAACGATAAGAATAGAACTTGTGCTATGAGGGAGATTAGTTCACCTCATTGTAGCATGAGAGCTATTTGGGTTCCTAAGCACCTTGTGACTAACCCAATAGGACCCAACAAGTGTTGGGTACCAAGAAATGCTTACTGAGCTTGCAGGTTGGAAGAGATGCATTGAGCACATGGTTGGACAACTTGGAAATCTTGATGGACTCAATTAACCATGTGAAGAGCAAACTCATATAAATCGTGAAATCAATGACATCTCGGTAACCAATGCGCTAAATTGAGTCTAGGTCACTTTTGGTCCTTGGTGAACACTCATGTGATGCTCTTCTTGCATGAGCAAAACATTAGGTAGTGACTTCGACTACTTTTATGAAAATTTAATTTCTCATGCCATTTGATGCTTTTAATGGCTCTCTAGTAGAGCAATGCCTTATCCTTGATTGCAGGGTTTAAATTAGTGATACATTCACTCACTCAAGGAAAGGGGAAGGAAAAATCACCAAAATGGGCCAGGTGGTGGTCACCGGTCTGACCGGTGACAGGCACCGGTCTGACCGGTGCCAACGCAGCAAGAGCAACATGGGCGGGTGACCCGGCACGAGTGTCCGGGTGACCCGGTACGCCTCTGTAAGCTGCAGGGTGACCCGGCATGAGTGCCCGGGTGACCCGGGGTTGTCCAAACCCTCAAGAAGAAGGGTGATTTGGCGTCAAAGGTTATGAGAAGCTAAACACATGTCAATTATCAAATCATTCGTGTGTTATGACCAAAGTTTTGGAATGAGCTTCAACATGTTCTTGATTGAGCAAAGTGCCTTGGTCGAGAAATTCAAATTCTCTAGCACTACTTAAGGGGGAGCTCATTACAAAACTTGAGTCACTTGTGAGACTAACAATTTCTTCTAAGTGATCTTGTAGTCTCATTCGTTTGTGCATCTCAAAGGAAGCTCTTGATAAACATAACTTCCAAAAGAACAAGTAAGAGCTAACACTGTTTGAAAGTTAATATATGCACAAATGAAATGGCCTTAAGGCAAAGGTATGTTTTCACGAAACTCATTGAAATACCGTAATGCATCTAGGCCATAACATCATGCTAGTGTGCCATCCTTAGCATGTAATTGCTTCAAATGGACCTCTTGAGCTCCTCTCTAGATATTTGGTTGATATCTTTATTCCTACTCGTCTTTGTGTCTCGAGGATGAAGATATGAGCCAAATATGCTTGTTAGGGCATTTATTTGAAGTGGATGCATGCACTTTGTGATATAGGATAGATTTTTCGAAAAATCAACTAGCATGTGTAGGAAGTGTGCTTTCTTTGAAAAATATTTGGTTCTTGGTCTTAGTGACCCAATCAACTTAGTTGTGACTATAGTTCTCCTTGTTTGATTGATGGCTAGTCACAATTAAGAAGATTTTCTCAAGTCCCTAAAATCCTTTCTTATTTATCTCTCTCAATCTTGGAAGGATCAAGAATTCGCAAATAAACTGGTTAATCCTCCGTTCCTCTCTAAATTGATGGTTTTGGATCAATATCATCTTAATATCTCATATCCAAAACATCTCTAAAGGTTGAAATGAAATTCTTTATTGTGGCTCATTTTTTGTTTCTCAAGGCCGCACCGGTCTGACCGGTGCAAGCCACCGGTCTGACCGGTGGTGACCTTGAAGTCACATAATCGTGTTTATGCAACCTAAGTGGATGAGAATTGTCCTATAACATATTTGGAGAAGTTTCAAGGAGCAAAATCTCAAAAAGGAGAAAAAGGGACGGTACTACCGAGGGCGTGTCGGTTCTACCGATAAGGACTCTCTGTTGAATTTTATCAGGATCTTCGGTTCTACCGAAGGGGGGCCGGAAAAACCGATATGGCCTCTCTGGCTTGACCAGCGGTTGTCACCGGTCTGACCGGTGACGCCCGGCGTCAGCCCGTGGGGCCACAGTAAAAGGAATCCTTTTACCCCCCCTTCCTTCTCTCTCCTCTATCATTCACCATCTCTCCTCTGCCTCAAACCGTGAAAACTTCTCCTCCATCTCCTCTCTTTCACCTCTCTCACAATCCATGGTGATTTGAAGATTCAACCAAGGAAAAGCCTCAAGATTGGAAGGAAAAGGATCTCCCAAGGCCCCTCTTCACTTTCCCCCTCGAGTTTCTTGGATTCAACTCGAGTTCATCTCTCCAAAGGTATTCAAACCTTTCTTTTGCCCGATCTCCTCACATGGTGCAAAGTTTTGAATTCCCTTTGGTAGAACATCTTCTGAGATCACCTAGAAGACATTCCTATAGATCCATAGCATTTTGTTGGACACATTGTGAGAAATCACGAATTGGGGTCGGACGGCCTTCACGGTCGGCCGGTGGTCGTCACCGTCCGGCGGTGGCGCATGTCCACCCCCAAATTGTGTTTTCCTCTTGTTTTTCAACACATATCTGTTCTAGGGTGTCGTTTGTTCATCTAGACCAAATCCTAGATTAACAGCTGCTCAGATTGAATGTGGGAGCAATTGGCTCTGTTCTGGGTGGCACCGGTCTGACCGGTGCCCCTCACCGGTCTGACCGGTGTGGCCCAGAACAGCCCAATTGTTCTGAACTTTCAAGATTCAATTCCAATTCAATTCAATCTTTTTCCTGGAGTCCTATACACCCTTGTCATCCTTTGTGTGACTCAGGACAGCAGCTATGGTGCGGGAAAAGAAAGGGGCTAAGAAAAGAAGAGAAGAAGTCCTTACTCGCCGAGGAGCCATCCCCGGTGATTTTGGGGAAGGAGGCAGCACTGTCAACATCAGCGGCAAGAGATTGAGACGCCGCTCAGCTCAAACAAGTACTGAGGATCCCGACTTAGGAGGTGACACCGGAACGAGCAGCGATGACAATGTTGAAGATGAGACTTATCCGGGTCAGTTTGAGTTGAGGAGGCACCGGGGAGGCCGGGGTCGGACGGCGATGGTGCTGAGGATGAGGATGAGGACGAGGAGGATGAGGAGGAGGATGTGGATGCCATGGAAGAGGACGACGACGATCAGGGTAGGTTGAGAATCATGCCACCTACTTACATTTACCCTGATCGGCCGGTGAAGTATCACGGGGCTGGCATGACCAAGGCCCTAAAGAAGCTGAGGGACAAGAACCCTTATGAGGAGGGGAAGACAGCATCAGACCCTAGGTTTTGGGCTAAATTTCAGCAAGATTACTATGCTACAGTGATTATAAAGAAGCCCAAAATCACACACAAGGCTCAGTTTGTGGATTGGGGGCACATGGCTAGGAAAGGAGACCCTATTTTTGATGAAGTAATCAGCAATTGTGAGAGGCAAAGGGTCAAGTCACTCATGGGGTTCCGACAAAATTGGAACAAAGAGATCATCGCCCAGTTCTTTGCCACAGTACACTTTGGTCACATTGAGGCCGACAGGGCTATGATTTGGATGACAAACGGCCAAAAGTACTCCATTACATTCCACAGATTCTTGAGATGCTTTGGGATCATGGCTGGAGATGGGGAGTTGAGAAAGCTCCATGACGAGGGAGAGCTGGAGAAGGATGCTTTGCATGTGATGTACCCTCGTGGTGAGCATGCTAACTTTGGGAAGGTGAAGAACCTCTATACCTACTTCGCTGTCCTAAATAGGCTCCTTAGGGTATCTATCACACCTAGAGATGGAAACCCCTCAGAAATCACTAAATTCCAGAAAAACTTGATGGTAGCTTTGAGGCCGGGAGCTCCGGAGTTCAGTGTTGGGGACTTCATTTGGCAAGAGATTAAGCATCTATCCGAGGACCCCAAGAAGATTTGCAGCTACAGCCCCTACATCATGTATATGATTGAAAAGGTTGCAAAGACAGAATTTCCGAAGAATGTGACACACAAGCCTCTGAAGCTCAACCCTAGCAAGAATCCTCGGCTTCCATCTCCTAGAGTTGAGCATGCACCGGGACGGGGAGGAAGAAATATTTGAGGAGGGAGCAGCTCGGCCGGATGTGCCTCGGGCGGGTGCTCGGATCGGCACCGGTCGGCCCGAAGGCCGAGCACCGGTCCGACCGGTGGGGTGGCCGGCAGCCGGGAAGGCCCCGCATCCACCTCTCCTTTGAAAAAGTTTCTCAACTTCATTTTTGGGATGTGTAGGAGCCAACATGACATCCGGAGTTGAGCGAACAAAGGTCAAGACGGGCAAACAAGCAAATGCGGGATACGATGAAGCTCATGCACAATGCCCAAGGCTTTCAACCTCCTCGCTCTCCACCATCTCCAGAATCTCCTCAGGTTGAGATACCTTCCTTTGAAGAAAGGATGAGAGGATGGGCCAACTCGGATTTGCTTAACCAATATGGCCCTATGTTCTTCGAGTCCGAGCAAGGACAAGGATCATCTTCATCGGTTCCTCCTCCACCTCCACCTTTTGTACCTCCTCCTCCGGACGTAGCAGGATCGTCTCACTTCATGGAACAGGAGCAAGCACCCCCACCTCCTCCACCTCCCGAGCAAGTACAAGATTGGGGCGCTCGCTTCTCCGCCGAGATCTTTGGCTACGACCCGTACTTCTATGGTAAAAACTGTGCTCCCATAGCTCATCCATCTCAAATCAACGTCTCGGAGTCGATTTACCTAAACTCTCCTTTGCATTGGATTCTTGACGACTCTCAAATAGGAGGGAGCTCTCACCCAGGAGACGGATCTCAAGGACAGTGATCAGCTGCTGCTTCTTCTCCAGGCCCTTCTTGGATGCTTGATGACAAAGGGGGAGAAGAATCGCGATTAAAGCCTCAAAGCCTCAAGCCTGCGCTATCTGTGTTGCTGTCTGTGTTGCACCGGTCTGACCGGTGCCCTGCACCGGTCTGACCGGTGCCTGCTGGCTTGTGAGAGAAGCCGTGTAATAAGTTAGAACTTCATCTTAGTGGACTTGAGAACATTTGTGTGAGTGCTACTGTGTGTTTTAAACCTTAATGTAATATTTAAGTGACTTTACTGATAGTTTGTGATGCATGCTTTGAATGGTGTTTGTTTGTGTTGGCTAAATGGAGCAAGGTGATCTAAACCAGCTTGCAACCCTGGCATGATCACCTTGGACCAAATAGCACACACTTCTGTTGCTCTGTGCGCTGACTGGACCTGACCGGTCTGACCGGTCAGGGGCACTGGTCTGACCGGTGCCGCCCAGTTGAGCGAGCTAGCTGGACCTGACCGGTCTGACCGGTCGGGTGTGCCCTCCCCGACCGGTCCAGTGCACGGTCGGCCGGTGCTGCCTAGTCAGCTCACTTTTCTTTGCTTTGTGCATATCTTGTCATACGCATCACGGATTTTATTTTGTCGCTCACACATGTTGCACTCCACTGATTCTAAGATATAGGGGGAGCTCACACGTCTTTTCTTCCAAATTTGTGCTAATGGCATTTAAGGCCATTTTCTTGAAATCTAACTCAAAGCACAAATTAAGGGGGAGCTCTAGCTATATCTAAGAATCTAAATGCGCTTTATTGTTTTATTTGTAAGCTTTAATCGAGTTGTCATCAATCACCAAAAAGGGGGAGATTGAAAGTGCATCTAGGCCCCTAAGTGGATTTTGGTGAATTGAATGACAAGGCGATTAAAGGACTAATGCTTTTGTTTAAGATCGTGAGCAGGATTTCATTGTATATTCATGAGCTACTTTTGAAGTATTTTAAATATGGATGTATTTTATGGCTCACATCTACAAAGATAAGTATATGGTGCAAGACTTCATGAGTTTATTGAAAGAGAACAAGATGATGAGTATACATTTCATGGTTCTAAAAATGGAAGCTTGCATATCCGTTGTCAATCAAGATCAAGCATTTGAAGCGGGACTTTCAAATGAAGGTTAATTGCGTGTGAAGCAAAGTGGAACTCAAAGTGGATTGGATAAGTGATGAAGAGATCAACCGAGATGTCTAGGGTGAGGGACTAAGCAATCTTTGGGGCCGTAGCTAAGCCGCCATAAGTGTTTTGCTAGGGTGAAGGTCTAGCATCCGTGGGGTCTTCAAGTATCATATTCAAACCTTAATCGAGGGAAGCTTTGCAAGTCATCAACTCGTTAAGATTGGCAACATGGAGTGGCCATGGATCCAAGTGTGCATTCTTATGCTATATGGAAAGATCCTAAGTCACTAGCTCAAGTATGGATGTGCTCAAGTCAAAAGCTAGGTTGAAAGCCCTCAAGTGGTTGTTGATCAAGTATGGCAAGAATTGAAGCTTGTTCAAGCTCAAGAAGTCATCGAAGCTCTTTTACTCTTTTCTTGAGTATAGGTACGCCGTACTATCAAGAGGGATGCAACTTAGCAAGTTGACCAAGTCAAAGTGCTCTTTAGTTGACCTAAGTGAGATCTGGCCTTTGAGTGAGCTAACAAACCCTCCTAACCTAACCTGGGTCATTTCATCTTGGTGGTGAAGTGCTAGTTTCTTTAAAAGAGGTTTTGGGGGCAACTCGGGCCTGACCGGTCTGACCGGTCAGAGGCACCGGTCTGACCGGTGCCGCTAGCCCAACGGCTAGTTTTTCGTACACCGGTCTGACCGGTGTGGGGCACCGGTCTGACCGGTGCCACCCGGGGTCTAACGGCTAGTTTTCTTCTTTGGGGGGTATAAATACCCCAAGCCCTCTTCAAGTGAGGGTTGCTGCTTCTAGTGTTGTTGCTGAGATCCCAAGCCATTTCTAACTAGCTCTAAGCCTTAGTGGCTCTCCCCAACCATCTCTTTGTGAGATTTGTGGATTCAAGCCATCATCTTTGTGTTGGGTTGAGAAAGTGAGTCTAGGAGTGACTTTGTGAGCTAACAAGAGCGAGTTCCATAGCTTGAGCGCTTTGGTTTCGAGTCTACAAACTTTGGTGCATTTGTTACTCTTGGAGGTTTGCCTCCTAGACGTCTAGGTGTCGCCGGCTAGATCCCAAGGTTGTGGTGAGCAGCGGGAAGTTTGTAAGGGCTGCGATCTTGCCTCTTCGTGGAAAAGATCACCTTAGTGGAAAGGAGGAAAGTGGTTGAAAGAGACCCGGCTTGTTGTGGGAGTTGTCCCTTACAAGCTCCTCAACGGAGACGTAGCCATTCCTCAGTGGGTGGTGAACTTCGGGAAACAAATCCATGCTTCTTCGTGTGGTTCGATTCTCTAAGTTGTTTGTCTAGCATATTTCATTTGCTTCCGCTTCGATCTACTTGGGTGTGTTACTTGTGTGTGCAGGGCTCATTACTCTGCTTGTGATCATCTACAAAGGCCACACCCTGAGTTTGGTTCGTGCTAGAAGCCAAGAGGTGCTTGAAGTTGTTTTTGCAGGTTCTCTGTGCTACACCGGTCTGACCGGTGAGGCGCACCGGTCTGACCGGTGTCACTTGTGAAGACCGAGTGCTTGACCGGTCTGACCGGTCACCACCACCGGCCCGGCCCGGTGGAGCACTGTCAGCTCAAGTATTTGGGGAGAAAAAGTTTAATTTGGTCGTCACGCCTATTCACCCCCCCCTCTAGGCGACATCAAGGTCCTTTCACTCTTGATCAAATATATCTTCAATTAGTTTGGCAACGTGTCGGCGTTCCTCCTTCCTTCGGTAGTTGATTAGTGGGGCGAAATCAACTTGAACCCAACCGGATTGCTTGAACTCCGCCAATGGTCTAGCATTCCACATACTTCGGCCTACATTCATGTTAGTTTCAACATTTTTAACATCCGAAATGGCTTCTCTTACCTTGGGAAGTGGATCTTCAATTTCTTGTATGGTCAGTTCATCTTCCTTGACCTTCGGTTCATCTTTTTCAGAAATTTCAGCAAGCACCTTGGGCTTGCTTTTGTCATTTTGCTCCTCTCGACAACATCTTTGCCAATCTCGTATTGTTCTTTGTCCATTGCTTATCCTTTGTAAGATTTGTGCGGCTTCACTAATTGTTTTATCCATTATATCACCGCCTGCACACATGCTTACAAAACGAGACGAGTTAGGGGTTAGTGAAAAATAAAAGGTATGCAACATCAAGTCACCGAAAAATCCCAAGTTCGGGCCTCGCTCAAGTAGTTCATTAAAACGGTCCCATGCTTCATCAATTCCTTCATCCTCTCCTTGCTTGAAATTGAGCACTTGCCTCCTTAAGTCTTGGACCTTGCTTATGGGAAAGAACTTCAAAAGAAACTTCTTCACTAGCTCATCCCAATTTCCTTTTGCTTCAACGGATGCAAGTGTGTACCATCTTCGCGCTTCATCTTCGAGAGAGAACGGAAAAAGATTCCACTTGAACCAAGCGGCCGGAACTCCTTTTTGTTGCACCGTGTTGCATAACATCGTGAATTCCTTAATGTGTCTATATGGGTTGTCATCCTCCAATCCTCTAAATGGTTTTGTCGCCACTGACTTGATGATTCCAGGCTTCACTTCGTAGTGGGTTGTAGCAAACGTCAAATCTGATTTTTGCATCTCAATGTCTTCCATTGACGGCATTGCTAGCTCCCTTAGCGACATCTCTTCGTCTTCCAATTGTGAGGTGAACAAATCCATCTAGGCACAAGAAAAGTAGAAAGAAAAACAAAAAAGATTTTTTTCTTTTTTTAGAAAATAAGGGTTAGGTGTTAGTAATCAACAAAATTAATACTAGATTAAACGTAGCAAACTGGCTTGCTCCCCAACAACAGCGCCAGAAAAAGGGGCTTGTTGACGGATAAAACTCGTATCCACCTACGATCCGCAAGCGTACGGACCTACACCTTTTTCACCACGGGATTCCCAAGGTTCTTGTCAATCCGCGGAGCAAGGGGATTACTAGCGCTTAACGAAGTACCAATCTAGTTGAATGGAAAACCTTTGAAAGAGAGTATTAATCTAAAAGTAAAGACAATCTAACCTAAGTTAATCTAAGTTAAGTTGATCAAACAAATCTAGGGTTAAACTAGATGGTAAAGGGGTGAACACAAGAGAATGAGCAAGAAAGATAAGTGTTCCCTCCCTAGGATCTAGGATAACATGGTATGCATCTACTACACGAAAGCGGTAAACCAATCTACCGGGGGTTGTGACCACGGTTTCGCCCTTTCCCTCCTCTCGTCTTCGTCACTACGCGAAGGTATTCATGACTAGACCTATGATGGACACGGTATGTTGATGGAATCTATGGGAGTAGCGGATATCATACGCCCGAAAAACACGGTAGCTAACCTTAATCATCAAAGCATCATCAACATGAAAACAATAGATTGAAACCACGAATCAAGTAGTGATCACATAGCATGTATCCATCTAATCCTAGGGATGAACGGAGACATTACCCCATCATCTTACACGGATTGAAGCACATAGGGGTGATGGAGACTCCGGAGAACGTCGTCGATGAAGATGGCGGTGATGAAGCTTAGGAACACCCCTAGGCCAGCGGCTTGGAGTCCTCTTGCTTCCTTCTCTCCGCCGGCGTTGATCCTTGCGATGAGCTCATCTAACTCTCTCCCTCATCTTGCGGCGGCGGTTTTCTGGTGATTGGCGTCGGTAGGATGATTTGTTCGATGTGGCGGCCGACGGCGGCGGAGGCAATAAATAGACGAACACCTAGGGCAAAGGGGGGACCGAACCGACCCCGGAGTGGGCTGGGCCGGTCGGCCCAGGCCGGCTGGACCAGACCCACTTCGGCCCAGTTCGGCCCCGGTTTCCTCCCCGGTTGCTTCTCGTGTGATCCCTTATTCGGGTGCACTTGCATGTGGGCCTTTGACGTCGTTTCCTTCACGGTTAAGGCTTGAATCCTTGCTATGCAAGCTTCGCTGTTTTCTGATTGAGTCCCTGAAGATTTGCACGTTGACGCTTCGGTCCTCGGGTCATTTGGAGTCATGTTCATCGCGTGTCTTGACTCTCGTCGGGCTTCATGATCTTCTTCCAAAGTGCTTGGTGAACTTATCCCGAAAGTCTCCTCATTAGCATAGATTTCCTGCATAAACAACAAACTCCAAAATCGACATGCAAGTGTGAACTTGTTATATCATTAGTATGCCTAGTGGCGGGTTAGTTGCAAATCATAATCGAAACCAATGTATAACAAGTACTCTAGGTTGACGGAAATTCACCGTCAACAGTCTTGTTGTGTTAAAAAGCACCTTTGGTGAATTTAGCATGATTTTATCGCTGATAGAAATACTATTTCCTCATTTATGCTTGTTTTTAATCATACATATGTGTAGCATGTTTCATGAAGGCTATATGTTTGTTTGTTAGTTCTTTAAGCTTGTTTTGGACCAGAGTATATGTAGGAGAAAGATGGGGTTCACTTCTGTGCTATTTATTTTCGTATGCATTATCCCTTTTATACCAAATAGGACTGCTCCTATTTTGGTGTATTAAAATCAATGGTGCTAAAACCCTTTTGTTTGCTGTCCATGTATGCCTCCTGGTCAGTAGGACCAGTGGGGGGTTGCTGGATCAGTTGTATGTTTTGGTTATGCATGAGAAGCTCAAACTAGAATAATCTAAAAAAGGGAAAATAGGAAAAAGTCACCTCTCTAGTGCATGCCTTAAGAAGAAGTGTTAGGAAAAGTAAAATGGTGCTAGGAAACTAATGGCCTTGCTGTTTGTTTTTAAATTAATTAATTCTTTAATAGATGTGCACACAATCACCTTAAAAGGGTAGGCTAAATAGGCCTTGGGTTAATTTTTTTAAAAGGAGAAATGTGTAAATACTTTGCTAAGGTGAATATGGCCCACCATATACTCCTTGCAGCGGCTTACTGCTGTTTATGAATTAATTTAAAACAATTACACTCCTAATCCCTGCATTGCATTCCCCGTGTAGAAGTCCCCGAAGGTAGCTATACGCTTGTGCCGGCTGACGAGGACGAGGGAGGTGGAGGAGACGTGCACTACGTGACCGTAGAGCAAGACCCGGGCCAAAGTTCGAAAGTTTGTGTGTCTGCTTGTGCTGACGAAGGCAAGCCCCGGTTTATTCATTAAGCCCCTGTGTTTCTTTAAAACTTCTGAATTTACTTCTTGTTATTGTATGTGCATTTACGTTCAGGAGTTGAAGTGAAACCCTAGTTGCATGATCCATAAGTACCTATGATCTCTTACTAGCATGTTAGGTCGCTAGTTGCTATGCTTAAGGATCCGGTACAAGTCGAGTGATGTTCGTCACTCGCGAGAATAAGATCTTCTTTATGGAATCACCATATGTTTAAATGGATTGCTCATGTGGTAAGAGCATGGGATTTGGGCTCCGGTCCAATGGCTTCGTGGGCTAAGTGTTTGAACGTACTAAACACTTGTCGGAAATGGGTACGATAAGCCTAGTACCTAAATGAGACGGTACGGGATTTTACTATCACTACTCTTAGGGTTGCGGCCCCGGGCTCGCCACCCAAGTGCATGCGTGAGGCTGGGTGACCTTGGTGGGGTAACCCAGATAAACCTTGTACTTAAGACTGTGAGCTATTATCCCCAAACCGAGGAATGACGGGAACCGCCTAGTTGGTGAACTCTTAGTGAGGGCACCTCACGTGTGTTTAGGTCCACCTTGCAAGGTTTTGAATCAATCGATTGTCGGCCTCTCACCGTCATCTGAGACTGCTTACCCGACTGGCCATGATATCCCTTTATGATGGAACTTTGTGAAGATTATCACTTTGATTAATTGTTTGTACAACTTTGGTTGTAATAGTTGCTTATCTAGTAATGATCACTCCAACTAGAACATGAGCTAAAATATGGAAAGTAAGGATTCACTACTTAGCAGCTTTTCGGCAAACAAACCCACTAGCCAAAAGCCTTGCATGACTAAAGGTAATTTCTTTTCTTCTAGACGGGTAAGTCTTGCTGAGTATTAGTATACTCAGCCTTGCTTCATAAATGTTGTTCCAGGTAATGCATCTGATGTGTGGCCCGGAGAACTTCCACCCTGCTGGGAGCTGGAATGGGTGGATGACGAAGAGTGATTGCATCATGGACAGGCCTCCTATGATGTGATCAGATCGTTTAGCTATCTTCCGCTATTTCCAATAAACTCTGAACCATTTACTTTCATGTCAAGGAACTATTTTTGTAATAATGACCCCTGCGGGGATGTGATGGATAATTTGTAAGGCACTCTGGACTCTCCTTCGAGGGAGTTTTAATGCATTCGTTCAATCCTCTCTGTGTTTCCAAGTGATTTACAGGGTGTAAACCCAGCAACACTCAACGGGATGCTTCTTTATTATCGCTTAATGACCAAATGGAGTGGTTTAGGCGATAGTACAGAATTATCTTGGGTGGGGTTGTCACAGGTTCCTAGTCGGTTACAAGGCAAGAGTCCTAGTAGGATTACACGGAACGAGTCCTAGTAGAATTATAGGGGAATTCTAGTAGGAGTCCGTCTTCTTCCTTCCTTGCATAAGTACCCTGGGTGTATGCCCGACACCGAGTATGTGGGTCGCGGTACGGTGCAAAGGAAGGGACACCGCGGGAACCGGCGGTCCGACGGGGAGCTCGTTCGGTCGGTCCAGCGTGGCGCGCAGGCCTGCACGTGGCGCGAGGGGGAGAACTTCAAGGCGTCTTGGAGTGCTCCCCGCCTTGGGAAGAGGTGGCCTCAGGAAGGCGCGGGTGAGTCCGGATGTCAAGGCGGCGGTACGGCGTGCACGCGCGGGCGGACAGGAGCGGGCGTGACGTCGCGTTCCAGCGTGATACGCTGCGATGTAGCCTAGTTTGACCAAGGTTTACTCCATAAATTTGAACTGAAGTGCACAGAGTAGTGAATACCAAAGTTGTAGATCTTACTACCCTCTACAACTTTTACAAAGGCTCATAGGTGTTTTTCTCAACGGTTTTTGCATGAACGGCTTGCCAACTTTGAATGCCGCCATGTCTCGGTGAACAGGAGGTGCTGCCAGTTGACCAAGTTTTTCACCAATTTCCACTCAAAATTGGAAATGCCAATCTACATAAAAGTTGTGTCCCTCCACAAGCTGGACAACTTTCATAAAGGTAGATTTTGAAGTGTTTAGGTGAAATTTGGAGAACGCGGCAAAAGTTCCGGAAGACATTCGCAGACGTCAGGGTTTCAGTGGGGTTTGACCGTGCTTTTGACCAACGGTTGAGCACAATTGTGTGTTGACTTGGTCAAGGGGTCAATAGGGGTTGTCGGCTCGTTTTTCGAGGTTGACCAATGTCAACCGGTTGACTCGGCTGATTCGGCCATTAGCGCTAATGATGCTAATTAAAAACCTGGGGCGTCACAGAACTTGTATAAATCTTGTGTCCCGTGTCCTTGTGCATACCTTCGAGTTCTCAGTCTCCCGATCACGATCCTCACCGCACAATCTACTACCTTGCGTACCCCCTTGGTAGGTTTGCCGGTCTAAAACACCGACAGCTGGCGCGCCAGGTAGGGGTGATCATCACTACTGGGCGAATTCGAAGGACCCTCATCAACAAGATCAATCTACTCGTCGACTACGCCACGCGTCCAGGTGCCTCGGCATGTCGCGCGGTTCGTCACGCGGCTCATCGCGCCACTCGTTGTCGACTACTCTGCCTCGCGCAGGCTCGTCATCGACTACTTCACCTACGCCGCGCGTCCAGTTGCTTCGGCGTGTCGCACGGCTTGTCGCGTGACTCATCGTCGACTACTTCGCCTCGCGCAGGCTCGTCGTCGACTACTACGACTACGCTGCGCGTCCAGGTGCCTCGGCATGTCGCGCGGCTCGTCACGCGGCTCGTCGCGCAGGCTCGTCGTCGACTACTTCGCCTCCGCCGCGTGTCCGGGTGCCTCGGCACGTCGTGCGGCTCGTCACGCGGCTCGTCGTCGACTACTTCGACTACGCCGCGCGTCCTGGTGCCTCGGCATGTCACATGGCTCGTCACACGGCTCGTCGCACCACTCGTCGTCGACTACTCTACCTCGCGCAGGCTCGTCGTCGACTATTGCACCTACGCCGTGCATCCGGTTGCTTCGGCACGTCGCGCGACTTGTCACATGACTCATCATCGACTACTTCGCCTCGCGCAGGCTCATTGTCGACTACTTCGCCTTCGCCGTGCGTCTGGGTGCCTCGGCACGTCGCGCGGCTCATCACGCGGCTCGTCGTCGACTACTTCGACTATGCCGCGCGTCTGGGTGCCTCATCACGTCTCGCGGCTCATCACACGACTCATCGCGCCACTTGTCGTCGACTATTTCGACTACGCCGCGCGTTCGGGTGACTCGACACATCACGCGACTTGTCGCGCCGCTCGTCGTCGACTACTTCGCCTACACCGTGCATCCGGTTGCCTCGGCATGTCGCGCAGCTCGTCGTGGACTACTTCACCTATGCCACGCGTCCGGTTGCTTCGGCACGTCGCGCGTCTTGTCATGTGACTCGTCGTCAACTACTTCGCCTCGCGCAGGCTCGTCGTTGAATACTTCGCCAACACTGTGCGTCCGGGTGCCTCGGCATGTCGCGCGGCTCGTTACGCGACTCGTCGTCGACTACTTCATCTACACCGCACGTACGGTTGCTTCGGCACGTCGCGCGGCTTGTCGCATGACTCATCGTCGACTACTTCGCCTCGCGCAGGCTCGTCGTCGACTACTTCGCCTACACCGCGCGTCCGGGTGCCTCGGCACGTCACGCGGCTCGTCACGCGGCTCGTCGTCGACTACTCCGCCTCATGCAGGCTTGTCATCGACTACTTCGCCTACGCCGCACGTCCGGGTGCCTCGGCACGTCGCGCGGCTCGTCACGCGGCTCGTCGTCGACTACTTCGCCTCTGCCGCGCGTCCGGGTGCCTCGGCAAGTCGCGTGGCTCGTCGCGCAGTCTCATCGTCGACTACTTAACCTACGCCGCGCATCCGGTTGCTTCCGCACGTCGCGCGGCTTGTCGCGCAACTCATCGTCAACTACTTCGCCTCGCGCAGGCTCGTCGTCGACTACTTCACCTACGCCGCGCGTCCGGGTGCCTCGGCACGTCGCGTGGCTCATCTCGCCGCTCGTCGTCGGCTACTTCACTTACGCCACGCGTCCGGGTGCCTCGGCACGTCGCGTGGCTCATCTCGCCGCTCGTCGTCAACTACTTCGCCTCCGCCGCGCGTCCGGGTGCCTCGGCTCGTCACACGGCTCGTCGTCGACTACTCCGTGCGCCGTGACTTCCTCTTACGGACACGCTAGCTCTACTTCAGCCACGTCATGCGTCGCGACTACTTGTCTCACGGCAACACTGGCTCTACTTTGAGTATGCCTCGCGCTGCCGCGATGTCGTCTTCCGGTCACATCGCGTCGACCATTCATCTCGACTGGTTTTCCAAACTAGTCGAGAACGACAGTCACGCCCCCAACAACTGGTCTGAAGCAACTCTGACTAGTCAACTTCAGCAACAACCGTCACGGCTCCATCGCCGACCGCCACGGCTTCATCAACAGTCTGACCAGGCAGCAATAGCTATGTCATTTATTTAAATGATTACCGTTTTCTTTTCTTGGCTTGTTCTCCTCATCATGTAGGACTACTTGCCGACTACTCATTTGTGTATGCTTCTCGGCGGGTTTTCACGGGAGCTACACTCTGCTGACTACTCTTGGGGTATATCAATCAAGTCACCACGAGCCTACTTCATCAACTCAGAGGCTATCCCAAGGAGGCAGCTTTTAAAAGTCCGCTACGCACGGCAATCTAAAGTCGACTTCTAAAGTCGCATTCTAAAGTCCGCTCCGTGCGGCAACTTAAAGTCGACTCCGGTTGCATCTTCTCTTGATTGGGTGGCATACTACGTGTGTAAGCTTCAATGGAACCTAGCTGTAAGTGGCCCTCGGGTCCTGGCGACGATGGAACCTAGCTGCAAGTAGTCTTCACGCTCTGTACCATGGGTCCAAGTACCCTAAGTACTCGCGCTTCGTACCTTGGGTCTGAAATCCATGGCCCAGGTACACAAGTTGACTCTGGTCGCACCTTTAAGTCCACTACGGTGGCAACCGTACCTTGGGTCTGAAATCCATGGCCCAGGTACACAAGTCGACTTCGATCGCACCTTCAAGCCCGCTCTGGCGGCAATCATACCTTGGGTCTGAAATCCATGGCTCAGGTACTTAAGCCCACTCCGGTGGCACAAGTCGACGCTAATAGTCGCACCCAAGCCCACTCAGGTGGCACAAGCCGACTTTGGTTGCAATCTTAAGCCTGCTCCGGCGGCAAAACTACTCGTTTTCTCTGAATTTTTTTCTTTGGCTTTTCGGAAAGTGCTTTTCATTTTTCGCATCTTAATTCCACCCAGTGTGGCACAAAGTCGACTACTGTAGTTGCATCTCAAAGTTCGCTTTACGCGGCAATCTAAAGTCGACTTCGGTTTTGAAGTCGCATATCAAAGTCCGCTCCACGCGGCATCCTAAAGTCGACTTCGGTTTCAAGTCGCATCTCAAAGTCCGCTCCACGCGGCACAAAGTCGACTTCGGTTTTTAAGTCGCATTCTAAAGTCCGCTCTGCCGGCATCTAACGTCGATTTCGCTCACATCTAAAGTCCGCTCTGACGGCATGGCTACTTCTCAAGCTCCACGGCTCGATGCCAAATTACTACTCAGAATCTCTCCAGCTCAGGGGCTGCACTCAAATTACTACTCGAGGATGACTCCAGTAGACTTCGCTTGCTCTCAAGCTCGGGGGATCCGTACCAACAACTACTCGACGTGGCTCATATGGCTCTCTTATCTCGAGGGCTACACACTGCAAGAGTACTCGGATGATGGCTTTGGCGAACATTGAAGACCCTTGGATTAATTACCTAATCATTTCAAGGCTCGGGGGCTACTATGCTACACCCATCATTCAATTTTTTCAAGACGGAAGATTCAGAATCAAGATTGATCCTCAGCCAGAGTCTGCAACTCAACCTAAGGCTCGGGGGCTACTCAATCTCGACTTCAAGACTGATGAGCTGGACCACCTTCCAGCCTCGCGGTAGTTCAAGTACTATTGAAGACTTCTCCAAGCAGTACTCGAGGACGCTCAAGAACTAGTAGAGGCTTCATGACTACTCGAACTACTACTCTCGACTACAATGTGCTCAGGGGCTTGTCGGGCATACTCCCCGGGTACCCATACGAGGAAGGATGAAGACGAACTCCTACTTGAATTCCCCTGTAATCCTATTAGGACTCGTTCCGTGTAATCCTACTAGGACTCCTGCCTTGTAACCGACTAGGAACCCGCCCCCTGGACTATATAAAGGAGGGTCGGGTACCTAGACGGGCACCTGACCTCAACCAACACCAGTGCAGGGCGCCATACTTGATCCCCCCAAACAGGACGTAGGGTTCGCCACCTTGGCAGCCCGAACCTGTATAAATCTTGTGTCCCGTGTCCTTGTGCATACCTTCGAGTTCTCAGTCTCTTGATCACGATCCTCACTGCACAATCTACTACCTCAGGTACCCCCTTGGTAGGTTTGCCGGTCTAAAACACCGACAAACCCTTTCCCCAGGGGTAGGCGGAGAACGTGGTGGTGACGGATTTGGAATCGGGTGCAGTGGTGAGGCCTTGTCGCAGGCGAGCGCGGCGTTCGGTTCCTGGGCAGACGGATCTCCGCAACCCCCTTGCCCCAGTGCTGCTGCTTCACATCGTGGTACAGCTTTGCGGCAGCCGAAGGCGGCGGCGCCGCCCCGACGTGTTTCATGGGCTGCGCCTCGCGGGCCGAGGAGCCGGGTGGGCGCCACCGCTGTGCTAGGGAGGATGGGAGCCGGGAGGAGCAGCGGCCGGTGCCGAGGAGGACAGGCACCGAGAGGAGGGTGCAGATGCGGGCCGCGCCTCGCCGCGCCTTGCTCCACCTGCTCAATCTGCACCGCCGCTGGCCATGACGTCCCTTGCTCGCCATCGATCCGCCGTGGATGGAGCAGGGCGGAGCGGCACCTGAAGGGGCGCCGGCGGGGGGATGGCGTCCAGGAGCAAGGGAGGACAAGAGAGGAGGAGAGAGAGGAAGGCAGGGTGGAGAGAGAGAAAGGGGAGGGAGAAAGAACTTTAATGCTGACTAATTTTAGTCAACCTCCAAATAGGGTGTGACTAAAATTTTTTAGTCTACTAATTTTAGTCATGTGACTAAAATTGGATCCAAACACCCTCTTTTATGTCAGTAGGCTCCACACAGGGTGGTAGAGGAAAAAGTGGAAATAAGTCATTTTAAGTAGGGGTGGAGCTACTTATGCAACTTATAAGTTGGAGTACTTTAAGTCAGGGCTATTTGGTTTCACAGGTGACTTATTTTGCACTTTTTACACTTTAAGTCACCCTACTTATGGGAACCAAATGGGACCTTAGTCTTATTTGGTTACAGTGACTTATAAGTCAGCGAACAATTACTATTTTACCCCTAGCATATGCCTCACATCCTCTTTCTTCTTCATGTGGCCGCCGTCCGACACCATTCTCCCTCGCATGGCAAGCTCGTCTCACCCACCGCCAACGAGCGCGGTGACACTATCTTGCTCCTCTTCGTGCGTGGCGACCACCAGAGCTCCTTGGGCGGATCATGTGTTCTCCCGCCTACCCCGAGCTGCATAGGCGGCAGGCTCCCTGGGCGGCCCCCAAGCTCCCCTGGTCGGCTGCTGGAGGGAAGGGAGTGAGGGCGTATGGGAAGCTGAGAAGCAACCGTCGCACCAAGGAATCTACGGCCTTGTCTCCTCGGCAGCCACGGGCTCTAGCGCTGGCGAGACCCACCATTGCCAAATCGAGGTCAACCACCATCAAATCGAGCTGCTCCGCCACTGAATCGAGCTCTGTCGCGGTCGATTCGAGCTCCACCGCCGCCGGATCCGTCCCGCGGAGAGGCCCCACGCCACCGCGACATGGAGTGGAGCAAGGTCGTCGAACGCGGGCTGGCGTAGAGCCTGGCAGTAGTGCAGCAGATGTAGGATCCACAACGCGCATTTCAAGAGTCGATGGTGGAAATGATCGCGAGCACGAGCGGTGGAGCAGCGGAGCTGGAGCGGCTGCTGGCGTGCTACGTGTCCCTAAACGTGGATGAGCACCACGACTGCTAGCGTGCTACCTGCCTCGTCGCCCGTGATGCGTCCATCATGTCCGAAGGTGCCGCGACGGACTGAAGGACCGAAACGGCGAACCAGAGAGGGGGGAGTGAATGGGAGCCGATAAAAATTCTTCTCCAGGAACTCGACTTAACAGCCAAAGTCACTTCCAAAGACCTCTACACAAACTTGCCAAGATCACGTAGTCACAACGGACCTACTGACCCTAGGAACATGTTAGAGCAAGCTTAGAAACAAAGTGGAAGCACAATCGAACAAGCCTAGGCAAACCTCATTGGAAAGTCCAGAATCTCCGCACTTTTTCCCGGAGTCTCCGGGGTTTCCGGAATAAAAGTCTGGAGAAAAAGACCGGAATAAAAGTCCGGATATTCCGGGTTTTTTCCCGGAGAAAAGCCCGGAATATAATTTCAGCCTTCGAGAGAGCGAAGGGAAAAAGGCAAAACTCGATCAAACGACCTCCAAAAATCACGAAATTTGAACCAAGGCCTCTCAACACCACAAAGAAGCTTTTCCCAAAGGATCTTCCGAAGAAGATCAAGCCATCACAACCAGAAAAAAAGATTTAGGCTAGGAACCCTAGAGAGAGACCTTTTTTTCCTCAAAACCACCGATCTCCCGATTCGCTCCACGGATTCGTACAAGACTTTGGGGATACTAGGAGTACCTCATGGGCATCCCATAGCTATGATTTGGTCCACCAAAACTTGCTAAATCAAGAGGAATCGAAAGTCAACCCTCAAGAGTACATCCAACCCTAGAACTTCGAAACCACCAAAATCGAGCCCCTTAACTCACGTATTTGGGAGGGGAATCACAGCCGAAAGAACCACGAAGGGTTCCCACAAATTTCCCCCGTCAAATCCCCAAGAGCAAGGTCCCGAAAACGCCCCGAGAAATCACCAAGAGAGAGCACCGAAAATCACCACCAAGAACAACCGGAAACAACACATCCAAACCTTGAGCAACCATGCGGAATCTTCTATACAAGCCACAAAGGTTCATACAAGGTCTAGCTTGCCGCCCGATCATCCAACCCTCTCAACAAGATCTTAGCATGAAGCTCTCAAGCTAGTCCTATGGAAATCCTAAGAAAATAGGAAGGGAAAATAGGAAAGCAAATGAACTAGGGTTTCAAGAGATGGCTGCCATCCTCTCACATCTTGGGTTATATAAGAGGCAACCGAAAGTCTAAAATACCCTTACTTAATAACTAGGGATACAAGCCCCTCAAGGGTAGTTTTGGAATTCTTCAGATTTTCTCCATCGGACGGATGCCCGCCGATCGCACCCTGCTTAGCCTCGACGCAAGCCTTGCGATCCCGACGCGTGTCCTCCGCTTTGAAGCTTCCGGCGCCCAGCGACCCTAAACCGGTCAGACCGGTTCTCCAAACCGGTCAGGCCGGTTTCGGCCAGACAGCCACGCCCGGTCTTCAGACTCGGCTTTGTGGCTCAGCCGAGTAACCCGATGATTTTCTCGTGAACGACCGCAAATCCCGCGAACTTGATGTAGCCTCCGCCAATCACCACTCATGACTTGGCTCCCACGAAGTCCCGGCTCAACCTTGGTTTTGTGGCTCAACCAAGAAACCGTCCACCGACTTCATCTTGCTGTTCTTGCCAACATGCGGCTCGCACTCGACCCCGTTGGACACCGGGACCCTCGAACGAAGCCTACTTGTCTTCTCCACACCTGGCGGCCTCACCGGCGACGACCTTTCGCGCTTGTTTTTCACCTGCACCAACACGAGTCAAGCCGCAACCTGCACCTGCAATACTTAACCAACAATCAGTCCACACAACGTTGTCAATCACTCATCACACAAGGAAGCGACCATCCACCGGTCCTCGAACCACACATGGTCCTCAATCTCCCCCTTGATGAGTGCATTGACAACACACACATTTGGTAATCCAAGAGAAAAGGAAAAAAAGAAACGAATAAAAGAAACTCCAACAAGCGATCGAAAGCCGAAGAAAGGCAAAGAGCAAGATCACTTGAAGAAGACAAGTCTCGGACCCCTTAGGCAAGGGCAACGGCTCGACACATCCGAGACAAAACCATGCTCAAGCAAAGAGCACAAACCACCAAAGCATACAAGAGCTCCCTGCACATATGCAACTCCCCATGAGCCAAAACACACATCCCCTGGACTTGTGCATGCTCAGCAGCCAAAACCGGTCACACCGGTTTCCAAAACCGGTCCAATCGGTTTTCCTCAACAGCACACTCCAAAAGGCAAAAATGCACAACAAATGCACAAGCTCCCCTTGACTCTTGGGATAGACACAACAAATGCACAAGCTCCCCCTTGACACTTGGGATAGGTTCTAGAAAGCAATGCAAATGTTTTCACCTTTATTTCTCCCCCTTGTTGCCAATGCATGAATCAAGGCACAAATTTGAAAAAAATGCAACCTAAAGCTTCTCAAGTATACAAAATTCATCACGAGATGCTACACATGTCCAAATGAGCAAGTTAGATACTCTACAACTTCGTAATGACATCAACTTCATGATCACCAAGTTTCACAACCATTGGACAAGGCTAACAAGGATTTCAGTAATTTTGCGAAAAGTTACTTTCTCATAAGCAAAAACTGAAACATGAGAAAAACATGTCAAAATGGCAAAGCCAAACAAACTTCATGCTAGGACAACCATTCTAATCATAAGACCATCACAAACACCCACAAGCACCTCATGTCATGTCTAAGCCACCGAGCCATGTGCCTACTTCTATGTATTAGACTTCTCATTGGTAGGCATCATGCAACGGTTTAGCACCCAAAGCAAATTAAATTCAGCACATATGACATGGGAGCACATTTTCCAAGCATTTTACATTTCATTTTCAGATTCATAATTGGTACATGAAATGTTTTTGCGACAAAAAGGAACTTATGCCCCTCCACAAGATAAAGCAAGAGGGCTAAACATTCATGATGGCAAATGAGCCTTTGGCCCCATATGATCAATAAACTAGCTATCCAACCACAAATTAAGCATAACCAAGCCACTAAAACATGTCAAGATCATATAGAGGCATTTACACATGAGAGAGCATATATGTGACATTTTTCAAAAGCATAGCCATCAACCATGGATATAAATCAAGATCATCAAGAGCTAAGCCAAACTAACCATAGCATACCAAACTAGCTCACAAGATCATATATAGCACATCATGGTGAACAATGTATATGAGAGAAGCTTTTCCTACAAAATGCATATGATACAAAATACATGCAATCTAAGATACAAGGATGCCTAAACATCATGTTACATATGCCATGCCAAATGCAAGAAATGCACAAAGGAAAGCTATACATATGCTACAAAGGAGCTCCCACACACCCAACTCAAGAAATCAAACACACACCAAGTTCCCCCCGCAAACGAGTGAAAGTTGCTTGATCTAGGGGTTTGGTTAAATTATCGGCTAGTTGGTCATGTGTGGGTACATGGATCAAAGCTATCTTTCCTTTTTCTACGTTGTCTCTCAGAAAATGATACCTCACTTCTATGTGCTTGGTTTTGGAATGGAGCACTGGATTCTTTGCAACGCTTATGGCACTGGTGCTATCACATTGAAGTCAGACATGGGTATACTCCTCACCAAAGTCACTCATGGTGTATGAAATCCAAAGGAGCTAAGAGCAACAACTAGCAGCGGCAACGTACTCGGCCGCGGTAGTGGATTGAGCAACACTCGATTGTTTGCGGGAAGAACAGGACACCAAAGAAGAACCCAAAAACTGGCAAGTCCCAGAAGTGGACTTCCTATCCAACCGACACCCGGCAAAATCCGCGTCTGAAAAACCATGAAGCGCCAAAGAAGAGGACGCAGAGTACCAAAGGCCGAAGTCGGGAGTGTGACGCAAGTACCTGAAAATTCTCTTCACCGCTTGTCGATGCGAAGTCCTCGGAGACGCTTGAAAACGAGCGCACAGACACACCGAGAACTGGATGTCCGGCCTCGTTGCCGTCAAGTAGAGGAGTGACCCGATCATGCTCCGGTACTCCTTCTGGTCCACATGTTCACCTTCCTCGTCCGCATCAAGAGCTGTAGTCGTACTCATCGGCGTCGTCATAGCCTTGGAGTCCTCCATCTTGAACTTCCGCACAATGTCCTTGGTGTACTTAGCCTGGTGCACAAATGTTCCTTCCTTTGATTGCTTGATTTGTAGCCCGAGGAAGAACTGCAACTCGCCCATCATGCTCATCTCAAATTCCCTGCTCATATCATCTGCAAACCTTGCAACAAGAGAGTTAGACGAGCCACCAAAGACAATATAATCCACATACACCTGCACAATCAGGATATCTCTGCCCTGCCTCAGCAAAAACAAGGTCTGATCGACCTTCCCCATCTCAAAACCTCTCTCAAACAAGAACCCCCTCAACCTGCCATACCAAGCTCTAGGCGCCGCTTCAACCCATACGGCGCCTTCCTCAACTTGTACACACCGGTGGGGGTACTTCTCACTCTCAAACCCCGGAGGTTGCCTCACATACACTTCTTCCTCCAACACACCATTCAGAAAAGCACTCTTCACATCCATTTGGTGCAACTTGAGCCCTTTAGCCACGGAAAAGGCTAGAAGAATTCTTATTGCCTCCAAACGGGCTACGGGAGCAAAGGTCTCCTCGTAGTCAATCCCCTCCTTCTGACTGAACCCCTGAGCAACAAGCCTCGACTTGTTTCTCACAACCTCACCTTTCTCTCCCTCTTTGTTCTTCCACACCCACTTTGTACCAATCGGCTTACACCCTGGGCGAGGGTCAACCAACTCCCAAACCTGATTCCTCTCAAAGTTCTCCAACTCCTCATGCATCGAATTAACCCAATTGTGATCAGATAGTGCGTGTCCAATGTCTTTGGGCTCAAAAGTAACAACAAATGCAGCATGAGCGAAATGAGAATTGTTCTGAACCCTCGACCGTGTAGTGCGTTCATTCATCTCGCCGATGATCCTCGAAGCTGGGTGATCCACTTGTACTCGCCGGGGAGGTTCTCGCCTCGATGCTACCTCCCCCTCAACATCAGCTTCTCCTCGTTCTTGATTTGTCGTCGTAGGTGTAGTAGAGGGTCCGTCCATCACCGTAGTCGAAGTAGTGGGTACATGTTCAACTGGGGGCACCGCACCGCCATCTTCATCATCTCCATGTTCATGCTCCTCCTCCTGAAAGATCTCCTCGCCAAGCTCATCATCACCTGCACACTCAAAGACAAGCTGACTACGTGCCTCTGTCTCGTCGAAGGTTACCTCGCAAGTCTCCACGATTTGGTTAGTTTCAAGATTGAGCACACGATATGCTCTAGAGTGAGATGCATAACCAAAGAAAATACCATCGACAGACCTAGCCTCAAACTTATCCAACTTCCTGCCTTTCTTCAGAATGAAACACTTGCAACCAAAGACATGGAAGTGACTCACCTTGGGTGTGCGACCATGCATCAACTCATAGCATGTTTTCTTCTTGTGCACTCTGAGGTAGATCCTGTTCGACACAAAGCACGCGGTATTCACCGCCTCAGCCCAATACATCCTCAGAGTCCTATGCTCATCAAGCATCATCCGAGCCATCTCGCACAAGGTCCTGTTCTTCCTTTCCACAACACCATTCCGGGGAGGCGTATACGGACTCGAAAACTGGTGCTCAAGACCCAAGTCATGGCAAAAGGTTTCAAAATGAGAGTTTCTGAATTCTGAGCCATTGTCACTGCGGATAGCTCGTATGGCATCTCCGTGCCTCTCGTTCCTCAACCTCAAGACTAGATCTCGAACAAAACCAAATGTCTCGCCCTTATCCTCGAGAAAGAACACCCACGCATACCGAGAGTAGTCGTCCACCACAACAAGAACATACCACTTCCCACCCGCAGATCGCACACGAGCTGGGCCAACAAGGTCCATATGGAGCAGCTCGCATGGACGCTCAGTCATCACATCGGTGAGAGGCGAGTGAGAAGAGGCTACCATCTTGGCATGCCTACACGGCGCATAAACCAACTCTTTCTCAAGCCTCAACCGTGGCAACCTCAGACCAAATTGAGTTTACTCAAGCGAGACAAAAGGTCAAAGCTCAAGTGACCCAACTTCCTATGCCACTTGCACAACTCACTCGAAGAACCAGCCAAGAAACAATGCTCCACACCCGAAGACTGAGAGAAATCAGCATGAAACACCTAACCCTCGGGAACGACCATATAGACAAGGTCCCCTCGAGAGTCCAAAATCCGAGAACCACCTGGCCGAAACAACACCTCAAAGCCCTTATCAAACAACTGGGACACAGAAAGCAAATTGTACCCTAGCGATTGAACAAGAGCAACACGCCTCAGAGTGATCTTGTCACTCACTTTGATCTCACCTTCTGAAAGCACACGCCCACGCCCATTGTCCCCAAAAGTGATGTACCTCTTGGTCATCACCGGGTCGAGACTTGAGAACCACCCCCTGTCTTCGGTCATATGCCTCGAGCAACCAGAGTCAACCAACCAAATGTTCTTCAAGTCTCCCACCTGAAATTCAAAAACGAGCACGTGAGCGAACAAACGACTTAGCACTGGGGTTAGTACCAAAAGAGTAAAACCAGTGCCGAGCCATTTGCTCTAAAGTGGGGTTAGCACACATCAAGCCATCTCTCCTACCAAAACTACCACCACGAACACCACCTCGGTAACCACTCCGAGGAAGCCAACCCTCGCTGCCTGGAGGAGGACCAAAACCACGAAAGAAGACTCGTGGACCGTCCCTCCTCTCCTTCTCAAAGCTACGACTCCTCCCATCCCCGTAGTGAACTCGAGGGGGGAATGCCTAGCAAACTGACCACCCGCTGACTCTCCAGACCAACCACCAGCACCACTATCTCCAGAACTGAAACCTCTCGACTCACCACCTCGAAAACCACTCCGCCCAGAAATCTGGGGGGGAGGGCGGTTGAACCGCCTAGCCAGGCCGGTCTAACCGCCCCCCTCTAGGCAGGGCCGGTCTGACCGCCTAGCCAGGCCGGTCTGACCGCCCCCTCCAGGACTGCTCCACGGCTGCGGGAACTCGCATCTCCCCATGCCGGAACACTTCTCACCACAGCTTTACCCCTGGGCAGTGGCATACGAGGCTTAGGTACACCATGGGAAGGGTGTATCTATCCTTGTTCGCCCACTCCTTTGCCATCCTCTCTTCCCGCTTCCTCTTGAAGCAAAACTCATCCTTGTGACCCTCTTTCCCACAATAGCCACAATGGAACCTCACAAGCTGAGGCTTGGGCTTGGATTGGGGCTGCTCACTTGGTTTCTCTCCACTCAACTCCTCCACCGGTTTCTCCTCACTAGCCTTCTCACTCACTTTCCCAAAGAACAATTTCCCCGAAGTGCTCACAAAGTTGATAGGCTTTTGGAGATCATTTGTGGGTGTAGGAAACACGGGTGGAGCTGGGGTTGTGTCTAGTCAGTTCCTAAGATGGTTAGGTTTTGGGGGAAAATCATTCTTGTGGTGGGTTTTTGGTGGCTCTGGGATATTCTCTCCACTTCCCTCACCAACCTTGTTTGCCCCAAGTCCCTCACCATCCTGCCTCTTAAATGCCTCGATCATCATCCTCAACTGAGGCTCATGACCAGACAACCAACCCATCAACTTTCTCAGCTCATCATTCTCATCCTGCAAATGATCAACATAATGCTTAAGTTCCAAATTCTTCAAAGCATGCATTTCACAGGTAGAGCAAGAAGTAGGCATTGGTTCTTTCAGCTGAGCCTCAAGTGAAGCAGTGTAAACATGCATCTCATCAATCTTAGCATGCAAAACAGGGCAAGAAGTGCAAGCACCTAGCAAAGCAGATCTAGATTTAAGCTCAGCCACTTCAACCCTAAGCACATCTAGTTCCTCGCACTTGGAGGCATGCTTTTCTTTGAACAAAGCAAGATCAGCAAGAAAGATGGAGCAATCAACACAATCAACCTCATCGGAAACAACAGGGCTAGCCTTAAGGGAATCAATCTCAAGCTTGCTATCAAGCACCTGTGTTTCTAGCTCATCCACTCTAGTCCTAGCATCCTCGAGTGAAGCCCTAAGCTCTTTTCTCATTTTCTTTGCCTCTCTAAGCATGTCATCACGATTATCAAGCAAAGTGCCAAGCCTCTCATTTTCCTGGCGCAAGAAGGGAAGTTCATCACGCACCTCGTCGTCGGAATTAGAGTCCGAGTCGCTCTGTGTGCTCTTCTTGCTGCCGGAGCTCAGCGCCATGGTGCAGAAGCCGTCTCTCGCGAAGCAGCTCAGCCCGCTCAGGTTCTTGGACGACTTCTTGCTCTTGCGACGATCACCTTCGTCTTCACTGCTACTCGAGCTCGAGGTGGAGTACACGGAACTGGAGTCGATGTCGCTCGCACCAACCATCGCTCGGGCCTTGCCTCGGCTCTCCTTCTTCCTCGATCGTCGCTCGTCCTTGTGCTTGTTCTTGTACTTGCTCTTGTGGTCGCGCCTCGACCGGTAGTTGCCATCGTTCCTCGACTTGTGCTTGTAGCCGTCCTTTTTCTCGACCTTCTCCAGGTAGTCGGCGACGAAGTGTCCTGGCTTGCCGCACTGGAAGCATGTCCTCGTGTTCCTCCTCATGTTCACTCGGTTCTCGTGTAGCCTCTCGAACCGCCTCGTCAGGAGCGCCAGCTCGTCCTCTCCAAGCACATCGAACTCCTCATCTGGCATAGACATCAAAGAGGACAAAGAGAACATCCTGGTGGATGGGTTAGTGTTAGCCTTTCCTTTTGAACCACCAACGAGGGCAAGACTATGGGAATCGGTCGGACCCTCGAGCTTGGCAGTCATACCTCTATCCACCTCAGCCGACTTGAGCTTCGAGAACAGCTCGTTCACCGTCAGAGTGTCATACTTCTCCGACTCCACAATGGTCTCGAACTTTCCGCCCCAAATCGTACGATCCAAAGAGTGTAAGAGCTTGACCGCTCTATCATGATCATCGTACGGGAGCACGTCCACATTGGCCCTCGTGTTGTTCACAACCACTGTGAACCTCTGAAACAAGGCATCGATGGACTCACCGGGGAGATGAGTGAAGTTCTCGTACTCTCTCCGGTAGGTCGCATACATCCGTGCCTGAACCTGGGCATTCCCAACATGAGCCTCCTTCAACACCATCCAAATTCTACAAGCCAAGTGCTCGGTGTGCACCTGATCGAACTCAGGCTGACACAAAGCACGAAACAAGTAGTCGACCGCCTTATTGTTGGCGTCGAACCTGTCCCTCGATCCTGGAGTGACGAAGTCCATCGACTGGACATAGCCTGTGTCCACCGTGACATCCCAAAGGATCTGACCCTTTCCGCGGAAGAACGCCACCATCCGCTTACTCCACATCTGGTAGTTCTTTCCATCGAAGTGTGGAGGACCTGAACCTCGTTCCTGGTACGCCATCCTTGGATCTTGGACTGGTTAGAGTCAATAAAGACCCGAACCGGCTCTGATACCACTTGAAGGACCAAAACGGCGAACAAGAGAGGGGGGAGTGAATGGGAGCCGATAAAAATTCTTCTCCAGGAACCCGACTTAAGACCCAAAGTCACTTCCAAAGACCTCTCCACAAACTTGCCAAGATCACGTAGTCACAACGGACCTACTGACCCTAGGAACATGTTAGAGCAAGCTTAGAAACAAAGCGGAAGCACAATCGAACAAGCCTAGGCAAACCTCACTGGAAAGTCCGGAATCTCCGCACTTTTTCCCGGAGTCTCCGTGGTTTCCGGAATAAAAGTGCGGAGAAAAAGTCTGGAATAAAAGTCTGGATATTCCGGGTTTTTTCCCGGAGAAAAGCCCGGAATATAATTTCAGCCTTCGAGAGAGCGAAGAGAAAAAGGCAAAACTCAATCAAACGACCTCCAAAAATCACGAAATTTGAACCAAGGCCTCTCAACACCACAAAGAAGCTTTTCCCAAAGGATCCTCCCAAGAAGATCAAGCCATCACAACCAGAAAAAAAGATTTAGGCTAGGAACCCTAGAGAGAGACCTTTTTCCTCAAAACCACCGATCTCCCGATTCGCTCCACGGATTCGTACAAGACTTTGGGGATACTAGGAGTACCTCATGGGCATCCCATAGCTATGATTTGGTCCACCAAAACTTGATAAATCAAGAGGAATCGAAAGTCAACCCTCAAGAGCACCTCCAACCCTAGAACTTCGAAACCACCAAAATCGAGCCCCTTAACTCATGGATTTGGGAGGGGAATCACAGCCCAAAGAACCACGAAGGGTTCCCACAAATTTCCCCCATCAAATCCCCAAGAGCAAGGTCCCAAAACGCCCCGAGAAAATCACCAAGAGAGAGCACCGAAAATCACCACCAAGAACAACCGGAAACAACACATCCAAACCTTGAGGAACCACGCCGAATCATCTATACAAGCCACAAAGGTTCATACAAGGTCTAGCTTACCACCCGATCATCCAACCCACTCAACAAGATCTCACCATGAAGCTCTCAAGCTAGTCCTATGGAAATCCTAAGAAAATAGGAAGGGAAAATAGGAAAACAAATGAACTAGGGTTTCAAGAGATGGCTGCCATCCTCTCGCCTCTTGGGTTATATAGGAGGCAACCGAAAGTCTAAAATACCCTTACTTAATAACTAGGGATACAAGCCCCTCAAGGCAGTTTTGGAATTCTTCAGATTTTCTCCATCAGACGGATGCCCGGCGATCGCACCCTGCTTTGCCTCGACGCAAGCCTTGCGATCCCGACGCGTGTCCTCCGCTTCGAAGCTTCCGGCGCCCAGCGACCCTAAACCGGTCAGACCGGTTCTCCAAACCGGTCAGGCCGGTTTCGGCCAGACAGCCACGCTCGGTCTTCGGCCTCGGCTTTGTGGCTCAGCCGAGTAACCCGATGATTTTCTGGTGAACCACCACAAACCCCGCGAACTTGATGTAGCCTTCGCCAATCACCACTCATGACTTGGCTCCCACGAAGTCCCGGTTCGACCTTGGTTTTGTGGCTCAACCAAGAAACCGTCCACAGACTTCATCTTGCTGTTCTTGCCACCATGCGGCCCGCACTCGACCCCGCTGGCCACCGGGTCCCTCGAACGAAGCCTACTTGTCTTCTCCACACCTGGAGGCCTCACCGGCAACGACCTTTCGCACTTGTTCTTCACCTGCACCAACACGAGTCAAGCCGCAACCTGCACCTGCAATACTTAACCAAGAATCAGTCCACACAATGTTGTCAATCACTCATCACACAAGGAAGCGACCATCCACCGGTCCTCGAACCACACATGGTCCTCACAGACGCAACGGATCTAGCGAGGGAGAAGGGGATCAGCTGGCCCAGCGCACGGCAGCTTGCTGTCCCCGCCGAGGGAGTAGCGCATGCGGCGGTGCTAGCACTGCCGACGCACGACCACGGCATCAGTGTTTTCATTGTCGACAGACAGCCACCGCGACGCGACGGCGTCAGGCGGGGAGTGGCGCGACGTCGAGATGCAGGGTCGGTCGTGCATGATCGTCGCTGGCTCAGGTTGGTGCACTTCTGGAGGCGTGACGAGGAGTGGGAGGAGACGAGATCTAGAGGAGGCGGTGGTGGGGGACGGGATGACGGGGAGGAGCGGGTCGCGGCTGGGGAGGGGAGCGGTCGAGTGGGGTTGCGAACGGGGAATGGTGGGTGGATAGGGTAGTGGTAGAACCCACTTGGGGTAGGAGAAGGAAAAGGTGGGAGTAAGTCACTTTAAGTAGGGGTAGAGCTACTTATGTGCAACTTATAAATCAAGTCACTTTAAGTCAGGGCTATTTGGTTTCACAAGGGACTTAATTTACACTATAAGTCACCCTACTTATGGGAACCAAACAGGGCCTTACTATGTAGACAAAACATCTGTCCCCGCACGTCACCCCCTACAATTTCATCCCCCCCCCCGAGTCCCCTCCCTCCCTCCGGCCTCCAAACCCCCGATCCAACCCTAAAGCCCAATCCCCGCTTCCTCGCGACACCACCACAATCTAGAGAGCTGGTCGCCAGACTGTACCAGCCAACGAAGCGAAACCACCACCATCGACTTCTTGCCACACCGCGATCCACTCCTTGCGCCTTTTGCAGCTGTCCTCGCGCATGAGATTGCCGCCGTTGACTTCATCCCCATTGCCACTGCAAACTTCATAGACCATCCACCGCCCCTACTACATTCGTCACCTATGGGATCGACGTCGCCCCACACCAGCACCGACACGACTAGAGATGGGACTTGGTTCCTCTCGTGCTTCGTGTCACATCGTGCAAATTTATAGGCACACGAGGTACGTCATGACGTGTCAGCATGGTACGGAAAGTTTTTTACTAGGCCCAAGCACGGCTGGCACGGCGACATGTCTTCGTGCCATGTCGACCTAAGCACGACCCTCATGATATGACTACTTGTGATCATACGAGAACACAACATTATTATGTTATGAATGATCATTATCATAATTTCATACATACAAGTTGTATATTTTGTCATCTACTTATATGATACTAGTTCATTAGGATATATAATGCATATAATGAATGATATTATGATGGTATAACCTATGGATTATTGGGCCATTTTCGTGCTGTGCCAGCCCTAGCACGACCCAAAATACGTGTCGTGGCGTGCCACCCATCGTACCAAGATCTTAATCACGTCACACCCCTTGCATTCGTGTCGTGTTGGTGTTGGTGGTTACAATGGCTGAGGACCGTAGCATCCGAGGATCGGTGGATGGTCGCTTCTTTGTGATGAGTGATTGACAATGTGGTGTGGACTGACTCTTGGCTGAGTATTGCAGGTGTAGGTTGTGGCTTGATTTGCGTGGTGCAGGTGAAGAACAAGTGCGAAAGGTCTATGCATGTGTGGCCTTCGAGGAGTGGAGAGACAAGTAGGCTTGGTTCGAGGTACCCGGTGGCCGACGGGATCAAGTGCGGGCCGCACGGTGCCAAGAAAAGCAAGATGTAGTCATGAACACAGAGCCTGTGGAAGGCAGCGGCCAATACATTGAACGGGGCAAGACCGAGTAGACTGTCTGGGATCCGAAGGTGAAAGGCTTGGTGGCCCTGATGCTTGGCATGGTGAGGTTGTGCCTTGCATGTAGGGTTTTTGGCGGTTCACCACAAAACTGTCGGTTCCCTCGGTTCCTCCACAAAGTCGAGCTAGATGGTTCGTTGGCTTGGCCACAAAACCAACACCAAGCCGGGACGATGTGGTGGTCAAGTCAAGAGGAGCTTGGCGTGGAGGTTGCCCCGAGTCCGCGTGGTTTGCGGCGGTTCACCACAAAAACGTCGGGTTCCTTGTTGCTCCACAAAGCCAAGATCAAAGGCTCAGCAGGTAGAGACGGGATCCAGGCACGCTGAGAAGCTTTGAAGCGGGCGACATGCAACACGATCGAGGTGCTTGCGCCCGGAGGACACGAAGGCCCGATGGATGTGTGACCGACTGATGGAGAACTTCATGTATTGACCAAAATGCACATGTGAGGGCTTGTGGTGTAACTCCTAGTGTAGGGGCACTTCAACCATTTTCTGGAGGACCTATATATTGGAGGAGTGACTAAATTTCAGTTAACTCTTTTGCTAGTAGTTGGAGTGCTTTTTCATTTTGGCGTGCTCTTGGGGAGTGTTGGGGTGAAAACCTGTGAGGAACCTCCAAGTTAATCCCATTTAATCGAGTCATCACCATTGATCAACTCAATTAAAGAGGAATAGCTCCGGTCGTCCTTGAGATGTGTCATGAGCAATGCCCAGGATTTATACACACCTCACTAAGCACATCAAGAGTTTACACTACAATAAGTCTTAGAGTTTTGCAGCGGAAAGTTCCATCATCGCTCTCATACGATACATAACAAAATAAGAAGGTAGCAATATATGCCGATAGTGCCCTTCCTAAGCCATGGCCACCTACTTCCTCCCCGGACCTCTGTCCTCGGCAAGGAAGTACCCAAAGATGGGCTCCGGCTGCGCCTCACCTGCAATCAACTTATCGGCAGCACCGTGAGTACAAAAGGTACTCCGCAGGACTTATCCACATATGGGTATATAATTACCCAACTCTTAAGGAGTATCCATTTGGTTAAGTAGCAAGGATTGGTATAGGTAATTAAATTTGCATAAAAAGTATCTACATTTGATCAAGTTATAGTAAGCAAAAAACACAACATTCTATGAGCTCTAAGCCAAACATCAAGCAAATTGCAATAAGTAAGGTGATATCTTAATCATGGACTCAATCTTTTGAGAACTCCATTCACAACTCTACGTTAAAGGGAAAGTACAGCAGCGTGCTCCATAACCTGGAGCGAGGCTATTGCAATAGATCTTAACCCTGCAGGGGTGTACAACTTTTCCCACACGAAGCGAAAGACCAACGACCATACCCTTGATCGAGGATAAGTGTTAATTCATGCCCTCAACCTTTCACATACCCGCACCCTATTATGATCGGATGGCCGGAAGTGTATATGTGCACCGAATACGGTCGATCACACCTCATCCCATCTGCTCCTAATTCGTTCAAGATACAATGCAACTTATGCTACTTAACTTGCCATGCCTATTGTAAGCATGTGGGTTGTATGAAAAAATGCCCAAGTACAATTCAATAACAGACGGACCTTAACCGACTTAAACAAGACTAAGTCAAGTGTGCTCCAATCTCCACATGACCCTACCATTCTTTCTCAAGTCTCGCATCATCATATCATGGAGTCCAATTTTAGTCATTCATAGCAACCATAGGTTTAAGTTTAATTAAACAAACATTCTATAACTCGCAAGTGCTGGTGACCTTGCCACCTCTTGACTTATACCGATGCTAAGCATGTATAAGCAATTAAATTCGTGACACCTAAACAAACATACTCATCTAAGGAAGGTTATTCTAGATCAAGGATGGATATGCATCAAATAAGAGCTAGCTAAGCAATCATATACATAAATATTACTTATGCACAAACAAGACACATATACTCCAATTGATACAAAATATGTTTAAAGAATGCTTAGGTGCCCGCCTTGATTCTCAAAAGGAGTGTCGTCGGCAACGAACTCCTGCTCGGGCTCACACTCTTCAAGCTCCGGCGTCTTGGTCTCTACACGAATGCAATGATGCATAATTGACAACAATGCATGAAAGATACTGATGATGTATGAGATGCATGAAATAATGCAAACTATTTTTGTAATATACTAGTACATAAATTCCAGGCATCTAATATATGATAGAGTAATTAAATCCTACACAAAACAAGAATTTATTCACGTTTTCCATAATGGCAGAACTGTAAATATCTCGTCAAGTGCCCGAAAATGGTTTTGCCGGTGATTCCGGCGACTGATTGCAATGGGGTTTGATTCTAGAGCTTCCTTAGGTGATGGAGACTCAATTTTAGGCAAAAGAAACGACATACACGGAGGTTTGGATCACATGCATTCACAATGGAGTTGAAGCTCCATTGGAGCCTAATGGAGAAGCTTCCAAAGCTTGGGAGAGGAGGAGAAAACTATAGGGGGACCTCACCTATGATGGAGAAGAACGATTCAGAGGTTCGGAAGTTGAGGGAACTCAGCAATGGAGATCGGGCTTGATTTTTATTTCACTGGAGTTGGGGAAGAACTGCGAAAAACAGTGTGATTGAACTGATCCTTGAGGAGATTATTGGGGTAAATATTTTGCAACTAACCCCCCATATCTTCAGCTCTAAGAAGAAGATCAAGGGTCGTCTTCACTTGTGCACTAACTATTTCAGGAAACCAACCAAGAGTTTGGCTAGCGAAGATCGGACGCGGCCGCAGATCATCACCTTCTTTGCAGAGGCCCAGTACACCATGAGAAGAGTCAAGCGAAGGTGCGGCTTCTCCCTGCGAGGGTGGAGCTTGTGGTCGAAGACGCGAGGAGGGAATTGTTGCGGTGTCGAGCGGGAGTCCCTGCGAAGATGAAGTGTGACGAGAAGCCATGATCAGAAGAAGGTCCTTCGGGAGAGATAAGCTTCGGCGAAGAGAGGTGTGGAGTGTACGCGGGCATGTGAAGATGAAACTGCCACGACGGCGGACACGTGGAGAAGCTAGGTGTAAAGTGATTGTCTGTAAAGTCTGTGAGTACGGAGCCCTGCGAGGTTACTGAAATGCCCTCATGATTCTTCGCACTAGGTAAAAAAGTAGTGGCAAATGTTGTAAAGCGAAATTATAATGGGTCTATAAAAGAGACTCAACAGTAATGGAAAGGGGGCGATTGGAAGGGGGCGTAATTTCCTGACACCCAACTATCTTCTTATTTTCCTTGTTCTTCGGTTTGGTAGTCGTGTTTTCTAATTCCTTGCACTGCCCAACCATTGGCCCCTCTTCGGGGAAGATTTATATCCCAACAGTCGAGGCGCCCACCATGTTTCATTCCAGCCATACCACCGAAGAACCCACAACCACATAAAAATAGGGCAACCGATGATCCGTCGAAAGCAGAGAGCGAAAACCCCAGAGAGACACAAATACCAGATAACACAAACACAACGAGAGACATCGTCCTAAGCCCATGAAACCAAAGAGCAAGAGAAGATCAAGTACAAGAGGCCGAAGATGTTGCAGAAGGACACTTCGAGGTTGGGCTAGCAGACGTGGGAGTCGAAGATGAAGACATCACTGCGTTAAGAAGAATCGAAGAAAGACTTGTATACAAGATGAGAGAAAGACCAATGCCAGCGAACATTTATACTAGAGCTCAGGCGGAAGCTTCCATACTCAGGGCGAAGGAAATACAGAATGAAGACCCAGAGCAAGAGAGGGCAAGATATAAGGAAATGTTGCAGCAAGTCAAGAAGAAGAGAATGCTATTGCAACAAATGCGGCAAGGTGAAGAGCAGGAAGAAATAAGGGACAAAACATTACTACTGCAAGAACAAGCTCAACTGAATTCTACCCAACCACAAGAACAGATCCAACATCCTCGCGAAGAACAAGATCAAAGGAAAAAGAGAAAACCAATAATCATTGATGAAGAAACCGACAAAGAGGAAGAATAGAACAAGGAAAGCTCAGCATATTATGACTCAGAAGAAGAGGCGTATGTGGAATGTCGGCCACATAAAAGATACAGAGATTCGTTTTCAAGAAAAACGAAGCTGGCTTCTCCTCTTTCGCCAGAACTCGAGAATGCTGATTGGCTGCCGAAGTTGATGTTACCCGCATCTCTGCCAGAGTTCAATGGGGAGTCAGACCCAAGACAATTTTTGCAGAAATATACAATGGCAATATCTTCGGGCGGAGGATATGAGGTAGCAATGGAAAGAGCTATGATAATGGCGCTCAAGGGGTCCACACAACAGTGGTACGCTTCGCTGCCAAGGGGAAGCATCAGGTCCTGGGAACAACTTCGCCGACGAATAGAAAACAACTTCCAAGGGTATCAACCCCAAGATCTCACATCAGGAGATCTTCACCTCATAAAGCAAGGAGACAAAGAACCATTGCAACAGTACATCAAGACATTTGCTAAAGCAGGAGCCAGAGCACCACATGTACAGTCCACAACAGTAATTGACGCGGCAATAGATGGTCTCAAGGTAGGACCCTGTGGAGAGTATCTTGACTGAAGAAGACCAAAAACACAGAAGCTGTTGTTTGACATAATGCAAGAATATTGCAAATCAGACATAGGGAAATAGCGAAGAGTAGATGAATACAATAAATGAAAAATCAAATGAAGACTCAACCAGAATGGGGGAGAAAACCTCAGAGCAATCAAGGACCTTTAGCAAGGTCCAATTTCTACAACAGAAGCAATGTAAATAACATTTCAGCATGGCACCTTCGGCTGCAGCAGGAAGTAGATGTCAAAATCCAGGCAGAGGACCACCATAATTCGTGTCACACCCTGAAATTTCCAATTTCAGGATGTGAATAAAAATAATAATTAAATAACAATTTTCTCATAATTTTAAAAATTTTCCAACATTTGTTTTCTTTACAGGAAATATAGTATAGGAAAAATCTTTGTTTGATTTTCTTAAGCAAATAAAAAGTTATGAGTGTTGCATTCATGCCGATGCATCTAGTGGTTCTTGAGTGCAAAAGGTTCCAAAAATGTGTTTAGGTGTTGCTGGTGCTAGGCGTACACAACCCCCAGTCGACTGCCTGTGATGTTTGGTGTCTTCGTTTCCAGGATAAAGCGTAAAACTCTGATAATCTCCCTTTTTTACGTGATATTGTTTCTCTTATTCACTTATGTCAATTATATGCATGAAAATTGATCCGGGCATGCATATAGGTTTGCATTTGGTTTTCTTTGGAATAACAGGTGTGACAGAGTGGTATCAGGGCTGTATCGACTGTAGGACGTAAGCCTAGTTAGCAATGGTTGTTCCCTAAGGTTTCATATCATCTGAAATTCATCACTACTTTCCCTTTCAGGTCTGTGATGAATAATCCCACTCTTTGACCATTTTCTTTGGAAAATCCCCCTTGATATCTTAACCCTTCCCCCTTATCTTCTTTTTATTTTCACTTCATTGTTTTGCAAATGTTAAGACCCCTACCTTGATCTTAACCTTGCTTTTCCCATTCCACTTGTTCCATGCAAAGCATATCCCGGATATCTTGCTTGACCAACTATTTTGAACTTAACTGCCAATTCTTATCCACATATCTTCTTCATTTACCTTCTCCTTTATATAATGCTACTTTGGAATTCTCCTTGTTTCCATGTCTTCTCATTCCAAAGTGTCGTTCCACTTTTTAGTTGATCCTTGCGACGTACCCTGAAGCAAGCATACCCCAAAGTAAACATAGATAGAAATGGTCGTTTCCTCATGTGTCCTTTTCCCACAAACCCTTCTTACCTTATCAATGACCTCTCTGAAGAATGTACTCACTTCTTAATCATCCTCTTTTCTCCTCACTATGAAAACTCTTCTCCCTAGTTGACTCTTAGCATTTGCACATCTTTTCCTCACAAATGCTAAATCATAAATTCTTGCATGTTTACCTTTACTCTCCCTGAACGCTTCTGGATCTTTCTCCCAAGCAATGACATAACCTTGGTTTGGTGGAATTATTATCCTTGATACTATATCAGCATGTCTTTTTTTTAAAAAAATATATATATCTCCTCCTTATTTCCAATGTATCTACCTCCACCGAATATATGTATTCATCTACCTATTTCTCATCCCAGTTAAGTTGGTGTCAAATCTGTTCGCGCAGCTCTCCGACACACCAGCGTTGTTTTAATTCTTTCTCAAGCTACAGAACTCCGATTGACATGAAACCAGATGGGTTAGTTCATAAATTTTGTAAGTGAATCTCGTTCAAAAGTTCAGACCTATCCTGTACATATTCCAGGAGCTATGCTTGAAACATTGGAGCTATCAGAATCTGTAAACCCTGCTGACCTAGTTACCTTCATTATTTTATATCTCGGGCTATGGACCTCCGTGTAAATCCAATTGGAGTAGTTCAAGAATTTCATAAGATTCACTCTGTCCAAAATTCATCAATTTTGGTTGCATATACAGAGAATTACGCCCAAAACTTTGGAGGTTCCAGAATCTGTCGACACTACTGACATAGCCATCTTGTTTAATTCATATCTCGAGTTCTAAACCTCCGATTGAGGTGATTCTAGTTGGGATAAACTCATAATTTTGTACTCCTTGATCTGGGAAAAACCCATTGTTTATGGATATTCCTACTGGGAGCTACATTTGATCTATTAGGAGGATACCCTCTGACTTTATTAACAACGTGTAGTTCGTTCCCTTAACCGTGTCTTGTTTGGTGAAGCTCTGTGCTTGCATGATGATGCTTGGTTTTATGACATTGCTTGTGTTGGTTCTTTGAAGTGAGTGTTGGTGTATTGTGGATCTTATATCTGCAATGACATCAGTTGCTTAGTTGGGTTCTTCTTTTGTATCTTCCACCTCCTTGCTCTTCACATTCTTTCTCTCTACTCTTCAGTCTATCACAAATACTCAGTCAGATGGAGAGCTCCAACATAAAACATGAAGATGAAGATAATGAAGGAAACATCAACATTCCTCTTGCAACCTCATCATGGGAACGCAATATGTTGGAGTATATCGCTGCACAAACTCAGGTTCATCAAGCAATGGCCCAAACCATGTTTAAGATTCATCAGTCCATTACAGAGCAAGCTTCACTCCCTAAAGCCCACGATACCATCACCAATGATTACCATCAAAACATGTCTCCTCCACCATTTGATAAAGAGAAGCTATCAGCTATGCAGACTCAAGTCTTACAAAGAAGGATGCAGCCTAGCACAACCTACTTTCGTAATGAGATGGCCAAAGACAGAATTCCCATTGGGCCAGTGAAGAGGCAAGTTGCTGAAGCATGGAAAAATCAAAGAAAGAAGAAGAAGCATGAAGCCCTGAAACTAACCATGGAGAAACAACATGAGGTTAACAAGGCTCCAGACATGTGTCCGTGTGGTGAGCACCAAGGTTTTTCATGCCTCCAGAAGGAAGCTAGTCTTATGACAGCAGAAGCTCACCAACATAACCCTATAGATATCAATAAGCAAAGGATGTTGCCCACCCAAAACCTAACTCAAGAAGAAGGTTCTCAAGTTGAAGGTCTACTCAAACCCTAAACATTCATGATTGGATTATCACTTGCAAGGAATACAAACCTGCTAGACGCAAGCGATCTAACAAACAAAACCGTAGAACAAGACGAGAGAAGAAGTTATCACATCTAGGGGCAGATAAGGGTACTAAACCTGGTTCTGACAAACCCCAGCCTAAGATTGTCCGACCTGTATATGTCACTCCTATCAAGAAGAATCCTGATGCACAAGTTGATCTACCAAGAACTATGATGGAGCAAAGCGAAGAGTGGAGGAATCACAATGATGGAAGAGTGGATAAGTTATAAGTGGGACCAGACTATATATTCCTATACAAGTCCAATGAGATATGGAGGATAGAAGAGCATGGTTGGTATGCTTGTGTAAGGAAGGTCGATATGAGGAAGGTTGATAAGCTTTGGATAATACCCACATGAGTCTTTGTTTCTTGCTAGCCTTTCTCGAATCTCGGGACGAGATTCCTTTTAAGGGGGTAGGTTTGTCACATCCTGAAATTTCCAATTTCAGGATGTGAATAAAAATAATAATTAAATAACAATTTTCTCATAATTTTAAAAATTTTCCAACATTTGTTTTCTTTACAGGAAATATAGTATAGGAAAAATCCTTGTTTGATTTTCTTAAGCAAATAAAAAGTTATGAGTCTTGCATTCATGCCAATGCATCTAGTGGTTCTTGAGTGCAAAAGGTTCCAAAAATGCATTTAGGTGTTGCTGGTGATAGGCGTACGCAACCCCCAGTCGACTGCCTGTGATGTTTGGTGTCTTCGTTTCCAGGATAAAGCGTAAAACTCTGATAATCTCCCTTTTTCTTACGTGATATTGTTTCTGTTATTCACTTATGTCAACTATATGCATGAAAATTGATCCTGGGATGCATATAGGTTTGCACTTGGTTTTCTTTGGAAAAATAGGTGTGACAATCCGTGTATTCCTTGCATGGTATCAACAAAGTGCATTGGTCATATGAATGCAGAATGCTTCTTCGTAACAAGCAAATCGAAGAAGACAAGAAGAGAACAGCACAGAGTCAGGTGATAACAGTCAATCATACATCATCAGCAACACCTTCGGTGGCTCAAAGATCAATGCAAAACTGGCAACCTTACATCCCACAATCATGCTTTCAACAAATGCAGTTACCACCTCCGCTGATGTTCAACCCGAACATGATACAACTACAGCAACAAAGCACAGCGTCGTACCAGCCAAAACCAAAGCCTACTCATCAGGAACCTCCGCAAGCAAAACAAAACAGAGAAGATGAAGAGCGCTACCAAAGAATGAACATAATCAATGCTATAACAGGTGGTTGCAACTCGCCTGAACACCTAACGAAGAGGCAAAAGAAGGAACAACAGAGAGAAGTCAGTCATGTGTGTGCTGGGAAAGTTTTCAAAACAGAGTGGTCGCACGTCCCAATAACTTTCACAGAAGCAGATCTAAAGCTGAAAAAGTATCCTCACGAATACTCTCTGGTTATCAGGGCAGTACTGGGAAAGAACACAAAATATTTGTTGGGCAATGACGTAGGAGGCATCCTAGTAGACAATGGTAGTTCCGCAGACATCATAACTTATGAATTGTTCAAGAGGATGGAATTCAGAGATGATCAACTTCAGAAAACCTCAAAGCCATTGTATGGCTTCAGTAACAAGAAGGTGGAGGCTTTGGGTACAATTGAGATGAATGTAAGCCTCAGAACAAGAGCATTGATGAGAACAGAGATGGTGAACTTCGATGTAGTGGACATCCCATATGCACATAAAGCAATGAACAAATTTGTAGCAGTAATACACATGCCATTTTTGTGTATGAAGATACTGTGAGACATGGGTATCCCTGGGTCCCCACCGACCAGGCTCACAGCCGTCCCCGACAAGTGGGTCCGGCCTACTAGAAGACCTGCCGACCAGTTAGTGGGCCCAACCAACCTAGTTGGTGGTCCACACGACCTGCTGAAGACCTTCCAGAAGATTCCCCAGACGACCTAATCCATCACGACCTCAAGACTTGGCATACAAGACAAAGACCTCGATGGATTTTGCCTGGAGCAGATCGACGGGATATAGGAAGATGTGTAATGTAGACTTAGGTCTCCTGGTCGTAACCGACCAGGAGTCAGGGAACCGACCTCATCCGCTGGCCAATATAAGGCGGACGAGGCGACCCCTTGTAACAATCACGCAATCCCCAAGCAATCTACATCGACAACTGGACGTAGGGTATTACTCTCCGGAGGCCTGAACTAGTATAAACTCGCCGTGTTCTCTGTGTTCCGCGTACTCGTGTGCGACCTTCAAGTTCTTAGCTTTAGACTCCTCTCCACCCAGGGATTAACACCCCCGTGGGCTGTCCAGATCTCACCATCTGACAGTTGGCGCTCCAAGTAGGGGGAAGTCAAGGTTCTTCGTGTAACTCGATGGCTTCGACCAACGGCGTCATCTTCCCGGAGAGCATGGCGAACTTCCTCGTCAAGCCCGTCGACATCTGCTTCGGCTCGATGCCGGCGACATCCACCGCTCCAGCCGTCTGCCTCGTCATTGAAGGCAATGCGGTCACCACCAACCAACAGAACACAGCTCTACATTCTGGTGGACGGTCGCATGCCCATGTCATGGCCTCACAACTACCCTGCGGCTTCATAGCTCAACAATGCTTGGTGCTTGGCCCCTTTAGTCTCAAAAGCGCTATTTATAGCCAACGCCGTGCCCCAGGCAGCTGGTGAGGTAATGACTCTGTTACCATGTGATAATGGGGCCTGTAAGCCTGTGCATCATTAAAGGTGATGACATTAGTTTTCCTAACTCATGACGTCTTTGTCGTTTGTGCATCAATGGTGCCTGAGCCCCGCCACAGAGGTCACATGGCTACAGTCCCCCCTCGATCAGTGGGCAGCTTGTCGCTTTCTGGGTGGCAAGAGTATCTCCGACCACTGTTGACCTGTGATCCTGCAGTCTACGCTACAAGACAAAACCTGACCCTGTGTCAGAGGGCTCCGCGCCTAACTTATCCCCCCTTCGACGACAACTTCACGACCTTCTTCTACGACCTGATGTCTATTATTTGCACCCGCTAGGCTCTACATCCTGGTGCACCCACTATGGCTCTGCATGTAAACGGACCTATTCCAATCAGCCTATATTTCTGTTTCTTGAGCAGAATGGTCATAGGTTCAATTGAAGACCTTCTGAGGTAGGCATGCCTCGCTGCTCTACCAGATCATTCTGGGCGCCTAGAAATCAACAATACCATGGAGATGAGAAGCATTAAGGAGATCTACAATTTTTCGTCAGGCCTCCATGGTCGGTGTGCCTATTGTTGCTAAGGTCGACAATACTTTAGTATCATGGCTCTGCTGGGTGGCCAGCAGCTATGTTGGTCGTCTAGACACCAAAACGACCTCCTCGAGGTCGGCGTGCCTTAAATACCTAGGTCTTGCAATACCACGGTATGTTCACGGCTCTACCAACCTAGTTGGGCACCCCGAATGCGTGATCTCTCGAGGTCGGTGTGCTTTTGTAAGCCCTGCCAGCCTGTTCTGGACACTAAGGAATTTTACGTCGGAATGAAGGCCTCTCCGTGGGGTGCGCGCCTAATGGCCCTGCCAAGTGCTTCCGGGTGCTTGGGCGCTTATGTTTTGAGACCTTCCTTAGGTCGGCATGTCTCGAGTGGCTTTGCCAGACTCCTTGCAGCCATGCCGGATATCTGGGTGTCTCTACACTACATACGATCAAGATCGATGTTGTTTCACCAGCTTCATCATCGACCGACTACCAACAATGCAACTACATCTGTGACATCATCGGCGATTTCTTCATTCGATGCACCTTTCAAGACCTTACAGGGTATCCTCGGATACTGTGCATTGTTGTTTAAGGCCTCTTCGAGGTCGGCACGCCTACAAGAGCCTCCCTGAGGTCGGCCATGCCAGACTCCTTGCAGCTATGCTGGGAGATCTGGGTGTCTCTACACTTTGTTCGATCAAGACCATGACTTAGTTTTTCTTCCCTTTTTGGAGCATCAAACCAGCCATGCTGTCTGTTTCAACGCTTGGGGACTACTCTATGAGTGCATCTTCGACGCCCTCTTGTTTTCCTCGTCGTACCGACCTGTTGGGAAACCCGTTTCTCATCACGTCGTTACTCGACCTACTTTTTCTTCTCTTCTTCTTTTTTGGACCATCATACCGGCCATCTTGCCCGCCATGATGTTCAGATACTACTCATGAGTGCATCTTCGATGCCCTCTGAATTTTTTCATCGTCGTTTCGATCTATTGGAAGCCTCCTTCCTATAGGTCGTTACTCGACCTCTCTTCGTTCGACAAGACTACAAACAAGTCGGCTGTCAAGTCGATTTGTTCTTTTGGACCGACGTGCATGCTATTCGACCTATTGATAAGACTTCGTCATGACCTTTCTAAGGTAGCTGCGCATACACCTCGCTCGGGGGCTTGTGAGACATGGGTACCTCTGGGTCCCCAACAACTAGGCTCACGTTCGTCCCCGACAAGTGGGTCCGGCCTACTAGAAGACCTGCCGACCTATTAGTGGGCCCAACTGACCTAGTTGGCGGTCCACACGACATGCTGAAGACCTTCTAGAAGATTCCCCAGACGACCTAATCCATCACGACCTCAAGACTTGGCGTACAAGACAAAGACCTCGGTAGATTTTGCCTAGAGCAGATTGACGGGATATAGCAAGATGTGTAATGTAGACTTAGGTCTCCTGGTCGTAACCGACTAGGAGTCAGGGAACTGACCTCATCCGTTGGCTAATATAAGGCGGACGAGGTGACCCCTTGTAACAATCACGCAATCCCCAAGCAATCTACACCGACAACTAGACGTTGGGTATTACTCTCCGGAGGCCCGAACCAGTATAAACTCGCCGTGTTCTCTGTGTTCCGCGTACTCGTGTGCGACCTTCGAGTTCTTAGCCTTAGACTCCTCCCCACCAAACAAATAAACCACAGGGATTAACACCCCCGTGTGCTATCCAGATCTCATCATCTGACAGATACCAATGGCTAATGGCATCCTCACAATATACGGTGATCAAGAAGATGCACACGACCGAGAGTACAACGTGATCAGCAACCAAAAACCACTCCACACGGTCGGAAATAGCGAAGACACCCCACAAAGTGAAGAAGAAGAGGAGCCCGAAGAGCTCGAAATAAAAAAGAAACTTTGCCAAGATGAAAAGAAAAGAATGCAACCACACAAGCACACGAAGAAGGTGCGCCTCTGCGAAGATGTTCATGACAAAACAATCACTATAGCAAGAGGAATGACCAAAGAAGAGGAGAATGCACTCATCACATTTCTTCGCAATAATCAAGATGTATTTGCCTGGAGAAAAAGGGATCTCAGAGGAGTACCTCGCGATGTGATAGAGCATGCACTGCGCCTAGATCCAAAGATTCCACCAAAGAGACAAAAGCTCAGGGTCATCTCATCGCAGAAAGAGTTGGCAGTGCAAAGCGAAGTGGACCAATTGTTAGATGCAGGTGTCATCAGAGAAATACAATTCACAACTTGGCTTTCAAACATAGTGATGGTACCAAAGAAAAATAGAGGAAAGAGAATGTGCATTTATTTCACGTTATTGAACAAGACCTGCCCAAAAGATGACTACCCTTTGCCAAGAATCAACGTGCTGGTGGATGCAGCAGCAGGGTGCGAGAGAATGTCTTTGCTAGATTGCTTCTCCGGATATCATCAAGTTTGGATGACAAAAGAAGATGAAGATAAGACAAGCTTCATAACATGTTTCGGAGTATATTGCTTCGTTAGAATGCCAGAGGGTTTACGCAATGCCGGCCCAACATTCAATAGAATGGTGAAAATTGTATTGGGTTCACAGCTAAGAAGAAACGTATCAGCTTATGTGGATGATGTGGTCATACACAGTAAAAAGAAAGAACAACACATCGAAGATCTAAGAGAAACCTTCCAACACTTGATGAAGTACGGTCTCATGCTAAATCTAGAAAAATGTATCTTTGGGGTATCCAGAGGGAGGCTCTTAGGATGTATGGTGTCAAAGTCTGGCATAGAAGCAAATCCAGAGAAGATAGAGGCGATACGAAACATGAGAACACCACAAACAAAAAGGGACATTCAGAAACTTACAGGAAGAATAGCAGCATTGGGTCGCTTCATAGCGCGTTCAGCAGAATGAAGCTTGCCATTCTTCAAGTTGTTGTCTGCGAAGAACAAAATAACTTGGGGGCCTGAAGAGCAGGAAGCATTTGAGCAGTTCAAATTGTACTTGGAAAATTTGGAAATATTAACAAGTCTCGGAGACAAAGCAAAGTTGTTGCTATACATAGCAGCCTCCGCTAGCGCAGTAAGCGCAACACTGGTAGAGGAGAAGCACGACAAGGGACAACTCAAGCAAGTTCAAGTAAACTTTGTTTTAGAGGCTCTATCAGGAGCGAAGAAATTCTATTCTGAGTTGGAGAAGATGACATATGTAGTGGTAATGGCGGCAATAAAGTTAAAACATTACTTTCAAAGTTACTCAATCATTGTCCCAACATCATACCCTCTTCGCAAAATATTAGAGAACAAGGAATCTTCGGTACGAGTAGGAAAATGGGCAACAGAGCTATCACAGTATGCCATAGAATTCACATCCAGAACAGCCATTAAGTCTCAAGTTCTGGCACACTTCATTGCAGACTGGACACCAAGTCAAGGGGACAAGATGAACGAAGATAGGCTTGAAGCACCATGGGTCATGCATTGCGATGGAGCTTACTGTGACGACGGAGTGGCATCTTCGGCAATATTAATGTCACCATCAGGCATAAAGATGAGATATTCTGTGAGACTCGATTTCGAAGGAAAGACGAACAACGTGGCAGAGTATGAGGGATTGTTGTTGGGACTTCGCAAAGCAAGAGCAATAGGGGCACGAAGAGTAATCATCAACACAAATTCTGAATTGATAACAAGGCAAATTGGCAAGTCATATAAGGCAAAACATGATGAAATGGCAAAATACTTGAAAACGGTCCGAGGCATGGAAAAATTCTTCTTCGGCTTCACGGTCAAAAAAAATATCAAGAGACCAGAATAATGAGGCGGATATGTTAGCAAAAGTAGTAGCATGAAAAGAACCATTACCACTAGATGTTTTCTATGAAGTTTTGAAGTGCAAGTCAGTAGACTGTGATGAAGCACCAGTGAGATACATAAATGTAATATCAAGCGAAGATTGGAGATCTTCGATAATGGCATTTCTGAGCGGCCACTATGAACCACAATCAAAAGAGGAAAACAGGAGAATGTCATTAAGAGCAAGAGCATATGAAACAAGAGGAGACAACTTGTACAAAAGTGGAGTATGTGCACCTCTGCTCAAGTGCATCTCCGCAGAAGAAGGAAAAGACTTGTTGCAAAAAATTCATTCTGGAATGTGTTCCTCTCACATTGGGACACAGAGACTAGTTGCAGAAGCATTATGTTAGGGGTTCTACTGGCCAACAACAGTTAGATATGCCGAAGACATAGTGCGAAGGTGCGATAATTGTCAAAAACACTGCAATTACACCAAAACTTCTCCATATGAGATACAGCTGCTGCCGCCAGTTTGGCCCTTCGCTAGGTGGGGAATTGACATTGTGGGTCAACTACCAATAGCACCAGGCAACTAAAAGTATGCAATAGTCGTAGTGGAGTATTTCTCAAAATGGATAGAGGCAAAACCAGTACAAATAATAACTTCGCAGGTGATACAAAAATTTTTCTGGCAAAGCATTGTGTGCAAATTCGAAGTTCCTTACAAAGTAACAGTAGACAATGGAAGCAATTTGATAACAGAAACTTCAAAAGATTCTACTTCAACTTAGGTACCAAACTGTGCTTCGCTTCGGTATATCACTATTGACGGATAAAACTTGTATCCACCTACGATCCGCAAGCGTACGGACCTACACCTTTTTCACCACGGGGATTCCCTAGGTTCTTATGAATCCGCGGAGCAAGAGGATTTCTAACGCTTAACCAAGTACTAATCTAGTTGATGGAAAACTTTTGAGAGAGGTATTAATCTAAAGGTAAAGACAATCTAACCTAAGTTGATCAAACAAATCTAAGGTCAAACTAGATGGTAAAGGGTGGACACAAGAGAGAGAGGTTAAGATAGATAAGCGTTCCCTCCCTAGGGTTTAGGATCACATGAATATGCATCTAATACATGAAAAGGGAGTTGCCTACACTAGCTTCATGGCGATTATGCGGCCGCTAAGCCTTTTCCCTAAATCGTACTGTCACTACGCAAGGTAATCAAACACTTTCACGTATAACCGCATCTATATCTAAGCATCCATAGGGTTAAGCTAATCACCACGATTACCACAAACCCTACTAAGACCACATGTTGCGCAAATATATGTAAACAAAGCATACGCGAAGACATAGACCATAAAGCATTGATTGGCATAAGGTTCATGTATAGATTACATATCATGGATCCATCTAACCCTAGAGACGAACGGAGACATTACCCCATCATCTTACATGGATTGAAGCACATAGGGGTGATGGAGACTCCGGAGAACGTCGTCGATGAAGATGGCAGCGATGAAGCTTGGGAACACCCCAAGGCCAGCGGCTTGGAGTCCTCCTCTTGCTTCCTTCCCTCCGCCGGCGTTGATCCTTGCGACGAGCTCATCTAACTCTCTCCCTCATCTTGCGGTGGCGGTTTTCTGGTGAATGGCATCGGTAGAATGATTTGTTTGATGTGGCGGCGGACGGAGGAAGGGGCAATAAATAGACGAACACCTAGGGCAAAGGGGGCGCCGAACCGGGCCCGGAGTGGGCTGGGCCGGTCGGCTTAGGCCGGTCGGCCTAGGCCCGTTTCGGCCCGGTTCGGCCCCGGTTTCCTCCCCGGTTGCTTCTCGCGTGATATTGCATGTGGGCCTTTGACGTTGTTTCCTTCACGGTTAAGGCTCGAATCTTGCTATGCAAGCTTCACCATTTTCTGGTTAAGTCCCTGAAGACTTGCACGTTGACACTTTGGTCCTCGGGTCATTTGGAGTCATGTTTATCGCGTGTCTTGACACTTGTCGGGCTTCATGATCTTCTTCCAAAGTGCTCGGTGAACTTATCCCGAAAGTCTCCTCTTTAGCGTCTATTTCTTGCGTAAACAATGAACTCCAAAATTGACATGCAAGAGTGAACTTGTTATATACGGGGGGTTAGTTCCAGTGGTTAGAATAAGAAATCAATACCAACATTAAAGGTAATCTCATAGCTAGGTTGACGGAAATTCACCGTCAACATCTCTCCCATGCTTAAACCTTGCTCGTCCTCGAGTAAGTAATCTTTGCTTAAAAGGGAAATTAGTGTTGCCTTCCAATGTTGTCCCTGCACTTAGTCATTCATGACGAGGCAAATTGCTCTCTCTTAAGAATTTATTTTTTAAAGTTCAAGTTGTGACCGGATTCTTTTTCATTGTGGAAGATAGACTAACAATAAAAAACAAGCCACATTTAATAAACACGATGCTCTCAAACTTAAGTGAACTTCAAACCATTACCTTGTTCCATGGAAGAATTTTCAAAAAGATGCATATCCAACATAAGTGAAAATCTCTTTGCAAAAGCTCATGGAAACACTCATCTCATCAAGTCACTCAAGCCTATACTAGATTATTTTCAACCTAATCTACTCATATGTGATAGTGGAAGGCTTATGCGGAGCTTGGAAGGTTAAAAACAATCCTAGCAAAACATACATCCGATAATATTGTCAAATTAAGAGAGAGGTCTATTGGAATTACCGAGACTCGTCAAAAAGGCCATGGAAAATAAATGTTGGAAAGAGAGAGGGATGAAACACACACATTTAGATAGGTGGACATGTGCAAGTGGGAAATGGATGATCCCGAGGCACGAGTGAAGTCCTCGTTATCGGATTGCACATGGTTGGAAGATTTGAGTATGGATTTTTCATCAAGGCACTTGAGAACTTATGAAGCAAAAAGAACCGAGGAGCATCTTTATTATTTTTCATAATTTTATTTTATTTACTTCTCATTCATTTTTCTCTTTCTTTTGTTCTTTCTTCTTCCTTTTTTACTTTTCTTTTCTTCTCATCATATATTTTTTTTTCATTTTTCATTTTTTACTCCTCAGAACTTTTTGCAATGTAATACTTACATAGCACTTGTCAGAGATGATGTAATGACTCCTCCCCCATGCTTGAATGATGCTTGTCCTCGAGCATAAAAGAGAGGGGAAATGACTGCTAAAGTAAGTATAAATTCCATAATCTTGCGGAATATTTGAATCTCCATCGAGAATTTTACTCCATACTCAAATTGGGTTGTGGACAAGGAGGTGATCACAAAAAGATGTTTTTGGTTTAAGTGGATGCCCAGCGAAGTTTGTGAAATTTTCGATGTGAAAACCCACAATGCATGGACAAAAAGGCTAGCATAAAAAAGTTACATAAAGGAATGACCAGCTTCTTAGTCTCGAACCATAGAAATCAATCCTAATCCAACTCATCAAAACATATGTTTGCAATCTGCGGGTTTTTATCATAGAACATATATGTATATGGCTTTGGTAGGTAGAACTTTGCAAGAGCATCACAAATATGTAGATAGCATAAAAGTTAAGTTTTCATAAAAACAACAAGTTATCCGGCTATCCATAAACTTAAATCAAAGAGCAAAGATATGTATGTGGGTCTAGGGCATAGTCATTTCACTTCAACAAATAAAAGAGCCAATATTTAAATTAATTTCAGATCATATTATAGAGAGCAATTAGCCAAGACATGTATAACTTCATGTAGGTAAAACAAAGCAGCAACTTTCATCATCTTTCCGTAAGCATAGGCAATATAAAACATCGAGGTGAACACAAGGTCGTGCCTATCAATTGAAAGTAAAAATAAACCTAGGTTGTCCTCCTAGTAGCCATGTTATTGTTGGAAGAGAAATACAAAAATGTTGCACCTAAGGTTGAAGGCATACTTACAAGCATTTATGTTCGGAAAAGAGAAGGTCCATGGAGATGTTACCATCCTTTGTAATTCTTCGTTGCCTTCTTCCGACATCTCCATGTATCGATGTGGCTTTTGCTTTTGTCTTGATTTATCAATGCTCTATACTTCTGAATTTGATCTTGTATGCTTAATGGAATCTGTTGACGCAAAATCAGCACCTCGCGCCAAGCACACAGCAAGCCGAATCAAGCTGGCTTAAAACATGTGCCGGATCCGAAGTGTGCCAGTCAATTTTCCTGAAACTGACGAAGAATAAAAAATAGTTAGATAAAACATGGAACTTGCCGGGTGGTACCAGACAGTTCCGTATTTACGGCTAAAAAGCCAATAAAAATGACATATAGCTACAACAAGGTATCTGTCAGCAGTTTAAATACCATTCAGGAGCTCTAAAACACGAAACCAGGATATAGCCGAATGCATGACGTAAGCATGACAAAAGATCGGTCTCTGTTTAGATAACATTGCTCATGCATGGCCATGACCGATTTTTGAGGATAAATAACAATTAAAACAAATAAGGTAAAAGCATGATTATAAATATGAAGTAAACAAGCATGCATAGGCCAAAAAGCACTAGTCTACCGCATGTCTAGGTACTTTCAAACCCGTCAAGCATAATAACAAACAAGTTAATCCACCGCACGATACAACTTGTTTGAAACTACGCCACCAACCACAAAGAGATTAATCCATTGCATGATACGATCTAAATATGGAAGGTTAAAAGCACACATTATTTAAAACAAACTTATGAACACGTTTCGCTCATGGTAGCATTGCCGAATACAGTTGTATAGCCGATCCGGGTTCCGTGGAGAAGGAACAAACATTTGAAAAGTCAAAGCTTAAACCCGCAACACGTGACAATCTAGATCGATCTAAATTCGGCTATTCAGAGCACTTGATCCTTTATAATAAACAAAGACTTGAAAGTACATCACATGGATCTCAAAGAGGTGAAGCCGAAACTAATCGATCTAGATTGGGCAAAAGGGTGTTACATGAATTTAAACATAAAGCAAAAACTCAAAGCAACACGTGGTAACTTAATGAATCTATTAGATCTTGCCAAATCTAATAGAGCCGGTAACTAGCTTCGAGCTAGATCTTAGCCTACCGCATGGCTCAAGATCCAACATGAAACCCTCTTGAACCAAGCTTAAATCCACCGCATGATACTAGACATGATACAAGGTTGCCGGTACTTACGGAGGTCGACAGATCGATGGCTCCTCTCGAAGAACTCGACGACTCGACTAAAATACTAGATGTTTGGCACGGGGTCGGTTTTATTGTGAAGATGTTCGATCCCTATTACAGACATCAAGGGTTTATATTTATACCCTTGTCCTAACACGACTCCTGGTCGACTACGAGCACAACAGTTAATACCTAAATTAATGTTCCGGTGCCAATGTCTATCTTGTACTCGCCATCAACTTGTCCTTTCCTTATATCCGGGCCATGTCATCACGCATTCCCGAAAACTTCCTTTTACAAGCGCAAACAGTCCTTTTGTCGAATGATGGTGTATTGCCGACCGCAAGCATCTTTACCAAATCCCTTGAGGGGATTTTTCCTGCCGAGTGGTATTTCGTTAGCAAACTCGGCCCACAAGTCAGTCCCTTTCCTGTACCAATTTTTGGTGTTAACATATGCCCCTTCAATTACGGGATAAAATTGATTTTATTCCGGAATTGACCATAAATGCCCAACGTCCCTGAGCTAAATCCGTTCAACACCCATTCTTTCCTCTTGCAATATGTTGGAGTCTCCGCTCAGATCCAAACCTATTTCCTCAGACCAGTGGGAATCTCTGACCCCCTTGAGTTTATTGAAGCCGAATCCAAAAGAATCCCCTTTAAAGCAGCTCTGTCAAGACCCCATGAGTGGCAAGACGCTTTCAAAACCTGGCCCCTGCCCCCAATTGCAGGTTGGAGAAACTGGTATAAGAGGATACTTGAAGATAACTGTGCAAAAACCGGCAATTGGGACAGCCTTTGCATTGCTCAGTGCTTGGAGTTATCTTTGGCCGAAACTCCTAAGAATGAAAGCCTCCTGATTGCAGCCTGTCACTTCTGGTCAAACGGTGTCAATGCTTTCCTTTTTGGTCATGGACTAATGTCTCCTACTCTGGCCGATGTATATATGATGACCGACATTGATACTACAGGATCCATGCATCCTTACAAATACAAAGGCTCCACCAGGCAAAGAGGAGTAAAAACAGGATTTGGATATAAAGCATATATCCAGAACCATATGTCTGACGGCCCTCTAACTGAAGTTGAGTATAGGGCCTTCCTGAATATGTGGCTATGCAGATTTGTCTTTTGTGGCAAAGCCAATGAGCCAACCCTGAACCATATTGCAATGGCTGAAGATTTGGCTACTGGTCATCTCATTCCCCTCAGGAAGTATCTCCTAGGGAGTGTATACCATATGCTCCATCAAACCACTCATCTGATGTACACCAGCCAAAAGATCTCTTGTGTTAATGGCCCCTGGTGGTTTGTACAAATGTGGCTGCAACTATATATGCACCAGATCGTTGGTATTAATCTCAACAATCGGCATTTTCCTTCATCCAGCTATAAGGAAGGAGAGGTTCAGATTACCAAAGGATGCCAAACCTACGGAAAAGCTGCCTCAACCATATCCATTGACCAGAACATCAGTCAACTCTTTGAGCTTTTCTTTAGAGGTTTCACCAATCCCCTTTGGCTACCTTATCTGAACAATGATAACTTGACCCTCCCTTATGAATTCACTTTTGAGAGTAGATGCAATGATGTAAGATCCATAGAAATTTTCAATATCTTCATACATCCATGCATCCTACCAGCAGAATTTTGTGGAGGAAGGCAAAATCATAGTACCTATGAATATTATCAGCCAAACATGATGGCTCGACAGCTAGGATGTGGCCAAGTGCCTCCAAGGCTATTTCTTCAGGAATTCCTCAAGCCCAGAGAGGAAATCAAAGAAAACCTGCAAGCTAGAAGGGTCTTTGAATATCAATGCAACCCAACTATTTATACTTGGACCTTTGTACCAACATCAATAGCTCATCCTTCTTTTGTTTTCTGGTGGAAAGAACTTCATGATCACATCTTCAATGAGCCAGTACATTCCTTTTGTCTTGAGCTAATGCCTGACTTCCAGCCAACTTCAGAGGTAATGCACTTATCTTTTTTTTGTATCAAGCATGTCTTTCCTTGTTAATCATGATTTTTGCCACTCTTTGCAGAATACAGTGCCTGCTTCTCCAGCTAGGACAATCTCTTATAATGCTGTAGGCCCAATTTCTGCTTTGGGATTTAAATCCACAACTCTGGCTCAGCTGATGTCTAGATATGCCACATCAGACCCAAATCTTATCAGTTCAACTTCTGATAAGAGGAAAGCTCCATCCCTGGTTGCTCCTCCAGCTGCCAAGAAGAAAAGAACTTCCAAAAGAGTTCTTATTGAGGTAACATCTCTTCCTTCTTGAACACAAAACCATTCTTCATTGTGACAAATTTATCTTGTGTAATTTCAGACCAGAATTCAGCAACCATCAACAACTTCAGAACCTGCCAATGCCCCATCTGCTGGTATGGTCCTTACTATTTTACTTCCTTCAAAGACCATTCTTTACATTGGCACTTACCCTCTACTTGTCATTTGCAGAAGAAACATTGGTTAATCAACCTGTGGAGAGCTCTTCTCCTCAACATGCTCCAAATCCAAATTCACCAAGGATCCAAACATCTTCCCCTCAAGCAGAAAACTCATCTTCACCAAGGATTCAATCACCCCCTCTCAAGTAGAAGCTCCAATTTCACCAGGGATGAATCCATCTTCACCTCAGCCAGAAGCTTCAAATCTACCAGAGACTGCACCAGCTTCCCCTCAGTTAGAAGCTTCAGCTTTACCGGGAACTCCTCAAGATCCTCCTCAGCTAATCACCCAGGAAATCCCTCTTGAGCCTGAACAAATCCCTTCTCCAATTCAGGAGGCCAGGAACGAAGTAAGTATAGGCATTCAACTCTGTTACTTCCCTTCAATAAATCATCCTTAATTCGACAAACCTTCCTTTTCAGGATCAGGCTGCATCACCACCAAGCTTTTCATTCACTGTGGATGATTTAGCTACCAAAAAAGGTGATGAGGCATCTTCAAGCCAAGCTCTATCAAAGGAAAACCAAGCAAAACTGAGAGAAATCTTTTCCCTGCTGCAAAGAGATATCCAAGACCAAGTCAGTGACATTGCTGTTCTGGAAGAAGTACTTGAATCCATCATTCAAGAACTTCCTGATGACATCAAAGCCTCCCTGGAGCCTATCTCTCAACTGGATAACCACTTTGCAGCAGTGAGGAGAGCCTTGAAGAATCAATCCTCTCGACCAATCCTGGAACAGAAGAGAGCTAAAGCCAAGCAATTAGTGAAAGAATCACAGGCTCAAATCCAGAGCCACAAGGAGTTGCTGGCTAAACTCCAGCCTGCACTTGAGTTGAACATTGCCAGGAAAGCTGCACTAGAAGCTGAATTGAAGAATCTGACAGCTGAAATTGAGGCTGACAAGAAGAAGATAGCCGAACTCCCTGGATTGACAGAAAAAATCCAAAAGGAAGCTTCAGCAGCCCTGATTGAATCAAACCAGCTCAAGACAAAGCTTTCCGCCCTGTCTAACACTCAAGAGGCTGATCAAAAACTGCTGGAGAATATCAGCAAAATTATATCAGACGTTTCTAGTGTAATTTCAAAGTATTTGAACATTTGATTGTGTTGAACAACTTGTAGCCAAATGATTGATCATCCTTGTAATTTTGTTTACCATAAATTTCACTTTCCATTTTCTGTCTTTCCTCGCGAGTAACGTAGATGATCCATTCGGCAATTTTAGTCAAACAGTACTAAACCCGAACAGCGGTCCGACCGCAACTCAATCGAACCAGTTAACCGAATATGACTCGGCTTGAATTCCAAACGACCCGACGACGATTCGGTTAAGGAAACCTCTCCACCTTCCAAATTTCTCGGGATATGCACCACGATCTACGGCCACGATCTCTTTGCCATCCCCATAAATAAAACCGTGGGTGCTCCCAGCCTTTCACCAAGTCTTTTGCCTTCAAGCCTTTGGCAATCTAAACTTCCTTCTCCAGCACTAGCACTCCCAAAAAAACATGATGGCGGGCAACAGCAGCAGGTGCCGAGCCAGCGACGAGGCTGAAGGAAGCCGCGCTGGTGCTCGTCGGAGGCGGTGATCATCAACTTCTTTTACGATTCTCTCCAAATTTTTTTCTGTTTCTGACGATCCCCTTTGCCCTTTCAGGCTCATCCAGTGGAATCCGGCCCCTGCGCCGGCCACGAACCTAGCCCTGCCGGACGACTCTTCGGAGTCGTACAACTACTCTCCCTCGCACTAGGACGAGCGCGATGCCCTCCGGTTCAAGGCGGAGCGCGACAAAACCCGGCACGAACTGGAGGATGTTTCCAAGAAGGTCGGCATCGCTGAGCTCAAATGGGAGCATCAGCGCAAACAGCTGCTGGAGATCATTGACGGTAAATTTCTTGATTGACTTCAATCTAAATCAACTTTGAACTAACCGCCATTGTTCACAATGCTGCAGACCGCGATGCTGAGCTTAACTGGCTGAAAACGCTGGTGAAGCAATTGGTGGACAAGGTGAACACCCCTGGGGACACGCCGGCAGCCCGCATTGCCGCGGTGGAAGACCATGTCGATGAGGTGGCCCTCCACGGCGTTCGCCTGGGAACCACCCTAGGCCTGGCCGCCATGGCGACACACACCAGCGTCGACTACTCCACGCAGACGCGTGGCTTCCACGGCGGCGCTCCAGAGGACGTCGACGAGATCAAGGTCATCCTGGAGCGCCTCGACGGCCACGACAACACCATTGCCGACTCCATCCATCCCCAGTCCGTGTTGAACAGGCTTTTTGATTAGTTTGTACTAGGGATGTTTGGAATTTTGGCAATAAATAATGAAACTTTAACTTCTGTGTTTGTATTGTGATGATTCCCTTTTGCTTGTGGACGCGAACCTTACTGTTTTTGAACGAATTCGGGAACTTTATCTTAGCCGAACACGCAAAAACTCCTGCCCCTTGGCATGAAATCTGCAGAAAATCCTGAATTCGGGAACCATAAGCACTGTTCAATGAAAACCCTTCGCATTCGGAGAGAAAACCCTGCTGCTTGGTATTCCAATAATGCACACCAACCAGTCATCACTCCCAATGCGCTCTCACAGCTAATAAAATATCCCCCTTGGTGCCCTGCAAATCCACTCGCATACACTTCCATCACCTCACATCTTCTCTCCCTGCTCTAGAGGAAAAAACCCCAAGGCCATGGCGGACAAGAGAAAGCAACCCATCAAGGAAGGCAGCGCTCCACCAAAGAAGCGTACCATTCGAGAGTAAGTCTTCTATCAATCCTTTCTTGTGCTCTCAATTGCAATCTCATGGTTTACCCCTCTCTGCTTTTTCCAGCCTTGACTTGCTTCCCAAAGAAATCTTTGGAACTGAAGAGGTTCCCGAGTACATCCTCTCCGATTCCTAAGATGCCACGCCGGAACAAAGGACAAACCACCAACTGCGCCGTCGCAATCGGCATCTAGAACATAGCCTGCGAGACATCACCGCTCACTGCAGTGCCGAACGCGAACGCCGCTTGAGTTTGGAGGCGTTGATAGGGGGTAAGATCTTTATATTCATCTGATTCCTACGTTTAATCCCAGATCCCACATTCAACAACTGTTCCTTTCTTCAGATGTTTCCGACAGATACAACAACTTGAAGGCTTCCTAGGACAGCCTAATGGAAGCTGCAAGTCATGGCAACCCCCGAAGCTTCCAGGTTGCTGTTACAGTAGTCCTGGAACAGTTGAAGAGGGAAGAGCTGAAGAGGAAAAATGTGGAATAAAAGGAATGAAGCATACTTTCGCTTCTTTCTCCAGGCCTTCTGCTTCCCACCCTCTTGTAATTCTAGGTAGCTGGGTTGTGAAATAAAAGTCTGCAAGAAACATTTTTAATGTAGAATATTTTTGTGCTAAGGGCAATACACTCCAGTATTGGCCATTTCCTCTGTTAGGATTTTTCTTTGTTCTAAAGGCGGCCTCTTTCTCGAACGCCTGCTATTTCTTTGTCTCAGATGCTTGTAATCCTGGTGCTTGTAATCAACGATCAACTTCAATACTAGGATAATATTTCTTCAAATATCTTCCATTTATAGTAGCAGTAAATTCCTCTCCCAGCAAAGTTTTCAAGGTATAAGCATTTCCAGGTGTACATCTAACTACCCGAAAAGGACCTTCCTAATTCGGGGACCATTTGCCGAACGCACTGTACTTAGTCCCGATCGGCAGTAACACTTTCCAAACCAAATCTCCTTCTGCAAATTGATTGACCATTACTTTCTTGTTGTAATATCTAGCAACTCGCATCTTGTTCTTTTCAATATTTTCCAGGGCTTTAAGACGGATCATATGCAAATCGTCTAACTCGTCCATCATTAAGCCACTGTAATCTTTGGAACTTAAATCCTTTTGCAAAACCACTCTCCTTGAATCTGATTGCATTTCCCAAGGCAAAACAGCATGATGCCCATAAACCAGCTCATAAGGAGATGTTTTTGTAGCTCCATGAGGAGCCATTCGGTAAGCCCACAAAGCCTCATTGAGTACCGAATGCCACCTCTTTGGCTTCTGATCAATTTTCTTTTGTATAATCTTGATCATGATCTTGTTAGAAGCCTCTGCTTGACCATTAGCTTGGGCATAATAAGGAGAAGAATTCAATAATCTGATTCCCATGCTTTCAGCAAACTCTCTGAACTCTGAAGATACAAATTGTGCTCCTTGATCAGTTGTAATTGTTTGAGGAATCGCAAATCTGTAAATGATGTGTTCTTTGACAAACTCAACCATGTTTTCTGATGTTACTTTCTTCAATGGAATTTCCTCAACCCATTTGGTGAAATAATCTATTGCCAAAAGCATAAATTTATGCCCCTTGCTAGATGGAGGATTTATTTGGCCAATCCAATCTATACCCCATCCTCTGAATGGCCACGGCTTGATAATAGGATTCAGAGCTGATGCTGGGACTCTTTGGATATTTCCAAACTTCTGACAATCTTGACAACCTTTGTAATACTCAAAGCAATCTTCTAGTATCGTCAGCCAAAAACACTCAGTGCGCCTGATAACCCATTTCATTCGATAAGCCGATTGATGCGCTCCACACAGCCCATCGTGCACTTCACTCATCATTTTCTTCGCTTCTTCTTGACCCAGGCATTGCAGCAACACCCCATCTAATGATTTGTAAAACAAACGCCCATCAAGAAGAACAAATTTTATAGCTTTATACCTGAGCTTCCTAGAAACCTTTCGGGATGGATTTTCCAGATAATCAACAATCTCTTTTCTCCAATCATCCTTTGCTAGATCACTCCCAAAAGCACACACCTCCGTGGCAAACACCTCTTGATTTTCTCTACAACCCGAAGAATTTTGAGCCAACCGGTTTGCCTCTTCATTGTGTTCTCTAGGAATATGTTGTAGAATTACTAACTGAAAACTTTTCAAGATTTCCTTGCACTCTTCGTAGTAATTCCTCAGAATATCACTTCTACATTCATATTGGCCATTCAGTTGTTTTATAACTAGCTCTGAATCTCCATAAATTTCAACTGAAATAGCCTTTTCTTCTTTCCAATATTGAAACCCTCTAAGCAGTGCCTCATATTCAGCTTGGTTATTGGTGACAGTAGGCTGAATAGGAATAGCAAACTCAATCATCTCACCTCTGAGTAAATTAATAAAATTCCTACTCCACCACCTTTGCCACATGAAGATCCATCAAAGAATAAAGCCCAAGGAGTAATTTCAAGCAAATCGATTGATGGATCACGATGTACAGTAATGAAATCAGCAATAATCTGACCTTTAATAGCTTTTGCCGATTCAAACTTCAACTGAAACTCAGATAAAGCCAAAATCCACTTGCCAATTCTTCCAATCAAAATTGGCATAGATAACATGTGTTTAACTACATCAAACTTTGGATATACAAGGCATTCGGCATTCAACAAGTAGTGCCGAAACTTTGTACACGAGTAATAAACACACAGGCAAAGCTTCTCCGCAGCCGAATACCTGGTCTTAGGATCAAGCAATTTTCGGCTAAGCTACGCTACTATCCGTTCCTTTCCCTCAAATTCTTGTATAAGGGCTGATCCAATAGTTTGGGTATCGGCCGCCACGTACAACTTGAAAGGCTTGTTCAACTGTGGAGGCACCAACACTAGTGGTTCCTTCATATACTGCTTGATTTCATCGAAAGACTTTTGTTGTTCGTCACCCCATACAAACTTCTGATCTTTCTTGATCCTCAATAGCAGAGAGAAAGGCAAAACCTTTTGTGACAAATTTGAAATGAATCTCCTCACAAAATTGATCTTGCCAAGCAGTGATTGAAACTCCTTGAGATTGGTTGGAGGAACAACTTCATCGATAGCTTTCATGCTTTTCTTGCCAACTTCTATTCCTCCTTCATGCACCAAAAACCCCAAGAATTCTCCAGCTGAAACCCCAAAGGCACACTTGTTTGGATTCATCTTCAACCCATGCTTTCGGGTGCACTCTAGAGTTTTTCTCACATCTTCTAAGTGTGATTCATGATTCAAAGATTTTATCACGACATCATCAATGTATATCTCAACAATTTTGCCGATCAACTCATGAAAAATATAATTCATGGCTCTTTGATAAGTTGCACCGGCATTTTTAACCCAAATGTCATGACAATCCACTCAAAAAGGCCTATATGTCCAGGACATCTGAAAGCTGTCTTCGATATGTCTTCTATTGCCATAAAAAATTGATTGCACCCTGCATTGCCATCCATGAAACTAATAACTTTATGTCCAGCAGCGGCATCAACCAACAAATCAGCAACAGGCATTGGATATCCATCCATGGGAGTAGCTCTGTTTAGATCTCTAAAGTCTATGCAAACCCTCATCTTCCCATTTTTCTTGTAAACAGGGACGATGTTAGAGATCCACTCCGCATATCTTCATGGCCGAATGAAATTTGCATCGATCAATCTCTCAACCTCTTTTTTCACGTCGGCCAATACTTCATCCTTGTAGATTTTTCGGGGAGGTTGCTTATAAGGTTTAAAACCAGGCTTAATTGGCATCCGATGCTCAACAATGGAACGATCCAAACCAGGCATCTCCGAATAATTCCAAGCGAAGCAATCTTTATATTCTTTCAGTAACTTGATTAATCCTTATCTGAAACTTGAATCTAAGTTAGCACTGATAAATGTCGGCCTTGGCTTGTCACCATCTCCAATGTCAATTTCTTCCAATTTGTCAGCTGACATGAATCCACGTCCTAACTTCCCATCAGTTCCATCAATTGGATTATACATTAAAAATTGCTATAAGAGCCGACTGCTTGAATCGGCTATTGATCACTGCTGACTGGTTCAACAAGACCTTCACCCCAGTCCTTTCCTGAGAAGCAATCTATGCCTTGATACTGCCAGAAGGCTGGTTTGATGTTAGCCACGCTCACTGAATCATCTGCTTGGACCACTTCTATATCATCATCTACCCATTGAACAAGGTGTTGGTGCATGGTAGATGGGATGCAGCAGTTTGCATGGATTCAGTCTCGTCCAAGCAGCAAGCTATAAGCCCCTTTGCCCTCAATGACAAAGAAGGTCATGAGCAATGTTTTAGACCCGATCATCAGGTCCACATGCACGCAGCCCTTGGTGTCTGAAGGATTCCCAGCAAAATCATTCAGAATTATACTTGTTGGTGTTAAATCTCCAGGGCCCATGCCAACCTTCCTGAACATGGTGTATGGCATCACATTGTTTGCAGCTCCACCATCAACAAACATTTTGGTCAATGGCTTGCCATTGACGTATCCTCTCAAGTACAGCGGCCTCATATGTCGATTCTTGGCCGGTTTGACGAAGATTGCCTGCTTAGCCAACACCAGCTGTGCCATTAGCCCAAGTTGTTCATCCTCATTGATGTCTGGGGACGCCTCTTCCTGCACAACCTGGTTAGCTGGAGCCATGAACTCATTCGGCAAAAAGCATACCATGCATGTTGGAGCCGAACGACCAGACCCATCAGGCCTATCCTTTGGACGCCACACCTGCTTTCTCTTTATTCCTGCCTGTTTCAACTCTTGATTCCTCAAGTGTTGAACCCTTCTCTTTTGGCTTCTCCTCAAGCCAGGTGGGCACCACTGTCCTTCCTGCCAAATGTATTCACGTTCCTGTTCTTTTTGATCAACCCACTTTTGATCAGCATGTCTTTTCCTTGGGTGATCATTGACTTCATTTATTTTTACGCGCCGACCGTCACTAGGATGTATCCTTCCAATTCTTTTATGGACGGATCGGCGATTGACAGTGTTCTGCCTATACTCAGTGTACTTGTCACTGCATTCAGGGAAATTGTTCAATGTAGGAAGCTTCAAACCCTCATTCCAGCAATGCCTGAAGAACGCACATCCCCAATGTGCACACTCCTGTTCTCGTGCATGTTCTTCTAGCTTTCTTTTGTGCGCTTCTTCCTCAAACCTCCGTGCTTCCTCCTCTTATTTCTGTTTTTGGTAGCATTCCTTCTCTTGTTGACGCTGCCACTTGTTAAGGAGGATACGTGTAGTCACCCTGGGTTTGGATCTGGAAGATTCCCCCACTTCAATTTGGCTTCTCAGGATGCGAGGCGCTTCTTTGTGGACTTGTTCCACTATCACTTGCTGAGCAGGATGAACTGATCCATCCTGCTTTGCTCTCGCTGAAGTTAGGACCTTCACTTTCCCCTTTTCATCAGCGGTTACCATGTTAATAGAAAAACCAACCATGTTCTGAGGGAAAGGGTTGCCATCCAGCTTCATTTTATTGTCAAATTTCAAGTGACCCTCCTGGATAGCCTTCTGGATCCTCATCCTGAAAACCCTGCAATCATTGATGGAGTGAGAGTTCCTGTCATGAAATCCACAGTATCTTTTCTCTTTAACTCCATCAGGCCGAAGCATAGAATGCCCTTCTGGCAACTTAATTCGGCCTTCCTTTACAAGGAACTCAAAGAGCTTGTCAGCCTTGGTCACATCAAAATCATATGTGCCCTTGGCTTGCTTTATCCATCTTTGGTTCACAGTTAGCGGCTCTTTGCCCCACACCATCTCAGCTGCTGCTATCTCTTCATCATCATTAAATTCCTCCCCTTGATCAGCTCTTTCGAGGAATTGGTTATAAATGTCAGCTATATCATTGTGTTTGGAAAATCTAGAGTCCTTGAATCCGTAAGCTTGATTGCTCATTAATGACAACCTCTGTGACAGTTGACCAAGATTGCCAAACTCCATGCCGAATAGCTTTTCCCGAATAGCTGGCAACATACCCGCAACAGCCATGTCAGCCAATTGATCATCTAGCAGATTCAAAGAGTATCACATGCCTTTGGTCTCTCTGAATCTTCTGAGAAATTCCATGGGTGTTTCATTGTGCCTCTGTCTCAGGGTGGCCAGATCCATTAGCTTTTTCTCATTACTGCCACTGAAGTAATGAGCATGGAACTTCTGTTCCAAATCTTTCCAGGAACAGATTGATTGAGCAAGAAAAGAAGCAAACCATGTAAAGGTCGGGCCTGTCAATGACAAGGGAAAGTATCTGATCCTGAACGCTTCATCAGCTGAAGCTTCCCCAAGCTGCATCAAGTATCGAGCTATGTGTTCCACAGTACTTGTATCATCTTGCGCAGAGAACTTTGTGAAATCTGCAGGAGGTTTCACCCTTGGTGGCAAAGCCACCCTGTGGTACCACTCTGGGAAAGGAGGTGCATAAACTTGCCCCTGCATCTTAGGTTTCAGGCCGAATTGATTTTGCAAAACATCGGCCATTTTCTGTACCATAAGATCAACATTAGCATCTTGATCCCCTGGCCTTCTAACAGGTCCATTAAGCATTCCTGCAGCTGCTCCATATCCAGGGTTTGGGAAAGCATCAATGGCGCCATAGTCCATGATTTCTGAATACCCCTCACCATACATATTCTTCTGTAGCCTGTTGTTGGCTGGGGCTATCCTATAAGTGGAGTTAGGTGGAACCCCAGAAGAACCAAACGCCAGATCTCCATAAGTAGGCCTGTTGGGCATTGCCTGATAAGGGTTCAACTGTTGGATTGGGCGACCTCTAGTGCTTTGTAGAGGCGGCTAGACTGGTTGGCTTCCCACTCTTTGCGGAGGTGGTTGGCTTGGTTGGCCTCCCATACTTTGTAAAGGCGGCTGAGCACTCGCATCTTGAGCTGGTTGAGCAGCACTAGTTTCCCCAACCTCTATAGTAGATGTCTGAGGCGATACTCGACTGAGTGTCCTCTCCATACCTGGGCCAAAGACTCCAACCATCATCTGCTTGAACATGGTCAAGAAAGCAGTATGATGTTTGACCATTATGCTTTCCATAATTTGCTGAAAAGCATACATAGTCTCCTGTTTCTCCTCAGCAATCATGGTGTCAGGCTCTCCTGGTAGTAGAACCTGTTGACGGATAAAAGACGTATCCCTCTACGATCCGCAAGCGTACGGACCCCACACCTTTTTCACCACGGGATTCCCAAGGTTCTTGTCAATCCGCGGAGCAAGGGGATTACAAGCGTTCGATCAACAACGACACACTAGCTACTAAAACCCTAACTACTATTATACTAGAAAACACTAAACTACACTAGAGAGAATGATAAACAATCAAGATAGAAGACACTCGCCCACGGGTCTACGATACTAGAGCATGCAATCGCTTAAAGACATGAAAAACCAATCTAATCTATCGGGGTTGTGACCACGGTTTCGCCCTTTCCCTCCTCTCGTCTCGTCACTACGCGAAGGTATTCATGACTAGACCTTTGATGGCCACGGCGTATTGAATGGATCCAAGGAAGCATTGGAGCTCGTACTCCCTTTACGGCACGGTTGCAAGCCTTAAGCATTAAAGTATATTCAACACAAGATGATAGACAGATAATCCGACAAAGTGCGATTACATCTCACGATCGATTACAACCCATGGACGAATGAGAAGATTGCCCCATCAAGGTGCTGATCATGGCACCGTTGATCATGGTTTCCCTTCCGCCGGTGTCTTCCTCCTTCTCCACGAGAGGGTGCTTCCTTCGAGTTGGTTGATCTCCCGCCGGAGATCCTCCTCCTCTCTCTCTAGCTTGTGGATGGCCTTCTGGTGCGAATAACTCCTCTCCCTGGTGTTGGCGGCGCGTCGGGGGTTTTAGGGTTGAAGATCCTTCGAGGGCAAGGAAGACGGGACCGAACCGGTGCCCGAAGTGGGCTGGGCCGGCCGGCCGGGCCGGCCGGCCCAGCCCGCCCGGCCGGTTCGGTCGCCCCTTTTGCTCCGTGGGTCCTCGTGCACTTATCTACTTTGCCCCCTCCACTTGCATGATTTTGACGCTGTTATCCTCGCGATCAAGATGGAGGCTCTCTTTGCATGAAGTTTGATCTTTTACGCTTCAATCCCCGGGGGTGTTCCTCATAACACTTCGGTCCTCGCCACCATCGGAAGTGATTTCAGCAAGCTCATGAACAGGAACAAGACTCCATGAATGCTCCTTTGAACTTGTTGCAAATCCGTCCTTTATGTCCATGTTTTCCTACATAAACACAACACTTCCAAATGCATGCACAAAGATGAACTTGTTATATGATTAGTGTGCCTAGTGGCGGGTTAGTTCCATAATCAAATCCAAACCAAAGTGTAATGAACATGCTAGGTGCACCAAAATACACCGTCAACATCTCCCCCACACTTAGCTCTTGCTCGTCCTCGAGCAAGTACTCGTAAAAGAACTTCGTCCAAGGAGTGTAATCGTGTACCACTTATCCTTCTTCACAAGTTAGTCAATCCCTTCATCTTTAATACATAAACACAAAGTAATGATAATCAAACATAAACATGGGCGTTTAGAATTTTTACCACGTCAAGATTCACCCCACAACTCAAACCCTTCACTTGAAGTCTTCAATTTCAGCCATGCTTACTCCTTTGCTTCCATCGGAGGGTTTTTAGGGTTTTTAAAACAAAAATTCCTGCAACAAGTATTAGACAAAAACCTTTCTCCAAGCTCTCTCAAGTCACTCATATGAAGTGGCTATCCTAACCAAATTTTATAAAACTCTCACCTCCCATTAATCTCTCATATATCATGTAAAAGTGGAGCTATAGGTAGGGCTAGCGCAATCAACACAAGTATTGTCAAACTAAGAACTTCCTCTAATGGTTGTCTACCTTTCAAAGCCAATGATCATGAGAATTAACCATACGTAGGGATATCAAGGATGAGAAGATTTAGAATGGTGGACATATGCAAGGGCAAAAGAAAATTGTGACTTCAAGGCACCAATGATGTCCTCGTTGTCGGATTGCACATGGTTCGAAATAGAGTAAAAGTTTCGTCTCACAATCAACGTGACATCCTTCCTTACACTTTATTTTTTTTTCTTTCACTTGATCCATCCCTCTCATATCTTCATTGCTAACTCATCTTTCTCTCTTTCTTTTTCTTCTTTCATTCACATATGATTTTTCTTTCTTTCTTTCTTTTCCATACACATACTTTTTCTCTTTATTTTTCTCTCTCTTGACAACTTTTCAAAGCTTTCAATTCTCTCTTTCCTCGCATGCATACAATCTGAAATTTTAAATAAATCATGCTAGAGACGAGACGAAACTTTGAAAATAGGTTGTGTTCAATGAATACGATGTACAAAAGAGATGTATACACTACAAGAAACTATTTAATCTGTGACGTAATCATTTTGTCGCGGATTAAATAAAATTCGTCGCAAATCAGCATCCGCGACGATTTACTTTTTCGTGGTGGAATGAGCGTCATTGATTAAATCTCTCGACGTTCCCTTAATAAACGTCGCGATCCGTGACGTATCTGAATCGTCACGAAGCAGCCCGAGCCCCATGCAGCCCAACCCAAAGCCCGGTTTTAGCGACGAAAATAATTGTCACGAATTGATGCTGACATGGATCATTATGTGGCTGCCAACATGGATGATGATGTGGCTGCCTACATGGATAACACGTGGCAGCCTACGTGGATGACACGTGGCACCTATGTGGATGATGATGGGGCACCTATGTGGACGATGACATGGCACCTATGTGGATGATGACGTGGCACCTATGTGGACAATGACGTGGCACCTACATGGATGATAACGTGTCACATACGTGGATGATGACGTCACCATAATTGCAGCCCAACCGGCCCATAAAAAATCAGGCCCACAATTTTTCCAAACCATTTTAAATTACAATTCCAGGACATGAAGCCCAATTCCAATGTAACAATTCCATACATCTGCATAATTTTGTACCCACAACAAAATGAAGAGAACATAAAGGCATCACACAAATACAATCATGTCCAAGTTTTCATCCAACATTACATCCAACATTACAGTTAAAACTATAGAAAATAGACCATTAGGTCTTAGCACACAAGGACTTCTCACTTCCAGCCCCTCTTTGTTTTGTTCTAATTCTCCCGAGTTTTTCCGAAATTAATAGGCCAAATGTAACATCAGTGTTTATGGCACGAGCTTGAATATTACAAAAAGAAAAACCTCTCAGTGATCAACAAAAAAGCTCATGCATTCAGGATATATATATTAAATAATCATTCCAAAGATTAAGCACATTGTCTCAAATCGACAAGATAGAAACGAACAATTGAGAAACATAGAACTCCAGAAACACTAATCAGGCAACCGGGTTTGTATACAAGTAAATGTAGGTAAAGATCAGGAATAGGATATCTGAACTTTAGGACATAAGCACATACCGTTGAAGGTATGGAATCACTCACTTGATCAGATCCAGGATTCAGAGTTGCAATTCTAGGATTCAGCTCCCTGCTGCACCAGGGCACCTTCACAACAAAAAACTCAAAAAGATAAGAGACACGATCGAGTCGGTCAAGCGACCACAACACCAGATAATTTACAAATCAGAATGTATGTACAAAGAATACTGAACACATATGTTGATTCATAAAACTATAAAAGAACTTGCCAATTTTACTTCCTAATGGACCAATCAGACTGTGTGTACAAAGAGACAAGCAGAGGATTCTATATTATTTCAAATTAGCATTGTTCAAGGGATGATAGGTGCTACTAAGTCAACAATTCAAGGAATCTGAAATTTATCCAACATTGTCATCATTTTGCAGTTCCATGAACATTGTCATCATTTATCCAACTAGACACGAGACACAAAGATAGTATACGCATGTTGTATCTACTGAGCAATGAGCATAACATAGTATTCTACTATAGAGCAATATAATGCATCCATGACAATAACCACTAAATGTAAAAGAGAATACAGTCGTCATGATTATCAGCATGGCATCTGAATAGAACATCTATGTACAACAAATATTGCACAAAGGCTTTAATTGACAAAGGATTATCAGAAAACACATAGCATCACCACCAATTTCCAGAAATGAAATTGAGTAGTGCAATGGCTTTCTAATTGACTAGATAACAAGAGTTAATAGTGAGAGCACACATATTCTACATCAAGACCTCAGGACATATGGAAATAGTGCTATATGATACATAATATTGAGAGCACACATATTCTACATGGTACCCAAGTGATCTGTGATCAAGGAAAAAATACAGTAGTTTAGACCAACAAGCATTGGCCCAGGTGTAACATCTGGATCAGATCAGATCAGCTGAAAAGTAAACAAGGTATACAAAGTGATGCTATCTCAGATTCACTTTAATATTACAACTAATTTGCACTTATCTGAAGGTAAGTTGCCAAATAGATAAATTCAGAGCACATGCAATCAGTTTATTCTTTGTACGTCTACAAGTCTATACATGACTTCTAGTAATCTGGTAAAAGGTGAAATAAAAGAGAGGATTCCCCGCTTACTTAGATAGACTTGATTACAATCCAGCTACTCTTAAGAAATAGCTCCAGAATAAGTCTTAACGATGCAGCATGTGCTTAAATCATTGAAATTCTTAAACTATATATGCACTACGTTGTTACTGATCTACTCAAAGTAATGTACTTCACCCCCAACTGACGGAGAATTATCCAATTTTGTAATAATAATGCATCACGACCTAATTCAGTAGAGGCCAAGCACCACGGCAACAACTAAAGCATTACATTTCTAGGATTCACTGTAACAGCAAAGACATGAGGCAAGAAAATGACTTAAGAAAATTCATTGACATTCAGGGCTTGCATTTTATTGGGCCACAATCTTTACAATGATTCTGTCCTTAGGCCAAAGATTCAAATAACAGAACGAAAACACTTACTCTTCCGGCACTTAAGAGCGAACATCGATGGTTGTCCAGCATTTGCATCTTGGCCTGAAATGACTACTTTAGTCAGCATGTCATGTTGAACTATGGAACTACGAAAAACATCACAGACGTCTGGCAAGTAAAGTCTGACTAAAGTGCGAATGATGATGACAGGGAGAGAACGGTAAGCATGTAAAAGCGACACCTACTATGTTTGAACTGTTCTCCTTTTTTTGAAATATTTTTTTTGCAGGAAACGTTTGAACTCTTCTTTCCATTTCGGCAAACAAATACTAGTAGTAGGTAGCAAGTGAACTGAAAATTGGTCATTAATTTTTCTACTACTACTATAAGCGGGGAGAAAATAAAACTGTTAACTACTCACTCATCCCATCTGTTAACTGCTTGGTGTAGTGTATACTAAGTACTACAGCATTCTAGTAAGGGAGAAATCGGCAAATGACTTAGTATGATGTGCTCGAGCAGAGCATTTGGACCAAAATCCCCCCCAAAAATTACTGCCCCACGGTGACATGCATCCATCCATGACGGAAACTGAGATTGCGCAAGGGGAATTGTAGTCTAAACTGAAGCACATAACAAGGAGGGCACGCGCGTGCGTGCGAGAGGGGGAAAGGAGAAACAGAGAATTGGAACAGGAGAGAGACGGCAGCGAGCATGAGCACGAGGCGACTCAGCAAAGTCCGCAGCGAGCATGAGCACGAGGCGACTCAGCAAAGTCCCCAGCAGCACGAGCACGAGGGGGGAGGGGATAGGTGAGCACGACTCATCTTGTCTTCCCCTTCGCCTTCCTTCTTCTGCATCACCAAAGCCAAACAGGAAACAAAAAAAAGAAGCAACCACCATTAGCCATAACGCGCACAAAGGCAGCAGATCGAGCAGCGCCCAGCCCCGACCTCCATCGTAGATCTGACCCCAGCCCCAGATCTGGGCCAACTGCTCACCTTCTCGTCGCCGACGGGGTCAACCGCCGTCGCGGCGTCACCCGGCGGCGAGGGCGCGCGTCCGGCTCCATGGGCTCCGGCCCGGCGGCGCCTCCATGGGGTCGGGGGGGAGCGGTAGGCGTCCGAGGCCGGCGGAGGGCAGGCAGCTGCAGCTTGCTTGCGGCTGCGGCTGCGGCGGGGTGGTTTGCTTGGGTTGGGGAATGGGAGAGGAGGGTGGTGTGGGGCAGCAACCCAACCAGCAGTGCTTTTGACCGGTCGGCCTCTGTGCTGCAAGGACTGCCGCCGCTTGCCTTTGCTTTGCTTTGCCTTTGCGAGCGCTGTGATGGATCTGAGGAGAGGGGAGGTGGTCGTGGTGCCGCTCCTCGATGCGGCGCAGATTGATGCGAAGAGGAGGGGAGGAGCTAGGGAGGCGGCGGATCAGGGAGGGAGGAAGGCGGGGAGAGGCGGGGAGGAGGGAGGGAGGTGGCAGAGAGGAGAGAGCGAGGCGGCGAGGGAGGGAGGCGGCGGAGGAAGGAGAGGAAGGCTGCGCCCGGTGGAGAAGTGGAGGAGGAGGGGGATTAGGGTTAGTGGAGTCAATATATATAAACATCACGATGAATGTCGACCGTCCGATCGCGAGATCGACGGCTCCCAGCGACCGAGGTGTCCGTGGGCTGACGTGAAAGTGGGCCGCTTTAAGGTGGGCCTGTGTGGCTTAACGTTTTCCTTTTCTTTTTCTTTTATTGCACCATTGTGAAGTAACACATACAAATATTGATCTTATATAAACTAATATATTTTGTATATCTAATAGATTATATAAAAGGTGACTGATAAAAATTTCAAAATAATTCTAACTATTTTACCATTTTAACTAATTTAAATGAATTTATGTGAATTTATCGAAAATAATGGTCAAAAATGGTCCACAAATGAATTTGAAGTATATTTATCTCAAAAATGGTCAAAAAAAAATTAAAAATTGGCATGGAAACATATTTTAGTCTCACAAGTATATTATAAAAAATCTAAATGATTTTTACAAAGTGGCACAATACATTGTCCACAAATGGACACAAGTTTCACAGTTTCCCACAATTGAAAACAAACAATCCATCGCGCTTGGGCGGGGGAGGAGGAGGGTCGGAGGAGGCGTCGTTGAGGTCGATGCGGGTGCCAGACATGGTGGTAGGGCTAGGGTTTGCTCCCTCGATTTGGTTGGGTTGGGTGGGGATCGATCGATTTGGTTGGACATGGAGGTGGAGACGGGGGCGGGGAGGAGGCTGGGGGCGGCGGGCTCTCTCCGGGCCGGGGTCCATGGGGGTTGCATCTGCTCCATGCGCGATGGATCTGAGGAGGGAGAGGGAGAGGCGAGGAGGAGAGGGAGCGGGCGGCGGGAGGAGGCTGAGGGGAGGGGAAGGCAGCGGAATAGGGTTTGGAGATCCTTTTATACGAAGCAAACACAATTTTAGCCGTCCGTTCGCAGATGAACGGTCTAAAATGATTTGGCTGTTTTGGGCTTAAACGGGCCTGTTACATTTCTCCTCTGCTTAAATTTTTTCTTTTTCTTTTTTCATTTATTTGAAATAAGAAAATAATCATAATTTGAACTATGTGTACCTCCAATAGGATTGGAAAAATTTCACAAAAATCATAACTAGTCTTCTATGGTCCATTCTAGGCCACATATAGGAGATCGACGAAAACTTCAATTGACTTGCAGGAAAAACTCGAACTTCTACTAGTCACCTTGTTGTAAAATAATGATAATGATACTTAAATTTGTTCAAAACATTTTACAAATTGACATGAAACCATATTTTAAGCGTATAATGCTCCTATAAAAAATTCATATGGTTTTGATAAAGTGAGATTATAGATGTTCACAAATAGGACATAAGACTCACATAGTTTCCTACAATTGAAAACAAACTTTAAGATTTGAACAACTACTAACGTGACCGAACTTGTATGCACCTCAATTTTTGACACCATCTCATGTTGACCATAACGTTGGAGAATATTAAGTTATATTAGCAATTATTATGAAAAAACATGTTTTTTATATTCTCTTTTTAGTTGGAAAAGTTATGTTGTATGAAAAGCAACCAAGAATTAGTAATTAAGATACAAACAAATGGTACTGAGTAAAACATCTCGATTTTAGAAAAAATTAGGAAAAAGAATCAACCGATTTGGAGTTCGTACGAGTAAGAAAAACAGTTTACAAGTTTTATCCGAAGATTAAAAACAGAAATTGCACTTGCTATGAACTGAGATGAACAAGTGTGTTTTCTCTTTTTAATCTTTGACTAAAACTTGTAACTAGTTTTTCTGCCTCATACTAACTCCAAATTCGATGATTCTTTTTTCTAAAATTTTCTAAAATCATGCTCTACCAAGATCTACAACTTTAACAAATGACAAATGATTTCAACACCAGTTTATTAGGGGTAATTCAAACTTACATCTCGAATTTACACTATCATAATTCAAATAATATCATAAAATGCTCTAATGGTTCTACGAATTGACGTGGTAACATAATTTGGGTCCATAAACTTGTGATCAAACTTTCAAATGATTCCGGTAACAGTGGAACCTACGTTGTTTAGAAATGGATACATGTCTCACATAGTTTCGTGAAACATTACTTGAACATTAAAGTGTATCGTACCTTTCGAATTTTTCGAATTCATATGCACTTCAAACTTTACCATAACCTTGTGTTTATCATAACATTAGTAAATATGAAGTTATGTTACCATTTCTTATTGAAAAATATCTTTTATTTATTCTCTTTTGGTAGAGGAAAATAAGTTCTATGAAAAAGATAAATGTAATAGCAATTAATATGAAAATGAGCGATATTACATGAAAGATTGTGATTTTACAAAAAATCAAAAAAAAAGAATCAATGAATTTGGAGTTACTATGACCGAGAAACACTAGTTTCAAATTTTAATTGTAGATTAAAAAGAAAAAACGATGGGGGAAACGAGCTCATAGTGCGCCACGTGGTCCCTGCGAAGCAACTCGACCAATCCAATGCTGCCACATGGTCCCAAAGCTCCAGCGGTCGATATATGAAAAGTTTATTGCCACTCTATATCGTCAACAATAGCATAGCATAGTGGTAAGGTGCTACAATCTTATCTCCACAACTTCCGTGTTCGAATCCCACCAACACCACATTTTTTGCATTTGGGTTAATTATAAAGGTCGCTACTACGGTTGGGCCAAAAATGGCGCTTGCGGCCCATATTAATGTGGTGTGCGCCGGGCCGTTTGAGGTCTGCTACGGTTGGGCCAAAAATGGCGCTTGCGGCCCATATTAATGTGGTGTGCGGCGGGCTAGTGCTTTGGGCCAATGTGGCACAAACGGCCCGGGCTGCGGCCTTCGGGTAGATAGGTTCAAAGGCATTTAAATGTTAGACATAGTCACAAACACAGTGGTAGCTTAGTGGTAGGAGCGCTCAGGTTGAATTGTGAGGTCTGGGGTTCGAGTCCCCTGGGCTGCAGGTTTTCATTTTTTTATGAGGAACTCATGCCTTGGGTGAAGTGGCGCTTGCATGGCAGTAAGGTGGGGCCTAGATGCTTGTGTGGCAGTGAGGTGGCGCCTGTGTGACAGTGTGGTGGGCCCTGAGCGCTCACGTGGTGGTGATGTGGCGCCTGGGTGAGGTGGCGCCTGTGTGGCAGTGAGGTGGGCCCCGGGCGCTCGCGTGGTGGTGACGTGGCGCCTGGGTGAGGTGGCGCCTGCGTGGCAGTGTGGTGGGCCCTGGGCGCTCACGTGGTGGTGACGTCCCAGCCTGGGTGAGGTGGCGCCTGTGTGGCAGTGAGGTGGGCCCGGGCGCTCACGTGGTGGTGACGTGGCGCTTGCATGGCAGTGATGTGGCCCCCTGGTGCTCGCGTGGTGGTGAGGTGGCGCCTGTGTGAGGTGGCGCCTGCGTGGCAGTGTGGTGGGCCCCGGGCGCTCCCGTGGTGATGACGTGGCGCCTGGGTGAGGTGGCGCCTGCGTGGCAGTGAGGTGGGCCCCTGGCGCTCGCGTGGTGGTGAGGTGGCGCCTGCGTGGCAGTGTGGTGGGCCCCGGGCGCTCCCGTGGTGGTGACGTGGCGCCTGGGTGAGGTGGCGCCTGCGTGGCAGTGAGGTGGGCCCTGGGCGCTCGCGTGGTGGTGACATGGCGCCTGGGTGAGGTGGCGCCTGCGTGGCAGTGTGGTGGGCCCCGGGCGCTCACGTGGTGGTGAGGTGGCGCTCGCGTGGCGGTGAGGTGGGCCCGGCGCTCACGTGGTGGTGACGTGGCGCTCGCGTGGCGGTGAGGTGGGCCCGGGCGCTCGCGTGGTGGTGAGGTGGCGCCGGGTGAGGTGGCGCCGCGTGGCGGTGTGGTGGGCCCCGAGCGCTCCCGTGGTGATGACGTGGCGCCCGGGTGAGGTGGCGGCCGCGTGGCGGTGAGGTGGGCCCCTGGCGCTCGCGTGGTGGTGACGTGGCGCCTGGGTGAGGTGGCGCTGCGTGGCGGGGTGGTGGGCCCTTGGCGCTCACGTGGTGGTGAGGTGGCGCCTGCGTGGCAGTGAGGTTGGCTCTCGGCGCTCACGTGGTGGTGACATGACGCTTGGGTGAGGTGGCGCTCGCGTGGCGGTGTGGGTGGGTCCTAGGTGCTTGGTGAGGTGGTCGTTTTTTTAGGGATCGCGACGAATGCGCTAAAACGTCACGGTGTTGTGGGCCGTATTGCGACGAATTTAACAAATCGTCGTGATGGTTTGGGCTTCAATATCCATCGATGCACGTCCGTGACGAAAAATATGAATACGTCGTAGAATCGCGACAAACTAAACAAATCGTCGCAGTGTTTGTGACGAAAAAAAGGAATACGTCGTAGAATCGCGACGAATTTAACAAATCGTCGCAGTGTTTTGGGCTTCAATGCACATCCGTGACGAAAAAAAGGAATACGTCGTAGAATCGCGACGAATTAAAGAAATCGTCGCAGTGTTTTGGGCTGCAATGCACATTCGTGACGTTTTCCGAAAACGTCGCAGAGAAAGCGTCACAGATTAAATAGTTTCTTGTAGTGATAGGGTTGGGTATGGAATTCGGCGATGTACGTGACTTCCGTTGTGAAAGTCACGTTACCGAATATATGACGAGGCTAGCAACAAAAGATAAGCACAAGGACATGATCATTGCTCGAAATTAAAACTCACCAAGAGAGAAGGGTCCTAGCCTAACTCATCGTGCTAATCACACTTATGGTGGAGCGAAAAAAAAATAAACTTGGCTTTGGATAGGAATTTTTTCTTACTCTCAACCTGGAAAAAGAGGTTTTGCTAACCTTTATTACAAGGGTTTTAATATAATTTTCAGAACTGAAATCCTCCAATTTTTAGCATCGAACATTGCACAACTAGCATGTGAAGCTCAAGATCGAAGTGCGGTATGGGTACTTTAAGTAGTAGCGATTCCACTAAGCACCACGGTAAACGATTTTCAAACCACATACTAGTGTTCATATATCGAGAATCGAAGATTAAACAAACATGTAAATAAAGATAAAAAATACATAAAACACAAAGATATATATATAAAGACTCTTTTTATTTGATTTTCTTGACTCAACACTAATTTAAGACACTTGCAAAAATTTTAAAACAGACTCAAAAACTAAAGACTCATTAAAACACTAAGACTCTCACACGAAGATTAAACCGAACCTAAACTTGTAGTTCAAAAGCTAAGGCTAGCGAGCTAGCTCTCCCCCACACTTAAAACATACGACGTCCTCGTCGTGTCTTACAAAAATCCTAAGGGGAAAACTAGATCTAGTGGTACTTCAAGCAAGTTTTGCACCACTTGCCTCTCATGTTTCCAACCATGCCGAAAAGTTTGCGCACGTTGCGGTTAAGGAACTTGTAGTCATCTTCAACTACGCGCTCCAAGTCCTCCATACGCCGCTTCATCGCTTCCATGGCTTGGAGACATTCGTCGGCCGACGTGTAGAGATCCGCGATGGATTGACGGCAAACTCGACAGCACACCGGATGCAATCCGAAGGGGTCGTCGTCGCCATAATCTCCACCGTTGTCACCACCGTCGTCGCCACCTCCATTGTCGTTGCCTTCGCCACCGTCGTTGCCGTCGCCGTTGGGGCCTTCGGGAGTCCATTCATTGGGCTGTTCATCCCAATCATCATCGTCTCTACCGGCAGCCGCCCACGAGCTCGGGCTACGATCGTCGGAGTAGTCGCTATCCCCATAATCCTTAGGCTCCGGCGACACCTCCTTGTAATCTTTACGCTTGATGCCTTGGAGGCGTGCCGACCTTCGAACGGCTGTAGGGACCTTCTCTCCTTCGACGGGGTTGCGAGATGCAAGAGCTCCGGTCGGGACACGTCCTCCGCAACGGATACGTGCGGTCCTCTTGACGGGTAGCTTGAGCTCGCATCGCATCGCCTCCTCCATCGATGGCTTCTTGGCTTCTAGCTTCAACTCTAAGCTTTTTGGAGGCTCAATGGCTGCTACAAGGGTGCAACACATTGCTTGAAAGGTTTGATTCTCGAGCTCCCAATTCGGCCAAATAAATAGTCCTGAGAGAAAAGCCCTGGGAACCTTATTTTCCTTTTTTACACTTCCCTTAAAAATTTCCGACCAAACAAGGAAGTCAAAAAGGAGCAATTCGGGCGAAATTCGGGGTCATCGGGCGTCGGGCCACCCCTGGGCCGGTCCGCCTGGGCCGGCCGGCCCACCCTGCCTCGGGGGCCGGGCCGGTCCGGGTTTTTGCACACCGCCCTATTTTTTATTCCTTAGCCCATGGGAAAAAGTTGGCCCAGTAAATCTTCGCGAAAAACTCCAGAAAACTAAAAGAAAAATTATTTACAGAAGTTGATGCCTTGTTTTTCGTCCTAGGCGGGACGTTCGGGCTCTTCCTCCATGGTAAAGACGTCAACATGGTGAAGGGGCACGACATCGGGTTCGTAGTAAACCTTAAGCCGCTGTCCATTCACCACAAATTGATCGCCGTTTATATCCATAATGGTTACCGCTCCGTTGGAGAACACCGAATGCACAACATAAGGTCCGTCCCACTTGCTTTGCAATTTCCCCTTTCCGAAGGTTTTAAACCTCGAATTGTAGAGGAGGACCTTATCTCCTTCTTTAAATTCTTTTTTCTTCAATCTTTTATCATACCACCTTTTGATTCTCTCCTTGTATATGCTTGCGTTTTCATATGCTTTCAACCTCAACTCCTCTAGCTCGCTTATTTGAATTCTTCGTTTCACCACCGCGGCATCGAGATCAAGGTTCATCTCTTTAATCGTCCAATAGGCTTTATGTTCCAACTCAACCGGAAGGTGGCAAGCTTTTCCATAGACAAATTGATAAGGGGTCATACCTATCGGTGTTTTAAATGCCGTTCGATAAGCCCATAAAGCTCCGTCTAATTTCTTTGACCAATCCTTGCCTCCCTTCTCTATGGTTTTGTTGAGTATGCTTTTTAGTTGCCTATTTGACGTCTCCGCTTGTCCGTTGGTTTGTGGGTGATAGGCCGTGGAGACCCTATGCTCAATTCCCAACTTGGACAAGCACCTTTTGAAGTTCTTCCGGTGAAATGAGTCCCTCCATCACTTATCAAGATTCTCGGTGTACCGAAACGGGGAAAAATCACGTTCTTGATCATAGTGATGGACTCCTCCGTGGAAGCTTTACGACATGGTATAGCCTCTACCCACTTGGATACATAATCAACCATAACAAGTATATACTCAAATCCAAATGAGTTTTTAAAAGGCCCCATGAAGTCTATGCCCCATACATCGAATATGTCGATTTGCAAGTTGTATTTCAAAGGCATAGAATTTCTTTGAGAGATGTTTCCGGTTCTTTGGCATTCGGGGCATGACGCAACATATCTTTTAGTATCTTCATGCATCTCCGGCCAATAGAATCCGCTCGACCATACTTTTGCTTCGGTTCGAAAGTGGCTATAGTGCCCACCGTACTCCGTCGAGTGGCACTTCCTTAGAATCTCAAGCCTCTCTTCTCTTGGCACACATCTTCTCATCACTCCATCATTGCCAAGCTTGAAGAGGTATGGTGCATCCCAAAAATATTTCTTACTTTCAGAGATTATCTTCCTTTGAGTGTTTTTGTCTAGATGATCGAGGGGCATCTTTCGAATTGCTCGAATGATGTCGATCATCCAAGTATCTTCATCAAGCACTCTATAGAGGTGGTCATCTCTCATCTTATCTTCTATGGGCTCTTTATCATCTTGTTCACGATTCATCCTAGACAAATGATCGGCCACAACATTCTCCACCCCCTTTTTATCACGAATTTCAACATCAAACTCTTGGAGAAGAAGGATCCAACGAATCAAACGTGGTTTAGCTTCCTTCTTAGCCAAGAGATACTTGATGGCTGCGTGATCGGTGTAAACAATGACTTTCGAGTTCACGATGTAAGATCTGAATTTTTCGAAAGCGAATACCACCGCTAGCAACTCTTTTTCCGTAGTGGCGTAATTTAATTGTGCCCCACTAAGAGTTTTGCTAGCGTAGTAAACGGCGTGAACTCGGCCTTCCTTTCTTTGACCCAAGACCTCGCCTACAGCGTAGTTGAGGACCATGTGTGGTTCGAGGACCGGTGGATGGTCACTTCCTTGTGTGATGAGTGATTGACAACGTTGTGTGGACTGATTCTTGGCTAAGTATTGCAGGTGCAGGTTGCGACTTGACTGGTGTTGGTGCAGGTGAAGAACAAGCGCGAAAGGTCGTCGCCGGTGAGGCCTCCAGGTGTGGAGAAGACAAGTAGGCTTCGTTCGAGGGACCCGGTGGCCGGCGGGGTCAAGTGCGGGCCGCATGGTGGCATGAACAAGCAAGATGAAGTCGTGGACGGTTTCTTGGTTGAGCCTCAAAACCAAGGTCGAGCCGGGACTACGTGGGAGCCAAGTCATGAGTGGAGATTGGCGGAGGCTACACCGAGTTCGCGGGGTTTCCGGTGGTTCACCGAGAAAACCACCGGGTTCCTTGGTTGATCCACAAAGCCAAGACCGGAGAACCGAAGACGGAGGTGCGGCGGCACACGACCGGCCGGTCGACCGGTGGGTCCGACCGGTCGACCGGTGGGGACCGGGTCGGCCGGGTGAGGAGCACCGGTCCGACCGGTGTGCGACGACGCGGTCCGAATCTTCGAAGCGGAGGACACGCGTCGGGATCGCATGGCTTGCGTCGAGGCTACGCGGGGTGCGGTCGCCGGCATCCGTCCGATGGTGAAGACATCAAGAATTCCAAATCCGCCCTTGAGGGGCTTGTATCCCTAGTTAGTAGAGAGGGGCATTTTAGACATTCGGTTGCCGCCTATATAACCCAAGAGGTGAGAGGTTGGCAGCCAACTCTTGGAACCCTAGCTCATTTGTTTTCCTATTTTCCACCTATTTTCTCTAGGTTTTCCTTAGGACTAGCAAGAGAGCTTCACAGAGAGATCTTGTAGAGAGGGATGGATGATCGGGCGGCTTGCTAGACCTTGTACGAACCTTTGTTTCATGTATAGATGATTCGGCGTTGTTCCTCAAGGTTTGGATGTGTTTTCCCCGGTTGTTCTTGGTGGTGATTTTCGGAGCCCTCTCTTAGTGATTTCTTTGGGGTGTTTTCGGGGCTTTTCTCTTAGGGATTTGATGGGGGAAATTTGTGGGAACCCTTCGTGGTTCTTTGGGTTGTGATTCCCCTCCCAAATCCGTGAGAAAAGGTGCTCAATTTTGGGGTTTCTTGAGTTCTTGGGTTGGAAGTGCTTTCGGCGGGATTTCTTCGATTCCTCCTTTTTGGACGAGATTTGGTGGGATTAAACTTGGCTATGGACTCCTCATGAGGTGTTCCTAATATCCCCAAAGTCTTGTTCAAGTCCGTGGAGCGATTCGGGAGATCGAGATTTGGATTTGGGTGAGTTGACGCCCGCGGGTCTTGTTCATCCCGAGTCGCCGGAGCCACACCGGTCTGACCGGTGCTCTTGACCGGTCTGACCGGTGCAAGCCCTTGTGGGTTTTTGCTCGGGTGAACGTCTTGGTGTGTTCGTTGTTGTCCCGTGGTGCCGCCGTTTCGAGTTTGGGTCCGTTTGGTGGTCGGTTGGCCCGTTTGGTGCCTTGGGGGCTTTCGGGCTCCCATCGGTCCGCCGGGTGTGTCTCACCGGTCGACCGGTGTAGAGCCACTTAGTGAAAGTTGCTCGGTTCACCAACGGGGACCGGTCCGACCGGTGGTGCTCACCGGTCGCACCACCGGTCCGACCGGTGTGGGTCCGTAGACTCGAGGTTTGGTTTTTCCGCCGCGTTTCTCGGGTCGGAAGGTTGCGTGTTGGTTCCTAGGTCCGGTAGCACTCCGGTGGCTACGTGGGCTTGACCAACCTTGGTAGTGAGTCGGAGACGTGTGTTGGAAGCCGCGTTCGTCTTGTTGGAGTTTTCATCTCCTTCGAGAAGAATTTTTATCGGCTCCCATTCACTCCCCCCTCTCTGGTTCGCCGTATCGGTCCTTCAAGTGGTATCAGAGCCGGTTCGGGTCTTTGTTGACTCTAACTAGTCTAAGATCCAAGGATGGCGTACCAGGAACGGGGTTCGGGTCCTCCACACTTCGATGGCAAGAACTACCAGATGTGGAGCAAGCGGATGGGTGCGTTCCTCCGCGGAAAGGGTCGGCCGCTTTGGGATGTCACGGTGGACACGGGCTATGTCCGGCCGATGGATTTCCTTGCTCCGGGGGTCGAGGGACGATTCGACGCCAACAATAAGGCGGTCGACTACTTGTTTCGTGCTCGTGTCGACCGAGTTCGATCGGGTGCACACCGAGCACTTGGCTTGTAGGATTTGGGCGGTGTTGAAGGAGGCTCATGTTGGGAACGCCCGGTGTTCGTGCACGGTTGTATGCGACCTACGGAGAGAGTACGAGAACTTCACTCATCTCCCCGTGAGTCCATCGATGCCTTGTTTCGAGGTTCACGGTGGTGGTGAACAACATGAGGGCCAATGTGGACGTGCTCCCGTACAATGATCATGATAGAGCGGTCAAGCTCTTACACTCTTTGGATCGTACGATATGGGGCGGAAAGTTCGAGGCCATAGTCGAGTCGGAGCGGTATGATACTCGACGGTGGAACGAGCCGTTCTCAAAGCTCAAGTCGGCCGAGGTGGATAGGGGCATGATCGCCAAGCTCGAGGGACCGACCGATTCCCATAGTCTTGCCCTCGTTGGTGGTTCTAAAGGAAAGACTAACTCTAACCCATCCACCGGGATGTTCTCGTTTTCCTCTTTGATGTCTATTCCGGATGAGGAGTTTGATGACCTTGGAGAGGACGAGCGGCGGCGCCGTTGACGAGGCGGTTCGAGAGGCCGCACGAGAACCGCGTGAACATGAGGAGGAACACGAGGACTTGCTTCCGGTGCGGCAAGCGGGACACTTCGTCGCCGACTGCCCGAAGAAGGCCGAGAACAAGGACAGCTACAAGCACAAGCCGAGGAAGAACGATGACAAGTACCGTTCGAGGCGTGACCACAAGAGCAAGCACAAGAACAAGTACAAGGACGAGCGACGATCGAGGAAGAAGGAGGGCCGAGGCAAGGCCCGAGCGATGGTTGGAGCGAGCGACGTCGACTCCGCTCGCGTACTCCACCTCGAGCTCGAGCGGCGGCGGTGACGACGAGGGAGATCGCCGCAAGAACAAGAGGTCGTCCAAGAACCCGAGCGGGCCGAGCCGCTTCGCGAGAGACGGCTCTCGCACCATGGCGTTGAGCTCCGGCAGCAAGAAGAGCACACGGAGCGACTCGGACTGCGAGTCCGACGACGAGGTGCGTGATGAGCTTCCCTTCTTGCGCCGGGAGAATGAGAGGCTTGGCTCTCGCTTGATAATCGTGATGACATGCTTAGAGAGGCCAAGAAAATGAGGAAAGAGCTTAGGGCTTCACTCGAGGATGCTAGGACTAGAGTGGCCGAGCTAGAGACACAGGGTGCTTGATAGCAAGCTTGAGATTGATTCGCTTAAGGCTAGCCCCGTTGTTTCGATGAGAATGGTTGTGCTGATTGCTCCATATTCCTTGCCGATCTTGCTTTGTTTAAGGAGAAGCATGCCTCCAAGTGTGAGGAACTAGATGTGCTTAGGGTTGAAGTGGCCGAGCTTAAGTCTAGACCCCGCTTTGCTAGGTGCTTGCACTTCTTGCCCCGTTTTGCATGCTAAGATTGATGAGATGCATGCTTACACTAGTTCGCTCGAGGCTAAATTGAAGGAACCCATGCCTACATCTTGCTCTACCTGTGAAATGCATGCATTGAAAAATTTGGAGCTTGCACATTATGTTGATCGTTTGCAGGATGAGAATGATGATTTGAGGAAGTTGATGGGTTGGTTGTCGGTCCACGAGCCTCAGTTGAGGATGATGATCGAGGCCTTCAAGAGGCAAGATGGTGAGGGGCTTGGGGCAAACAAGGTTGGTGAGGGAAGTGGAGAGAATATCCCGGAGCCACCAAAAACCCACCACAAGAATGAGTTCCCACCAAAACCTAACCATCTAAGGAATCGGCTAGACACAACCCCGCCTCCACCCGTGTTTCCTACACCCACAAATGACCTACAAAAGCCTATCAAGTTTGTGAGCACTTCGGGGAAAGTGTTCTTTGGGAAGGAGAGTGAGAAGGCTAGTGGTGAGAAACCGGTGGAGGGTTTGAGTGGAGAGAAACCGAGTGAGCGACCACATCCCAAGCCAAAGCCTAAGCTTGTGAGGTTCCATTGTGGCTATTGTGGGAGAGATGGCCATAAGGAGGAGTTTTGCTTCAAGAGGAAGCGAGAGGAGAGAATGGAGAAGGAGTGGGCTAACAAGGACAAGTACCACCCTTCGATGGTGTACTTGAGCCTCGTATGCGGATGCCCGGGGGCAAGGCGATTGTGAGGACGGTCGGGCTTGGGGAGAGAAGAAGGCTGCAGGTGGTGCCGCTGCCTGTGCCACACCGGTCGGACGGTGTTGGGCACGGTCGGACCGGTGCGGGCACAGACAGACGGGCGTTCGGGTTTCGAGCGCGTACGGTGTGCGAGGGTTGTTTCGGTGGTCGTGGTTCGGTGGTTGGGGCTGGAAAGGGTGCAGGTGGTCAGTTTGCTAGGCGTTCTCCTCCTCGTGCTCAATACGGGGATTGGAGGAGTCGTGGCATTAAGTTGGAGAGGAAGGATGTTCCACGGGCTTTCTTGCGTGGTTTTGGTCCTCCTCCAGGTAGAGAGGGGTGGTTCCCTCAGGGTGGTTACCGTGGTGGTGTTCGTGGAGGTAGTTTTGGTAGGAGAGATGCTTTGGTTGGTGCTAACCCCACTTTCGAGCAAATGGCTCGATCGGTTTTCCTCCTTTGGTACTAACCCCTTGATCTGCCGAGTCGTTTGTTCGCTCACGTGCCTATTTTTGATTTTCGGGTGGGAGACTTGAAGAACATTTGGTTGATTGACTCCGGTTGCTCGAGGCATATGACCGGAGACGGGGGGTGGTTCTCAAGTCTCGTCCCGTGGTGACGAAGAGGTACATCACCTTTGGGGACAATGGGCGTGGGCGTGTGCTTTCGAAGGTGAGATAAAAGTGAGTGACAAGATCACTCCGAGGCGTGTTGCTCTTGTTCAATCGCCGGGGTACAATTTGCTTTCGTGTCCCAGTTCGTTGGATGAGGGCTTTGAGGTGTTGTTTCGGCCGGGTGGTTCTCGGATTGTGGACTCTCGAGGGGACCTTGTTTGTATGGTCGTTCCCGAGGGTCGGGTGTTTCGTGCCGATTTTTCTCAGTCTTCGGGTGTGGAGCGTTGTTTCTTGGTTGGTTCTTCGAGTGAGTTGTGGAAGTGGCATAGGAAGTTGGGTCACTTGAGCTTTGACCTTTTGTCACGCTTGAGTAAACTCAATTTGGTCCGAGGATTGCCACGGTTGAGGCTTGAGAAAGAGTTGGTCTGTGCTCCGTGTAGGCATGCCAAGATGGTGGCCTCTTCTCACCCGCCTCTCACCGATGTGATGACTGAGCGTCCATGCGAGTTGCTCCATATGGACCTTGTTGGCCCAGCTCGTGTGCGATCTGCGGGTGGGAAGTGGTATGTCCTTGTTGTGGTGGACGACTATTCTCGGTATGCGTGGGTGTTCTTTCTCGAGGATAAGGGGGAGACGTTTGGTTTTGTTCGAGATCTAGTCTTGAGGTTGAGGAACGAGAGGCACGGAGATGCCATACGAGCTATCCGCAGTGATAATGGCACGGAATTCAGGAACTCTCGTTTTGAAACCTTTTGCCATGACTTGGGTCTTGAGCACCAGTTTTCGAGTCCGTATACGCCTCCCCAGAACGGTGTTGTGGAAAGGAAGAACAGGACCTTGTGCGAGATGGCTCGGACGATGCTTGATGAGCATAGGACTCCGAGGAGGTATTGGGCTGAGGCGGTGAATACCGCATGCTATGTGTCGAACAGGATATACCTCAGAGTGCACAAGAAGAAGACATGCTATGAGTTGATGCATGGTCGCACACCCAAGGTGAGTCACCTCCATGTCTTTGGTTGCAAGTGTTTCATTCTGAAGAAAGGCAGGAAGTTGGATAAGTTTGAGGCTAGGTCTGTCGATGGCATTTTCTTTGGTTATGCATCTCATTCTAGAGCATATCGTGTGCTCAATCTTGAAACTAACCAAATCGTGGAGACTTGCGAGGTAACCTTCGACGAGACAGAGCCACGTAGTCAGCTTGTCTTTGAGTGTGCAGGTGATGATGAGCTTGGCGAGGAGATCTTTCAAGAGGAGGAGCATGAACATGGAGATGATGAGGATGGCGGTGCGGTGCCCCCCGCCGAACATGTACCCACTACTTCGACTACGATGATGGATGGACCCTCTCGCTACACCTACGACGACAAATCAAGAACGAGGAGAAGCTGATGTTGAGGGGGAGGTAGCTTCGAGGCGAGAACCTCCCCGGCGAGTTCAAGTGGATCACCCAGCTTCGAGGATCATCGGCGACATGAATGAACACACTACACGGTCGAGGGTTCGGAACAATTCCCATTTTGCTCATGCTGCGTTTGTTGCTTCTTTCGAGCCCAAAGACATTGAACACGCACTATCTGATCACAATTGGGTTAACTCGATGCATGAGGAGTTGGAGAACTTTGAGAGGAATCAGGTGTGGGAGTTGGTTGACCCTCCCCCAGGGTGTAAGCCGATTGGTACAAAGTGGGTGTGGAAAAACAAAGAGGGAGAGAAGGGTGAGGTTGTGAGGAACAAGTCGAGACTTGTTGCCCAAGGGTTCAGTCAGAAGGAGGGGATCGACTACGAGGAGACCTTTGCTCCCGTAGCCCGTTTGGAGGCGATTAGGATCCTTCTAGCCTTTTCCGTGGCTAAAGGGTTCAAGTTGCACCAAATGGATGTGAAGAGTGCTTTCCTGAATGGTGTGCTGGAGGAAGAAGTGTATGTGAGGCAGCCTCCGAGGTTTGAAAGTGAGAAGTACCCCCACCGGGTGTACAAGTTGAGGAAGGCGCTGTATGGGTTGAAGCAGGCGCCTAGAGCTTGGTATGGCAGGTTGAGGGGGTTCTTGTTTGAGAGAGGCTTTGAGATGGGGAAGGTCGATCAGACCTTGTTTTTGCTGAGGCAGGGCAGAGATATCCCGATTGTGGCGGTGTACGTGGATGATATTGTCTTTGGTGGCTCGTCTAACTCTCTTGTTGCGAGGTTTGCGAGATGATATGAGCAGGGAGTTTGAGATGAGCATGATGGGTGAGTTGCAGTTCTTCCTCGGGCTACAAATCAAGCAATCAAAGGAAGGAACATTTGTGCACCAGGCTAAGTACACCAAGAACATTGTGAGGAAGTTCAAGATGGAGGACTCCAAGGCTATGACGACGCCGATGAGTACGACTACAGCTCTTGATGCGGACGAGGAAGGTGAACATGTGGACCAGAAGGAGTACCGGAGCATGATCGGGTCACTCCTCTACTTGACGGCGACGAGGCCGGACATACGATTCTCGGTGTGTCCGTGCGCTCGTTTTCAAGCGTCTCCGAGGACTTCGCATCGGCAAGCAAGTGAAGAGAATTTTCGGGTACTTGCGTCACACTCCCGACTTCGGCCCGTGGTACTCCGCGTCCTCTTCTTTGGCGCTTCATGGTTTTTCAGACGCGGATTTTGCCGGGTGTCGGTTGGATAGGAAGTCCACTTCTGGGACTTGCCAGTTTTTGGGTTCTTCGTTGGTGTCTTGGTCTTCCCGTAAGCAGTCGAGTGTTGCTCAATCCACGACCGAGGCCGAGATATATGTCTTTTGAAAAATACCGCATGCATTTTGTATCATATGCATTGGTTAGGAAAAGCTTCTCTCATATACATTGTTCACCATGGAATGAGATATATGTCTTTATGAGCTTGTTTGGTATGCTACGGTTAGTTTGGCTTAGCTCTTGATGATCTTGATGCATAATCCATGGTTGATAGCTATGCTTTTGAAAAATGTCACATGTATGCTCTCTCATGTGTAAATGCCTTTACATGCTCTTGACATGTTTTTGTGGCCGTGCTATGCTTAATTTGTGGTTGGATAGCTAGTTTATTGATCATATGGGGCCAAAGGCTCATTTGCCATCATGAATGTTTAGCCCTCTTGATTTATCTTGTGGAGGAGCATAAGTTCCTTTTTGTCGCAAAGACATTTCATGTACCTTTTACAAATCTGAAAATGAAATGAAAAATGCTTGGAAAATATGCTCCCATGTCATATGTGCTGAATTTAATTTGCTTTGGGTGCTAAACCGTTGCATGATGCCTACCAATGAGAAGTCTCATAAATAGAAGTAGGCACATGGCTCGGTGGCTTTGACATGACATGAGGTGCTTGTGGGTGTTTGTGATGGTCTTATGATTAGAATGGCTCGTCCTAGCATGAAGTTTGTGTGGCTTTGCCATTTTGATATGCTTTGATCATGTTTAGGACTTTGCTCATGAGAGGCAAGTTTTTCGCAAAATTGCCAAAATCCATCTTAGCTTCGTCCAATGGTTGTGAAACTTGGTGATCATGTAGTTGAGATCGATACGAAGCCGTAGAGTATCTAACTTGCTCATTTGGACATGTGTAGCATTCTTTGTTGAATTTTGTCTATTTGAGAAGCTCTAGGTTGAAAGTTTTGCATTTTTGGCTTGATTCATGCATTGCCAACAAGGGGGAGAAGTTTGAGCTTGAAATGGCTTGGTCGGACGTGTTTAGAAGGTTTTCGAGTGGTTTCGAGCCATTTCGGGCTCGTTGTGCACCGGTCCGACCGGTCGTGGTCACCGGTCCGACCGGTGTGAGTGCTGGTTTCGTATACATGTTGCACACCGGTCGACCGGTGGTGTTGACCGGTCGACCGGTCGTGGCTGGTTTGTTGCACTGCCCTGTTTTCAAGTGGTGTCTTGCATGCATTCGTCCAGGGGGAGTTGCATTGGTTCAGTGGGAGTTTGCATGTGTGCAGGGGGAGTTCTTTGAGAGTTTTCGAGCTTTGGTTTGGTGGTTTGCGCTCTTTGCTTGAGCTTTGCTTTGTCTCGGATGTGTCGAGCCATTGCCCTTGCCTAAGGGGTCCGAGACTTGTTTCCTTCAAGTGATCTTGCTCTTTGCCTTTGTTTGGCTTTCGATCGCTTGTTGGAGTTTCTTTTTGTTCGTTTCTTTTCTTTTTCTTTTCTCTCTTGGTACTTTCATGTGGGTGTTGTCAATGCACTCATCAGGGGGGAGATTGAGGACCATGTGTGGTTCGAGGACCGGTGGATGGTCACTTCCTTGTGTGATGAGTGATTGACAACGTTGTGTGGACTGATTCTTGGCTAAGTATTGCAGGTGCAAGTTGCGGCTTGACTCGTGTTGGTGCAGGTGAAGAACAAGCGCGAAAGGTCGTCGCCGGTGAGGCCTCCAGGTGTGGAGAAGACAAGTAGGCTTCGTTCGAGGGACCGGTGGCCGGCGGGGTCAAGTGCGGGCCGCATGGTGGCATGAACAAGAAGATGAAGTCGTGGACGGTTTCTTGGTTGAGCCTCAAAACCAAGGTCGAGCCGGGACTACGTGGGAGCCAAGTCATGAGTGGAGATTGGCGGAGGCTACACCGAGTTCGCGGGGTTTCCGGTGGTTCACCGGAAAACCACCGGGTTCCTTGGTTGATCCACAAAGCCAAGACCGGAGAACCGAAGACGGAGGTGCAAGGCGGCACGAGGCGGTCCGACCGGTGGGTCCGACCGGTCGACCGGTGGGGACCGGCTCCGACCGGTGAGGAGCACCGGGCCGACCGGTGTGCGATGACGCGTCCGGAATCTTCGAAGCGGAGGACACGCGTCGGGATCGCATGGCTTGCGTCGAGGCTACGCGAGGTGCGGTCGCGGGCATCCGTCCGATGGTGAAGACATCAAGAATTCCAAATCCGCCCTTGAGGGGCTTGTATCCCTAGTTAGTAGAGAGGGGCATTTTAGACATTCGGTTGCCGCCTATATAACCCAAGAGGTGAGAGGTTGGCAGCCAACTCTTGGAACCCTAGCTCATTTGTTTTCCTATTTTCCACCTATTTTCTCTAGGTTTTCCTTAGGACTAACAAGAGAGCTTCACGGAGAGATCTTGTAGAGAGGGATGGATGATCGGGCGGCTTGCTAGACCTTGTACGAACCTTTGTTTCATGTATAGATGATTCGGCGTTGTTCCTCAAGGTTTGGATGTGTTTTCCCCGGTTGTTCTTGGTGGTGGTTTTCGGAGCCCTCTCTTAGTGATTTCTTTGGGGTGTTTTCGGGGCTTTTCTCTTGGGGATTTGATGGGGGAAATTTGTGGGAACCCTTCGTGGTTCTTTGGGTTGTGATTCCCCTCCCAAATCCGTGAGAAAAGGTGCTCGATTTTGGGGTTTCTTGAGTTCTTGGGTTGGAAGTGCTTTCGGCGGGATTTCTTCGATTCCTCCTTTTTGGACGAGATTTGGTGGGATTAAACTTGGCTATGGACTCCTCATGAGGTGTTCCTAATATCCCCAAAGTCTTGTTCAAGTCCGTGGAGCGATTCGGGAGATCGAGATTTGGATTTGGGTGAGTTGACCCGCGGGTCTTCGTTCATCCCGAGTCGCCGGTGCCACACCGGCTCGACCGGTGCTCTTGACCGGTCTGACCGGTGCAAGCCCTTGTGGGTTTTTGCTCGGGTGAACGTCTTGGTGTGTTCGTTGTTGTCCCGTGGTGCTTTCTTGTTTCGAGTTTGGGTCCGTTTGGTGGTCGGTTGGCCCGTTTGGTGCCTTGGGGGCTTTCGGCCGCCATCGGTCTGACCGGTGTGTCTCACCGGTCTGACCGGTGTAGAGCCACTTAGTGAAAGTTGCTCAGTTTCACCAACAGGGACCGGTCTGACCGGTGGTGCTCACCGGTCTGACCGGTGTGGGTCTGTAGACTCGAGGTTTGGTTTTTCCGCTGCGTTTCTCGGGTCGGAAGGTTGCGTGTTGGTTCCTAGGTCCAGTAGCACTCCAGTGGCTATGTGGGCTTGACCAACCTTGGTAGTGAGTCGGAGACGTGTGTTGGAAGCCGCGTTCGTCTTGTTGGAGTTTTCATCTCCTTCGAGAAGAATTTTTATCAGCTCCCATTCACTCCCCCCCTCTCTGGTTCGCCGTATCGGTCCTTCAGTAGTCACTTGCGTCACACATGATCTCGAAAGGTTGGCTCCAATCCGGAGGTTGGATGATGGGAGCACTCACCAACGCATTTTTCAAGGTCCGGAATGCCGCTAGACACTTCTCATCAAAGTCAAAAGCCACATCCTTTTGAAGAAGGTGCGTTAAAGGCTTAGTGATCTTCGAGAAGTCCTTTATAAATCTTCTATAGAATCCGGCATGGCCTAGAAAGCTCCTTAAGGACTTAACATCCGTAGGAGGTGGGAGTTGCTCAACCGTCTCTACCTTAGCCTTGTCCACTTCAATTCCTCTCTCGGATATAACATGTCCGAGCACTATGCCTTGCTTAACCATGAAGTGGCACTTTTCCCAATTTAAAACAAAATCTACCTCCGCACACCTTGTAAGGACCTTTTCTAAGTTTGCTAAGCAATCCATGAATGTCTTCCCGTAAACGGAAAAATCATCCATAAACACTTCAACAATTTCTTCGATGAATTCCGAAAACACGGCCATCATGCAACGTTGAAAAGAGGCCGGAGCGTTGCATAGGCCGAAGGGCATCCTCCTATATGCAAACGTTCCGTAAGGACACGTAAACGTTGTCTTATGTTGATCTTCCAGGTGAATAGGAATTTGCATGAACCCCGAGTATCCATCGAGAAAGCAAAAATAAGCGTGGTTTGCTAACCTCTCGAGCATCTCGTCTATGAACGGTAGGGGGAAGTGATCTTTCTTCGTTGCTTTGTTAAGCTTACGGTAATCGATACACATCCGCCACCCGGTCACGGTTCTTTGCGGTATCAACTCGTTCTTCTCATTCTTCACCACGGTCAAACCTCCTTTCTTCGGTACACAATGTACCGGGCTCACCCATTCGCTATGCGGAACCGGGTAGATGATTCCGGCATCAAGTAACTTGATAACCTCTTTCTTCACTACCTCTCGCATGGCATGGGTTAGCCTCCTTTGATGGTCCACTACAGGCTTACATTGGTCTTCCATTGGTATACGATGAGTGCAAAAGGCTGGGCTAATACCCTTGAGATCATTAATTGAATATCCAATCACCTTCCTATGTTTTTTTAATAAAATCAGCAACGCTTCATTTTCTTCGGGGCTCAACTCGTCGCTCACAATGACCGGATAAGTTTTGTGCGGGCCCAAAAATTCATATTTTAATCCCTTGGGCAAAGGTTTAAGGTCTACTTCGGGCACTTGCGGCTCCTCGGGTTTGATCTCTCCGATGTCTTCGAACTTCTCTTCCTCCACGCTACCGTCATGCGGCTCTAAGCCTTTTGTCGCTTCCTCTAGTTCTTCATCTTGTTGATTACTAATTTGATTTTCCATCGCCCTTTGCGGCGGGTCTCTAAGGGTTTCAACAAAACAAAGACTATCTATCTCTTCTACTTCTTCATCTTCGGGAGGAAAAGGTGTAAGGTGTTTAGAAGCACGAAGAAAATCATATGTGTACTTTGTTCCGTTAAGGTTCATTGTTACTTTGCCTTCTCCGCATCTAACACGGCATCTACCAACTTAAGAAAAGGCCTACCTAAGATTATATGATCAGAATTGCTATGGTAAGCATCAATAACAAAGAAATCGGTTGGTATCTAGTTTCTAGAAATTTTTACTTTCATGTTGCAAGCAATACCTAGAGGTTTGATAGTTCTACCATCTCCCATAATTAATTTCGTTGATGTTGGAGCTAAGTCTAGGTTGTGGTATTGAAATTTATCGTAAATTTTAGAAGATAGAACACTTACTTGGGCTCCGATGTCGCATAAAGCTTTGCATTGAACTCCGTTGATCTCGCAACTCAAGTGCGGCGTCATCTTCTCTTCTTCTTCGGATCCTATCGAGTAAATTTCAGCAAGGCGAGCGTATGGTGATGCTTCGGGCTTGATCCCCATGATTCTCTTCACCTTGGCAATATGTTCCGAATCCACCACGTCATCTCCAAAGAGCTTTTCAAAAATCTCACCGGTGGTTTCGAGGTTGTATGAATTTTCAGCTTTCTTTTCCGGTGGGAAATCCACTTCCAATGCTCTTGCCATTCCCTTTTGATTAGGGAACGGTCTTCTCTTGTCGAATACTTCTCCGTAATCAATAGGAACCCAATCCATTGGTTCGAACTCCCTTAGTGGCTTCGCGCTTGACATGCTTCTCTTGTTCGTCTCATTTGGTGTGGCGAAGTCGACGTTTGGTGTAGTTCTTGACTTGATGTGTTCTTGTTCAAGCTTCTCCATGATTGGCTCCTCTTTTGTGACTTCGGGGTTGCCTCTTTAGAAAAATCAGCAAGCTTTTTCTTCCTTGAATTGAATTCCGGCTCTTCCGCAAGTCTTGTTTCCCAATCTCTTCGCATGGCGGCCGCTTTACTAACTTTTTGTAGAAGTTGGGCGGCTTCCGTGAGTGTTTTCTCCATGAGATCCCCACCTGCACACATTTCAACGTGTCGCATGCAACTAGGGGTTAGGGAAAAGAAAAATGTATGCAAGAGTACGTCACCGGTGAAGTCGAGTTTTGGTCCTTGTTCGATTAATTCATTAAACCTATCCCAGGCTTGGTCTATCCCTTCCTCTTCTCCTTGCATGAAAGTGATCACTTGCCTCCTTAGATGTTGAACCTTACTTATTGGAAAGAACTTCTCGCAAAACTTCTTTGTCAACTTGTTCCAATTGCCTTCAACTTCAAAGGACGCAACCGAATACCATGTCTTTGCTTTGCCGGCAAGTGAGTAGGGAAAGAGATTCCATTTGAACCATTCATCGGGAACTCCTTCTTGACGCACCGTGTTGCATATTGTCGTGAAATCCCTTATGTGTCTATATGGGTTCTCCGTAACCATCCCTTCAAATGGGTTTTCCGCCACCATCTTGATGATCTTGGATTTAATTTCATACTTGGTCGCTTCGAGCTTCGAATCCGACTCTTGTACTTTTATGTCTTCACATCGAGGGCTAGCGTAATCCCTTAATGATTTCTCCGGTTCTTCCACGGGTTGATTAACGAACTCCATCTAGACAATAAGATAAAAACAAAAACAAAAAAGAAACAAGTGTTTTTCTGGATAATATATGTTAGATATAGCAAATAAAAGATAAACTAAAATATAAAACTAAGTTAGATGCAAATCAAACGATGTAAACTAACTTGCTCCCCGGCAACGGCGCCAGAAAAAGGGGCTTGTTGAAGGATAAAAGACATATCCCTCTACGATCCGCAAGCGTACGAACCCCACACCTTTTTCACCACGGGATTCCCAAGGTTCTTGTCAATCCGCGGAGCAAGGGGATTACAAGCGTTCGATCAACAACGACACACTAGCTACTAAAACCCTAACTACTATTATACTAGAAAACACTAAACTACACTAGAGAGAATGATAAACGATCAAGATAGAAGACACTCGCCCACGGGTCTACGATACTAGAGCATGCAATCGCTTAAAGACATGAAAAACCAATCTAATCTATCGGGGTTGTGACCACGGTTTCGCCCTTTCCCTCCTCTCGTTCGTCACTACGCGAAGGTATTCATGACTAGACCTTTGATGGCCACGGCGTATTGAATGGATCCAAGGAAGCATTGGAGCTCGTACTCCCTCTACGGCACGGTTGCAAGCCTTAAGCATTAAAGTATATTCAACACAAGATGATAGACGAGATAATCCGACAAAGTGCGATTACATCTCACGATCGATTACAACCCATGGACGAATGAGAAGATTACCCCATCAAGGTGCTGATCATGGCACCGTTGATCATGGTTTCCCTTCCGCCGGTGTCTTCCTCCTTCTCCACGAGAGGGTGCTTCCTTCGAGTTGGTTGATCTCCCGCCGGAGATCCTCCTCCTCTCTCTCTAGCTTGTGGATGTCCTTCTGGTGCGAATAACTCCTCTCCCTGGTGTTGGCGGCGCGTCGGGGGTTTTAGGGTTGAAGATCCTTCGAGGGCAAGGAAGACGGGACCGAACCGGTGCCCGAAGTGGGCTGGGCCGGCCGGCCTGGGCCGGCCGGCCCAGCCCGGCCCGGCCGGTTCGGTCGCCCCTTTTGCTTCGTGGGTCCTCGTGCACTTATCTACTTTGCCCCCTCCACTTGCATGATTTTGACGCTGTTATCCTCGCGATCAAGATGGAGGCTCTCTTTGCATGAAGTTTGATCTTTTACGCTTCAATCCCCGGGGGTGTTCCTCGTAACACTTCGGTCCTCGCCACCATCGGAAGTGATTTCAGCAAGCTCATGAACACGAACAAGACTCCATGAATGCTCCTTTGAACTTGTTGCAAATCCGTCCTTTATGTCCATGTTTTCCTACACAAACACAACACTTCCAAATGCATGCACAATGATGAACTTGTTATATGATTAGTGTGCCTAGTGGCGGATTAGTTCCATAATCAAATCCAAACCAAAGTGTAATGAACATGCTAGGTGCACCAAAATACACCGTCAACAGAACCCTTGGCATGTCTGATTTGAGGTACGGCACACCACTTCTATTCTTGCCAAATGACATTAGACACTTTTGCTGAAACTGGTCAATGGCATCTTTCAACTGTATCCGCTGCTCCGGAGACAGGTCATCCATGGTAACATCCATGACGTCATGAATGTCAGGCATCTTGAATCAGCTAGAATTGTCCCACCGGGCGTGCCAAAAAGTGTGTTGATGCTAAATCAGCACCTCGCGCCAAGCACACAGTAAGCCGAACGAAGCTGGCTTAAAACACGTGCCGGATCCGAAGAGTGCCAGTCAATTTTCCTGAAATTGACAAAGGATAAAAAATAGTTAGATAAAACATGGAACTTGCCGGGTGGTACCAGACAGTTCCGTATTTACGGCTAAAAAGCCAATAAAAATGACATATAGCTACAACAAGCTATCTGTCAGCAGTTTAAATACCATTCAGGAGCTTTAAAACACGAAACCAGGATATAGTCGAATGCATGACGTAAGCATGACAAAAGATCGATCTCTGTTTAGATAATATTGCTCATGCATGGCCATGACCGATTTTTGAGGATAAATAACAATTAAAACAAATAAGGTAAAAGCATGATTATAAATATGAAGTAAACAAGCATGCATAGGCCAAAAAACACTAGTCTACCGCATGTCTACGAACTTTCAAACCCGTCAAGCATGATAACAAACAAGTTAGTGCACCGCATGATATAACTTGTTTGAAACCACGCCACCAACCACAAAGAGATTAATCCACCGCATGATATGATCTAAATATGGAAGGTTAAAAGCACACATTATTTAAAACAAACTTATGAACACATTTCGCTCATGGTAGCATTGTCGAATACAACTGTATAGCCGATCCGGGTTCCGTGGAGAAGGAACAAACATTTGAAAAGTCAAAGCTTGAACCCGCAACACGTGACAATCTAGATCGATCTAAATTCGGCTATTGAGAGCACTTGATCCTTTACAATAAACAAACACTTGAAAGTATATCACATGGATCTCAAAGAGGTGAAGCCGAAACTAATCGATCTAGATTGGGCAAAAGGGTGTTACATGAATTTAAACATAAAGCAAAAACTCAAAGCAACACGTGGTAACTTAATGAATCTATTAGATCTTGCCAAATCTAATAGAGCCGATAACTAGCTTCGAGCTAGATCTTAGCCTGCCGCATGGCTCATGATCCAACAGGAAACTCTCTTGAACAAAGTTTAAATCCACTGCATGATACCAAGCAAGGTAACAAGACTACTTGCATCATGATCTAAATCCACCGCATGATACTAGACATGATATAAGGTTGCCAGTACTTACGGAGGTGCACGGATCGATGGCTCCTCTCGAAGAACTCGACGACTCAACTAAAGGACTCGATGTTTGGCACGGGGCCGGTTTTGTTGTGAAGATGTTCGATCCCTATTACAGACATCAAGGGTTTATATTTATACCCTTGTCCTAACACGACTCCTGGTCGACTACGAGCACAACATTTAATACCTAAATTAATGTTCCGGCGCCAATGTCCATCTTGTACTCGCCATCAACTCATCCTTTCCTTATATCCGGGCCACATCATCACGCATTCCCGAAAACTTCCTTTTACAAGCGCAGACAGTCCTTCTGCCGAATGATGGTGTATTGCCGACCGCAAGCATCTTTACCGAATCCTCTGAGGAGATTTTTCCTATCAAATGGTATTTCGTTACCAAACTCGGCCCACAAGTCAGTCACTTTCCTGTACCAATTTTTGGTGTTAACAGAGTCATTGGTCGCCCTTCTCTTCAATGTTGTCATCACCATATCTTCTTTTTTGTTCTCATCATCTCCTTGCTGTCTCTTTTTCATGGATTTCCCCCTCTATCCAGAACAGAATATATATCGAAATATATCTCTATTGAAAAGTTTATGAAATTACCTTTCCAACGTGTGGTCATTCATCGAAAACAGAGTTCAAACAAGGGAGCTATGTCCGTTTTACTTCAGCGCTGTGTGCTGTCCAAAACTGATTTCAGGACGTGTTGCACTCGGTGATTCGGGCATAACCGCTTGTAGGAACCTCCTATTGTCTTGATTCTTGATTTGTTGGAATCATAACTTGATGGGGCTTCTAAATATTCAAAAATATCCAGTGTTTTCCCTTCCGGACCACACAGAAGTTTGATGAGATCAGTGGCTTCTTGCGCATTGATCCGGTGATGTTAACGATCTTGATCATTCTATCTTCTAGAACGTCATGTTGCACTTCCATGTTGAAGATTCAGGGTCTCCCCCATGCTTAACATTTTGCTAGTCATGGAAGAAGAAGACAAAGCAATTTTATATTAGCCGTCCTTCAATTTCCTCATAGTGAGAGTCTCTATCTTGCCTGCAAGACGTTTTAAGCGCACATTCTACGCCCAAGGTGACAGTTGGGAGTAGGTAGAATTGCCGACAATCCAATGTTTCCTAGGACTCTCAACTTGTGGCATAATTAGTCTAATGAGGAATAAAAACCTAATGAGTGTACGTGGTGCAAGGTGTGTATGCACATGATAGGAAAGCATATAAACAAAGACAATGTTTTCACCTAGTTCTAAACACCATGTTTACAACTAGGTTGCCAAATTTCTCCATAGCCATAAAGGTTTATTATCAAGGGTTAAAACACCATGTCTATTGTTGGGGAATTCAGGAAAACCCGTCACCCTCGAAACGTCAAGCTTTACAAAGTTCTCAAAGTATGTTTTTCAGGAGCAGGGGATTCGCGATTCTCGGAAACCTGGAACCTGCGAAGTCACGAATTCGCGAATGTGCAGAATTCGGGAATCTTGATTCAGGGAAAAGGCGGAGTCGTGAACATACGGAAGCCCGGAATCTCAACTGTTGATGGTCCGAACTTCGGAGGAATTGCTGATTCGGGAATCTGATGAAGACTCTGTTCGGGACTCAGGCGCAAGGACACGCACGAACCTGCTGGGAAGCAAGAGCCACTTCGGAAATCTATAGAAGACCTAGTTCAGGAATTTCGGGCGAAGACATTCGCAAATCACGGGAGAAGCAAAGTCAAAGTTGTAGTTCCAAAAAGTCCGGGTTTAGAGTGTGAACTAGTGGCAGGCTTGTAAATGTGAAAGGGGGGAAAAGACATTCTTGTGTGTGTTCACATTAGGAATATTCTCCGAGCCCGAGGGTGTTATCGGAATGTAAAAGTCCCTTCGTCTCCCTATAAAAGGGGGCGCGAGGGCACGTGTAAACGGATTCAGACTTTTTTGGGACTTGTGCCATTTGCAAGGAGAATTTCAGTCTCTTTGCGCCCTAACTGTGCTATTGAACGTGTTGAGAACTGTAACTTGTGTTAGGGTAGTATTCCGAATTTTTCGGGTACCCCCCAACATTGGCGCCCACCGTGTCTCAGCCGAAAAAGAAGCTCACGATGCCACCTCAAAAGAAATCCAAGAAGACTGCTCCAGCACAGGCAAACCAGGATGATCGCCTTCCTACCCAAGGGAATGAAACCTCGTTCATTCCTGAATCATCCAACATAACAGACCAAGAACGAAGAGAAAAGCTCGAGGCCCTCATGAAGGCAAGAGCAGAAAAGACGGCTCACATCCAAGAACAACCTGCTGAACAGCAAGAGTTCGAGAATGTTGTTGATGATGATGATGCCATAGACAGACAACTAGCAATGGTTCACCAAAAGATACAAAAGCTACAAAAAGACAAGGAAAAGTTCGCAGCTCAGTTACAAGCGAAGAGAAAAATCTCTGAAAAGCTAGAGCAGCTCAACAAAGCAAAAGAGCAAATCGAAGCGATACAGAGAGAAATTGACGAGATGAAAGAACAAGAGAACGAGTTCCCCCGTGGCGGGAATCACCGCACCGAACTCGGGCCGGCAAGAGAACTCCCGAAAGAAAACTTCTTCGCGGGAAACGGAGTATCACATTTCGTGGATCCCGAATCACCACCGTCCGTTGGGCCGCAAACAAGCACCTTGGCCGCCGAAGTTCAAGCCCCGTCTCTCTCCCAAAATACAACGGCTTCGGAAACTCTAGGCAATTCCTCATGAGATACGAATCGGCCGTGAATTCGGCGAGGAGGAGATGATGTTGCATTGGCCAAATCATTCATCATTGCTTGCGAAGGGCCGATCGAATTGGTACTCACTACCGCCTCCTCACTCGTCTACGGTGGGTAGACCTCAAGACAAAGTTCATGCAAGCATTTCGGATGTTTCATGACACAACGACGGAAGCGTCGGATCCGTACAATCGTAAGCGTAAAGACGAGAGAGCCACTTGCGGAACTTCGTGAGAAGGTTCATGCAACGAGAGGTCTCAAATCCCCGAAGCGGATGACAAAACAACAATCAAGGCACGCGATCAAAGGTCTCACCCCGGGGCCAAGCGCTTCCCATCTCACGAGAAAGAAACCCAAGACGGTTGAGGAACTTTTTCACGAATTGGAGGAGTACATTTTGTCTGATGACGACCATCGCAAGAGGGTAGCTGAGCGAAACGAGGCAAGACAGGGCAACAGAGACATGGCATGGCACGCACCACCCCAACATCCGCGAAACGTCAACAACGTCGGAAACTCGCAACCAGAACAAGGAAACAGTCCAAGCACCAGGGGAGGATTCAATCCCAGAGGAAGGGGGAGAGGCAGAGGCCCCTCAGGACTCACGAACCACAACCCAAAAGATCCTCACTTCTACTGCCAGTATCATGGGAGGGGTCACAGCACCGAAGGGTGTCCAGAAACAAAGAAGAACATGGCAAGAATCCAACAGGAGAAGGCACTAATGAGCATCGCATCCTCAATGCCAGGCCAGTTTCGTCCGAATTTCGACGGCCGCAATTCGCGAATCCACGGTCGAGTTCGTCTCGGTTCGGCAATTCCCGCAACCACGGTCGGCATGGCGGCCGTCGCAGCAATTTTTCCCTCGGTCGCAAGCGATCCGGTCAATCCAAGAACCACAACCCATTCGGGAAATCTTGCCACCACCTCCGGAGAAAGTTCGTCAAGACCCCGGTCGGAGTTCGGGACCTCGGAACTCCAAGGCATTGCCATCGTTCGGGACTATCATGCCAATCACGGGCGGATCCGCTATGGAGTTCGAAACCAAGAAGCAGAGAAGCAATTACTTCGGATCCGTGAACACCATCATCAATGATGGCCCGGTGCCGCTCGCCGGAGTGGGCAAAGGTGCCAATCACCTTCACGGAAGAAGATTTCGGCCGAAATGCGAAACACAATGACACCATGGTCATTGAGGTGAATATTGCTGGGTGGGTCATAGGAAAAGTCCTAGTTGACAATGGGAGTTCAGCGGACATCCTATTCCTGAAAGCTTTCGAAAAGATGAATCTGAGCTAGCACATGTTAGACCCCCCAGAATACCCACTGCAAGGGTTCGGAGGAAAGCCCATCAAGCCGGTCGGAAAAATATCGCTCCCGATTTCCTTCGGAGATCTCGAGAATGCCAGAACGGAGAGTCTCACGTTCGATGTAGTCGACATCTACCATCCATACCTCGCGATTTTTGGCAGAGGGTTCATGAACAAGTTCGACGCAGTCATAAGGCAACAGTTCCTGTGTATGAAAATGCCCGCACCTAAGGGAGTCATCACAGTGTATGGCAATCAACAAGAGGCCAGAAACATAGAAAAGGGACATACACCTGGACAAACAAGCGTATACCAGCTGAGAACAGCCGATGACCATAGCCAAACTTTGTCCTCCTGAACCAAAATCGCCACTTCTGCTGTGGCAGAACATAGCATGCAGGTTTGAGGTTCCCAGAGAACTAACGGTTGACAATGGAAAACAATTCGACTATTACATCCTCAAAGAATACTGCAAAAACTCGGGCACTCAAGCGAAATTTTCGTCAATCTATCACCCGCAGTTCGTGGAATGCCGACAGCCTAAAAGGTATTACTCATGAAATCCCAGTTGCATCTAGATGTAATATACAGGACCTTTTCTATTTTCGTAAGTCTGAATTCTAAAAACCTAAAATCCGAATCACGTGTCTATAAGTAATTTTGGGAGAAAAAATCAGCTTTCCTTTTTCTAGTCGTATTGGAATAAGAAGGACCGTACTCTTTTCCTTGCAAAGGAGGTTCTAAATCAAGAGGCAAGGTTTTTAACGAGGCGGATCCTATTTAAATACTCTTTCTGATATATATATATATATATATATATATATATATATATATATATATATATATATGAAAAGAGTCTTCCCCCAATTTGCGTGTTTCGTATTTCGTGTCTCGAGAAATCCATCTTCAAAAAGAAAAGTTCGTGAGAAAGGCTTCCTGATAGCCGAAATTCCATCGTGAAAAAAGAAAAAGTTCATGAGAAAGGCTTCGTGATAGCCAGAGTTCCATCGTGAAAAAAGAAAAAGTTCGTGAGAAAGGCTTCCAGATAGCCGAAATTCCATCGTGAAAAAAGAAAAGTTCATGAGAAAGGCTTCGTGATAGCCAGAGTTCCATCTTCAAAAAAAAGAAAAAGTTCATGAGAAGGGCTTCGTGATAGCCAGAGTTCCATCTTCAAAAAAAAAGAAAAAGTTCACGAGAAGGGCTTCGTGATAGCCAGAGTTCCATCGTGAAAAAAGAAAAAGTTCATGAAAAAGGCTCCGTGATAGCCAAAATTCCATCTTGAAAGGAGAAAAAGTTCATGAGAGAGGCTTCCTGATAGCCGAAATTCCATCGTGAAAAAAGAAAAAGTTCATGAGAAAGGCTCCGTGATAGCCAGAATTCCATCTTGAAAAGAGAAAAAGTTCATGAGAGAGGCTTCCTGATAGCCGAAATTCCATCGTGAAAAAAGAAAAAGTTCGTGAGAAAGGCTCCGTGATAGCCAGAGTTCCATCGTGAAAAAAGAAAAAGTTCGTGAGAAAGGCTTCCAGATAGCCGAAATTCCATCGTGGAAAAAGAAAAGTTCGTGAGAATGGCTTCGTGATAGCCGAAATTCCATCGTGAAAAGAAGAAAAAGTTCATGAAAAAGGCTTCGTGATAGCCACAGTTCCGACGTGAAAAAAGAAGAGGTTCGTGAAAAAGGCTCAAGGATAGCCAAAATCCCATCCATCAAGGGATTCCCACCAAAGAGGCCTGAGACAACAACAAGTTGTGGCCAAGAAAATCCCATACATCAAGGGATTCCCACCAAAGAGGCCTGAGACAACAACAAGTTGTGGCCAAGAAAATCCCATCCATCAAGGGATTCCCACCAAAGAGGCCTGAGACAACAACAAGTTGTGGCCAAGTAAATCCCATCCACGAAGGGATTCCCATCAAAAATTTGTACGAAAATTTCGAGAAAGTAAATGCCTAAGGGGTTACCCGTAGGTTTTTTATGTAGTAAGAATTGTTGAAAGCTATTTGAACTTCATCATTCTAAGAAAAAGGCAAGGGGCTCCTTCGGGAATCGCAGAACGCCTTGGTTGAAGCAACTGAGGGTTGCTGTATCAACCGGAGCAAGTCTGCCTGTCGGGTGAAGTCCACAAAATTCGAAACAAATTTTGTCGACTTGCGCAGTAGCAATCGAGATTCACAGAAGCTAAGGAAGACTTCTCCTAGAAAGCCATGCTAGAAATTCGAGAATAGTAAGATTCGTGAACTCGCCATCTAGTTTTAATGCGAAACAGCAAGGTGGGGGAGGGTGACGTTTTTTCAAGAAAAAACATTCATTGCCTTATTCGCATAAAAACTCCCGAATAGTTCCTCGATAATCACAACAATCAGTACGAAACTTAGAATGAAAGTTCTACAACATGTCCTGGTTTACAAACGTTGTTGTCAGCCATATCGCTAGCATAGGCGAAGTCAGATGAACCGGCTAAGGAGCTAAGGGGCTCCGTCTTCGGAATTCTCGTGGATCGCGAAGTAGAGGACGCAGAACGACTCTTTTTACGAAGCAAGAAAAATGAAGAGAGATCAAAACAACCTATAGAAAATTTAAGCGAGGCCTCAAGCCAAAAATCGGAAAAATCTTGCTCAGGATGTGCTTGTTTGAATAGACGCCACGCTTCACCACTAACGAACATTCTATCCCGATGAATTCGCAGTGGTAGCACGTCCTGCGCAGGCCCAGCTTGCAGGACCTGCGCAGGTTAAAATATACAAAACATTTGTTCAGAAAAGTTTGATGAATCTACACGAATGTACAACCAATCTCCAATTCACCCAAAAGTTCGAACATGTCGCTCAATTCGTAACATCCACCTTCGGCGAATCTTCTTCTTGTTCGGGGACTTGTCCACCGTCGTTGCCGTCGTCACTGCTGCTACTGCTGCTGCTGCCGCCTGTGCCGTCCTCGCCGGACCCACCCGAACTCTCCCCAGAAGTCGATCCTTCGGGAGACGCGGCGACGCCTTCTTGGTCCTCCTTTTCTCTCAGCTGTGAAAGGAAGAGAAGAGTAAGGAAGGCTTAAGAAACTGGAACACATGCGACGAACATAAGTCACGAAATCGAGCAAAAAGAAATTACCTCGTCAAGCTTTGCCCGCGCAACAGTCTTAGCCATATCCGCCCCGCCAACCATCCAGAATTCCTTCGCGAATTTCAACTTTATAGCCACAATGTCAGGGTTGTCTTGAAGTATCGTATCGCTGGTAACGCTTGGGAACTGAGAAATGTTCGCGTGAAACTTCGCCAAGTCCACACAGTCGTAATCGTGAAGGACCTTCAGAATACTCTCCACAGAAAAAGATACGGCGAAGTTGCTGGCACCAGAGATCACTTCGGGAAGAGCCTTGAATTCATCCTCAAGCCAATCCATGAAATCGGGGATGTCAATGTCATCAGGAAGAGGGGCTGGACGAACACCGTACTCATTCAGGGACTTCTGGTATTCAGCATAAAGCAATTTCAGCTTCCCCAAAATTTCCGAAGTGTTTTTCTTCGAAGCTTCACCTTTCTCTACCAGTGCCTTCTCAAGATCCACGATCTTCCGATCCTTTGAGCTTAGTGACTTGGCAAGGCTGGCGTTGTTGATGCGAAGATCCTTGGCAATCTTTGCAGCACGCTCTTGTTGTTGCCGAAGTTTCTCGATCACACTCAGGTCATCTTCGTGAGATTTCCGAACTTTCTCCAGTTCTCTTTTGGAATCCTCGAGCGCGGCTTCGGCGACTTTTTTCTCGTCGTGACTCCTTTTCAAAGCCTCAGCCAGCTCAGCTACCTTCTTCTCCAGCTCCAGGTTCGTGGATTCCGCGAGGCCAAAGTTACGCTCTAGCTCCTTGGACTTCAGAGAAAGTTCTTCATTAATCTTCTCCTGCTTAGAAAGCCGCTCTATGGCAACCTTCCCAAGCATAGAGTACTTGAGAGTATAGTCTTCGTGGAAGCGCGCAAGTTTCGAAGGAGAGTAGGAATGCAACAGATTCTTGAATTCTGAAAAATTCAGGAATGAATCTCAGGTGAAGATTCAACAATCACGAATGACACAAAGGGGCAGTGTGAATCAACGAACCTTGCTTGCTAAAATGCTGCATGGTGACTTGTTTAGTCGAACCCGAAGAGGCCTTCCCCTGAGATGAAGGAGTAGTTTCGGAGATAGAAAGAGGCCTTTTTTCGGAGCCTTGAGCGGCTTCTTCAGGTCGTTCCGACGCATCTTCTCCTGTTTCATCAACAATTGTGGACGATTTCCATAGAGTTAAAAACTTGGACGTCTTGCCCCCGACGCCAATTGTCTCGAAACCAACACGCAACAGTTTGCCGCGATGAGACGTACCAAAGCTTTTGTTAAAGGCAGCCAAGGAAGGAGAAGGCGCTTGGTCTTCGGGGACGACCTCCCGAACTTCGACCAAAGGAATATTTTCGGAAGAATGGCCATCCCTTTGAATGGTGCGCTCAAGGTCCCGGGCGAATTCGGAGGAAACTTGATCAGCAGCAGCGACCTCAGCAACAGGGGTACTGGCAGCAGCAGGGGATTCAGTGCGAACAATAGCTTCGGCAGCAATAGTGGGCTTCTCAGCAGCAGCAGGAGACGGCTCCCTTCGGACTTCAGGAGCAACATCTGAAAAGGAGTCAATGTCCACGAATTCATTTTCGGAACCAGCAGGACAACTGTCTCGAAAGTTAAATAGTGGCCAGAGGAAAACACCTTTGAGGCTATCTGTCTTCGTGAGAGTGTCGTCGTCAAAGGCGGATGGGAGTCGACGAACTCCGATGGAGGAAACTTTCTTCACAGCTTTCTTCAATTTTTTGTGGCTCATCTGGGCAAGCCCTGAAGCAGCTTGGAGTTCAGCTTCCGAGGATCGAGGTTTAGAGGTTTTTCGCTTCCGCTTCGACGACTCAAGAGATCTGGTCTTTGAAGGCTTCACTCCCGAAGAGGTTCCCTCGGTGGCAGGCGACGAGCCGCGCTTTGACGATCTGATTCGGGGAGCGTTGATGGGGGCGGCTGAGCAGCTGGCCACGGCGACGGCAGGAAGTTTCAGTTTGGGACCAGGGCCTCGAGAGCTGAAAAACTTGTCACCGCAGATCTCCAAAAAGACGCGATTGATCTTCTTCTTGTGCTTCACAAGGGCCTTGTATGCTTTGTACTCGTTCATGGTATATTCGCCTACCATGACGTTGACCCTTTTCTCAACTTCGTCCATGAAGTCCTTGGCGCTCTGGCCCTCGCGAAGTTTAATCCCGAACTTCGGGAAAGGAACCTGCCGATCTGCCCAGTTGACGTTGTAGTGTACGATTTCGACAGGGGACCAGCCGCTCGAAATAGACCAGATTCGTGCGGCGACGAATTCTTCAATAATGTCGCGGCCGCCAAGTATCGTGCTGGCCAGATGAAATGCACTTTCGCAACTTCTGATTCCCAAGGCCCACTGGTTGTATCTCCTGACATTCACTGCAGCGAGGGGTGCGATCGGGCTCGACATCTTCGGCTCATCAACCTTCAAGTAAAACCAATAAGACCTCCAATCGTCTGTGAGGTTGGTCTTGCAGCAGGGAGCGATCTGGATTCGAGTGATCCCCTGTCGGGTGTTCTGGCGTCGCGTGTTGAAGGTGCAGCACGCGTGCTGGCTATGGTAGAACTGCCCGTCGTCACCCTTGATAACTTCGGGGATGATCACCAGCTCATAAAACCGAGTGAAACCGTCGACGATAGGATTGCAGCCGAAGGTTTTTAAGATCCAGATATACTTCGACACTTCAAGGAAGGATGTCGGAGTGATCTGGTGGATCTTCACCGAAAAAGCGTCAAGAATCGCCGGCAGGACGGGATCACAAGGGAACCTTAGCCCACAGACGAAGAAGTCACGAAATACCACAATCTCTCCCTCTTTGGGAGTGGGAATCAGTTCATCGAGAGGGGCGCGCCCGGCGCCTGGGGAGAAGAATCCGGCCTTCTCGTACTCGCGAACCATGTTGCTCGTGACCTTTGATTCTCCGAATGCGAGCGAAGGCGGCAATGGGCCGGAAGTCCTTAGCATGACAAGATTGTCGACACCGGCGTCTACATCCCAGACTTCTTCGCCACCGTCAGACCCAACCTCCCCATCTTCGCGACTTCGGCAGCCGCTGGGCGAACCAGAATCTTCGGCCGGTGTAGCGCTTTTGGCAGCTAGGTCGGCAGCTGGGTCAAGTGGGAGACCGGCAGCGATGAGCTCTTCGGTAGTCATGGGCCTAGCTGTACTTTTAACGCGAGCCACCTAACCAAAAATCATAAACATTCAAACAGGTAAGAATAATGTTCGGGAATAAAACTCGCGAAGTCGTGATGTCACTACACCTAAATTTAACGAACTAACGAATCAACAAAACATAGATAAAAGAATACCTTAGAGAAGCGCGAGCAAGGCCTGGAGTTCGTAAGTTTTCAAGCAGAAAACCAGATTCCGCGAAGAGAGAAAAGATGCGCGAATCGTGAAAAGCTTGAGAGCGGTAAAAATTTTTTTAACAGCAGCAGCTCGCTATTTATAGGGCCGGGGAGGGGTAGTTCCGCGAAGTACGCCTCGATATAACTGCTTTTGGCTCCCCGGGTGACGCGTGTCCCCTCCGACGTTCCGAGGGTGACGTTTTTTACTAAATTTCCGAATGGTTCGTGGAATCAGATCGTCGGAGTCAACCCGTTTCCCCGAGGGGCTAGTGTTGGGGAATTCAGGAAAACCCGTCACCCTCGAAACGTCAAGCTTTACAAAGTTCTCAAAGTATGTTTTTCAGGAGCAGGGGATTCGCGATTCTCGGAAACCTGGAACCTGCGAAGTCACGAATTCGCGAATGTGCAGAATTCGGGAATCTTGATTCAGGGAAAAGGCGGAGTCGTGAACATACGGAAGCCCGGAATCTCAACTGTTGATGGTCCGAACTTCGGAGGAATTGCTGATTCGGGAATCTGATGAAGACTCTGTTCGGGACTCAGGCGCAAGGACACGCACGAACCTGCTGGGAAGCAAGAGCCACTTCGGAAATCTATAGAAGACCTAGTTCAGGAATTTCGGGCGAAGACATTCGCGAATCACGGGAGAAGCAAAGTCAAAGTTGTAGTCCCAAAAAGTCCGGGTTTAGAGTGTGAACTAGTGGCAGGCTTGTAAATGTGAAAGGGGGGAAAAGACATTCTTGTGTGTGTTCACATTAGGAATATTCTCCGAGCCCGAGGGTGTTATCGGAATGTAAAAGTCCCTTCGTCTCCCTATAAAAGGGGGCGCGAGGGCACATGTAAACGGATTCAGACTTTTTTGGGACTTGCGCCATTTGCAAGGAGAATTTCAGTCTCTTTGCGCCCTAACTGTGCTATTGAACGTGTTGAGAACTGTAACTTGTGTTAGGGTAGTATTCCGAATTTTTCGGGTACCCCCCAACATCTATCCCTAAATCAATAACTCTTATAGCACAAGAAAAATTAAGCGCATTGCAGAGCTTATAAACTAACCAATGCCAATGCAACATGAAAACATATGAAAAGCTAGCAAGGTTTATCGAACTTAATGATGATAGTTCGCAATCATGTTTAAACACCACGTTTACACAAGATCACAAAAGGAAAATGCCCAGCTGGAGTATTAACATGGATATGAAAGCATACATCATTGAGCCAACTATATGCAAAACATGTGCATGCAAAGAAACATCATGTTGATAACAAAATGCAATGCATGCAAATAAATAAATGTGAGCATGAACATGATGGTGGTTCTAAAAAGAAAAGTAAACTTAGATTAATAACCAGAAGTTGATCATCATAAGATAGTGCCATTCTTTATTTTCTCTAAGAAAGGAATAAAAACATAAAGAAACGGGTTGCCTCCCGAAAAGCGCTTCATTTAAAGTCATAGAGCTCGACTTTCTCACATACCTTCTTTTCGTCGCATAGCCATGGCACTTCATGCAATAAGAAAAGGTACCAATGAAGCTTTAATTTACTTCCCATGTCGTGCTTGATCACTTATAGAAGACTTGCCCAAGGCATCCTTTTGTTTCATCGCTATCTCCTTCTTTATCATCCTTCGGTGCTGCCTTCACTCCATGAATTTTTTTTATTTAATGTCCAGAACAGAAAGTATACCCAAGCTCTACTCTATTGCACAATGCACAAAATTTCCTTTCCAACGAGTCTTTATTTTCCCAAATCGGACTCCGACAAGAGAGTTATGTCTGTTTTACTTCGGTGATGAAATCTGTCCTGAAATTTCAGAACGCGCAACGCTCAATGTTTTCTCCATAACTCCTTACACGGGTCTTCAAACTTGTTGGTTCTTGATGCGTTGAATGGTAACTTGATGGAGCTTCTGGATATCCCATTTTCGTCATTTGTACACCTCTGAACAAGCTCTCAAATTTATGAAGACAACAACATCCATTGCGGGGGTTTTGGAGAGGTTGATGATTTATCTTGCAATTCTTTTAGACATAACTTCTTTTTTAATTATTCGAGCCGTGTATACATGGTTAGTGAAAATCGGCTTTCTCCCGACATGTACTTTTTTTAAGGTCATTAGCTTGACCAAGCGCAAAACACGATCGAGATTTACAAAACTTATTGTAAACATACGCGTCCATGATTAACACCACATGCGAATTCTAGCAACAAGTCAAGGTGTAAATAAAAGAAGCATATGTTTCATGCATAGCACTTAGCTCATCATTAGTCAAAGGTTCTTTTGGTGTGAGATTAATTGGATCAAACATAAATGTTTCCTCTTTTTCATTCTCAAGAAAATCTAGCCTATCAACATGATCATTATTGGAACAAGGCGTAGAATTTAAACTATCATTCATACTATTGGTTGAGCATGAGTATTTCAATTTATTAACATCAATACCAATAATATCTTGAGATTTCAGCACTTACCTTGGCCTTAGAGCTTTTTCAACAAGAGTGATATTTGGTTCATCTAGCGGTGTTGAAGGCGAAACAATCTCAACAAGTGTACTTGCCTCTTCATCACCATCTTGCAATTTCTTCAACTCATCATGTGGAACATGTGATACTTCAACTATGTACGCATTCATCTCTTCTTTGAAGTCTTCTTTATCAACCAAATCTTCATCTTCAAAGTCTTGCGTGTTACTTTCTTTATGTCCCGTGTACCACATGTCGTCAAGGTCGCTCTTCGTTGATTCACTCTTTTCTTCATCCTTGAGTACTTCCATGTCTTGCCTTGCTATTGTGTGGGATTCAATAGAACATAAGCTATAACCTTCTAGCTTGAGTCCTACATTCTCCCATTTGTCCCTCGAGTCATTAGGCTCGTCACGGTTGTACTTTTCTCTCTCTTCATCACAAATCATCTTTGAGTTGTCAAATCGGTCGATCCATCCTTCATTTCCTTCTTCTCTTTCTTCTCCTTCTTCTTCAAATATATTTTGGATCGACTCTCCACTCATCTCTTGATCAAACATATCTTCAACTAGTTCGGCAACGTGTTGGTGTCCCTCCTTCCTTCGGTAGTTGATTAGTGGGGCAAAATCAACTTGAATCCAACCAGATTGATTGAACTCCGCCAATGGTCTAGCATTTCACATACTTCGACCTACATTCATTTTAGTTTTAACATTTTGAACATCCGAAATGTCTTCTCTTACCTTGGGAAGTGGATCTTAAATTTCTTGTATGGTCGGTTCATCTTTTTCAGAAATTTCAGCAAGCACCTTGGGCTTGCTTTTGTCGTTTTGCTCCTCCCGACAACATCTTTGCCAATCTCGTTGAGTTCTTTGTCCATTGCTTATCCTTTGTAAATTTGCGCGGCCTCACTAATTATTTTATCCATTATATCACCACCTGCACACATGCTTCCAAAACAAGATGAGTTAGGGGTTAGTGAAAAATAAAAGGTATGCAACATCAAGTCACCGGAAAATCCCAAGTTCGGGCCTCGCTCAAGTAGTTTATTAAAATGGTCCCATGCTTCATCAAATCTTTCATCCTCTCCTTGCTCGAAAGTGAGCACTTGCCTTTTTAAGTCTTGGACCTTGCTTATGGGAAAGAACTTCAAAAGAAACTTCTTTACTAGCACATCCCAATTTCCTTTTGCTTCAACGGATGCAAGTGTGTACCATCTCCGCGCTTCATCTTCGAGAGAGAACGGAAAAAGATTCCACTTGAACCAAGCGGCCGGAACTCCTTCTTGTTGCACCGTGTTGCATAGCATCGTGAATTCCTTAATGAGTCTATATGGGTTGTCATCCTCCAATCCTCTAAATGGTTTTTTCGCCACTAACTTGATGATTCTAGACTTCACTTCATAGTGGGTTGTAACAAGCGTCAAATCCGATTTTTGCATCTCAATGTCTTCCATTGACGGCATTGCTAGCTCCCTTAGATACATCTCTTCGTCTTCCAATGGTGAGGTGGACAAATCCATCTAGGCACAAGAAAAGTAGAAGGAAAAACAAAAAAATATTTTTTTCTAGAAAATAAGGTTAGATGTTAGTAATCAACAAAATTAATACTAGATTAAACGTAGTAAACTGGCTTGCTCCCCGGCAACGGCGCCAGAAAAAGGGGCTTCTTGACGGATAAAACTCGTATCCACCTACGATCCGCAAGCGTACGGACCTACACCTTTTTCACCACGGGGATTCCCTATGTTCTTATCAATCCGCGGAGCAAGGGGATTGCTAGCGCTTAACCAAGTACTAATCTAGTTGATGAAAAACCTTTAAGAGAGGTATTAATCTAAAGGTTAAGACAATCTAACCTAAGTTGATCAATCAAATCTAAGGTTAAACTAGATGATAAAGGGTGGACACAAGAGAGAAAGGTTAAGATAGATAAGCGTTCCCTCCCTAGGGTTTAGGATCACATGAACATGCATCTAGTACATGAAAAGGGAGTTGCCTACACTAGCTTCATGGCGATTATGCGGCCGCTAAGCCTTTTCCCTAAATCGTACTGTCCCTACGCAAGGCAACCAAACACTTTCACGTAGAACCACATCTATATCTAAGCATCCATAGGGTTAAGCTAATCACCACAATTACCACAAACCCTACTAAGACCACATGTTGCGCAAACATATGTAAACAAAGCATACATGAAGAGATAGACCATAAAGCATTGATTGGCATAAGGTTCATGTATAGATTACATATCATGCATCCATCTAACCCTAGAGACGAACGGAGACATTACCCCATCTTCTTACACGGATTGAAGCACATAGGGGTGATGGAGACTCTGGAGAACGTTGTCGATGAAGATGGCGGCGATGAAGCTTGGGAACACCCCTAGGCCAGCGGCTTGGAGTCCTCCTCTTGCTTCCTTCCCTCCGCCGGAGTTGATACTTGCGACGAGCTCATCTAACTCTCTCCCTCATCTTGCGGCGGTGGTTTTCTGGTGAATGGCGTCGGTAGAATGATTTGTTCAATGTGGCGGCACACGGAGGAAGAGGCAATAAATAGACGAACACCTAGGGCAAAGGGGCACCGAACCGGGCCCAAAGTGGGATGGGCTGGTCGGCCCAGGCCCGTTTCGACCTGGTTCGGCCCCGGTTTCCTCCCCGGTTGCTTCTCGCGTGATCCCTTATTTGTGTTCACTTGCATGTGGGCCTTTGACATCGTTTCCTTCACGGTTAAGGCTTGAATCTTGCTATGCAAACCTCGCCGTTTTCTGGTTGAGTCCCTGAAGACTTGCACGTTGACGCTTCGGTCCTCGGGTCATTTGGAGTCATGTTCATCGCGTGTCTTGACTCTTGTCGGGCTTCATGATCTTCTTCCAAAGTGCTTGGTGAACTTATCCCAAAAGTCTCTTCTTTAGCGTAGATTTCCCGCGTAAACAATGGACTCCAAAATCGACACGCAAGAGTGAACTTGTTATATACGGGGGGTTAGTTCCAGTGGTTAGAATAATAAATCAATGCCAACATTAAAGGTCACCAACGGAGCAGTAGAAAAGGCAAACAACATCATCTTTACTAGAATCAAAAAGAACTTAACATGAATGATCAGGGGGGAATGGGCCGAAGAGCTGCCCAGAGTCATGTGGTCTCATAACACAACGACATCTAGAGCTACAAACTTCACACCATTCAGATTGTTGTACGGAGAAGAGGCTGTCATCCCCGAAGAAATAAAGCTAGGATCATTGAGGGTAGACCAAGAACCAAAAAAATGAAGACGACACAAATTTAACAATTGACACAAGAGAAGAAGACAAACTTCCAGCACTCAGCAACATAGAAAAGTACCCAGATGAAACAAGGAAGTGAAGAAATAAGAAAGTCCGCGAAGAAAAAATATCAACTGGAGATATGGTGCTACGAAGAAGTACAAGGGGAGTGGGCAAGTTGGAAGAAAAATGGGAAGGCCCCTCCTTGGTATCAGAAACAAGGCAAGGGGCTTACAAATTACAAACATTGGAGGGAGATGAGGTACCATACCTATTGAATCAGCATAAGTTGCAGAAGTACTGGCTCTAAGTAGAATTTGGCATTTTTTAGTTTCTCTTCTTTTTTCAGCTTTTGTAATCTTCATTTCAACTTCTTTTCAATTATCAACTTTAGTAAATATAGTGAAGTCCGTACTCTTTTCCTCGCGGGGAGAATCTTCGGTGGCATCATGATAGGATCACCGAAGATGCGAGGTTTTTAACGAGGCGGACTTGTGTAATATTCCCTTGAGAAATATAACAAGGGCTCCCCAAAAAAGACATTGGTCCCGAAGTGTCGTATGGACCTCCCTGGGCCCGCTACCTCGATGGGTACTAGGACCGACTACTCGATGGGCCCCTGGGACTACTCGGCTTGTGCCACACGGCACCTGATGGCGTGTTGCGCAAGGACTACAGTGGAGAAGTATGCAGATAGGAAGCTATACATGTCCTGTACTGTGTAGAGAACTCCTAGACATACCCGATTAGTACTCTCTCCCTGAACCGACTTGTAACCCTGCCTCCCAGACTATATAAGGCGAGGCAGGGTCCCATCTCTCATAGACGCATCATCTTGTAAACTCATCCAATCAATCCAGAGCTACACAGCATACATGACGTAGGGTATTACGCACCTCGCGACCCGAACCTGTCTAAATTGTGTGCCACGTGTCTCTTCCTTCGAGTTACCGATCTCAGCGAGGCCACATTCATCTACCTCGGGTACTCCCCTTGGTAGGTTGCCGGTCTAAAACACAGACAGCTGGCGCGCCAGGTAGGGGTTCTCGCCGAAGATCTCATGGCAAACTCGACGGCTTCAATTTTCATCAAGCCAACAGTCGCCTTTAACCGCGGCGACACCTTCGTCTTCGGCTCCTGGGTTTGCACTACTGATGGTGCCGGATCCTTCCAACGCCGCCTCACCATGACGCCCAACCCGAAGACTGGGCTCATGACGCTTCCCGAAGTAGTCACGGCCGATCTCACCGGAAAATTCGACGAAATTTCGCTCTACAACCAACACGCCGACTTCGAGTTTGGATCTGCCTCCAACTCGGACTCGACGTCCCTGTGGGCCATCATATGCGAGCCGGCTACTCAGCCATCGTGTGCGGACCCCCCACTCCATGAGCACTTCCCATACGGCCTTTGCAACGCCAGCAAGGTCCATGCGAAGGCTATCTCTGCGCGTCGGGCCGGGAAGAAGATCGTCCCCGGCTACAACTCACACTCCAACCCCGTCTCCGGCTACTACTCAGACTCCTCCTACGAGTTCGACTTCGGGGCGGACCCTGACGAGTCCAAGAACCACACGACTGAGCAACTGCTGTCAGGACTAGCTTCCGGCCTGGTTATAACATCTACACCCGCCGGGAGATTCGTCTACTGGCCAGACTGCAAGCCCGCAGACCTGACAGACGGGAACTCATGCTGCTTCGCCTACCTCGACTCACTTCCCTTCCAGGAGGGAACACTGCTAGCTCCAGCCGAGGGGCACATTCCAACAGAGGTGGCGACTTCCGACTCTGGTCTCGGCACCCCCGATCGCCAAGTCTTCATGGCTGCTGGCGAGACACCGGGACCCTCAGGGACACGCCCTGACCGATATCTCGAGGATATCTCGGGAGACGAGTTGTCTACCAATGCACCCGCAGACGAAACTAACGACAACAAGAATGCCTGACGTGAACGCAACAGAAGGCGGAATGAACGGCGCCGACGTCTCCGTGAGACCCTACCCATACAGAATCTCACAGAGGCTCTCGACCAAGTCAAAAACTAGGTGCACACTACCCCAGAGCAGTGACTCATGTCTACCACCACGATAGCACGTCAGGCTCTGGGGATGCGCGCGGGAGAAGTCATCACCAAGCTAGCGGAGGATGCCTACTTCATGAGAGTTGACAACAGAATTGCTCAAGTGCCTCCCGTCAGAACTCGCCAACCCGACAACGAAGCCACAAGTCGCAATCCAGCTGACAACAGACGCAACCGTACTCGAGGAGAACTACCGGCTAACCCCAACCGTACTCAGGCATCGGCCGGTGGACCTTCTTAGGGTGGCAACAGCGCCGGTGGCCCCGGTGGTAACCGCGATGTCATCCCTCATCACGATCCTGGTGGCGGAGGAAGCGGCGATGGGAGCTCCTCACACGGGGCTGGAAGGAGAGCCGGTGGCGGGGGCGATCGTGGCGGCTGAGGCCACGCAGACAGCCATGTCACCGGTGTCTCATGCGGCGGCTACGACGCTCGTTGCAGAATCGAGGAAATTCGACGCAACAAATCTGCAGGCGAGAACGACGGCTTCCCCGCCTTTTCTGCACGGCTTCGCAATCTACTTCTCCCAGAGAAATTCAAACCACTGGGGATCACCAAGTACGATGCGAAGCAACATCCAGTATAGTGGCTCAGATGCTACGCCCTCTCTCTGTTGACAGTGTATTTTGGTGCACCTAGCATGTTCATTACACTTTGGTTTGGATTTGATTATGGAACTAACCCGCCACTAGGCACACTAATCATATAACAAGTTCATCTTTGTGCATGCATTTGGAAGTGTTGTGTTTATGTAGGAAAACATGGACATAAAGGACGGATTCGCAACAAGTTCACAGGAGCATTTACGGAGTCTTGTTTGTGTTCATGAGCTTGATGAAATCACTTCCAAAGGTGGCAAGGACCGAAGTGCTACGAGGAACACCCCCGGGGATTGAAGCGTAAAAGATCGAACTTCATGCGAAGAGAACCTCCATCTTGGACGCGAGGATAACATCATCAAAATCATGCAAGTGGAGGGGGCAAAGTACATAAGTGCATAAGGACCCACGGAGCAAAAGGGGCGACCGAACCGGGCCGAAAAGGGCCCAGGCCGGTCGGCCCAGGCCGGCCGGCCCGGCCTCGTTCGGTACCGGTTCGGTCCCGTTTTCCTTGCCCTCGAAGGATCTTCAACCCTAAAAGCCCCGAGGCGCCACCAACACCGAGGAAGGAGTCATTCGCACCAGAAGGCCATCCACAAGCTAGAGAGAGGAGGAGGATCTCCGGAGGGAGATCAACCACCTCGAAGGAAGCACCCTCTCGTGGAGAAGAAGGAAGACACCGGCGGAAACCATGATCAACGGTGCCATGATCAGCACCTTGATGGGGTAATCTTCTCATTCGTACATGGGTTGTAATCTATCTTGAGATGTAATCGCACTTTGTCTGATTATCTATCTATCATCTTGTGTTGAATATACTTTCATGCTTAAGGTTAGCTACCATGCCGTAAAGGGAGTATAGGTCTCAATGCTTCCTTGGATCCATTCTATGCCGTGTCCATCAAAGGTCTAGTCATGAATACCTTCGCGTAGTGACAGTACGAGAGGAGGGAAAGGGCGAAACCGTGGTCACAACCCCGATAGATTAGATTGGTTTTCATGTCTTTAAGCGATTGCATGCTCTAGTATCGTAGACCCGTGGGCGAGTGTCTTTTATCTTGATATCTTAATCATTCTCTCTAGTATAGTTTAGTTGTTTTCTAGCATAATATTAGTTAGGGTTTTAGTAGCTGGTGTGTCGTTGTAGATCGAACGCTTGTAATCCCCTTGCTCCGCGGATTGACAAGAACCTTGGGAATCCCGTGGTGAAAAAGGTGTGGGGTCCGTACGCTTGCGGATCGTAGAGGGATACGTCTTTTATCCGTCAACAAGCCCCTTTTTCTGGCGCCGTTGCCAGGGAGCAAGTTAGTTTACATAGTTTGATTTGCATCTAACTTAGTTTTATATTTTAGTTTACTATTTATTTGCTTTATCTAACATATATTATCTAGAAAAACACTTGTTTCGTTTTTGTTTTTGTTTTTATCTTATTGTCTAGATGGCGTTCATTAATCAACCCGTGGAAGAACCGGAGAAATCATTAAGGGATTACGCTAGCCCTCGATGTGAAGACATAAAAGTACAAGAGTCGGATTCGAAGCTCGAAGCGACCAAGTATGAGATTAAATCCAAGATCATCAAGATGGTGGCAGCGAACCCATTTGAAGGGATGGTTACGGAGAACCCATATAGACATATAAGGGATTTCACGACGATATGCAACACGGTGCATCAAGAAGGAGTTCCCGATGAATGGTTCAAATGGAATCTCTTTCCCTACTCACTTGCCGGCAATGCAAAGACATGGTATTCGTTTGCATCCTTTGAAGTTGAAGGCAATTAGAACAAGTTGACAAAGAAGTTTTGCGAGAAGTTCTTTCCAATTAGCAAGGTTCAACATCTAAGGAGGCAAGTGATCACTTTCATGCAAGGAGAAGAGGAAGGGATAGACCAAGCCTGGGATAGGTTTAATGGATTAATCGAACAAGGACCAAAACTCGGCTTCACCGGTGACATACTCTTGCATACATTTTTCTTTTCCCTAACCCCTAGTTGCATGCAACACGTCGAAATGTGTGCAGGTGGGGATCTCATGGAGAAAACACTCACAGAAGCCACCCAACTTCTACAAGAAGTTAGTAAAGAGGCTGCCATGCGAAGAGATTGGGAAACAAGACTTGCGGAAGAGCCGGAATACAATTCAAGGAAGAAGAAGTGTGCTGATTTTTCTAAAGAGGCAACCCCAAAAGTCACAAAAGAGGAACCAATCGCGGAAAAGCTCGAAGGAGAACACATCAAGTCAAGAACTACCCCAAGCGTCGACTTCGCCATACCGAATGAGCCGAACAAGAGAAGCATGTCAAGCGCGAAGCCACTAAGGGAGTTCAAACCAATGGATTGGGTTCCTATTGATTATGGAGAAGTATTCGACAAGAGAAGACCGTTCCCTAATCAAAAGGGAATGGCAAGAGCATTGGAAGTAGATTTCCCACCGGAGAAGGAAGCGGAAAATTCATACGACCTTGAAACCACCGGTGAGATTTTTCAAAAGCTCTTTGGAGATGACGTGGTGGATCCGGAACATATTGCTGAGGTGAAGAGAATCATGGGGATCAAGCCCGAAGCATCACCATACTCTCGCCTCGCTGAAATTTACGCGATAGGATCCGAAGAAGAAGAGAAGACGACACCACACTTGAGTTGCGAGATCAACGGAGTTCAATGCAAAGCCTTATGCGACATCGGAGCCCAAGTAAGTGTTCTATCTTCTAAAATTTATGATAAAGTTCAAGACCACAACCTAGACTTAGCTCCAACATCAACGAAATTAATTATGGGAGATGGTAGAACTATCAAACCTCTAGGTATTGCTTGCAACATGAAAGTAAAAATCTCTAAAAATCACATACCAACCGATTTCTTTGTTATTGATGCTTACCATAGTAATCATGATCACATAATCTTAGGTAGGCCTTTTCTTAAGTTGGTTGATGCCGTGTTAGATGCCGGAGAAGGCAAGGTAACAATGAACCTTAATGGAACAAAGTACACATATAACTTTCTTCGTGCTTCTAAACACCTTACACCCTTTCCTCCCGAAGATGAAGAAGTAGAAGAGATAGATACTCTTTGTTTTGTTGAAACCCTTAGAGACCCGCTGCAAAGAGCAATAGAAAATCAAATTAGTAATCAACAAGATGAAGAACTAGAGGAAGCAACAAAAGGCTTAGAGCCGCATGATGGTAGTGTGGGGGAAGAGAAATTCGAAGACATAGGAGAAATCAAACCCGAGGAGCCACAAGTGCCCGAGGTAGACCTTAAACCTTTGCCCAAGGGATTAAAGTATGAATTTTTGGGCCCAGACAAAACTTATCTAGTCATTGTGAGCGACGAGTTGAGTCCCGAAGAAAACGAAGCATTGCTGATTTTATTAAAAAAACATAGGAAGGTGATTGGATATTCGATTAATGATCTCAAAGGTATTAGCCCAGCCTTTTGCACTCATCGTATACCAATGGAAGACCAATGTAAGCCCGTAGTGGACCACCAAAGGAGGCTAACTCATGCCATGCGAGAGGTAGTAAAGAAAGAGGTTATCAAGTTACTTGATGCTGGAATCATCTACCCGGTTCCGCATAGCGAATGGGTGAGCTCGGTGCATTGTGTACTGTAGAAAGGAGGTTTGACCGTGGTGAAGAATGAGAAAAACGATTTGATACTGCAAAGAACCGTGACCGGGTGGTGGATGTGTATCGATTATCGTAAGCTTAACACAGCGACGAAGAAAGATCACTTCCCCCTACCGTTCATTGATGAGATGCTCGAGAGGTTAGCAAACCACGCTTATTTTTGCTTTCTCGATGGATACTCGGGGTTCATGCATATTCCCATTCACCCGGAAGATCAACATAAGACAACGTTTATGTGCCCTTACGGAACGTTTGCATATAGGAGGATGCCTTTCGGCCTATGCAACGCTCCGGCCTCTTTTCAACGTTGCATGATGGCCGTGTTTTCGGAATTCATCGAAGAAATTGTTGAAGTGTTTATGGATGATTTTTCCGTTTATGGGAAGACGTTCATGGATTGCTTGGCAAACTTGGAAAAGGTCCTCACGAGGTGTGTGGAGGTAGACTTGGTGTTAAATTGGGAAAAGTGCCACTTCATGGTTAGGCAAGGCATAGTGCTCGGACATGTTATATCCGAGAGAGGAATTGAAGTGGACAAGGCTAAGGTAGAGACGGTTGAGCAACTCCCACCTCCTACGGATGTTAAGTCCTTAAGGAGCTTTCTAGGCCATGCCGGATTCTATAGAAGATTTATCAAGGACTTCTCGAAGATCACTAAGCCTTTAACACATCTCCTTCAAAAGGATGTGGCTTTCGACTTTGATGAGAAGTGCCTAGTGGCATTCCGGACCTTGAAAAAAGCGTTGGTGAGTGCTCCCATCATCCAACCTCCAGATTGGAGCCAACCTTTCGAGATCATGTGTGAAGCAAGTGACTACACCGTAGGCGTGGTCTTGGGTCAAAGAAAGGAAGGCCGAGTTCACGCCATTTACTATGCTAGCAAAACTCTTAGTGGGGCGCAATTAAATTATGCCACTACGGAAAAAGAGTTGCTAGCGGTGGTATTCGCTTTCGAAAAATTCAGATCTTACATCGTGAACTCGAAGGTCATTGTTTACACCGATCACGCAGCCATCAAGTATCTCTTGACTAAGAAGGAAGCTAAACCACGTTTGATTCGTTGGATCCTTCTTCTCCAAGAGTTTGATGTTGAAATTCGTGATAAAAAGGGGGTGGAAAATGTTGTGGCCGATCATTTGTCTAGGATGAATCATGGACAAGATGATAAAGAGCCCATAGAAGATAAGATGAGAGATGACCACCTCTATCGAGTGCTTGATAAAGATACTTGGATGATCGATATCATTCGAGCAATTCGAAAGATGCCTCTCGATCATCTAGATAAAAACACTCAAAAGAAGATAATCTCCGAAAGTAGGGAATATTTTTGGGATGCACCATACCTCTTCAAACTTGGCAATGATGGAGTAATGAGAAGATGTGTGCCAAGAGAAGAAAGGGTAGAGATTTTGAGGAAGTGTCACTCGGCGGAGTACGGTGGACACTATAGTCATTTTCGGACCCAAGCAAAGGTATGGTCGAGCGGATTCTATTGGCCAGAGATGCATGAAGATACTAAAAGATATGTTGCATCATGCCCTGAGTGCCAAAGAACCGGAAACATCTCTCAGAGGAATTCTATGCCTTTGAAATACAACTTACAAATCGACATATTCGATGTATGGGGTATAGACTTAATGGGGCCTTTTAAAAACTCATTTGGATTCGAGTACATCCTAGTCATGGTTGATTATGTATCCAAGTGGGTAGAGGCAATACCATGTCGTAAAGCTTCCACGGAGGAGTCCATTACTATGATCAAGAATGTGATTTTTCCCCGTTTCGGTACACCGAAAATCTTGATAAGTGATGGAGGAACTCACTTCACCGGGAAGAATTTCAAAAAGTGCTTGTCCAAGTTAGGAATTGAGCATAGGGTCTCAACGGCCTATCACCCACAAACTAACGGACAAGCGGAAACGTCAAATAGGCAATTAAAAAGTATACTCAACAAAACCATAGAGAAGGGAGGCAAGGATTGGTCAAAGAAATTAGACGGAGCTTTATGGGCTTATCGAACGGCGTTCAAGACACCGATAGGTACGACCCCTTATCAATTGGTCTATGGAAAAGCTTGCCACCTTCCGGTTGAGTTGGAACAAAAAGCCTATTGGGCGATTAAAGAGATGAACCTTGATCTCGATGCCGCGGTGGTGAAACGAAGAATCCAAATAAGCGAGCTAGAGGAGTTGAGGTTGAAAGCATATGAAAACGCAAGCATATACAAGGAGAGAATCAAAAGGTGGTATGATAAAAGATTGAAGAAAAAAGAATTTAAAGAAGGAGATAAGGTCCTCCTCTATAATTCGAGGTTTAAAACCTTCGGAAAGGGGAAATTGCAAAGTAAGTGGGACGGACCTTATGTTGTGCATTCGGTGTTCTCCAACGGAGCGGTAACCATTATGGATATAAACGGCGATCAATTTGTGGTGAATGGTCAGCGGCTTAAGGTTTACTACGAACCCGACGTCGTGCCCCTTCACTATGTTGACGTCTTCACCATGGAGGAAGAGCCCGAACGTCCCGCCTAGGACGAAAAACAAGGCATGAATTTCTGTAAATAGTTTTTCTTTTATTTTTCCGGGAGTTTTTCGCGAAGATTTTCGGGCCAACTTTTCCCCATGGGCTAAGGAAGAAAAAAATAGGGCGGTGTGCAAAAACCCGGACCGGCCCGGCCCCCGAGGCGGGGTGGACCGGCCGGCCCGTGCCGACCGGCCCCGAGAGGGTTCCAGCGGCCGATGACGCCGAATTTCGCCCGAATTGCTCCTTTTTGACTTCCTTGTTTGGTCGGAAATTTTAAGGGAAGTGTAAAAAAGGAAAATAAGGTTTCCAGGGCTTTTCTTTCAGGACTATTTATTTGGCCGAATTGGGAGCTCGAGGATCAAACCTTTGAAGCAATATTTTGCACCCTTGTAGCAGCCATTGTGCCCCCAAGGAGCTTAGATTTGAAGCTAGAAGCCAAGAAGCCATCGATGGAGGAGGCGATGCGATGCGAGCTCAAGCTACCCGTCAAGAGGACCGCATGCATCCGTTGCGGAGGGCGTGTCCCGACCGGAGCTCTTGCATCTCGCAACCCCGTCGAAGGAGAGAAGGTCCCTACACCCGTTCGAAGGTCGGCACGCATCCAAGGCATCAAGCGCAAAGACTACAAGGAGGCGTCGCCAGAGCCTAAGGATTATGGGGGTAGCGACTACTCCGACGATCGTAGCCTGAGCTCGTGGGCGGCCGCCGGAAGAGATGATGACGATTGGGATGAATAGCCCAAGGAAAGGACTCCCGAAGGCCCCAACAGCGACGGCAACGATGGCAACGAAGGCGACGACAATGGTGGTGGCGACGATGGCGGTGACGATGGTGGAGATAATGGCGACGACGACCCCTTCGGATTGCATCCGATGTGTTGTCGAGCTTGCTGTCAATCCATCGGGGATCTCTACACGTCGGCCGATAAATGTCTCCAAGCCATGGAAGTGATGAAGCAGCGTATGGAGGATTTGGAGCACATAGTTGGAGACAATTTCAAGTTCCTTAACGTTTCGGCATGGTTGGAAACATAAGAGCCAAGTGGTGCAATACTTGCTTGAAGTACCACTAGATCTAGTTTTCCCCTAAGGAATTTGTAAGATACGACGAGGACGTCGTATGTTTTAAGCGTGGGGGAGAGCTAGCTCGCTAGCCTTAGCTTTTGAACTTCAAGTTTAGGTTCGGTTTAATCTTCGTGTGAGAGTCTTAGCGTTTTTAATGAGTCTTTAGTTTTTGAGTGTGTTTTAAAATTTTTTGCAAGTCTCTTAAATTAGTGTTGAGTCAAGAAAAGCAAATAAAAAGAGTCTATATATATATATATATATATCTTTGTGTTTTATGTATTGCTTATCTTTATTTACTTGTTTGCTTAATCTTCGGTTCTTGATATATGAACATAAGTATGTGGTTTGAAAAACGTTTACCGTGGTGCTTAGTGGAATTGCTACTACTTAAAGTACCCATACCGCACTTCGATCTTGAGCTTCACATGTTAGTTGTGCTATGTTCAATGCTAAAAGTTGGAGGATTTTAGTTCTGAAAATTATCTTAAAACCCTTGTAATAAAGGTTAGCAAAACCTCTTTTTCCAAGTTGAGAGTAAGAAAAAATTCCTATCCAAAGCCAAATTTATTTTTTTTTGCTCCACCATAAGTGTGATTAGCACGATGAGTTAGGCTAGGACCCTTCTCTCTTGGTGAGTTTTAATTTCGAGCAATGATCATGTTCTTGTGCTTATCTGTTGCTAGCCTCGTCATATATTCGGTTACGTGACTTTCACAACGGAAGTCACGTACATCGCCGAATTCCATACCCAACCCTATACATCTCTTTTGTACATCGTATTCCTTGAACACCACCTATTTTCAAAGTTTCGTCTCGCCTCTAGCATGATTTATTTAAAATTTCAGATTGTATGCATGCAAGGAAAGAGAGAATTGAAAGCTTTGAAAAGTTGTCAAGAGAGAGAAAAATAAAGAGAAAAAGTATGAGTATGGAAAAGAAAGAAAGAAAGAAAGAAAAAAATTATATGTGAATGAAAGAAGAAAAAGAAAAAGAGAAAGATGAGGTAGCAATAAAGATATGAGAGGGATGGATCAAGTGAAAGAAAAGAAAAATAAAGTGTAAGGAAGGATGTCATGTTGTTGAGAGACGAAACTTTCATTCTTTTTCCAACCATGTGCAATCCGACAACGAGGAAGTCATCGGTGCCTTGTAGTCACAATTTTCTTTTGCCCTTGCACATGTCCACCATTCTAAATCTTCTCATCCTTGATATCCCTACATATGGTTAATTCTCATGATCATTGGCTTTTAAAGGTAGACAACCATTAGAGGAAGTTCTTAGTTTGGCAATACTTGTGTTGATTGCGCTAGCCCTACCTATAGCTCCACTTTACGTGATATATGAGAGATTAATGGGAGGTGAGAGTTTTATAAAATCTGGTTAGGATAGCTACTTCATATGAGTGACTTGAGAGAGCTTGGAGAAAGGTTTTTTGTCTAATACTTGTTGCAGGAATTTTTGTTTTGAAAATCATAAAAACCCTCCGATGGAAGCAAAGAAGTGAGCATGGTTGAGATTGAAAGCTTCGAGTGAACAGTTTGAGTTGTGGGGTAAAACTTGACGTGGTAAAAATTCTAAACGCCCATGTTTATGTTTGATTATCATTACTTTGTGTTTATGTATTAAAGATGAAGGGATTGACTAACTTGTGAAGAAGGATAAGTGGTATATGATTACAACGCCTTGGACGAAGTTCTTTTACGAGTACTTGCTCGAGGACGAGCAAGAGCTAAGCGTGGGGGAGATGTTGACGGTGTATTTTGGTGCACCTAGCATGTTCATTACACTTTGGTTTGGATTTGATTATGGAACTAACCCGCCACTAGGCACACTAATCATATAACAAGTTCATCTTTGTGCATGCATTTGGAAGTGTTGTGTTTATGTAGGAAAACATGGACATAAAGGATGGATTCGCAACAAGTTCAAAGGAGCATTTACGGAGTCTTGTTTGTGTTCATGAGCTTGATGAAATCACTTCCAAAGCTGTCAAGGACCGAAGTGCTATGAGGAACACCCCCGGGGATTGAAGCGTAAAAGATCGAACTTCATGCGAAGAGAACCTCCATCTTGGACACGAGGATAACATCATCAAAATCATGCAAGTGGAGGGGGAAAAGTACATAAGTGCATAAGGACCCACGGAGCAAAAGGGGCGACCAAACCGGGCCGAAAAGGGCCCAGGCCGGCCGGCCCAGCCCTGTTCTAGCACCGGTTCGGTCCCGTTTTCCTTGCCCTCGAAGGATCTTCAACCCTAAAAGCCCCGAGGCGACGCCAACACCGAGGAAGGAGTCATTCACACCAGAAGGCCATCCACAAGCTAGAGAGAGAGGAGGAGGATCTCCGGAGGGAGATCAACCACCTCGAAGGAAGCACCCTCTCGTGGAGAAGAAGGAAGACACCGGCGGAAGGGAAACCATGATCAATGGTGCCATGATCAGCACCTTGATGGGGTAATCTTCTCATTCGTCCATGGGTTGTAATCGATCTTGAGATGTAATCGCACTTTGTCGGATTATCTATCTATCATCTTGTGTTGAATATACTTTCATGCTTAAGGTTAGCTACCATGCCGTAAAGGGAGTATAGGTCTCAATGCTTCCTTGGATCCATTCAATACGCCGTGTCCATCAACGGTCTAGTCATGAATACCTTCGCGTAGTGACAGTATGAGAGGAGGGAAAGGGCGAAACCGTGGTCACAACCCCGATAGATTAGATTGGTTTTCATGTCTTTAAGCGATTGCATTCTCTCTAGTATAGTTTAGTTGTTTTCTAGCATAATATTAGTTAGGGTTTTAGTAGCTAGTGTGTCGTTGTAGATCGAACGCTTGTAATCCCCTTGCTCCGCAGATTGACAAGAACCTTGGGAATCCCGTGGTGAAAAAGGTGTGGGGTCCGTACGCTTGCGGATCGTAGAGGGATACGTCTTTTATCCGTCAACACTCCCTCGAAAATGCTGGTGGCAATAATGACACAAAGTGCCTCTACTTTCCCTTCTGCCTAGACCAAGCTCCGCTTACATCTCTCGAGTCACTCGAGAAGTACTCGATCGACAAGTGGGACCAGCTCAAGTACCAGTTCACCAGCAACTTCACGGGCGCTATGGGTCGCTCGGGTAATCGCATGGACCTGGCAATGGTGAAGCAGGAATAGGGCAAGACCCTACGAAAGTACATGCGGCGCTTCTTCGACAAGCGTGCCACTGTAGTCGACATCGATAAGGAGGTCATCGACCTCTTCCAAGATGGCCTCTACCACTATCGCACGTTTGAAGACTTCGGTCGTCGCTGCCCGAGCTTCATCACCCACCTCAAGAATATGATCACCTCCTGGGCTGATAAAGAAGACAAGGCTAATGCCAAGTATGACGCCATCCGTGGCAAGAGCAAGCAGAACACGGGCGGCAACAACAACAGCAACTGGGATCAAGGCAGTCGCAGCAACAACTACTCGGGTCCTAATCGCAAGCGCAAGCCAGACAACATGGTCTCGGCTATCCAACGCCCTGCGAAAGACAACCCGAAGAAGACCTCCGGCGGCTTCAAAGACTTGCTGAAAGAGAAGTGCCCATGGCACCTGGAGGGCAACCACACTACCGAACAGTGCTACCAACTCTAGAGAGCACTCAAGGACACTCCAGAACCGCGGCATCCGCATGACAAGAATGGCAAGAAAAAAGCCGACGAAGGCAACAACGACTTCCAAGAACCCGACAAGACGGTGAACGTCCTCTTCAGCGGACTACCCACCAAACGGTCTTAGAAGGCCACCCGACGAGAAGTCTTAAACATTGAACCAGCGGTTTCGACCCCTCTCTGGTGGTCAGAGGTACCCATCACCTTCTCCCTCGTGGAACATGTAATTCTTCAACTATGTACGCATTCATCTCTTCTTTGAAGTCTTCTTTATCAACCAAATCTTCATCTTCAAAGTCTTGGGTGTTACTTTCTTTATCTCCTGTGTACCACATGTCGTCAAGGTCGCTCTTCATTGATTCATTCTTTTCTTCATCCTTGAGTACTTCCATGTCTTGCCTTGCTATTGTGTGGGCTTCAATAGAACATAAGCTATAACCTTCTAGCTTGAGTCCTTCCTTCTCCCATTTGTCCCTCGAGTCATTAGGCTCGTCACGGTTGTACTTTTCTCTCTCTTCATCACAAATCATCTTTGAGTTGTCAAATCGGTCGATACATCCTTCATCTCCTTCTTCTCTTTCTTCTCTTTCTTCTTCAAATATCTTTTGGATCGACTCTCCACTCATCTCTTGATCAAATATATCTTCAACTAGTTTGGCAACGTGTTGGCGTCCCTCCTTCCTTCGGTAGTTGATTAGTGGGGCAAAATCAACTAGAATCCAACCGGATTGATTGAACTCCACCAATGGTCTAGCATTCCACATACTTTGACCTACATTCATGTTCGTTTTAACATTTTTAACATCCGAAATGACTTCTCTTACCTTGGGAAGTGGATCTTCAATTTCTTGTATGGTCGGTTCATCTTCCTTGACCTCCAGTTCATCTTTTTCAGAAATTTCAGCAAGCACCTTGGGCTTGCTTTTGTCGTTTTGCTCCTCCCGACAACATCTTTGCCAATCTCGTTGCGTTCTTTCTCCATTGCTTATCCTTTGTAAGATTTGGACGGCTTCACTAATTGTTTTATCCATTATATCACCTCCTGCACACATGCTTACAAAACGAGATGAGTTAGGGGTTAGTGAAAAATAAAAGGTATGCAACATCAAGTCACCGGAAAATCCCATGTTCGGGCCTCGCTCAAGTAGTTCATTAAAACGGTCCCATGCTTCATCAATTCCTTCATCCTCTCCTTGCTCGAAAGTGAGCACTTGCCTTTTTAAGTCTTGGACCTTGCTTACGGGAAAGAACTTCAAAAGAAACTTCTTCACTAGCTCATCCTAATTTCCTTTTGCTTCAACGGGTGCAAGTGTGTACCATCTTCGCGCTTCATCTTCGAGAGAGAACGGAAAAAGATTCCACTTGAACCAAGCGGCCGAACTCCTTCTTGTTGCACCGTGTTGCATAGCATCGTGAATTTCTTAATGTGTCTATATGGGTTGTCACCCTCCAATCCTCTAAATGGTTTTGTCGCCACTAACTTGATGATTCTAGACTTCACTTCATAGTGGGTTGTAGCAAGCGTCAAATCTGATTTTTGCATCTCAATGTCTTCCATTGATGGCATTGCTAGCTCCCTTAGAGACATCTCTTCGTCTTCCAATGGTGAGGTGAACAAATCCATCTCGGAACAAGAAAAGTAGAAAGAAAAACAAAAAAAGATTTTTTTCTAGAAAATAAGGTTAGATGTTAGTAATCAACAAAATTAATACTAGATTAAACGTAGCAAACTGGCTTGCTCCCCGGCAACGGCGCCAGAAAAAGGGGCTTGTTGACGGATAAAACTCGTATCCACCTACGATCCGCAAGCGTACAGACCTACACCTTTTTCACCACGGGGATTCCCTATGTTCTTATCAATCCGCGGAGCAAGGGGATTGCTAGCGCTTAACCAAGTACTAATCTAGTTGATGAAAAACCTTTGAGAGAGGTATTAATCTAAAGGTAAAGACAATCTAACCTAAGTTGATCAAACAAATCTAAGGTTAAACTAGATGAAAAAGGGTGGACACAAGAGAGAAAGGTTAAGATAGATAAGTGTTCCCTCCCTAGGGTTTAGGATCACATAAACATGCATCTAGTACATGAAAAGGGAGTTGCCTACACTAGCTTCATGGAGATTATGAGGCCGCTAAGCCTTTTCCCTAAATCGTACTATCACTACGCAAGGCAATCAAACACTTTCACGTATAACCGCATCTATATCTAAGAATCCATAGGGTTAAGCTAATCACCACAATTACCACAAACCCTACTAAGACCACATGTTGCGCAAACATATGTAAACAAAGCATACATGAAGACATAGACCAGAAAGGATTGATTGGCATAAGGTTCATGTATAGATTACATATCATGCATCCATCTAACCCTAGAGACGAACGGAGACATTACCCCATCATCTTACACGGATTGAAGCACATAGGGGTGATGGAGACTCTGGAGAACGTCGTCGATGAAGATGGTGGCGATGAAGCTTGGGAACACCCCTAGGCCAGCGGCTTGGAGTCCTCCTCATGCTTCCTTCCCTCCGCCGGCGTTGATCCTTGCGACGAGCTCATCTAACTCCCTCCCTCATCTTGCGGCGGCGGTTTTCTGGTGAATGGCGTCGGTAGAATGATTTGTTCTAGGTGGCGGTAGACGGAGGAAGAGGCAATAAGTAGACGAACACCTACGGCAAAGGGTGCGCCGAACCGGGCCCGAAGTGGGCTGGGCCGGTCGGTCCAGGCCCGTTTCGACCCGATTCGGCCCCGGTTTCCTCCCCGGTTGCTTCTTGCGTGATCCCTTATTTGTGTGCACTTGCATGTGGGCCTTTGACATCATTTCCTTCACGGTTAAGGCTTGAATCTTGCTATGCAAGCTTCGCCGTTTTCTGGTAGAGTCCCTGAAGACTTGCACGTTGACGCTTCGGTCCTCGGGTCATTTGGAGTCATGTTCATCGCGTGTCTTGACTCTTGTCGGGCTTCATGATCTTCTTCCAAAGTGCTTGGTGAACTTATCCCAAAAGTCTCTTCTTTAGCGTAGATTTCCCGCGTAAACAATGGACTCCAAAATCGACACGCAAGAGTGAACTTGTTATATACGGGGGGTTAGTTCCAGTGGTTAGAATAATAAATCAATACCAACATTAAAGGTAAACTCATAGCTAGGTTGACGGAAATTCACTGTCAACAATCACCCAGAATCCAACAGAGCAGTAGAAAAGGCAAACAACATCATCTTTACTAGAATCAAAAAGAACTTAACATGAATGATCAGGGGGGAATGGGCCGAAGAGCTGCCCAGAGTCGTGTGGTCTTATAACACAACGACATCTAGAGCTACAAACTTCACACCATTCAGATTGTTGTATGGACAAGAGGTTATCATCCCTAAAGAAATAAAGCTAGGATCATTGAGGGCAGACCAAGAACCAAAAAATGAAGACGACACAAATTTAACAATTGACACAAGAGAAGAAGACAAACTTCAAGCACTCAAACATAGAAAAGTACCCAGATGAAACGAGGAAGTGAAGAAATAAGAAAGTCCGCGAAGAAAAAATATCAACTGGAGATATGTTGCTACGAAGTACAAGGGGAGTGGGCAAGTTGGAAGAAAAATGGGAAGGCCCCTCCTTGGTATCAGAAACAAGGCAAGGGGCTTACAAATACAAACATTGGAGGGAGATGAGGTACCATACCCGTTGAATCAGCATAAGTTGCAGAAATACTGGCTCTAAGTAGAAATTGTCATTTTTTTAGTTTCTCTTCATTTTTCAGCTTTTGTAATCTTCATTTCAACTTCTTTTGAATTATCAACTTTTGTAAATATAGTGAGGTTCGTACTCTTTTCCTCGCGGGGATAATCTTCGGTGGCATCATGATAGGATCACCGAAGATGCGAGGTTTTTAACGAGGCAGACTTGTGTAATATTCCCTTGAGAAATATAACAAGGGCTCCCCAAAAAAGACATTGGTCCCGAAGTGTCGTCTGGACCTCCCTGGGCCCGCTACCTCGATGGGTACCAGGACCGACTACTCGGTGGGCCCCTGGGACTACTCGGCTTGTGCCACACGGCACCTGATGGCGTGGGGCGCAGGGACTACAGTGGAGAAGTACACAGATAGGAAGTTATACATGTCCTGTACTGTGTAGAGAACTCCTAGACGTACCCGACTAGTACTCTCCCTGAACCGACTTGTAACCCTGCCTCCCGGACTATATAAGGCGAGGCAGGGTCCCCTCTCTCATAGACGCATCATCTTGTAAACTCATTCAATCCATCCAGAGCTACGCAGCATACATGACGTAGGGTATTACGCACCTCTAAAGGACCGATACGGCGAACCAGAGAGGGGGGGAGTGAATGGGAGCCGATAAAAATTCTTCTCGAAGGAGATGGAAACTCCAACAAGATGAACACGGCTTCCAACACACGTCTCCGACTCACTACACAAGTTGGCCAAGCCCACGTAGCCACTGGAGTGCCACTGGACCTAGGAACCAACACACAACCTTTCGACCTGAGAACGCAGCGGAACACCAAACCTCGAGTCTACAGACCAACACCGGTCAGACTGGTGAGCACCACCGGTCAGACCGGTCCCTGCTGGTGAAACTGGGCAACTTTCACTAAGTGGCTCCACACCGGTCAGACTGGTGAGACGCACCGATCGACCGGCCACGACCGAAAGCCCCCAAAGCACCAAACAAAGCCACCGACCTCCAACCGACCCAAACTCGAAACAACTCGCAACACAAGACAACGGCGAACACACCCGGACGTTCACCGCAGCAAAAACCCACGAGAGGGTTGCACCGGTCGACCGGTCAAGAGCACCGGCCGACCGGTGTAGCTCCGGCGACTCGGGATGAACACCACCCGCGGGTCAACTCCCCCAAATCCAAACCTCGATCTCCCGAATCGCTCCACGGACTTGAACAAGACTTTGGGGATATTAGGAACACCTCATGAGGAGTCCATAGCCAAGTTTAATCCCACCAAAACTCGTCCAACATGGAGGAATCAAAGAAATCCCGCCAAGAACACCTCAAACCCTAGGACCCGGAAAACCCCAAAATCGAGCCCCTTTACTCACGGATTTGGGAGGGGAATCACAACCCAAAGAACCACGAAGGGTTCCCACAAATTTCCTCCATCAAATCCCCAAGAGAAAGGTCCCGAAAACAACCCAAAGAAATCACCAAGAGAGGGCTCAGAAAATCACCACCAAGAACAACCGGAAACAACACATCCAATCCTTGAGGAACCACGCCGAATCATCTATACATGCAACAAAGGTTCTTACAAGGTCTAGCTTGCCGCCTGATCATCCAACCCTCTCAACAAGATCTCATCATGAAGCTCTCAAGCTAGTCCTATTGAAATCCTAAGAAAGTAGGAAGGGAAAATAGGAAAGCAAATAAACTAGGGTTCCAAGAGTTGGCTACCATCCTCTCACCTCCTAGATTATATGGAGGCAACCGAAAGTCTAAAATACCCTTTCCTACCAACTACGGATACAAGCCCCTCAAGGGCGGATTTGGAAGACTTGAAGCTTTCTCCATCGGGCGGAACCCGGCGACCGCAACCTGCTTAGCCTCGACGCAAGCCTTGCGATCCCAACGCGTGTCCTCCGCTTCGAAGATTCCGGACTGCGTCGTCGCACACCGGTCAGACCGGTGCTCCTCACCGGTCAGACCGGTACCCACCGGCCGACCGGGGTCCGACCGGTCCGGCACCGCCGCAAAGACCGTCTTCGGCTCTTCGGTCTTGGCTTTGTGGATCAACCAAGGAACCCAGTGGTTTTCTGGTGAACCACCGGAAACCCCACGAACTCGGTGTAGCCTCCGCCAATCTCCACTCATGACTTGGCTCCCACGTAGTCCCGGCTCGACCTTGGTTTTCAGGCTCAACCAAGAAACCATCCATGACTTCATCTTGCTGTTCATGCCACCATGCGGCCCGCACTTGACCCCGCTGGCCACCGGGTCCCTCGAACGAAGCCTACTTGTCTTCTCCACACCTGGAGGCCTCACCGGCGACGACCTTTCGCGCTTGTTCTTCACCAGCACGTGCATTACTTAGCCAATAATCAGTCCACACAACGTTGTCAATCACTCATCACACAAGGAAGCGACCATCCACCAGTCCTCGAACCACACATGGTCCTCAATCTCCCCCTTGATGAGTGCATTGACAACACCCACATGAAAGTAACAAGAGAGAAAAGAAAAAAAAAGAAACGAACAAAAAGAAACTCCAACAAGCGATCGAAAGCCAAACAAAGGCAAAGAGCAAGATCACTTGAAGAACACAAGTCTCGGACCCCTTAGGCAAGGGCAACGACTCGACACATCCGAGACAAAGCAAGGCTCAATCAAAGAGCGCAAACCACCGAAACAAAGCTCGAAAAGCCACAAAGAGCTCCCCCTGCACACTGCAAGCTCCCCCTGAACCAATGCACCTCCCCCTGGACGAATGCATGCAAACCAGCTGAAAATAGGGCAGCTGCAGCAACTTCAGCTCACACCGGTCAGACCGGTCATCCCCACCGGTCAGACCGGTTCCTAAGATGTGCACAGGATCAGCACTCACACCGGTCAGACCGGTGACCTCGACCGTCGCCGACCGGTGCACACCGAGCCCGTAAATGGCTCGAAACCACCTGAAAACCTTCTAAATGCATCCAGCAAGCCATTTCAAGCTCAAACTTCTCCCCCTTGTTGGCAATGCATGAATCAAGCCAAAAATGCAAAATTTTCAACCTAGAGCTTCTCAAATAGACAAAATTCAACAAAGAATGCTACACATGTCCAAATGAGCAAGTTAGATACTCTACGGCTTCGTATCGATCTCAACTACATGATCACCAAGTTTCACAACCATTGGACGAAGCTAAGATGGATTTGGGCAATTTTTGCGAAAAACTTGCCTCTCATGAGCAAAGTCCTAAACATGATCAAGGCATATCAAAATGGAAAAGCCACACAAACTTCATGCTAGGACAACCATTCTAATCATAAGACCACCACAAACACCCACAAGCACCTCATGTCATGTCAAAGCCACCGAGCCATGTGCCTACTTCTATGTATGAGACTTCTCATTGGTAGGCATCATGCAACGGTTTAGCACTAAAAGCAAATTAAATTCAGCACATATGACATGGGAGCACATTTTTCAAGAATTTTTCATTTCATTTTCAGATTTATAATTGGTACATGAAATGTCTTTGCGACAAAAAGGAACTTATGCCCCTCCACAAGATGAAGCAAGAGGGCTAAACATTCATGATGGCAAATGAGCCTTTGGCCCCATATGATCAATAAACTAGCTATCCAACCACAAATTAAGCATAGCCAAGCCACTAAAACATGTCAAGATCATATAAAGGCATTTACACATGAGAGAGCATACATGTGACATTTTCAAAAACATAGCTATCAACCATGGATTATTCATCAAGATCATCAAGAGCTAAGCCAAACTAACCATAGCATACCAAACAAGCTCACAAAGACATATATCTCATTCCATGGTGAACAATGTATATGAGAGAGGCTTTTCCTAACCAATGCATATGATACAAAATGCATGCAATCTAAGATACAAGGATGCCTATACATCATGTTACATATGCCATGCTGTTGACGGTTAATAGTTGTATCAAAGTTCGTTTAGACTTGCAAGCGGACAAGTCTCCCGTCGTAGTCAAGGGACCCTTCTTCCCTCGAGTGGTGAACCCAAGGTATCGAATCCGTGGAACAATGTGCAACGCAAGGATTCAATCTAGTAAAGCAAGGTAAAGCTATCTAATGAAGACAAGTTGCATCTAATTTACTAACTCATAAAGAAAACACATCTAATCTAATCTACTAAAGAGGTAGCAAGAGAAAGCAAAAGATAACCAATCTAGAGAATCTAGATCATGCTTATGTTGTAGCTCCAAACAAGATAGACGAAGATAGAAAAGCGAATCTCATTAAAAGCATCTTTAAATCGTGGCCTTCCCATCCGACTCCGAAAACGCCCGCCTTTCGGAACCCCCGTTCTGTCACAACGTATCCCTATTCATGCGGGTAGTCTAGGGCGAGTTCGATAGAACAAGTTGAAATCACTTGGCCGGTCCGGTATGCACCTCTAGCCACCGCGGCTACAAGAGCACCCTATGTAATCTAGCTATAGACTAGATCGTAGAAGAAGCAAAACCAAGAAGAAAACAAAATCATCGAGAAGGCACTTAATCGCTAGAAATTGGATTCACTTACAAACTTCACTATGAATGATTACATGAACAAGATCACCACCGGGGCCCTCCCTCGATCTTGAGCCTCGCTCCGGAGCTCCGACGTGGTCTTCCATGCAAGGTTCCCATGTCGGCTAGGGAAACCCTAGACAACTAGCACGACCCTCATCTCCGAGATGGTGTCCCTCAAGCTTCTCTGCTCCTCGGCGGCGGATTACGACTTGGTTTCTGCATGGCTCTCGGTCAGGGGGCTATTTATAGCCTGAGAAGCAATTAGGTCAAAGGGGAGGCCGATTGGGCCCCGAATTGGGCTGGGCCGGCCGGCCTGGGCCCAATTCGGCCCATCTCGTGGCCTGCTTCGCCCGGTGTTGCTTCCCACGTCTTTTAGATGTTCTCCCCTTTTGCATGTGGACCCTTGATGTCGGTTTCTCTCCGAATTGGACTCAACTCCTTGTCTTGCAAGATTCAAGACTTTTTCGGTTCGGTCCTCGGAGTTTATCATCTTCTCGGGCTTGGTCCTTGGGCTCTTGGAGTCATGTTCACTTCATTGCTTGACTTGTATCGGGCTTCAAGGTCTTGTCATGAGGTGCTTAATGAACTTATCCCGAAAGTCTTGCTTTCAACGTTAAAACCCTGCATAAACACTTAACTCCAAAACCGACATGCACAAGTGAACTTGTTATACCACGAGGGTTAGTACCAATGAATAAGATACAAAAGTCATGCCAACATCGAAGGTAAACTCATGGCTAGGTTGACGGATTTTCACCGTCAACACATGCCAAATGCAAGAAATGCACAAAGGAAAGGTATACATACGCTACAAAGGAGCTCCCACACACCCAACTCAAGAAATCAAACACACACCAAGTTCCCCCCGCAAACGAGTGAAAGTTGCTTGATCTAGGGGTTTGGTGAAAATATTGGCTAGTTGGTCATGTGTTGGTACATGGATCAAAGCTATCTTTCCTTTCTCTACGTTGTCTCTCAGAAAATGATACCTCACTTCTATGTGCTTGGTTTTGGAATGGAGCACCGGATTCTTTGCAACACTTATGGCACTAGTGCTATCACATTGAAGTGGGACAGGGGTATACTCCTCACCAAAGTCACTCATGGTGTATGAAATCCAAAGGAGCTGAGAGCAACAACTAGCAGCGGCAACGTACTCGGCCTCGGTAGTGGATTGAGCCACACTCGACTGTTTGCGGGAAGACCAAGACACCAAAGAAGAACCCTAAATCTGGCAAGTCCCAGAAGTGGACTTCCTATCCAATGGACACCCGGCAAAATCCGCGTCTGAAAAACCATGAAGCGCCAAAGAAGAGGACGCGGAGTACCAAAGGCCGAAGTAGGGAGTGTTGAAGGACCGATACGGCGAACCAGAGAGGGGGGGAGTGAATGGGAGCCGATAAAAATTCTTCTCGAAGGAGATCGAAACTCCAACAAGATGAACACCGCTTCCAACACACGTCTTCGACTCACTACCAAGGTTGGTCAAGCCCACGTAGCCACTGGAGTGCCACTGGACCTAGGAACCAACACACCACCTTCCGACCCGAGAAACGCGGCGGAAAAACCAAACCTCGAGTCTACGAGACCCACACCGGTCGGGACCGGTGAGCACCACCGGTCGGACCGGTCCCCCAGTGAACCCGAGCAACTTCCACTAAGTGGCTCTACACGGTCGGACCGGTGAGACACACCGGTCGGTACCGATGGCGCACCGAAAGCCCCCAAGACACTAAACAAAGCCAACCGACCACCAAACGGACCCAAACTCGAAACGGCGAAGCACCACGGGACAACAACGAACTCACCAAGACGTTCACCCGAGCAAAATCCCACAAGGGCTTGCACCGGTCGGACCGGTCAAGAGCACCGGTCGGCCGGTGTGGCACAGGCGACTCGGGATGAACAAGACACCCGCGGGTCAACTCCCCCAAATCCAAATCTCGATCTCCCGAATCACTCCACGGACTTGAACAAGACTTTGGGGATATCAGGAACACCTCATGAGGAGTCCATAGCCAAGTTTAATCCCACCAAATCTCGTCCAAAAAGGAGGAATCGAAGAAATCTCGCCGAAAGCACTTCCAACCCAAGAACTCAAGAAACCCCAAAATCGAGCACTTTTTCTCACGGATTTGGGAGGGGAATCACAGCCCAAAGAACCACGAAGGGTTCCCACAAATTTCCTCCATCAAATCCCCAAGAGAAAAGCCCCAAAAACACCCCAAAGAAATCACGAAGAGAGGGCTCCGAAAATCACCACCAAGAACAACCGGGAAAAACACATCCAAACCTTGAGGAACCACGCCGAATCATCTATACATGAAACAAAGGTTCGTACAAGGTCTAGCAAGCCGCCCGATCATCCATCCCTCTCTACAAGATCTCTCCGTGAAGCTCTCTTGCTAGTCCTAAGGAAAACCTAGAGAAAATAGGTGGAAAATAGGAAAACTAATGAGCTAGGGTTCCAAGAGTTGGCTGCCATCCTCTCACCTCTTGGGTTATATGGAGGCAACCGAATGTCCAAAATACCCTTCTCTACTAACTAGGGATACAAGCCCCTCAAGGGCGGATTTGGAATTCTTGATGCCTTCACCATCGGACGGATGCCGGCGACCGCACCTCGCGTAGCCTCGACGCAAGCCATGCGATCCCGACGCGTGTCCTCCGCTTCGAAGATTCCGGACCGCGTCGTCGCACACCGGTCGACCGGTGCTCCTCACCGGCCGAGCCGGTCCCCACCGGGGCCGACCGGTCGGGACCCACCGGTCGGACCGGTCCGTGCCGCCGCACCTCCGTCTTCGGTTCTCCGGTCTTGGCTTTGTGGATCAACCAAGGAACCCGGTGGTTTTCGGTGAACCACCGGAAACCCCGCGAACTCGGTGTAGCCTCGGCCAATCTCCACTCATGACTTGGCTCCCACGTAGTCCCGGCTCGACCTTGGTTTTGAGGCTCAACCAAGAAACCGTCCACGACTTCATCTTGCTCGTTCATGCCACCATGCGGCCCGCACTTGACTCCGCCGGCCACCGGTCCCTCGAACACGACCTACTTGTCTTCTCCACACCTGGAGGCCTCACCGGCGACGACCTTTCGCGCTTGTTCTTCACCTGCACCAACACGAGTCAAGCCGCAACCTGCACCTGCAACACTTAGCCAAGAATCAGTACACACAACGTTGTCAATCACTCATCACACAAGGAAGTGACCATCCACCGGTCCTCGAACCACACATGGTCCTCAAGTGTGACGCAAGTACCTGAAAATTTGCTTCACCGCTTGCCGATGGGAAGTCCTCAGAGACGCTTGAAAACGAGCGCACAGACACACCGAGAACTGGATGTCCGGCCTCGTCGCCGTCAAGTAGAGGAGTGACGCGATCATGCTCCGGCACTCCTTCTGGTCCACGTGTTCACCTTCCTCGTCCGCATCAAGAGTTGTAGTCGTACTCATTGGCGTCGTCATAGCCTTGGAATCCTCCATCTTGAACTTCCGCACAATGTCCTTGGTGTACTTCGTTAGGTGCACAAATGTTCCTTCCTTTGCTTGTTTGATTTGTAGCCCGAGGAAGAACTGCAACTCGCCCATCATGCTCATCTCAATTTCCCTGCTCATATCCTCTGCAAACCTTGCAACAAGAGAGTTAGTGAGGACCATGTGTGGTTCGAGCACCGGTGGATGGTCGCTTCCTTGTGTGATGAGTGATTGACAACGTTGTGTGGACTGATTCTTGGCTAAGTATTGCAGGTGCAGGTTGCGGCTTGACTGGTGTTGGTGCAGGTGAAGAACAAGCGCGAAAGGTCGTCGCCGGTGAGGCCTCCAGGTGTGGAGAAGACAAGTAGGCTTCGTTTGAGGGACCCGGTGGCCAGCGGGGTCAAGTGCGGGCCGCATGGTGGCATGAACAGCAAGATGAAGTCGTGGACAGGTTCTTGGTTGAGCCTCAAAACCAAGGTCGAGCCGGGACTATGTGGGAGCCAAGTCATGAGTGGAGATTGGCGGAGGCTAAACCTAGTTCGCGGGGTTTCCGGTGGTTCACCAGAAAACCATTGGGTTCCTTGGTTGATCCACAAAGCCAGGACCGGAGAACCGAAGACGGAGCTGCAGCAGCGCCAGACCGGTCTGACCGGTGGGTCTGACCGGTGTGCGACGACGCAGTCCGGAGACTTCGAAGAGGAGGACACGCGTCGGGATCGCATGGCTTGCGTCGAGGCTACGCCGGGTGCGGTCGCCGGGCATCCGTCCGATGGTGCAGACATGAAGACTTCGAAATCCGCCCTTGAGGGGCTTGTATCCCTAGTTATTAGGAAAGGGCATTTTAGACATTCGGTTGCCTCCATATAACCCAAGAGGTGAGAGGATGGCAGCCAACTCTTGGAACCCTAGCTCATTAGTTTTCCTATTTTCCACCTATTTTCCCTAGGTTTTCTTTAGGACTAGCAAGAGTGCTTCACGAAGAGATCTTGTTGAGAGGGATGGATGATCGGGCGGCTTGCTAGACCTTGTATGAACCTTTGCTTCATGTATAGATGATTCGGCGTGGTTCCTCAAGGTTTGGATGTGTTTTCCCCGGTTGTTCTTGGTGGTGATTTTCGGAGCCCTCTCTCGGTGATTTGTTTGGGTTGTTTTCGGGACCTTTCTCTTGGGGATTTGATGCGGGAAATTTGTGGGAACCCTTCGCGGTTCTTTGGGTTGTGATTCCCCTCCCAAATCTGTGAGTAAAGGTGCTCGATTTTGGGGTTTCTTGAGTTCTTGGGTTGGAAGTGCTTTCGGCGGGATTTCTTCGATTCCTCCTTTTTGGACGAGTTTTGGTGGGATTAAACTTGACTATAGACTCCTCATGAGGTGTTCATAATATCCCCAAAGTCTTGTTAAAGTCCGTGGAGCGATTCGGGAGATCGAGATTTGGATTTGGGGGAGTTGACCCGCAGGTGCTGTTCATCTCGAGCTGCCCAGGCTACACCGGTCTGACCAGTGCTCTTGACCGATCTGACCGGTGCGAGCCCTTGTGGGTTTTTGCTCGAGTGAACGTCTTGGTGTGTTCGTTGTTGTCCTGTGTTGTTGCTGTTTCGAGTTTGGGTCAGTTTGGTGGTCGGTTGGCCTGTTTGGTGTCTTGGGAGCTTTCAGGCTGCGATCGGTCTGACCGGTGTGTCTCACCGGTCTGACCTATGTAGAGCCACTTAGTGAAAGTTGCTCAGTTTCACCAGCAGGGACCGGTCTGACTGGTGGTGCTCACCGGTCTGACCGGTGTGGGTTTGTAGACTCGAGGTTTGGTTTTCTGCTGCGTTCTTGGGTCGGAAGGTTGTGTGTTGGTTCCTAGGTCCAGTGGCACTCCAGTGGCTACGTGGGCTTGGCCAACTTGGGTAGTGAGTCGGAGACGTGTGTTGGAAGCCTTGTTCATCTTGTTGGAGTTTCCATCTCCCTCGAGAAGAATTTTTATCGGCTCCCATTCACTCCCCCCTCTCTGGTTCGTCGTATCGGTCCTTCAAGTGGTATCAGAGCCGGTTCGGGTCTTTGTTTACTCTAACCAGTCTAAGATCCAAGGATGGCGTACCAGGAACGGGGTTCGGGTCCTCCACACTTCGATGGCAAGAACTACCAGATGTGGAGCAAGCGGATGGGTGCGTTTCTCCGCGGAAAGGGTCAGACTCTTTGGGATGTCACGGTGGACAAAGTGAAGGACCGAAACGGCGAACCAGAGAGGGGGGGAGTGAATGGCAGCCGATAAAAATTCTATTCAAGAATTCGGCCTATGAACCCAAATTCACTCGTGCACCTCCGCAAGCTTCTCTTGCCAAGTTCACGTAGCCACTGGAGTGCTACTGAACCTAGGAACAAGACCCGAACAACAGCCTCAACACACACGCAGCGGAAACTCACACGACAAGGCTGCCGGGCAAAGACAAACCGGTCAGGCCGGTTTCTGAACCCGGTCGGACCGCTCCCGTTGGACTTAGCCTCACGAGGGCGAGGGAAAACCGGTCGACCGGTTAGGCAAACCGGTCGACCGATTCCGTCCGTAAACTCCCCAAGACCCCCAAACACTTCAAAATCCTTTCCACATCCGAACAAACGAAGCCATGGAGCAAGAAAGACTTCCTTGTTCAAAGATCTTTCTCGACAGCCCACTGGGCGAAACCGGTCAGACCGGTTTGGGAAACCGGTCAGGCCGGTTTTAGCCTGAACAGTCGAGAAGAACACAGCCCGCGGGTCAACTCTCCCAAAACCAAATCTCAATCTCCCGAATCGCTCCACGGACTTGAACAAGACTTTGGGGATATCAGGAACACCTCATGAGGAGTGCATAGCCAAGTTTAATCCCACCAAATCTCGTCCAAAAAGGAGGAATCGAAGAAATCCCGCCAAAGGCACTACCAACCCAAGAACTCAAGAAACCCCAAAATCGAGCACTTTTCCTCACGGATTTGGGAGGGGAATCACAGCCCAAAGAACCACGAAGGGTTCCCACAAATTTCCCCCATCAAATCCCCAAAGGAAAGGTCCCGAAAACACCGCAAAGAAATCACCGGGAGAGGGGTCCGAAAATCACCACCAAGAACAATCGGGAAAAACACATTCAAACCTTGAGGAATCACGCCGAATCATCTATACATGAAACAAAGATTCGTACAAGGTCTAGCAAGCCGCCCGATCATCCATCCCTCTCTACAAGATTTCTCCGTGAAGCTCTCTTGCTAGTCCTAAGGAAAACCTAGAGAAAATAGGTGGAAAATAGGAAAACTAATGAGCTAGGGTTCCAAGAGTTGGCTGCCATCCTCTCACCTCTTGGGTTATATAGGCGGCAACCGAATGTCTAAAATGCCCCTCTCTACTAACTAGGGATACAAGCCCCTCAAGGGCGAATTTGGAATTCGTGATGTCTTCTCCATCGGACAGATGCCCAGCGACCGCACCCTGCGTAGCCTCAACGCAAGCCTTGCGATCCCGACGCGTGTCCTCCGCCTCGAACCTTCCGGCGCCCTGCGACCCCAAACCGGTCAGACCGGTTCTCCAAACCGGTCGGCCGGTTTTGGCCGCACGCCCACACCCGATCTTCGGCCTCGGCTTTGTGGCTCACCGAGTAACCCAGTTGATTTTCTCGGTGAACCACCGCAAACCCCGCGAACTTGATGTAGCCTCCGCCAATCACCACTCATGACTTGGCTCCCATGAAGTCCCGGCTCGACCTTGGTTTTGTGGCTCAACCAAGAAACCGTTCACCGACTTCATCTTGTTGTTCTTGCCACCATGCGGCCCGCACTCGACCCCCGCCGGCCACCGGGTCCCTCGAACGAAGCCTACTTGTCTTCTCCACACCTGGAGGCCTCCCAGGCAACGACCTTTCGCGCTTGTTCTTCACCTGCACCAACACGAGTCAAGCCGCAACCTGCACCTGCAATACTTAGCCAAGAATCAGTCCACACAACGTTGTCAATCACTCATCACACAAGGAAGCGACCATCCACCGGTCTTCGAACCACACATGGTCCTCACAAAGGCTATGTCCAGCCGATGGACTTCCTCGCTCCAGGGTCGAGGGACAGATTCGACGCCAACAATAAGGCGGTCGACTACTTGTTTCATGCTTTGTGTCAGCCTGAGTTCGATCGGGTGCACACCGAGCACTTGGCTTGTAGGATTTGGGCGGTGTTGAAGGAGGCTCATGTTGGGAACGCCAGGTTCAGGCACGGATGTATGCGACCTACCGGAGAAAGTACGAGAACTTCACTCATCTCCCCGGTGAGTCCATCGATGCCTTGTTTCAGAGGTTCACGGTGGTTGTGAACAACATGAGGGCCAATGTGGACGTGCTCCCATACGATGGTCATGATAGAGCGGTCAAGCTCTTACACTCTTTGGATCGTACGATTTGGGGCGGAAAGTTCGAGGCCATTGTCGAGTTGGAGAAGTATGACACTCTGACGGTGAACGAGCTGTCCTCGAAGCTCAAGTCGGCTGAGGTGGATAGGGGCATGACTGAAGCTCGAGGGACCGACTGATTCCCATAGTCTTGCCCTCGTTGGTGGTTCCAAAAGAAAAGGCTAACCCTAACCCATCCACCAGGATGTTCTCCTTTTCCTCTTTGATGTCTATGCCAGATGAGGAGTTTGATGAGTTTGGAGAGGACGAGCTGGCGCTCCTGACGAGGCGGTTCGAGAGGCTGCACGAGAACCGCGTGAACATGAGGAGGAACACGAGGACGTGCTTCCAGTGCGGCAAGCCGGGACTCTTCGTCGCCGACTGCCCGGAGAAGGTCGAGAACAAGGACAGCTACAAGCACAAGTCGAGGACGGATGGCAAGTACCGGTCGAGGCGCGACCACAAGAGCAAGCACAAGAACAAGTACAAGGACGAGCGACGATCGAGGAAGAAGGAGAGCCGAGGCAAGGCCCGAGCGATGGTGGGAGCGAGCGACGTCCACTCCAGTTCCGCGTACTCCACCTCGAGCTCGAGCAGCAGTGAAGATGAGGGTGATCGTCGCAAGAACAAGAGGTCGTCCAAGAACCTGAGCGGGCTGAGCTGCTTTGCGAGAGATGGCGTCTGCACCATGGCGCTGAGCTCCGGCAGCAAGAAGAGCACACAGAGCGACTCGGACTCTGAGTCCGACGACGAGGTGCATGATGAACCTCCCTTCTTGCGCCAGAAGAATGAGAGGCTTGGCTCTTTTTTTGATAACCGTGATGACATGCTTAGAGAGGCCAAGAAAATGAGGAAAGAGCTTAGGGCTTCACTCGAGGATGCTAGGACTAGAGTGGCTGAGCTAGAGACACAGGTGCTTGATGGCAAGCTTGAGATTGATTCCCTTAAGGCTAGCCCTGTTGTTTCGGATGAGAATGATTGTGTCGATTGCTCCATATTCCTTGCTGATCTTGCTTTGTTTAAGGAGAAGCATGCCTCCAAGTGTGAGGAACTAGATGTGCTTAGGGTTGAAGTGGCTGAGCTTAAGTCTAGACCTGCTTTGCTAGGTGCTTGCACTTCTTGCCCTGTTTTGCATGCTAAGATTGATGAGATGCATGCATACACTAGTCCTCTTGAGGCTAAATTGAAGGAACCCATGCCTACATCTTGCTCTACCTGTGAAATGCATGCATTGAAAAATTTGGAACTTGCACATTATGTTGATCGTTTGCAGGATGAGAATGATGACTTGAGAAAGTTGATGGGTTGGTTGTCCGGTCATGAGCCTTAGTTGAGGATGATGATCGAGGCCTTTAAGAGGCAAGATGGTGAGGGACTTGGGGCAAACATGGTTGGTGAGGGTGAGGACCAGGAGCGTCCCAGTGGTCGATGGATGACCGCTCCTCAGTGATGAGTGATTGACAACGAGTGTTGGACTGACTCTTGGCTTAGTGTGCAGGTGTAGGCTGCGGCCTAGTTCGTGTTGTTGCAGGTGAAGAACGGGCGCGAAAGGTCTTCAGCCTTGAGGGGCCTCCGGGAGATGGAGAGACAAGTAGGCTCGGTTCGAGGGACCCGGTGGACGGGCGGGATCGGGTGCGGGCCACATGGTGGCGACACGAGCAAGACGAAGTCATGGACAGACGAGCCGGTGCACAGTAGCGGTCGAGTCAAGTGGTTTGGCGGGAGGCTGGACCAAGCACGCGGGGTTTGGTGGTTTGCCCACAAAACCATCGGCGGACGGTTTCTTGGTTTGGGCATCAAAACCAAGTCCGAGGGCCCAACACGACGGAGACGGGTTCCGGGCGTGTCGGGAAGCTTCGAGGAGGAGGACACGCGGCGGGATCACATGGCTTGCGTCGGGAGGACGCGGGGTGCAGCAAAGGCGTGGCCGTCCGATGGCAAGACCCACAAACATTACCTAAATGCCCCTACGTGGGTTGTATCGCCAGTAGTTAAGTTAGGCGTAGTCGAGTCATTTACCACTCCGGCGGGACCTGATATATAAGCCATGAGTGTGTGTGGATGGCTCTCTCTCTCCGTGACTTAGGGTTTCATTTCCTCCCTCCTCTTTCTCATTTTCGTAGCTATTTTCCTTCCATTTTCTCTAGGCTAGCATGAGAGCTTCATGAGAGATTTGTTGAGAGGGATGGATGCTAGGGCGGCATGCTAGACCTTGTGAATCTTTCCTGGTTTGTATAGAAGATTCGGGGTTGTGTTTTCGTGGCCTTTTTGTGCTTGTTTTCGTGCCTTTGTTCCCGGTTCGATTCCGCGGATTTGAGTGGGTTTCTCCCCGAATTTCTTTGAGGGATACATGGATAGATGTCTCGTGCATCTTTGTGATTGATCTTGTGCCCTCAAATGCCGGGAAACCACTTGGATTCGAAGTTTTTCGTTCGGTGCTCTAGCACTTGGTGGTGCTCAAAGGATTCGCGATTCCCGGTGATTTAGGGAGTTAGGAGGCAAGTTTTTTGGGCTATAGCATCCTTGTGTGACGCTTTTCAAGTCCCCAAACCCTTGTCTCCATAGCTTCAACCGTTTGGGAAATCCGATGATGATTTGGGGGAGTTGACTTTCGGGGTCGTGGGTTTTCAGCTCTGTCCGCACCTGGCGGACAGTCCGCGAGGTGGTCGTGGACGGTCCGCGAGGGGCATGTTTGTCGCGTGTTCGTCGAGTTCTTGCGCGTCCTTGCTTTCGATCCGGTTTGGGTTTTGGTTTTTGCAGCGAGTTTGCGGACGGTCCGGGCTTGAGTAGCGGACGGTCCGCGGGTGGCGCGGACGGTCCGCCCGGCCTTGGTGGACGGTCCGTTTTTCTCGGGTCGCTTCTGGTGTTCTGTGTGATTTAACGGATGGTCCGCGGTGTAGAGTCGGACAGTTCGCGGGGTTGGCGTGGACGGTCCGCGAGAGCAGGCCGGACGGTCCGCGAGGCCTGCGCGGACGGTCCGCCCCTCCTGGCCGGACGGTCCGCCAGAGCCTGTGTGCTTTGCTTCTTGGTTCGATTCCTCCCTCCCTTTCTAGTGCTTCCGCGTGTGCTTCTAGGAATCGTTCCTAAGGCTAGAGGTTGATCCATAACCTCGTGGTCTTGGCGATTGGTGCGTGATTCGATCCATCGCTTGTGTGTGACCGGGATTTGAGTAGGACATAGGCCGGGTTCTTTGGGAAGAATTTTTACCGGCTCCTATTCACTCCCCCCTCTCTAGTCGCCATCTGATCCTTCAATTGGTATCAGAGCGTGGTGCCGGATTCTTTGCGACTTTGACAAGTCTCGAATCCTAAGATGGCGTACGTTGAGCGGGGCGGTCCGCCGCACTTCGATGGCAAGGGTTACCACAAGTGGGCGGCTCGTATGATGATCTTTCTTCGTGGGAAGTCGTTGGATTTCATTGTGCATGACAAGACCTATGCTATTCCGGTCAACATCCATACTCTTATGGTGACCGATGCCGGTGCTAAGGCCAAGTATGAGGCTAATGCAAAAGCCGTTGATCACTTGGTCGGAGCTTGTGTGATCCGAGTTTGAGCGTGTTCGCCATTTTAATCTTGCTTGGCAAATTTGGGAGAAGTTGTTGGTTGCTCACGGTGGTGATAACCATGTGAAGGCTCGCCTCTTTGTCTCTTACCGGATGCAATATGAGAATTTCACTCCACTTCCCGGTGAGGACATTGATGCGATGTTTCAGAGGTTCACCGCCATTGTGAACAACATGAAAGCTAATGTTGAGGATTTTCCCTACACCGAGCATGATCAGGCTTTGAAGCTCTTGCATGTCTTGGACCCAAATGTTTGGGGTGCTAAGGTTGAGGCCATCAAGGAGTCCGGGCGTACTTGACTATTGAGTTGGATGACCTCTTTTCTAAGCTCAAGTCGGCTGAGGTTGACAGGAAGTTGCAATCCAAGCATGAGGGCTCGACTGACCATAGTCTTGCTCTTGTGGGTGGATCAAAGGGCAAATCTAACCCTTCCTGTCGACAGTTTTCCTTGTCCTCTCTCATGCCCATTCCAGATGAGGAGTTTGATGTGCTGGGCGAAGAGGAGCTGGCCTTGCTCTCAAGAAGGTTTGAACGACTACACGAGAGCCGGAGGAATGCAAGGTGGAGCTCAGGGACGTGCTACAAGTGTGGCAAGTGTGGCCACTTCATCGCCGAGTGCCCGGAAGCGGAGGAGAACAAGTATAAGGTGAACGAGTACAAGGCGCACCCGAGGCGTGAAGACAAGTACTCCTCCAAGGGCAAGCACTTCAACAAGTCCAAGAGCAAGGACAAGGACAAGCGGCGACCGAGCAAGAGCGGCTACAAGAAGAACAAGGCAAGAGCGATGGTGGCCGGTGCCAGCGACGTCGACTCAAGCTCAAACGAGGAAGTAGGAGAGCTAGAGTCGAAATTGCTTGAATTGAAACTTGAGAATGACTCTTTGAAACTTGCTCCTACTACTCCTGATGATGTTGAATGTGTTGAGTGTGATGCATGGTTGAATGAGATCAAACTGCTTAATGAGAAGAATGCTTCCACTTTGGCTAAACTAGATGCTCTTAGGACTGAATATGATGAGCTTAGGGCTAGACCCACTTTGCTTGGTGCTTGTAAATCATGTCCTACTATGCATGCTAAGCTTGTTGATGCTCGTTCTACTATTAGCTCTTCGAAAGCATCTTTGAAATCTCCTGTTGTCAATGCATGCACTAGCTGTGATGAAGTTACTTTGCGCAACCTTGAACTTACTTCCCGTTTTGATGTCATCTATGAGGAGAATGACTATTTGAGGAAGGTGTTGGGTTGGTTGTCTGGGCAGGAACCTCAATTGAAAATCATGATTGAGGAGTTCAAGAGAGCGGATGGTCGTGGTTTGGGTTTTGAGAAGTTGGGTGAGAAAGTGGGAGAGAACAGTGGGGAGAGTGTGTATGAGAAGTGTGTTGAGTCTAACCCCGAGTTTGAGGTGATCGGAGATATCCAAGTCCCACTTCCAAAAGCACCCAAGAACTCTTTCACACCAAAGCCCAACCACCTTTGCAACAAGCTTGACACAACCCAAGATCCACCCAAATTCCCACCTAAGACAAATGACTTCCAGAAACCGGTGAAGTTTGTGGGTGAGAAGGGTGAGAAGCCTAGAGAGGAGCCAGAGCCAAAACCAAAACCCATCCCCTTCGGGTGTGAGTATTGTGGCAAGGAGAGGCATCTTGCAGAGTTTTGCTACAAGAGGAAGAGGGATGAGAGGCTTGCTAGGGAGCAAGCGAACCAAGGACAGTATTGCCGGTCTCGCGGTATTCCCGAGCCTAGAGTGCCACTTCCACGGGGTGTGGGAAGTGTGAGGAGTGTTGGCGGTGTTCCCACGGAGAGGTGGTAGTGAGAGGTTTGTCGGGGAGAGATGATGGTGTGCGTCTTTGGTGAGAGGTTTGGTCGGGCTCGTGGTGGTTTTGCTGGACGTCCTCCTACTCGTCCTCAGTACGGGTTTAGGGGAAATGATCGCAGCTTTGGGTTCTAGACGAACTACGGACCACGTTTTCCCCCTCGTGGTGCTCGTACTCCTCCCATGGGACATGGGAAGTTTGGTGGCAAGGGAATGAAGTTTGCTAACCCCTCCTTTGAGCAGATGGCTCGACACTGGTTTAACTTTCTTTGTGCTAACCCCAGTGTCGAGTCGCTAGCTCACTCTCGTTCTTGTTTCTGACTACAGGCGGGAGGCATGGAGAACATTTGGTTGATCGACTCCGGGTGTTCTCGACACATGACCGGAGATAAGAAGTGGTTCACCAGCCTCACCCCAGTGAAGGAAAAGATGTACATCACATTTGGGGACAATGGACGAGGAAGGGTGCTTTCAGAGGGTGTTGTGCATGTGAGTGACAAGGTAACGTTGAAGAGAGTGGCTCTTGTGAAGTCTTTGGGTTTCAATTTGCTTTCGGTTTCTCAGTTGCTTGATGAGGGTTTTGAGGTGCGTTTCAAGTCTGGCGAGTTTCGTTTGCTTGATTCTCGAGGTGATCTTGTCTGTATGATGATCCCCGAGGGTCAAATTTTCAGGGCTGATTTCTCTCGTTCTTTGGGTCCTGCTCGCTGTTTGATGGCTGGTCCTTCTTCTGATTTGTGGAAATGGCATAGGCGGTTGGGACACTGGAGCTTTGATTTGGTTTCCCGCTTGAGTGGTCTTGACCTTGTCCGAGGATTGCCGAGGTTGAAGCTTGAGAAGGATTTGGTTTGTGCTCCTTGTAGGCATGGCAAGATGGTAGCCACTCCCCATCCACCCCCGACCGATGTCATGACCGAGCGTCCGAGCGTAGCCGTTGCATATGGATCTTGTTGGGCCGGCTCGAGTTCGCTCGGTGGGTGGGAAGTGGTATGTCCTTGTTGTGGTGGACGATTACTCTCGCTATGCACGGGTGTTTTTCTTGGAAGATAAGAGTGAGACATTTGGTTTTGTTCGAGATCTGATCGTGAGGTTGAAAAACGAGAGGCATGGGAATGCTATTCGAGCTATCCGCAGTGATAATGGCTCTGAGTTCAAGAACTCTCGTTTTGATGCCTTTTGTCGTGATCCAGGTCTTGAGCATCAGTATTCGACCCCTTATGTGCCCCCTCAAAATGGAGTCGTGGAAAGGAAAAATTGGACTCTTTGTGAGATGGCTAGGACGATCGATGAGCACAAGACTCCTAGGAGGTATTGGGCTGAGGCGGTCAATACGGCTTGTCATGTTTCCAACAGGATTTTATTGCGAGCTTTCAAGAAGAAGACCTGTTATGAGCTTATGCATGGTCGGGCACCCAAGGTGAGTCATTTCCGAGTCTTTGGCTGCAAGTGCTTTATTCTTAAGAAGGGAAAACTCGACAAGTTTGAGGCTAGGTCTAGTGATGGTATTTTCTTTGGATATGCTAACCACTCTAGAGCCTATAGGGTGCTTAACCTTGAGACTAACAAAATCATGGAGACTTGCGAGGTCACCTTCGACGAGACAATGCCATGTACCTCTCTTGGCTTTGAATGTGCAGGTGATGAAGAGATGGCCGAGGACCTCTTTGAAGAGGAGAAGGACGAAGTTGGAGATGATGATGGGGAGAACCATGCGCCTGAAGCTGAGTGTGTACCCACTACTTCCCCTACGACCACTATGGAGCGTGGACCGTCTACTTCATGGACAACGACGGTGCGACAAGTGGATCAGGCGAGAGAAGCTGAAGTTGAGGGGGAGGTAGTCTCGAGGCGTGAGGCTCCCCGGCGGATTCAAGAAGTGCATCCCCTGTCGAAGATCATTGGGAACATCGATGAACGCACTACACGGTCAAGGTCCAGGAATTCCTCTCATTTTGCTCATGCTGCTTTTGTTGCCACTTTTGAGCCCAAGGACAATGGACATGCTTTATCTGATGCAAACTGGGTCAATTCTATGCATGAGGAGTTGGAAAACTTTGAGAGGAACCAGGTGTGGGAGTTAGTTGAACCACCTCCAAATTGCCATCCCATAGGAACCAAGTGGGTTTGGAAGAACAAAGAGGGAGAGAATGGGATGGTTGTGAGGAACAAGTCCATCTTTCTTGCTCAGGGGTTTAGTCAGAAGGAGGGGATCGACTATGAGGAGACCTTTGCAGTGGCTAAAGGGTTCAAGTTGTTTCAGATGGACGTGAAGAGTGCTTTTCTGAATGGGGTCATAGAGGAGGAGGTGTATGTCAAGCAGCCACCTGGGTTTGAGAGCGAGTTGTACCCACACATGGTATACAGGTTGAAAAGGGCTCTGTATGGGTTGAAACAGGCGCCCCGTGCTTGGTATGGGAGATTGAGAGGTTTTCTGTTGAGCAGAGGGTTTGTGATGGGTACCGTGGATAGGACTTTGTTTCTCCTCAAGCATGGAAATGACTTGCTGATTGTTCAGATATACGTGGATGATATTGTCTTTGGTGACTCGTCACATAACCTTGTTGCCAAGTTTGCAGATGAGATGAGCAGGGAGTTCGAGATGAGCATGATGGGCGAGTTGCAGTATTTTCTCGGGCTGCAGATCAAGCAAGTGAAGGATGGAACGTTCGTGCACCAAACCAAGTACACAAAAGACATGCTGAAAAAGTTCCAGATGCAAGATGTGAAGCCGATGTCGACTCCCATGGGGAGTACGGCCACTTTGGATGCGGATGAGGACGGAGAACCAGTGGACCAGCGGGAGTACAGGAGTATGATCGGCTCCCTCCTCTACTTGACGGCGACGAGGCCAGACATACAGTTCAGCGTGTGTCTGTGCGCTCGTTTTCGAGCTTCGCCGAGGACATCACATCGACGGGCCGTCAAGAGGATTTTCGGTACCTGCGATCGCCTTTGGTCTTGGCCTTTGGTATTCTTCCTCCTCGACTCTTTCTCTTCATGGTTTTTCCGATGCGGATTTTGTGGTTGTCGAGTCGAGAGGAAGTCTACTTCGGTACTTGCCGGTTTCTTGGGTCTTCGTTGGTCTCATGGTCTTCCCGCAAGCGAGTCTAGTGTAGCTCGGTCTACCACGGAGGCGAGTATGTTGCTCGCCGCGAGTTGTTGTTCCCGGTACCGTTGTGGATTTCATACACTTTGAGAGACTTTGGTGAGGAGTGCACCCAGATCCCACTTCTTTGTGATAGCACTAGTGCCATAAGCGTAGCCAAAAACCCAGTGCTTCACTCCAGAACCAAACATATCGAAGTGAGGTATCATTTCTTGAGGGACAATGTGGAGAAAGGAACCATTGTGTTGAGCCATGTCCCTACCCAAGATCAGCTAGCCAACATCTTTACAAAGCCTCTCGACCAAGCTACATTTGTGCGCTTGCGGGGGGAACTTGGGGTTTGTTGCCCTTTCTAGTTGATTCTTGGGGGATTTCCTTTTTGTATCATATGTATCATACCATGTTTACTTTGATGTATATACATGCTTTGCTTGATGTATAAACCATGGTAGGATAGCCATCTTGTCATATATCATGTTGCATTTGTATCATATTGCATTTTAGGATGATGAGCTTCTTTCATATGCCATATTTGAGTCTCTTTGGCTATTTGTGAGATATTGGTCATATGTGTGGAGAAATGGTGACGTGAGGCTATGCTCTTGGAATATTTGAGATATATGTGTGGTGAGATAGCCCTTTTTGAAATAAATGCTAATCTGGACTAATTCTTGATGAAATATGCTCCACTCGTGTGTAGTTGTGTATCCATGTCACAATTTGGTCTAAATGTGCTTTTCATGCTTAGATTGTGCTTGGATGCCTTGTTCTTGCATTTGGGCCAAAGGCCGAATATCATGGTGAATGTTTAGCCTATGTTGCATTCATGGGGGAGCATAAGCTTCTTTTTGCTGCAAAGGCACTTCATGTACCATAAAATGAATTAATCTTGAAAAGAAGTGTATAATGCTTGAAAAATGCTCCATCCATCATGTCTATGCTTAAAATGTCTTATCTTTCACATATGGGTGCAAAACATGTTGCATGATGTTCACCAGTGGAGAAGTCTCCCCGAAGTGAACACATGGCTCATGAGCTTTGACATGACATGCTTTGCTTTATGGGTGTTTGCCATGATCTTTTGCTGAGAATTTGATATCCTTGTATGATCTTTGAATGGTATGCATGTTTGTGACTCAAGTGTGACATGGATAGGCTTTTACATGTGAAGCGAGCCTTCTTTTGGTAAAACTACTTAAATCTGAAAATTTTGCTTTGTCACATGCTTGTATTTTCATATATTACTTGTGGCAATGCTTTGACTATGCTATGATTCATATGTGTGATCTTTGTCTCATTTTTAGTCTTTGACACTAGACTTGGCCTATTTGAGAAGCTCATGTAGATGTTTATCTGCTTTGTTTTGCATTTCTGCATCTTCACCTTGATTCATACATTGTCAACAAGGGGGAGAAGAGGTGAGCTTAATGAAAATTCAGAAGAGGTGAGCTGAAAAGTTTGCATCCACATGTTCAGGGGGAGCTTGCATTTGTTCAGGGGGAGCTTTCTTGTTGTTTTCGGTGTGGAGTTTGTGCTTTGCTTGGCCTGTGACTTTTCTTCGCCTTTCTTTGGTTTTGGTCAGAGTTGAGCTTCTTTGATTTTTCTTTCTTCTTCCTTTCTTTCTTTCTCTGAATTTCATTTCGCGTTGTGTGTTGTCAATGCACTCATCAAGGGGGAGATTGAGGACCAGGAGCGTCCCAGTGGTCGATGGATGACCGCTCCTCAGTGATGAGTGATTGACAACGAGTGTTGGACTGACTCTTGGCTTAGTGTGCAGGTGTGAGGTCGCGGCCTAGTTCGTGTTGTTGCAGGTGAAGAACGGGCGCGAAAGGTCTTCAGCCTTGAGGGGCTTCCGGGAGATGGAGAGACAAGTAGGCTCGGTTCGAGGGACCCGGTGGACAGCGGGACTGGGTGCGGGCCACATGGTGGTGACACGAGCAAGACGAAGTCATGGACAGACGAGCCGGTGCACGGTAGCGGTCGAGTCAAGTGGTTTGGCGGGAAGCTGGACCGAGCACGCGGGGTTTGGTGGTTTGCCCACAAAACCATCGGCGGACGGTTTCTTGGTTTGGGCCCCAAAACCAAGTCCGAGGGCCCAACACGACGGAGACGGTATCCGGGCGTGTCGGGAAGCTTCGAGGCAGAGGACACGCGGCGGGATCGCATGGCTTGCGTCGGGAGGACGCGGGGTGCGGCAAAGGCGTGGCCGTCCGATGGCAAGACCCACAAACATTACCTAAATGCCCCTACGTGGGTTGTATCGCCAGTAGTTAAGTTAGGGGTAGTCGAGTCATTTACCACTCCGGCGGGACCTGATATATAAGCCATGAGTGTGTGTGGATGGCTCTCTCTCTCCGTGACTTAGGGTTTCATTTCCTCCCTCCTCTTTCTCATTTTCGTAGCTATTTTCCTTCCATTTTCTCTAGGCTAGCATGAGAGCTTCATGAGAGATTTGTTGAGAGGGATGGATGCTAGGGCGGCATGCTAGACCTTGTGAATCTTTCCTGGTTTGTATAGAAGATTCGGGGTTGTGTTTTCGTGGCCTTTTTGTGCTTGTCTTCGTGCCTTTGTTCCCGGTTTGATTCCACGGATTTGAGTGGGCTTCTCCCCGGATTTCTTTGAGGGATACATGGATAGATGTCTCGTGCATCTTTGTGATTGATCTTGTGCCCTCAAACGCCGGGAAACCACTTGGATTCGAAGTTTTTCGTTCGGTGCTCTAGCACTTGGTGGTGCTCAAAGGATTCGCGATTCCCGGTGATTTAGGGAGTTAGGAGGCCAGTTTTTTGGGCTATAGCATCCTTGTGTGACGCTTTTCAAGTCCCAAAACCCTTGTCTCCATAGCTTCAACCGTTTGGGAAATCCGATGATGATTTGGGGGAGTTGACTTTCGGGGTCGTGGGTTTTCAGCTCTGTCCGCACCTGGCGGACAGTCCGCGAGGTGGTCGCGGACGGTCCGCGAGGGGCATGTTCGTCACGTGTTCGTCGAGTTCTTGCGCGTCCTCGCTTTCGATCCGGTTTGGGTTTTGGTTTTTGCAGCCAGTTTGCGGACGGTCCGGGCTTGAGTAGCGGACGGTCCGCGGGTGGCGCGGACGGTCCGCCGGCCTCGGCGGACGGTCCGTTTTTTCTCGGGTCGCTTCGGTGTTCGTGTGATTTAACGGACGGTCCGCGGTGTAGAGTTGGACGGTCCGCGGGGTTGGCGTGGACGGTCCGCGAGAGCGGGCCGGACGGTCCGCGAGGCCCGCGCGGACGGTCCGCCTCTCTGGCCGGACGGTCCGCCAGAGCCTGTGTGCTTTGCTTCTTGGTTCGATTCCTCCCTCCCTTTCTAGTGCTTCCGCGTGTGCTTCTAGGAATCGTTCCTAAGGCTAGAGGTTGATCCATAACCTCGTGGTCTTGGCGATTGGTGCGTGATTCGATCCATCGCTTGTGTGTGACCGGGATTTGAGTAGGACATAGGCCGGGTTCTTTGGGAAGAATTTTTACCGGCTCCTATTGACTCCCCCCTCTCTAGTCGCCATCTGATCCTTCAGAGGGAAGTGGAGAGAATATCCCGGAGCCACCAAAAACCCACCACAAAAATGATTTCCCTCCAAAACCTAACCATCTTAGGAATCGACTAGACACAACCCCAGCTCCACCCGTGTTTCCTACACCCACAAACGATCTCCGAAAGCCTATCAAGTTTGTGAGCACTTCGGGGAAAGTGTTCTTTGGGAAGGAGAGTGAGAAGGCTAGTGGTGAGAAACCGGTGGAGAATTTGAGTGGAGAGAAACCGAGTGAGAAGCGACATCCCAAGCCTAAGCCTAAGCTTGTGAGGTTCCATTGTGGCTATTGTGGGAGAGATGGCCATAAGGAGGAGTTTTGCTTCAAGAGGAAGCGTGATGAGAGAATGGCAAAGGAGTGGGCTAACAAGGACAAGTACCACCCTTCCGATGGTGTACTTGAGCCTCGTGTGCAGATGCCCAGGGCCAAGGCGAATGTGAGGACAGTTCGGGCTTGGGCAGAGCGAAAGGCTGTTGGAGGCGCTGCTGCCCAGGTCACACCGGTCAGACCGGTGTGGGGCACCAGTCAGACCGGTGCAGGCCTGGACAGACAGTTGTTTGGGTTTCGAGCTCGTACAGGTGCGAGGGTTGTTTCTGGTGGTCGTGGTTCTGGTGGTTGGGCTGGAAAGGGTGCAGGTGGTCAGTTTGCTAGGCGTTCTCCTCCTCGTGCTCAATACGGGGATCGGAGGAGTTGTAGCTTTGAGTTGGAGAGGAAGGATGTTCCACGGGCTTTCTTGCGTGGATTTGGTCCTCCTCCAGGCAGAGAGGAGTGGTTCCCTCAGGGTGGTTACCGTGGTGGTGTTCGTGGAGGTAGCTTTGGTAGGAGAGATGCTTTGGTTGGTGCTAACCCCACTTTCGAGCAAATGGCTCGGCACTGGTTTTACTCTTTTGGTACTAACCCCAGTGCTGAGTCGTTTGTTCGCTCACGTGCTCGTTTTTGAACTTCAGGTGGGAGACTTGAAGAACATTTGGTTGATTGACTCCGGTTGCTCGAGGCATATGACCGGAGACAGGGGGTGGTTCTCAAGTCTCGTCCCGGTGGTGACAAGGAGGTACATCACTTTTGGGGACAATGGGCGTGGGCATGTGCTTTCAGAAGGTGAGATCAAAGTGAGTGACAAGATCACTCTGAGGCGTGTTGCTCTTGTTCAATCGCTGGGGTACAATTTGCTTTCGTGTCCCGGCTTGTTGGATGAGGGCTTTGAGGTGTTGTTTCAGCCAGGTGGTTCTCGGATTGTGGACTCTCGAGGGGACCTTGTCTGTATGGTCGTCCCCGAGGGTCAGGTGTTTCGTGCTGATTTTTCTCAGTCTTCGGGTGTGGAGTGTTGTTTCTTGGCTGGTTCTTCGAGTGAGTTGTGGAAGTGGCATAGGAAGTTGGGTCACTTGAGCTTTGACCTTTTGTCTCGCTTGAGTAAACTCAATTTGGTCCGAGGATTGCCACGGTTGAGTCTTGAGAAAGAGTTAGTTTGTGCGCCGTGTAGGCATGCCAAGATGGTGGCCTCTTCTCACCCGCCTCTCACCGATGTGATGACTGAGCGTCCATGCGAGCTGCTCCATATGGACCTTGTTGGCCCAACTCGTGTGCGATCTGCGGGTGGGAAGTGGTATGTCCTTGTTGTGGTGGACGACTATTCTCGGTATGCGTGGGTGTTCTTTCTTGGGGATAAGGGGGAGACGTTTGGTTTTGTTCGAGATCTAGTCTTGAGGTTGAGGAACGAGAGGCACGGAGATGCCATACGAGCTATCCGCAGTGATAATGGCTCGGAATTCAGGAACTCTCGTTTTGAAACCTTTTCCCATGACTTGGGTCTTGAGCACCAGTTTTCGAGTCCGTATACACCTCCCCAGAATGGTGTTGTGGAAAGGAAGAACAAGACCTTGTGCGAGATGGCTCGGACGATGCTTGATGAGCATAGGACTCCGAGGAGGTATTGGGCTGAGGCGGTGAATACCGCGTGCTATGTGTCGAACAGGATATACCTCAGAGTGCACAAGAAGAAGACATGCTATGAGTTGATGCATGGTCGCACACCCAAGGTGAGTCACTTCCATGTCTTTGGTTGCAAATGTTTCATTCTGAAGAAAGGCAGGAAGTTGGATAAGTTTGAGGCTAGGTCTTTCGATGGCATTTTCTTTAGTTATGCATCTCATTCTAGAGCATATCATGTGCTCAATCTTGAAACTAACCAAATCGTGGAGACTTGTGAGGTAACCTTCGACGAGATAGAGCCACGTAGTCAGCTTGTCTTTGAGTGTGCAGGTGATGATGAGCTTGGCGAGGAGATCTTTCAGGAGGAGGAGCATGAACATGGAGAGGATGAAGATGGCGGTGTGGTGCCCCCGGCTGAACATGTACCCACTACTTCAACTACGGTGATGGATGGACCCTCTACTACACCTACGACGACAAATCAAGAACGAGGAGAAGCTGATGTTGAGGGGGAGGTAGCATCGAGGCGAGAACCTCCCCGGCGAGTACAAGTGGATCACCCAGCTTCGAGGATCATCGGCGACATAAATGAATGCACTACACGGTCGAGGGTTCGAAACAATTCCCATTTCACTCATGCTGCGTTTGTTGCTACTTTTGAGCCCAAAGACATTGGACACGCACTATTTGATCACAATTGGGTTAATTCGATGCATGAGGAGTTGGAGAACTTTGAGAGGAATCAGGTGTGGGAGTTGGTTGACCCTCCTCCAGGGTGTAAGCCGATTGTAACAAAGTGGGTGTGGAAGAACAAAGAGGGAGAGAAGGGTGAGGTTGTGAGGAACAAGTCGAGACTTGTTGCTCAAGGGTTCAGTCAGAAGGAGGGGATCGACTACGAGGAGACCTTTGCTCCCGTAGCCCGTTTGGAGGCGATTAAGATCCTTCTACCCTTTTCCGTTGCTAAAGGGTTCAAGTTGCACCAAATGGATGTGAAGAGTGCTTTCCTGAATGGTGTGTTGGAGGAAGAAGTGTATGTGAGGCAGCCTCCGGGGTTTGAGAGTGAGAAGTACCCTCACCGGGTGTACAAGTTGAGGAAGGCGCTGTATGGGTTGAAGCAGGCGCCTAGAGCTTGGTATGGCGGGGTTGAGGGGGTTCTTGTTTGAGAGAGGTTTTGAGATGGGGAAGGTCGATCGGACCTTGTTTTTGCCGAGGCGGGGGCGGAGATATCCCGATTGTGTAGGTGTACGTGGATGATATTGTCTTTGGTGGCTCGTCTAACTCTCTTGTTGCAAGGTTTGCGATGATATGAGCAGGGAATTTGAGATGAGCATGATGGGCGAGTTGCAGTTCTTCCTCGGGTTACAAATCAAGCAATCAAAGGAAGGAACATTTGTGCACCAGGCTAAGTACACCAAGGACATTGTGCGGAAGTTCAAGATGGAGGACTCCAAGGCTATGACGACACCGATGAGTATGACTACAGCTCTTGATGCGGACGAGGAAGGTGAACACGTGGACCAGAAGGAGTACCGAAGCATGATCGGGTCACTCCTCTACTTGACGGCGACGAGGCCAGACATACAGTTCTCGGTGTGTCTGTGCGCTCGTTTTCAAGCGTCTCCGAGGACTTCGCATCGGCAAGCGGTGAAGCGAATTTTCAGGTACTTGCGTCACACTCCCGACTTCGGCCTTTGGTACTCCGCGTCCTCTTCTTTGGCGCTTCATGGTTTTTCGGACGTGGATTTTGCCGGGTGTCGGTTGGATAGGAAGTCCACTTCCGGGACTTGCCGATTTTGGGTTCCTCTTTGGTGTCTTGGTCTTCCCGCAAGCGGTCGAGTGTTGCTCAATCCACGACCGAGGCCGAGTATGTTGCCGTCGCTAGTTGTTGCTCTCGGCTCCTTTGGATCACCTACACCATGAGTGACTTTGGTGAGGAGTATACCCATGTCCCACTTCAATGTGATAGCACCGGTGCCATAAGCGTTGCAAAGAACCCAGTGCTCCATTCCAAAACCAAACACATAGAAGTGAGGTATCATTTCCTGAGAGACAACGTAGAGAAAGGGAAGATAGCTTTGATGCATGTACCCACACATGACCAACTAGCCGATATTTTCACCAAACCCCTAGATCAAGCAACTTTCACTCGTTTGCGGGGGGAACTTGGTGTGTGTTTGATTTCTTGAGTTGGGTGTGTGGGAGCTTTCTTTTGCCGGTGGTGTCGAGCCCTTCTTGCCTCCCCTCGAGGAGCCGGTGGTTTGTGAGCTCTGTGTGTGGGAGCTCCTTTGTAGCATATGTATAGCTTTCCTTTGTGCATTTCTTGCATTTGGCATGGCATATGTAACATGATGTATTGGCATCCTTGTATCTTCGATTGCATGCATTTTGTATCATATGCATTGGTTAGGAAAAGCTTCTCTCATATACATTGTTCACCATGGAATGAGATATATGTCTTTGTGAGCTTGTTTGGTATGCTACGGTTAGTTTGGCTTAGCTCTTGATGATCTTGATGAATAAATCCATGGTTGATAGCTATGCTTTTGAAAAATGTCACATGTATGCTCTCTCATGTGTAAATGCCTTTACATGTTCTTGACATGTTTTTGTGGCCTTGCTATGCTTAATTTGTGGTTGGATAGCTAGTTTATTGATCATATGGGGCCAAAGGCTCATTTGCCATCATGAATGTTTAGCCCTCTTGTCTTATCTTGTGGAGGGGCATAAGTTCCTTTTTGTCGCAAAGACATTTCATGTACCATTTACAAATCTGAAAATGAAATGAAAATGCTTGGAAATGTGCTCCCATGTCAGTGCTGAATTTAATTTGCTTTGGGTGCTAAACCGTTGCATGATGCCTACCAATGAGAAGTCTCATACATAGAAGTAGGCACATGGCTCGGTGGCTTTGACATGACATGAGGTGCTTGTGGGTGTTTGTGATGGTCTTATGATTAGAATGGCTGTCCTCGCATGAAGTTTGTGTGGCTTTGCCATTTTGATATGCTTTGATCATGTTTAGGACTTTGCTCATGAGAGGCAAGTTTTTCGCAAAATTGCCAAAATCCATCTTAGCTTCGTCCAATGGTTGTGAAACTTGGTGATCATGTAGTTGAGATCGATACGAAGCCGTAGAGTATCTAACTTGCTCATTTGGACATGTGTAGCATTTTTTGTTGAATTTTGTCTATTTGAGAAGCTCTAGGTTGAATTTTTTGCATTTTTGTCTTGATTCATGCATTGCCAACAAGGGGGAGAAGTTTGAGCTTGAAATGGCTTGCTGGACGTGTTTAGAAGGTTTTTAGGTGGTTTCGAGCCATTTCTGGGCTCTGTTGTGCACCGGTCTGACCGGTCAGGGTCACCGGTCTGACCGGTGTTAGTGCTGGCTCTGTTCACATGTTGCACACCGGTCTGACCGGTGGTGTTGACCGGTCTGACCAGTCAGGGCTGAGTTGTTGCAGCTGCCCTATTTCAAGTGGTGTCTTGCATGCATTTGTCCAGGGGGAGGTGCATTGGTTCAGGGGCGGCTTGCATGTATGCAGGGGGAGCTCTTTGTGGTTGTTCGAGCTTTGATTCGGTGGTCTGCGCTCTTTGCTTGAGCTTTGCTTTGTCTCAGATGTGTCGAGTCGTTGCCCTTGCCTAAGGGGTCCGAGATTTGTCTTCTTCAAGTGATCTTGCTCTTTGCCTTTGTTTCGCTTTCGATCGCTTGTTGGAGTTTCTTTTTATTCGTTTCTTTTCTTTTTCTTTTCTCTCTTGTTACTTTCGTGTGGGTGTTGTCAATGCACTCATCAAGGGGGAGATTGAGGACCATGTGTGGTTCGAGGGACCGGTGGATGGTCGCTTCCTTGTGTGATGAGTGATTGACAACGTTGTGTGGACCGATTCTTGGCTAAGTATTGCGAGGTGCGGGTTGCGGCTTGACCGGTGTTGGTGCGGGTGAAGAACAAGCGCGAAAGGTCGTCACCGGTGAGGCCTCCGGGTGTGGAGAAGACAAGTAGGCTTCGTTCGAGGGACCCGGTGGCCGGCGGGGTCAAGTGCGGGCCGCATGGTGGCATGAACAAGAAGATGAAGTCGTGGACGGTTTCTTGGTTGAGCCTCAAAACCAAGGTCGAGCCGGGACTACGTGGGAGCCAAGTCATGAGTGGAGATTGGCGGAGGCTAAACCTAGTTCGCGGGGTTTCCGGTGGTTCACCAGAAAACCACTGGGTTCCTTGGTTGATCCACAAAGCCAAGACTGGAGAACCGAAGACGGAGGCCGCAGCGCCGCCGCACCGGCCCGCCGGCGGTGGGTCCGGCCGGCCCGACCGGTAGGTTTGACGGTCCGACGCGGTGGGGACCGGTCTGACCGGTGAGGAGCACCGTCGCCCGGTGTGCGACGACGCGGTCCGGAGACTTCGAAGCGGAGGACACGCGTCGGGATCGCATGGCTTGCGTCGAGGCTACGCAGGGTGCGGTCGCCGGGCATCCGTCCGATGGTGAAGACATGAAGACTTACAAATCCGCCCTTGAGGGGCTTGTATCCCTAGTTATTAGGAAAGGGCATTTTAGACATTCGGTTGCCTCCATATAACCCAAGAGGTGAGAAGATGGCAGCCAACTCTTGGAACCCTAGCTCATTAGTTTTCCTATTTTCCACCTATTTTTTTTAGGTTTTCTTTAGGACTAGCAAGAGAGCTTCACAGAGAGATCTTGTTGAGAGGGATGGATGATCGGGCGGCTTGCTAGACCTTGTATGAACCTTTGCTTCATGTATAGATGATTCGGCGTGGTTCCTCAAGGTTTGGATGTGTTTTCCCCGGTTGTTCTTGGTGGTGATTTTCGGAGCCCTCTCTCGGTGATTTCTTTGGGTTGTTTTCGGGACCTTTCTCTTGGGGATTTGATGAGGGAAATTTGTGGGAATCCTTCGTGTTTCTTTGGGCTGTGATTCCCCTCCCAAATCTGTGAGTAAAGGTGCTCGATTTTGGGGTTTCTTGAGTTCTTGGGTTGGAAGTGCTTTCGGCGGGATTTCTTCGATTCCTCCTTTTTAGACGAGTTTTGGTGGGATTAAACTTGGCTATAGACTCCTCATGAGGTGTTCATAATATCCCCAAAGTCTTGTTCAAGTCCGTGGAGCGATTCGGGTGATCGAGGTTTGGATTTGGGGGAGTTGACCCGCGGGTGGTGTTCATCCCGAGCTGCCCAGGCTACACCGGTCTGACCGGTGCTCTTGACCGGTCTGACCGGTGTGAGCCCTTGTGGGTTTTTGCTCGAGTGAACGTCTTGGTGTGTTCGTTGTTGTCCCGTGTTGCTGCTGTTTCGAGTTTGGGTCAGTTTGGTGGTCGGTTGGCCTGTTTGGTGTCTTGGGAGCTTTCAGGCTGCGATCGGTCTGACAGGTGTGTCTCACCGGTCTGACCGGTGTAGAGCCACTTAGTGAAAGTTGCTCAGTTTCACCAGCAGGGACCGGTCTGACCGGTGGTGCTCACCAGTCTGACCGGTGTGGGTCTGTAGACTCGAGGTTTAGTTTTCCGCTGCGTTCTCGGGTTGGAAGGTTGTGTGTTGGTTCCTAGGTCCAGTGGCACTCCAGTGGCTACGTGGGCTTGGCCAACTTGGGTAGTGAGTCGGAGACGTGTGTTGGAAGCCGTGTTCATCTTGTTGGAGTTTCCATCTCCCTCGAGAAGAATTTTTATCGGCTCCCATTCACTCCCCCCCCCTCTCTGGTTCGCCGTATCGGTCCTTTAGTTAAACGAGCCACCAAAGACAATATCATCCACGTACACCTGCACAATCAGGATATCTCTGCCCTGCCTCAGCAAAAACAAGGTCTGATCGACCTTCCCCATCTCAAAACCTCTCTCAAAGAAGAACCCCCTCAACCTACCATACCAAGCTCTAGGTGCCTGCTTCAACCCATACAGCGCCTTCCTCAACTTGTACACCCGGTGGGGGTACTTCTCACTCTCAAACCCCGGAGGTTGCCTCACATACACTTCTTCCTCCAACACACCATTCAGGAAAGCACTCTTCACATCCATTTGGTGCAACTTGAACCCTTTAGCCACAGAAAAGGCTAGAAGGATCCTAATCGCCTCCTAACGGGCTACGGGAGTAAAGTACTCCTCGTAGTCGATCTTCTCCTTCTGACTGAACCCCTGAGCAACAAGCCTCGACATGTTTCTCACAACCTCACCTTTCTCTCCCTCTTGGTTCTTCCACACCCACTTTGTACCAATCGGCTTACACCTTGGGGGAGGGTCAACCAACTCCCAAACCTGATTCCTCTCAAAGTTCTCCAACTCCTCATGCATCGAATTAACCCAATTGTGATCAGATAGTGCGTGTCCAATGTCTTTGGGCTCAAAAGTAACAACAAATGCAGCATGAGCGAAATGAGAGTTGTTCCGAACCCTCGACCATGTAGTGCGTTCATTCATGTCGCTGATGATCCTCGAAGCTGGGTGATCCACTTGTACTCGCCGGGGAGGTTCTCGCCTCGATGCTACCTCCCCCTCAACATCAGCTTCTCCTCGTTCTTGATTTGTCGTCGTAGGTGTAGAAGAGGGTCCGTCCATCACCGTAGTCGAAGTAGTGGGTACATGCTCAGCCGGGGGCACCACACCGCCATCTTCATTGTCTCCATGTTCATGCTCCTCCTCCTGAAAGATCTCCTCGCCAAGCTCATCATCACCTGCACACTCAAAGAAAAGCTGACTACGTGGCTCTGTCTCGTCGAAGGTTACCTCGCAAGTCTCCACGATTTGGTTAGTTTCAAGATTGAGCACACGATATGCTCTAGAATGAGATGCATAACCAAAGAAAATACCATCGACAGACCTAGCCTCAAACTTATCCAACTTCCTGCCTTTCTTCAGAATGAAACACTTGCAACCAAAGACACGGAAGTGACTCACCTTGGGTGTGCAACCATGCATGAACTCATAGCATGTTTTCTTCTCGTGCACTCTGAGGTAGATCCTGTTTGACACATAGCATGCGGTATTCACCGCCTCAGCCCAATACCTCCTCGGAGTCCTATGCTCATCAAGCATCGTTCAAGCCATCTCGCACAAGGTCTTGTTCTTCCTTTCCACCATGCCATTCCGGGGAGGCATATACGGACTCGAAAACTGGTGCTCAAGACCCAAGTCATGACAAAAGGTTTCAAAACGAGATTTTCTGAATTCCGAGCCATTATCACTATGGATAGCTCGTATGGCATCTCCGTGCCTCTCGTTCCTCAACCTCAAGAGTAGATCTCGAACAAAACCAAACGTCTCCCCCTTATCCTCGAGAAAGAACACCCAAGCATACCGAGAATAGTCGTCCAACACAACAAGGACATACCACTTCCCACCCGCAGATCGCACACAAGCTGGGCCAACAAGGTCCATATGGAGCAGCTCGCATGGACGCTCAGTCATCACATCGGTGAGAGGCGGGTGAGAAGAGGCTACCATCTTGGCATGCCTACACGGCGCACAAACCAACTCTTTCTCAAGCCTCAACTGTGGCAATCCTCAGACCAAATTGAGTTTACTCAAGCAAGACAAAAGGTCAAAGCTCAAGTGACCCAACTTCCTATGCCACTTCCACAACTCACTCGAAGAACCAGCCAAGAAACAACGCTCCACACCTGAAGACTGAGAAAAATCAACACGAAACACCTGACCTTCGGGAACGACCATACAGACAAGGTCCCCTCGAGAGTCCAAAATCCGAGAACCACCTGGCTGAAACAAAGACCTCAAAACCCTCATCCAACAACCGGGACACGAAAGCAAATTGTACCCCGGCCGATTGAACAAGAGCAACACGCCTGAGAGTGATCTTGTCACTCACTCTGATCTCACCTTCTGAAAGCACACGCCCACGCCCATTGTCCCCAAAAGTGATGTATCTCCTTGTCACCACCGAGACGAGACTTGAGAACCACCCCCTGTCTCCGGTCATATGCCTCGAGCAACCGGAGTCAATCAACCAAATGTTCTTCAAGTCTCCCACCTGAAATTCAAAAACGAGCATGTGAGTGAACAAACGACTCAGCACTGGGGTTAGTACCAAAAGAGTAAAACCAGTGCCGAGCAATTTGCTCGAAAGTGGGGTTAGCACAAACCAAAGCATCTCTCCTACCAAAGCTACCTCCACGAATACCACCACGGTAACCACCCTGAGGGAACCACCGCTCTCTGCCTGGAGGAGGACCAAAACCACGAAAGAAGGCCCGTGGAACGTCCCTCCTCTCCTTCTCAAAGCTACGACTCCTCCCATCCCCGTAGTGACCTCGAGGGGGCAATGCCTAGCAACCTGACCACCTGCAAACTCTCCAGCCCAACCACCAGAACCTGTACGAGCCCGAAACCCAAACTGCTGCCTGTCCAGGCCTGCACCGGTCTGACCGGTGCCCCACACCGGTCTGAGCGGTGTGACTTGGGCAGCAGCACCTCCAACAGCCTTCCGCTCTCCCCAAGCCCGAACTGTCCTCACACTCACCTTGGCCCTGGGCATCTACACACGAGGCTCAAGTACACCATTGGAAGGGTGGTACTTGTCCTTGTTAGCCCACTCCTTTGCCATTCTCTCCTCTCGCTTCCTCTTGAAGCAAAACTCATCCTTATGGCCATCTCTCCCACAATAGCCACAATGGAACCTCACAAGCTTAGACTTAGGCTTGGGCTGTGGCTGCTCTACTTGGTTTCTCTCCACTCAACTCCTCCACCGGTTTCCCCTCACTAGCCTTCTCACTTTCTTTCCCAAAGAACACTTCCCCGAAGTGCTCACAAACTTGATAGGCTTTTGTAGATCATTTGTGGGTGTAGGAAACACGGGTGGAGCTGGGGTTGTGTCTAGTCGGTTCCTAAGATGGTTAGGTTTTGGGGGGAAATCATTTTTGTGGTGGGTTTTGGTGGCTCTGGGATACTCTCTCCACTTCCCTCACCAACCTTGTTTGCCCCAAGTCCCTCACCATCCTACCTCTTAAACGCCTTGATCATCATCCTCAACTGAGGCTCATGACCAGACAACCAACCCATCAACTTCCTCAGCTCATCATTCTCATCCTGCAAACGATCAACATAATGTGCAAGTTCCAAATTTTACAAAGCATGCATTTCACAGGTGGAGCATGATGTAGGCATGGGTTCTTTCAGCTTAGCCTCAAGAGAACTATTGTAAGCATGCATCTCATCAATCTTAGCATGCAAAACGGAGAAAAAAGTGCAAGCACCTAGCCTAGCAAAGCAGGTCTAGACTTAAGCTCAGCCACTACAACCCTAAGCACATCTAGTTCCTCACACTTGGAGGCATGCTTCTCCTTAAACAAAGCAAGATCAGCAAGAAAGATGGAGCAATCAGCACAATCAACCTCATCCGAAACAACAGGGCTAGCCTTAAGGGAATCAATCTCAAGCTTGCTATCAAGCACCTGTGTCTCTAGCTCAGCCACTCTAGTCCTAGCATCCTCGAGTGAAGCCCTAAGCTCTTTTCGTATTTTCTTGGTCTCTCTAAGCATGTCATCATGGTTATCAAGCAAAGAGCCAAGCCTCTCATTCTCCTGGTGCAAGAAGGGAAGTTCATCACGCACCTCGTCGTTGGAATCAGAGTCTGAGTCGCTCTGTGTGCTCTTCTTGCTGCCGGAGCTCAGCGCCATGGTGCAAAAGCCATCTCTCGCGAAGCAGCTCAGCCCGCCCAGGTTCTTGGACGACTTCTTGTTCTTGCGACGATCACCTTCATCTTCACTGCTCCTCGAGCTCGAGGTGGAGTACGCGGAACTGGAGTCGACGTCGCTTGCTCCCACCATCGCTCGGGCCTTGCCTCGGCTCTCCTTCTTCCTCGATCGTCGCTCGTCCTTGTACTTGTTCTTGTGCTTGCTCTTGTGGTCGCGCCTCGACCGGTGCTTGCCATCCATCCTCGACTTGTGCTTGTAGCCGTCCATGTTCTAGACCTTCTCCGGGCAGTCGGCGATGAAGTGTCCCGGTTTGCCACACTGGAAGCATGTTCTCGTGTTCCTCCTCATGTTCACCCGGTTCTCGTGCAGCCTCTCGAACCTCCTCGTCAGCAGCGCCAGCTCGTCTTCTCCAAGCACATCGAACTCCTCATCTGGCATAGACATCAAAGAGGACAAAGAGAACATCCTGGTGAATAGGTTAGTGTTAGCCTTTCCTTTTGAACCACCAACGAGGGCAAGACTATGGGAATCAGTCGGACCCTCGAGCTTGGCAGTCATGCCCCTATCCACCTCAGCCGACATGAGCTTCGAGAACAGCTCATTCACCGTCAGAGTGTCATACTTCTCTGACTCCACAGTGGCCTCGAACTTTCTGCCCCAAATCGTACGATCCAAAGAGTGTAAGAGCTTGACCGCTCTATCATGATCATCGTACGGGAGCACGTCCACATTGGCCCTCATGTTGTTCACAACCACCGTGAACCTCTGAAACAAGGCATCGATGGACTCACCGGGGAGATGAGTGAAGTTCTCGTACTCTCTCCAAAGAGGTCGCATACACCCGTGCTCGAACTCGGGCATTCCCAACATGAGCCTCCTTCAAGACCGTCCAAATTCTACAAGCCAAGTGCTCGGTGTGCACCCGATCGAACTCAGGCTGACACAAAGCACAAAACAAGTAGTCGACCGCCTTATTGTTGGCGTCGAATCTGTCCCTCGATCATGGAGCGAGGAAATCCATCGGCTGGACATAGCCTGTGTCCACCGTGACATCCCAAAGGATCTGACCCTTTCTGCGGAGGAATGGACCCATCCACTTACTCCACATCTGGTAGTTCTTGCCATCAAAGTGTGGAGGACCCGAACCCCGTTCCTGGTACGCCATCCTTGGATCTTAGACTGGTTAGAGTCAACAAAGACCCGAACCGGCTCTGATACCACTTGAAGGACCGATACGGCGAACCAGAGAGGGGGGAGTGAATGGGAGCCGATAAAAATTCTTTTCGAAAGAGATGGAAACACCAACAAGATGAACACGGCTTCCAACACACGTCTCCGACTCACTACACAAGTTGGCCAAGCCCACGTAGCCACTGGAGTGCCACTGGACCTAAGAACCAACACACAACCTTCCAACCCGAGAAGGTAGCGAAACACCAAACCTCGAGTCTACAGACCAACACCGGTCAGACCGGTGAGCACCACCGGTTAGACCGGTCCCTGCTGGTGAAACTGGGCAACTTTCACTAAGTGGCTCCACACCGGTCAGACCGGTCACAGCCTGAAAGCCCCCAAAGCACCAAACAGGCCAGCCGACCTCCAAACTGACCCAAACTCGAAACAGCTGCGACACAAGACAACAGCGAACACACCCAGACTTCACTTGAGCAAAAACCCACCGAGGGTTGCACCGGTTAGACCGGTCAACAGCACTGGTCAGACCGGTGTAGCCTGGGTAGCTCGGGATGAACAACACCCGCGGGTCAACTCCCCCAAATCCAAACCTCGATCTCCCGAATCGCTCCACGGACTTGAACAAGACTTTGGGGATAATAGGAACACCTCATGAGGAGTCCATAACCAAGTTTAATCCCACCAAAACTCGTCCAACAAGGAGGAATCAAAGAAATCCCGCCAAGAACACCTCAAACCCTAGGACCCGGAAAACCCCAAAATCGAGCCCCTTTACTCACGGACTTGGGAGGGGAATCACAGCCCAAAGAACCACGAAGGGTTCCCACAAATGTCCCCCATCAAATCCCCAAGAGAAAGGTCCCGAAAACAACCCAAAGAAATCACCAAGAGAGGGCTCCGAAAATCACCACCAAGAACAACCGGAAACAACACATCCAAACCTTGAGGAACCACGACGAATTATCTATACATGCAACAAAGGTTCTTACAAGGTCTAGCTTGCCGCCCGATCATCCAACCCTCTCAACAAGATCTCACCATGAAGCTCTCAAGCTAGTCCTATGGAAATCCTAAGAAAATAGGAAGGGAAAATAGGAAAGCAAATGAACTAGGGTTCCAAGAGTTGGCTGCCATCCTCTCACCTATTTTTTTATATGGAGGCAACCGAAAGTCTAAAATACCCTTTCCTACCAACTACGGATACAAGCCCCTCAAGGGCGGTTTTGGAAGACTTGAAGCTTTCTCAATCGGACGGATACCCGGCGACTGCAACCTGCTTAGGCTCGACGCAAGCCTTGCGATCCCGACGCGTGTCCTCCGCTTCGAAGACTCCGGACTGCGTCGTCGCACACCGGTCAGACCGGTGCCCACCGGCCGACCGGTCGGACCCACCGGTCGACCGGCCGGCACCGCCGCAAAGACCGTCTTCGGTTCTTCGGTCTTGGCTTTGTGGATCAACCAAGGAACCTAGTGGTTTTCTGGTTAACCACTGGAAACCCCGCGAACTCGGTGTAGCCTCCGCCAATCTCCACTGATGACTTGGCTCCCACGTAGTCCCGGCTCGACCTTGGTTTTCAGGCTCAACCAAGAAACCGTCCATGACTTCATCTTGTTGTTCATGCCACCATGCGGCCCGCACTTGACCCCGCTGGCCACCGGGTCCTTCGAACGAAGCCTACTTGTCTTCTCCACACCTGGAGGCCTCACCGGCGACGACCTTTCGCGCTTGTTCTTCACCTGCACCAGCACCAGTCAAGCCGCAACTTGCACCTGCATTACTTAACCAAGAATCAGTCCACACAATGTTGTCAATCGCTCATCACACAAGGAAGCGACCATCCACCGGTCCTCGAACCACACATGGTCCTCAACCTCACGTCCTGAAGGATTGGATGGCGACTAGAGAGGGGGGAGTGAATAGGAGCCGGTAAAAATTCTTCCAAAAGAATCCGGCCAATACCCTAGACACACCCCGGTCACACACAAGCGATGGATCGAATCACGCACCAATCGCCAAGACCACGAGGTTATGGATCAACCTCTAGCCTTAGGAACGATTCCTAGAAGCACACGCGGAAGCACTAGAAAGGGAGGGAGGAATCGAACCAAGAAGCGAGCACACGAGCTCGGCGACCGTCCGGCCGGAGGGGCGGACCGTCCGCGCAGCCTCGCGGACCGTCCGCCCTGCTCTCGCGGACCGTCCGCGCCAACCCCACGGACTGTCCGTCCCTATGCCACGGACCGTCCGTTAAAGCACACAGAATCACCAGAAGCGACCCGAGAAAAACGGACCGTCCGCCGAGGCCAGGCGGACCGTCCGCGCCACCCGCGGACCGTCCGCTACTCGAGCTCGGACCGTCCGCAAACCGGCTGCAACAAAAACCAAAAGCCAAACCGGATCGAAAGCAAGGACGCGCAAGAACACGACGAACACGCGACGAACACGCCACCCGCGGACCGTCCGCGACCACCTCGCGGGACCGTCCGCGCCGCGCGGACAGAACAGAAAACCCACGACCCCGAAAGTCAACTCCCCCAAATCATCATCGGATTTCCCAAACGGTTGAAGCTATGGAGACAAGGGTTTGGGTACTTGAAAGGCGTCACACAAGGATGCTATAGCCCAAAAATATTGCCTCCTAACTCCCTAAATCACCGGGAATCGCGAATCCTTTGAGCACCACCAAAAACTCAAGCACCGAACGAAAAACTTCAAATCCAAGTGGTTTCCCGGCGTTTGAGGGCACAAGATCAATCACAAAGATGCACGAAACATCTATCCATGTTTCCCTCAAAGAAATCCGGGGAGAAACCCACTCAAATCCGCGGAATCGAACCGGGAACAAAGGCACGAAAACAAGCACAAAAAGGCCACTAAAACACAACCCCGAATCTTCTATACAAACCAGGAAAGATTCACAAGGTCTAGCATGCCGCCCTAGCATCCATCCCTCTCAACAAATCTCTCATGAAGCTCTCATTCTAGCCTAGAGAAAATAGAAGAAAAATAGCTACGAAAATGAGAAAGAGGAGGGAGGAAATGAAACCCTAAGTCGCGGAGAGAGAGAGCCATCAACACACACTCATGGCTTATATATCAGGTCCCGCCAGAGTGGTAAATGACTCGACTACCCCTAACTTAACTACTGGCGATACAACCCACGTAGGGGCATTTAAGTAATGTTTGTGGGTCTTGCCATCGGACGGCCACGCCTTTGCCGCACCCCCGCGTCCTCCCGACGCAAGCCATGCGATCCCGCCGCGTGTCCTCCGCCTCGAAGCTTCCCGACACGCCCGGATCCCGTCTCCGTCGTGTTGGGCCCTCGGACTTGGTTTTGAGGCCCAAACCAAGAAACCGTCCACCGATGGTTTTGTGGGCAAACCACCAAACCCCGCGTGCCCGGCCCGGCCTCCCGCCAAACCACTTGACTTGACCGCCACCGTGCACCGGCTCGTTTGTCCATGACTTCGTCTTGCTTGTGTCGCCACCATGTGGCCCGCACCCGCCCCGCCGTCCACCGGTCCCTCGAACCGAGCCTACTTGTCTCTCCATCTCCCGGAGGCCCCTCAAGGCTGAAGACCTTTCGCGCCCGTTCTTCACCTGCAACAACACGAACTAGGCCGCAGCCTACACCTGCGCACTAAGCCAAGAGTCAGTCCAACACCCGTTGTCAATCACTCATCATTGAGGAGCGGTCATCCAACGACCACTGGGACGCTCCTGGTCCTCAATCTCCCCCTTGATGAGTGCATTGACAACACACAACTCAAAATGAAATTCAGAGAAAGAAAGAAAGGAAGAAGAAAGAAAAACAAAGAAGCTCAACTCATGACCAAAACCGATGAAAGGCAAAGAAAGGTCACAAGCCAAGCAAAGCACAAACTCCACACCGAAAACAGCAAGAAAGCTCCCCCTGAACAAATGCAAGCTCCCCCTGAACAAGTGGATGCAAACTTCCAAATTTCAGCTCACCTCTTCTGAATTTTCATTAAGCTCACCTCTTCTTCCCCTTGTTGACAATGTATGAATCAAGGTGAAAATGCAGAATTGCAAAGCAAAGCATATAAACATTTACATGAGCTTCTCAAATAGGCCAAATCTAGTGTCAAAGGCTAAAAATGAGACAAAGATCACACATATGAATCATAGCATAGTCAAAGCATTGCCACAAGTAATATATGAAAATACAAGCATGTGACAAAGCAAAATTTTCAGATTTAAGCAGTTTTACCAAAAGAAGGCTCGCTTCACATGTAAAAGCCTATCCATGTCATATTCTAGCCAAAAACATGCATATCATCCAGAGATCATACAAGGATATCCAATTCTCAACAAAAGATCATTGCAAACACCCATAAAGCAAAGCATGTCATGTTAAAGCTCATGAGCCATGTGTCCACTTCGGGGAGACTTCTCCACTGGTGAACATCATGCAACATGTTTTGCACCCATGTGTGAAAGATAATACATTTTAAGCATAAACATGATGGAGGGAGCATTTTTCAAGCATACACACTTCTTTTCAAGATTAATTCATTTCATGGTACATGAAGTGCCTTTGCGGCAAAAAGAAGCTTATGCTCCCCCATGAATGCCACATAGGCTAAACATTCACAATGATATTCGGCCTTTGGCCCAAATGCAAGAAAGAGACATCCAAGCACAATCTAAGCATGAAAGGTACATTTAGACCAAACAGTGACATGGATATACTACTACACATGAGTGGAGTACATTTCATAAAATATTAGTCAAGATTAGCATTTATTTCAAAAAGGGCTATCTCACCACACGTATATCTCAAATATTCCAAGAGCATAGCCTCACATCACCATTTCTCCACACATATGACCAATATCTCACAAATAGCCAAAGAGACTCAAATATGGCATATGAAAGAAGCTCATCATCCTAAAATGCAGTACGATACAAATGCAATATGATATATGACAAGATGGCTATCCTACCATGGTTTATACATCAAGCAAAGCATGTATATACATCAAAGTAAACAGGGTATGATACATATGATACAAAAGGAAATCCCCCAAGAATCAACTAGAAAGGGCAACAAACCCCAAGTTCCCCCCGCAAGCGCACAAATGTAGCTTGGTCGAGAGGCTTTGTAAAGATATCGGCTAGCTGATCTTGGGTAGGGACATGGCTCAACACAATGGTTCCTTTCTCCACATTGTCCCTCAAGAAATGATACCTCACTTCTATGTGTTTGGTTCTGGAGTGAAGCACTGGATTTTTGGCTACGCTTATGGCACTGGTGCTATCACAAAGAAGTGGGATCTGGGTGCACTCCTCACCAAAGTCTCTCAAAGTGTATGAAATCGACAACAGCTGGGAACAACAACTCGCGGTTGCAACATACTCTGCCTCAGTGGTAGACTGAGCTACACTAGACTGCTTGCGGGAAGACCATGAGACCAACGAAGACCCAAGAAACTAGCAAGTACCAGAAGTAGACTTCCTCTCGACTCGACAACCAGCAAAATCCGCATCGGAAAAACCATGAAGGGAAAGAGTTGAGGAGGAAGAATACCAAAGGCCAAGACCAGGGGCAGACTGTAGGTACCTGAAAATCCTTTTGACGGCCTGTCGATGTGATGTCCTCGGCGAAGCCTGAAAACGAGCGCACAGACACACGCTGAACTGTATGTCTGGCCTCGTCGCCGTCAAGTAGAGGAGGGAGCCGATCATGCTCCTGTACTCCCGCTGGTCCACAGGTTCTCCGTCCTCGTCCGCATCCAAAGTGGCCGTACTCCCCATGGGAGTCTACATCGGCTTCACATCTTGCATTTGGAACTTCCTCAGCATGTCTTTTGTGTACTTGGTCTGGTGCAAGAATATTCCATCCTTCACTTGCTTGATCTGCAGTCCAAGAAAATACTGCAACTCGCCCATCATGCTCATCTCGAACTCCCTGCTCATCTCATCTGCAAACTTGGCAACAAGGTTATGTGACGAGCCACCAAAGACAATATCATCCACGTATATCTGAACAATCAACAAGTCATTCCCATGATTGAGGAGGAACAAGGTCCTATCCACGGTACCCATCACAAACCCTCTGCTCAACAGAAAACCTCTCAATCTCCCATACCAAGCACGGGGCGCCTGTTTCAACCCATACAGAGCCCTTTTCAACCTGTACACCCTGTGTGGGTACAACTCGCTCTCAAACCCAGGTGGCTGCTTCACATACACCTCCTCCTCTATGATCCCATTCAGAAAAGCACTCTTCACGTCCATCTGAAACAACTTGAACCCTTTAGCCACGACAAAGGCTTCTAAGGATCCGAATTGCCTCAAGACGGGCCACAGGAGCAAAGATCTCCTCATAGTCGACCCCCTCCTTCTGACTAAACCCCTGAGCAACAAGTCTGGACTTGTTCCTCACAACCATCCCATTCTCTCCCTCTTTGTTCTTCCAAACCCACTTGGTTCTTATGGGATGGCAATTTGGAGGTGGTTCAACTAACTCCCACACCTGGTTCCTCTCAAAGTTTTCCAACTCCTCATGCATGGAATTGACCCAGCTTTGCATCGTATAAAGCATGTCCAATGTCCTTGGGCTCAAAAGTGGCAACAAAAGCAAGCATGAGCAAAATGAGAGGAATTCCCGGACCTCGACCGTGTAGTGCGTTCGTCGATGTTCCCAATGATCTTCGACGGGGGATGCACTTCTTGAATCCGCCGGGGAGCCTCACGCCTCGAGACTACCTCCCCCTCAACTTCGCCTTCTCTCGCCCGGTCCTCTTGTTGCACCATCGTTGTCCATGAAGTAGACGGTCCACGCTCCATAGTGGTCGTAGGGGAAGTAGTGGGTACACACTCGGCCTTCGGGCGCATGGTTCTCCCCATCATCATCTCCGCCTTCATCCTTCTCCTCTTCAAAGAGGTCCTCGGCCATCTCTTCATCACCCGCACATTCAAAGCCAAGAGAGGTACATGGCATTGTCTCGTCGAAGGTTACCTCGCAAGTCTCCATGATTTTGTTAGTCTCAAGGTTAAGCACCCTATAGGCTCTAGAATGGTTAGCATATCCAAAGAAAATACCATCACTAGACCTAGCCTCAAACTTGTCGAGTTTTCCCTTCTTCGAATAAAGCATTTGCGGCCAAAGACTCGGAAGTGACTCACCTTGGGTGCCCGACCATGCATAAGCTCATAACAGTCTTCTTCTTGAAAGCTCGCAATAAAATCCCGTTGGAAACATGACAAGCCGTATTGACCGCCTCGGCCCAATACCTCCTAGGAGTCCCGTGCTCATCGAGCATCGTCCTAGCCATCTCACAAAGAGTCCGATTTTTCCTTTCCACGACTCCATTTTGAGGGGGCACATAAGGGGTCGAATACTGATGTTCAAGACCTAGATCATGACAAAAGGCATCAAAACGAGAGTTCTTGAACTCAGAGCCATTATCACTGCGGATAGCTCGAATAGCATTCCCATGCCTCTCGTTTTTCAACCTCACGATCAGATCTCGAACAAAACCAAATGTCTCACTCTTATCCTCCAAGAAGAACACCCATGCATAGCGAGAGTAGTCGTCCACCACAACAAGGACATACCACTTCCCACCCACCGAGCGAACTCGAGCTGGCCCAACAAGGTCCATATGCAACAGCTCTGTCGGACGCTCGGTCATGACATCGGTCAGGGGTGGATGGGGAGTGGCTACCATCTTGCCATGCCTACAAGGAGCACAAACCAAATCCTTCTCAAGCTTCAACCTCGGCAATCCTCGGACAAGGTCAAGACCACTCAAGCGGGAAACCAAATCAAAGCTCAAGTGTCCCAACCGCCTATGCCATCTCCACAAATCAGAAGAAGGACCGGCCATCAAACAGCGAGCAGGACCCAAAGAACGAGAGAAATCAGCCCTGAAAATCTGACCCTCGGGGATGATCATACAGACAAGATCACCTCGAGAATCAAGCAAACGAGACTCGCCAGACTTGAAATGCACCTCAAAACCCTCATCAAGCAACTGAGAAACCGAAAGCAAATTGAAACCCAAAGACTTCACAAGAGCCACTCTCTTCAACGTTACCTTGTCACTCACATGCACAACACCCTCAGACAGCACCCTTCCTCGTCCATTGTCCCCAAATGTGATGTACATCTTTTCCTTCACTGGGGTGAGGGCCGGAGAACCACTTTTTATCTCCGGTCATGTGTCGAGAACACCGGAGTCGATCAACCAAATGTCCTCCAAGCCTCCCCGCCCGCAAATCGAAACAAGAACGAGAATGAGCTAGCGACTCGACACCGGGGTTAGCACAAAGAAAGTTAAACCAGTTGTCGAGCCATCCGCTCAAAGGAGGGGTTAGCAAACATCATTCCCTTGCCACCAAACTTCCCATGTCCCATGGGAGGAGTACGAGCACCACGAGGGGGGGAAACGTGGTCCGTAGTTCCTCCGGAACCCAAAGCCGCGATCATCTCCCCCGAACCCGTATTGAGGACGAGTAGGGGGACGTCCAAACAAAACCACCACAAGCCCGACCAAACCTCTCACCAAAGACGCACACCATCATCTCTCCCGACAAACCTCTCACCACCACCTCTCCGTGGGAACCCGCCAACACTCCTCACACTTCCCACAACCCGTGGAAGTGGCACTCTAGGCTCGGGAATACCATGAGGCCGGCGATACTGCTCCCGGTTCGCTTGCTCCCTAGCAAGCCTCTCATCCCTCTTCCTCTTGTAGCAAAACTCGCAAGATGCCTCTCCTTGCCACAATACTCACACCGAAGGGGATGGGTTTTGGTTTTGGCTCTAGCTTCTCTCTAGGCTTCTCACCCTTCTCACCCACAAACTTCACCGGTTTCTGGAAGTCATTTGTCTTAGGTGGGAATTTGGGTGGATCTTGGGTTGTGTCAAGCTTGTTGCAAAGGTGGTTGGGCTTTGGTGTGAAAGAGTTCTTGGGTGCTTTTGGAAGTGGGACTTGGATATCTCCAATCACCTCAAACTCGGGATTAGACTCAACACACTTCTCATACACACTCTCCCCACTGTTCTCTCCCACTTTCTCACCCAACTTCTCAAAACCCAAACCACGACCATTAGCTCTCTTGAACTCCTCAATCATGATTTTCAATTGAGGTTCCTGCCCAGACAACCAACCCAACACCTTCCTCAAATAGTCATTCGACTCATAGATGACATCCAAACGGGAAGTAAGTTCAAGATTGCGCAAAGTAACTTCATCACAGCTAGTGCATGCATTGACAACAGGAGATTTCAAAGATGCTTCCAAAGAGCTAATAGTAGAGCGAGCATCAACAAGCTTAGCATGCATAGTAGGACATGATTTACAAGCACCAAGCAAAGTCGGTCTAGCCTTAAGCTCATCATATTCAGTCCTAAGAGCATCTAGTTTAGCCAAAGTGGAAGCATTCTTCTCATTAAGCAGTTTAATCTCATTCAGCCATGCATCACACTCAACACATTCAACATCATCAGGAGTAGTAGGAGCAAGCTTCAAAGAGTCATTCTTAAGTTTCAATTCAAGCAATTTTGACTCTAGCTCTCCTACTTTCTCGCTAGCATTCTCAAGTTGTGCCCTAAGATCTTTCCTCATCTTTTTGGCATCTCTAAGCACACTATCGCGGTTGTCAAGCAAGCCATTCAACCTAGCAATCTCAGCAAGCAAAGAGTCGGGGTCACGATTTACCTCATCCTCCGAGTCGGAGTCGCTGTCTTCCTTCTCGCTCTTCTTGCCGCTTGAGCTATGGGCCATGCCACAAAAGCCCTCAAGCGCCACACGCCTCAACCCGCCGAGGTTCCGGCTTGCACTCTTCTTGCCCTTGCGCCTCCCGGCGTCTTCATCTTCGGCCGCTTGAGCTTGGATCGCTCCTCGCTTGAGCTTGAGTCGACGTCGCTCGCACCGGCCACCATCGCTCTTGCCTTGTTCTTCTTGTAGCCGCTCTTGCTCGGCCGCCGCTTGTCCTTGTCCTTGCTCTTGGACTTGTTGAAGTGCTTGCCCTTGGAGGAGTACTTGTCTTCACGCCTCGGGTGCGCCTTGTACTCGTTCACCTTGTACTTGTTCTCCTCCGCTTCCGGGCACTCGGCGATGAAGTGGCCACGCTTGCCACACTTGTAGCACATCCCTGAGCTCCGCCTTGCATTCCTCCGGCTCTCGTGTAGTCGTTCAAACCTTCTTGAGAGCAAGGCCAGCTCCTCCTCGCCCAGCACATCAAACTCCTCATCTAGAATGGACATGAGAGAAGACAAGGAAAACTGTCAACAAGAAGGGTTAGATTTGCCCTTTGATCCGCCCACAAGAGCAAGCTATGGTCAGTCGAGCCCTCATGCTTGGATTGCAACTTCCTGTCAACCTCAGCCGACTTGAGCTTAGAAAAGAGGTCATCCAACTCAATAGTCAAGTACTGCCCAGACTCCTTGATGGCCTCAACCTTAGCACCCCAAACATTTGGGTCCAAGACATGCAAGAGCTTCAAAGCCTGATCATGCTCGGTGTAGGGAAAATCCTCAACATTAGCTTTCATGTTGTTCACGATGGCGGTGAACCTCTGAAACATCGCATCAATGTCCTCACCGGGAAGTGGAGTGAAAATCTCATGTTGCATCCGGTAAGAGACAAAGAGGCGAGCCTTCACATGGTTATCACCACCGTGAGGAACCAACAACTTCTCCCAAATTTGCCAAGCAAGATTCAAATGGCGAACACGCTCAAACTCTGGATCACACAAGCTCCGGACCAAGTGATCAACGACTTTTGCATTAGCCTCATACTTGGCCTCAGCACCGGCATCGGTCACCATAAGAGTATGGATGTTGACCGGAATAGCATAGGTCTTGTCAAGCACAATGAAATCCAACAGCTTCCCACGAAGAAAGATCATCATATGAGCCGCCCACTTGTGGTAACCCTTGCCATCGAACTGCGGCGGACTGCCCCGCTCAATGTACGCCATCTTAGGATTCGAGACTTGTCAAAGTTGCAAAGAATCCGGCACCGAACTCTGATACCAATTGAAGGATCGGATGGCGACTAGAGAGGGGGGGAGTGAATAGGAGCCGGTAAAAATTCTTCCAAAAGAATCCGGCCTATACCCTAGACACACCCCGGTCACACACAAGCGATGGATCGAATCACGCACCAATCGCCAAGACCATGAGGTTATGGATCAACCTCTAGCCTTAGGAACGATTCCTAGAAGCACACGCGGAAGCACTAGAAAGGGAGGGAGGAATCGAACCAAGAAGCAGAGCACACAGGCTCTAGCGGACCGTCCGGCCAGGAGGGGCGGACCGTCCGCGCAGGCCTCGCGGACCGTCCGGCCTGCTTTCGCGGACCGTCCGCGCCAACCCCACGGACTGTCTGGCCCTACACCGCGGACCGTCCGTTAAAGCACACAGAACCACCAGAAGCGACCCGAGAAAAATGGACCGTCCGCCGAGGCCGGGCGGACCGTCCGCGCCACCCGCGGACCGTCCGCTACTCGAGCTCAGACCGTTCGCAAACCAAACTCGCAACAAAAACCAAAAGCCAAACCGGATCGAAAGCAAGGACGCGCAAGAACACGACGAACACGCGACGAACACGCCACCCGCGGACCGTCCGCGACCACCCCGCGGACCGTCCGCGCCGCGCGGACAGAACAGAAAACCCACGACCCCGAAAGTCAACTGCCCCAAATCATCATCGGATTTCTCAAACGGTTGAAGCTATGGAGACAAGGGTTTGGGGACTTGAAAAGCGTCACACAAGGATGTTATAGCCCAAAAATCTTGCCTCCTAACTCCCTAAATCACCGGGAATCGCGAATCCTTTGAGCACCACCAAAAACTCGAGCACCGAACGAAAAACTTCAAATCCAAGTGGTTTCCCGGCGTTTGAGGGCACAAGATCAATCACAAAGATGCACGAGACATCTATCCATGTTTCCCTCAAAGAAATCCGGGGAGAAACCCACTCAAATCCGCGGAATCGAACAGGGAACAAAGGCACGAAAACAAGCACAAAAAGGCCACTAAAACACAACCCCGAATCTTCTATACAAACCAGGAAAGATTCACAAGGTCTAGCATGCTGCCCTAGCATCCATCCCTCTCAACAAATCTCTCATGAAGCTCTCATGCTAGCCTAGAGAAAATAGAAGAAAAATAGCTACGAAAATGAGAAAGGGGAGGGAGGAAATGAAACCCTAAGTCGCGGAGAGAGAGAGCCATCAACACACACTCATGGCTTATATATCAGGTCCCGCCAGAGTGGTAAATGACTCGACTACCCCTAACTTAACTACTGGCGATACAACCCACGTAGGGGCATTTAAGTAATGTTTGTGGGTCTTGCCATCGGACGGCCACACCTTTGCCGCACCCCGCGTCCTCCCGACGCAAGCCATGCGATCCCGCCGCGTGTCCTCCGCCTCGAAGCTTCCCGACACGCCCGGATCCCGTCTCCGTCGTGTTGGGCCCTCGGACTTGGTTTTGAGGCCCAAACCAAGAAACCGTCCACCGATGGTTTTGTGGGCAACCCACCAAACCCCGCGTGCCCGGTCCGGCCTCCCGCCAAACCACTTGACTTGACCGCCACCGTGCACCGGCTCGCTTGTCCATGACTTCGTCTTGCTTGTGTCGCCACCATGTGGCCCGCACCTAGTCCCGCTGTCCACCGGGTCCCTCGAACCGAGCCTACTTGTCTCTCCATCTCCCGAGGCCCCTCAAGGCCGAAGACCTTTCGCGCCCGTTCTGCACCTGCAACAACACGAACTAGGCCGCAGCCTACACCTGCGCACTAAGCCAAGAGTCAGTCCAACACCCGTTGTCAATCACTCATCACTGAGGAGCGGTCATCCAACGACCACTGGGACGCTCCTGGTCCTCACGTCCCAAACCTGTCTTAATTGTGTGCCATGTGTCTCTTCCTTCGAGTTACCAATCTCGGCGAGGCCACATTAATCTACCTCGGGTACTCCCCTTGGTAGGTTGCCGGTCTAAAACATCGACACGAAGTAACAATCATCCGAATAGATTGTTACTTTCAGGAAAACATTGCAGAAGTAAGTGAACACATGCGCCTGGCCTCGCGAAGATAAGTCGCATTTAATTCGCTTAAGAAAAAATGATTGAGGGGGTGCATGTGGGAACTGTTCTGCAAAAGTCTCGAAGATGTTAAGGAGCATGCTACAATCTGTCCCACAGAGGAGGGCATGACTCGCTTAAAGGGCTACTTTCCGTGAACAAAAAGTCTTCGGCGGTCAATGCTCGAAGCCCCTCAGTAAAATGCTGTAGGGATAAGTCAACCCGTTAGGGGGCGTGGTCGTAAAATCATCCGCTTTATCACAAGAGAAGATGCCTTCGGCGGTTAATGCGCGAAGCAAATTGCAAGGCAGGGTTGACGAGCCACCTCGAGGTAAAGCTTTGACGAAGATGGGCTATCACACCACTTCGCATCAAAGGGCTATCACGCCATCTAAGGGCTATCATGCCATTCATAGGCTATCACACCATCTAAGGGCCATCGCTCCATCTACATCTTTGAGCTATCACATCGTTTTTATAAATGAAATTATAATGTTGCTTGGCACAAGTGAGAATTTGTGTGTAAAATAGACCAAGACATTCTTTATGCAGGACTCATCTCCTTGATACAACACATGTTTGTAAAGAAGCAACTTCCGAAGATAACAGGAAACTAGGGGGAGGCTCTTTAACATCACAGTTCCCCTGTTTTCATCTTCGCAAAACGAAATACTGGACATATCCAGCAAGCATGCAGAGTAGACAAACTACATCATCATCATCTTCGCATAAGAATATTTATAACAGATTCATGAAATACAGGTTCATTGATAAAGCATATTACACACACGAGAGCTCATCACACTAGAATAGTACAAACAGTTACAAGAATGGCAACATGGTCCTCCATGATGGAAACATCACAAATGAATCAATTAGGGCGCTTGTACATATACTCGTATTCTGCCTCTTCAGTGAGATCAATAACTTCAACCTTAGGCATAGCAAGGGGGCATGAGGACGAAGGTAGGTCTTCGTGACCAGCCACAATAGAAGATGGTTCAGATCCTCCAAGACAATGGTGATGAGTATCATCATGACAAAGACAATTGCGTGCATGTGAGAAGACATTTTTTGCATCAAGATTCTTCTTCTCGTATCTTTCTATCTTACGTGACATAAAAACATCAAAGGGCGCATCGGGAAACTTAGAATTAAACTTGCGCCAAATGGAATCGGGCATGAAATAATCGCCGAAGTTAATAGTTACAGGACAAACATCTTCGGCAATCTACGCAGGATACACCTCCGACACCTGCGTAGAGTTGCAAAATGCTTCAGACACATTGTTTACAAAATACCCTCAATGGCCCAAATCACTAATCCTACACACTCCCTCACACCTTTGGGGCTCCTGAGGTGACATCAGTGGTTCGAACTTTGTATGAAGAAGCAGCTTGAATGGATGGTGCAACCGAAGACACCGCTGCCGAAGAGGGACCGCCACAAGAAGATACAGCAGTAGGTGAAGGCGTAGGCGCAGAACCGGGCTGAAACGAACATAATAATAATAATAATAATAATAATAATAATAATAATAATAATAATAATAATAATAATAATAATAATAATAATAATAATAATAATAATAAATAAAAATAATAATAGTAATGAAGATAGAAGGTAGCACGAACCTTGCGAAGAACACGCCGACCTTCGGCAACAGTCAACGCAAAACCAAACTTTCTTGAAGAAAGTTTGCATAAAATTCTTAGCAATGTTTTTGGGTAAGACAGGGATCTTCTCCAAAGATGCCTCCATAGGCCATGAGAAATTGACATCACGAACTTGATGAAGATCATTCTTCGTAAGGCTTGGATCTCCATCTCCAGAGGATTTAAACAGAGAGTAGACAGCGTGAGATAAGCCACGAGAAGCTACAGTAGCACTCCCCAAAAGAGCGCCCAACAGACGCAAGTGAACTGACCCCGGTGGAGAGCCAATCAAATATCTGACCTATAAACATCTCTTTAATATCATAAGGGGCGGGGCTGAGTCCATAGTCAACCAGAAGATCATGAACCTTCTTGCAGAGCAGAGAAACATGGCGTTCAATTTCATCACAGTAGGCTTCGTGCTCCGAAGTTAAGTCCTCATGTGCCTGATGAAGTTCGGCGAGCTCAGAAACTTTAGCATGGTATAGTCCCTACAGGCCCTCCGCCTTTTCTTCTAATCTTCGGCACTAGTAGACAAACGACAAAGATCATTCAGTTGTGCTTCCAGTTCAGTGTTTTTCTTAGACAAGTTATCCCACTCCTTAGCAAGGTCAAGACATTTTGTCTTCTCAGTCTAAAGCAAAGAAGAAAGAGAAACCTTTTCAGCTTGAAGGGCTTTCACAATATCAATCTCCTTGTTCAGCGATAGCAGAAGTTTTCTCGGACAGCTGATGTGATCGAAGGTTAGCACGGGACCGACGTTGAGCAGCACAGCATGCCAAAAAAGATTTCATGCTCAAGTCTTGAGCCTGGTACAGAATCTCTTCGACATTCTCTTTAGCAAGTTCATCTTCCATAATAGGAAAGCCAAAACTGTCACCTGCCTCCTGAAGCAATGTACGCTCGCGATCATCATTGCAAAATTAGAGCTCTTTGCGCATAGAGTCACCAAAGATTCAGGCGTTCGGCTTCATGCCAAGATGACGGGAGACAATGCTGGGTGACTCGTTGCTCACAAAAACACCACCGCTTCTAGTATCACTTTCTGTTTCAAATGAAGAGCCATCTTCTTCCATACGAGTTAAAGCTTTGTGATGAATAGTAGACACAATCTTGCTTCCACCAGGGGCTTCAGCAGGGGAAGGAATAATAGCTTCCAAAGTTGAAGGAGGAGGGATAAGAGACTCATCCTTAGAAGAATGAGCGCAGGCGACACAATCTTCGTCACTCTCAGGCTCAGGATCACTATAGTCAATGTTCAAAGGATCAGCAAGAGTAGCACCAGCAATAACAGCACAAGGAGAAAGAGAAACGACATCCACTATCTCTTCGGTTGGGTCATCTGGGGCAGTTCCGACGTTGGTGCCAGAGCCAGCACCTGTTTCACTAGGGCGTGTTTCGTTATCACTTTTTGAATGTCCAGACTCTTCGGGGCTAGACGATACAGCTTTGAAAGTGGATACAGGCACAGTTCTTTGATGCTTGGAACCAGCTCGGCCACTGCCGTGGTCACGACGCTTCTTGATAACTTTCTCGCGTGCGGCCGGGGCCATGGCCTAGGAATTGCCTTAGCTAGCTCTATTCGATGCACGCTTCGCCTAAGCTTCGTGACGAGCGATAGTAACAGATCGATCACCCGCATGAATACCATAGAAGAAGGAGAAGAGACGATTGTCTCAAGTGCCCCCGAGGCATTCTTGAATCTCAGCATCTTCCTTCGAAGAGATAGGCCCAAGCACTTCATTCACTCAAGCTTCGATTTCAGAAATGTTGATAGCTGCAATAAGAAATGCAAGCAAGTATCGGTAAGATAAAGATCTACACAAAAAAAATTAAATGAAGAAAAGTAATAAACAACAAACAAAAAGAAGAGAGGTAAGCACCGTTCTTCATCAACCCAAAACTTCTAGTGAACTCAGGGTTCTTGATCGACGAAGAGAAGTCACTCCAAGCGACAACAGACCACCCAACGCGAACAGGAAATATCTTCGAGCAAATGTATTCCTCTACCAAGTCACAAGTAGCATAAGTCTTCGCCAATTCTTGGAAAGTAGTAAGAAAAAGACGATCGAATCCTCGTCTTCGTAAGCAGTGCCAACACCTTTGGGTAGGGGCTCAAAGTGTGAGCACACAAGAGGAAGCTCTTCATCATCAACGGTATAATAAAACCAATAATGGTTCCAGTTCTCTTCCCACTTGTTCTTACAAGTGATAACAGGAACATCGGTATCACAACGATACTTGAAGTTCAAGGAAGCAAATTGAGCTTCTTCGCGAACAAGTGCACTGTCGACAAGACATTTGATTTTCAAAGGTTGATGATGAACAATGTGAACCCTGACAAAGTTTGCAGAGGTAGGATTCACATACATTGTTTTGCTGGCCCACATATAAACATTTAGGCGAAGAATGGCATTAGGTGTAAGATGGTGAAGATACATCCCAAAATTACGAAGAATGGAGACGACAACACCATCTAGTGGAAAACGAAGTCCAGCAGTGAAAAGATCCCGGAAAACGACAACCTCTTTGGGGCGAGGAGTAGGAGTAGTCTCGGAACTAGGGGCTCGACCTTCCCCTTTTTAATAAAGCCAGAAACAACAAACTCAGCTATAAGGGCTTCAGAAACCTTGCTCCGGCCGAAGACAAAGGTGGGAGGCGCTTTATCAACCTTTGGAGCCATGGGAGACTGTCGGGTATACTCCCCGGGTTCCCATGCAACGAAGGATGAAGACAGACTCCTACTAGAATTCTTCTGTAATCCTACTAGGACTCATTCTGTGTAATCCTACTAGGACTCCTGCCTTGTAACTAGGAACCCGCCCCCTGGACTATATAAAGGAGGGCTGGGTACCTAGCCGGGCACCTGATCTTAACCAACACCAAGCGCAGGGCGCCATACTTGATACCCCAAACAGGACGTAGGGCTCGCCACCTTGGCGACCCGAACCTGTATAAATCTTGTGTCCCGTGTCCTTGTGCATGCCTTCGAGTTCTCGGTCTCCCGATCACGATCCTCACCACACAATCTACTACCTCGGGTACCCCCTTGGTAGGTTTGCCGGTCTAAAACACCGACAGCTGGCGCGCCAGGTAGGGGTGATCATCACCACCGGGCGAATTCGAAGGACCCTCGTCAACAAAGATCAATCTACTCGTCGACTCACCGAGATCCATTGAAGCAAGTCGCCTTGCTCTTGTCAAAGCGAAATCAATTTTCCTACGCCGCGCTTCCGGTTGCTTCGGCACGTCACGCGGCTCGTCGCACCGCTCGTCGTTGACTACTCCGCGTCGCGCAGCTCATCCCACGGCTCGTCGCGCCGCTCGTCGTCGACTACTCCACCTCGTGCAGGCTCGTTGTCAACTACTTCACCTTCGCCGCGCGTCCGGGTGCCTCGGCACGTCGCGCGGCTCGTCACGCGGCACGTCGCGCGGCTCGTCGCGCCGCTCGTCGTCGACTACTCCGTGTCGCATAGGCTCGTCGTCGACTACTTCGCCTCGCGCAGGCTCGTCGTCGACTACTTCGCCTCCGCCGCGCGTCCGGGTGCCTCGGCACGTCGCGCGGCTCGTCACGCGGCTCTTTGCGCCGCTCATCGTCGACTACTCCGCCTCACACAGGCTCGTCATCGACTACTTCGCATACGTCGTGCGTCTGGGTGCCTTGGCACGTCGCGTGGCTCATCGTGTGGCTCGTTGTCGACTATTTCGCCTCGCGTAGGCTCGTACGCCGCACGTCCTGGTGCTTCGGCACGTCGCGCGGCATGTCGCGCGGCTCATCATCGACTACTCCGCCTCGCGCAGGCTTGTCATCCACTACTTCGCCTACGCCGCGCAACCGGGTGCCTCGGCACGTCGCGCGGCTCGTCGCGCGGCTCGTCGCGCCGCTCGTCGTCGACTACTCGCCTCGCGCGGGCTCGTCGTTGACTACTTCGCCTACGCCGCGTGTTTGGGTGCCTCGGCACGTCGCGCGCGGCTCATCACGCGGCTCGTCGCGCCGCTCGTCGTCGACTACTCCGCCTCGTGCAGGCTCATCGTCGACTACTTCGCCTCCGCCGCACGTCCGGGTGCATCGGCACGTCGCGCAGCTCATCACTTGTCGTCGACTACTCCGCCTAGGCCACGCGTCCGGGTGCCTCAGCACGTCAAGTGGCTCATCTCGCCGCTCATCATCGACTACTCCGCCTCGCACAGGCTCATCGTCGACTACTTCGCCTCCGCCGCGCGTCCGGGTGCCTCGGCACATCGCGCAGCTCGTCACGCTGCTCTTCGCGCCGCTCGTCATCGACTACTCCGCCTCGCACAGGCTTGTCGTCGACTACTTTGCCTCCGCCGCGCGTCCGGGTGCCTCGACATGTCGTGCAGCTCGTCACGCGGCTCGTCGCGCCGCTCTTCGCCGACTACTCCGCCTCGCGCGAGCTCATCGTCGACTACTTCGCCTCCGCCGCGCGTCGGGTGCCTCGGCGCGTTGCGCAGCTCGTCACGCGGCTCGCCGCGCCGCTCATCGTCGATTACTCCGCTGTCGACTACTTCGCCTATGCCACACGTCCGGGTGCCTCGGCACGTCGCACGGCTCGTCAGACGGCTTGTCGTCGACTACTCCGTGCGCCGCGACTTCTTCTTGCGGCCACACTAGCTCTACTTCAGCCAAGCCGTGCGTCACGACTACTTGTCTCGCGGCAACACTGGCTCTACTTCGAGTACGCCGCGCGCCGCCGCGACGTCGTCTTCCGGTCGCATCGCGTCGACCATTCATCTCGACTAGTTTTCCAAACTAGTCAAGAACGGCAGTCACGCCCCCAACAACTAGTCGGAATCAACTCTGACTAGTCAACTTCAGCAACAACCGTTGTGGCTCCATCGCCGACCGCCACGTCTTCAGCAACAGTCTGCACAGGTAGCAACAGCTAAGTCATTTATTTAAATGTTTACTTTTTTGTTTCTTGTCTTGTTTTCCTCATCATGTAGGATAACATGCCGACTACACATTTGTGTACGCTTCTCGGCGGGTTTTCACGGGAGCTACACTCTGCTGACTACTCTTGGGGTTTATCAATCAAGTCACCACGAGTCTACTTCATCAACTCGGGGGCTATCCCTAGGAGACAGCTTCTAAAGTCCGCTACGCACTGCAATCTAAAGTCGACTTCTAAAGTCGCATTCTAAAGTCTGCTCCGTGCGGCAACTTAAAGTCGACTCTGGTCGCATCTTCACCTACTTCGGTGGCATACTAGGTGTGTAAGCTTCGATGGAACCTAGCTGCGAGTGGCCCTCGGGTCCTGGCGACGATGGAACCTAGCTACACGTGGTCTTCATGCTCTGTACCATGGGTCCAAGTACCCTAAGTACTCGCGCTCTGTACCTTGGATCTGAAATCCTTGGCCCAAGTACACAAGTCGACTCCGGTCGCACCTTCAAGTCCACTACGGTGGCACCCGTACCTTGGGTCTGAAATCCATGGCCCAGATACACAAGTCGACTTTGGTCGCACCTTCAAGCCCGCTCTGGCGGCAATCGTACCTTGGGTCTAAAATCCATGGCTCAGGTACTCAAGCCCACTCCGGTGGCACAAGTCGACACTAACGGTCGCACCCAAGCCCACTCTAGTGGCAAGAGTCGATGCTAATGATCGCACCCAAGCCCACTCCGGTGGCACAAGTCGACGCTAACGGTCGCATCCAAGCCCACTCCGGTGGCACAAGCCGACTTCGGTCGCAATCTTAAGCCCGCTCCGGCTGGCAAAACTACTCGTTTCCTCTGATTTTTTCGCTTTGGCTTTCCAGAAAGTGCTTTTCATTTTTTGCATCTTAAGTCCACCCCGCGTGGCACAAAGTCGACTACTGTAGTCGCATCTCAAAGTCCGCTCTACGTGGCAATCTAAAGTCGACTTCGGTTTTCAAGTCGCATATCAAAGTCCGCTCTACGCGGCATCCTAAAGTCGACTTCGGTTTTCAAGTCGCATCTCAAAGTCTGCTCCACGCGGCACAAAGTCGACTTCGGTTTTTAAGTCGCATTCTAAAGTTTGCACTGCCGGCATCTAAAGTCGACTTTAGTCGCATCTAAAGTCCGCTTTGATGGCACGACTACTTCTCAAGCTCCACGGCTCGATGCCAAATTACTACTCAGAATCTCTCCAGCTCGGGGGCTGCACTAAAATTACTGCTCTAGGATAACTTCAGCAGGCTTCGCTCGCTCTCAAGCTCGGGGGCTCCGCACCAACAACTACTCGATGTGGCTCGTATTACTCTCTTATCTCGAGGGCTACATGCTACAAGAGTACTCGGTGATGGCTTTCGCGAACACTGAAGACCCTTGGATTGATTACCTAATCATTTCAAGGCTCGGGGGCTGCTATGCTACACCCATCATACAAAATTTTTAAGACGTAAGATTCAGAATCAAGATTGACCCTCAGCTAGAGTCTACAACTTAACTTAAGGCTCGGGGGCTACTCCATATGGAGCGCAATTTTGCAACCGCACTTCCATATAATCTCGACTTCAAGACAGACGAGCTGGACCACCTTCCAGCCTCGTGGCAGTTCAAGTACTATTGAAGACTTCTCCAAGTAGTACTCGAGGACGCTCAAGAACTACTCGCAGAGGCTTCAAGACTACTCGAACTACTACTCTCGACTATAACGTGCTCGGGGGCTTGTGGGGTATACTCCCCGGGTACCCATGCAAGGAAGGATGAAGACAGACTCCTACTAGAATACCCCTGTAATCCTACTAGGACTCGTTCTGTGTATTCCTACTAGGACTCTTGCCTTGTAACCGACTAGGAACCCTCCTCCTGGACTATATAAAGGAGGGCCGGGTACCTAGCTGGGCACCTGATCTCAACTAACACCAAGCGCATGGGCGCCATACTTGATACCCCAAACAGGACGTAGGGCTCGCCACCTTGGCGACCCGAACCTGTATAAATCTTGTGTCCCGTGTCCTTGTGCATACCTTCGAGTTCTCGGTCTCCCGATCACGATCCTCACCGCACAATCTACTACCTCGGGTACCCCCTTGGTAGGTTTGCCGGTCTAAAACACTGACAGAGACGAAGAGGAAAATTGCACATACACAAAAGCAGGTAAAAAGTTGAATTAAAGAAAGAAATGAATGAGCATGAAAGGTGAAGAAAGAACACAAGATACTTACGAAGAGAGGGAAGCGAAGAAATCCGCGACTCTCGCGAAGTCAGTCGAAATGCCTTAGCTATTGCGAAGGCAAGGATAAAACTGCAAGGAAGTTACCGTGGTGAAAGGGGCTTCATACGAGAGCTGGACATTATATAGGTAGGAAGAGATGAGAATATCGGAGGTCCTATAGCGAAAAACATGGCAACAATCTAGGAAACCCTTTGGAACGTGGAGAAAATCATGGAGCTTCGCGAATAAACATGCAGAACAATGGAAGGAAATTAAAATAATAATAATAATAAATAAATAAAAAGAGAAAAAGGGACAATAATAATAGAATCAAACATGAAAGGAAAGGAAGCTTTTCGCAAAGAAGAGCTGAAGAGGGAGGCGTTTGGGAGCAAAATATTTTTACCCATCACGAAGAGGGTTTGCTAGTTCGTCTCGTCTTCGGAGGAAACCCTCACTAGCAAGGGGCTGAATATTGGGGTAAATATTTTGCAACTACCCCCCCCCCCCCCCCATATCTTTGGCTCAAAGAAGAAGATCAAGGGTCGTCTTCGCTTGTGCACTAACTATTTCAGGAAACCAGCCAAGAGTTTGGCTAGCGAAGATCGGACGCGGCCGCAAATCTTCACATCCTGCGCAGAGGCCCAGTACACCACGAGAAGAGTCAAGCGAAGGTGCGGCTTTTCCTTGCGAGGGTGGAGCTTCTGGTCGAAGACGCGAGGAGGGAATTGTTGCAGAGTCGAGCGGGAGTCCCTGCGAAGATGAAGCGTGACACGAAGCAATGATCAGAATAAGGTCCACCGAGAGAGATAAGCTTCGGCGAAGAGACGTGTGGAGCTTACGTGGGCATGCGAAGATGAAACTGCCACGACGGCGGACACGTGGAGAAGCTAGGTGTAAAGTGATTGTCTGTAAAGTCTGTGAGTACGGAGCCCTGTGAGGTTACCGAAATGCCCTCATGATTCCTCGCACTAGGTAAAAAAGTAGTGGCAATTGTTGTAAAGCAAAATTATAACAGGTCTATAAAAGAGACTCAACAGTAATGAAAAGGGGGGCGATTGGAAGGGGGCGTAATTTCCTGACACCCAACTATCTTCTTGTTTCCTTGTTCTTCGGCTTGGTAGTCGTGTTTTCCATTCCTTGCCCTACACAACTGTTGGCCCCTTTTCGGGGAAGATCTATATCCCAACAGAGATGAAGGGAACCATGGAGAGGAGAAGGAGGAACTCACCCTTGGCTGGCTAGGCTTTGGCCAGCCGGCGGCTGTCCCTGGCGACGGGTGGAGGCGAACAGGGGCGAGTAGGGAGCGACCTGCTCAGGTCGACAGTGAAAAGAAACTGAGAGGGAGAGAGAATGGTAGAGGAGGGGCAGCTTCAGTCTGGCAGCCACAATAAAAGGAACAGGTCACGTGGGACCCACGGGCCACGGTCGACGCACGTCAGGCTGCGTTGCCGCTCGCTCCCCGCGCGGACACGCAGGCATTGAGCTAGGAAAAATTGCTGGAGAGTGCAGACATGTCTTGGGTGTCCAGCAATTTTATGAAGTTTGTCTGGGGTCTCCATGATTGTCTCTGGTGTGCACAAAGTTTCCCTCGGTCGAGGAACGAAGTGATCTAACACTTAGACGATGAACTCATGTAAAAACTACTTATTTTGTAAAATCAAAACAGCACGTCTAGAGATCGTTAAAAATCATGAAACTTTTTAAGTAGATTTCATAAATCATAAGTAATCCATTTTGCTGGGATCTGATATCATAGGTGTTGCAGATTTCAAATTGAAATTCTTCCCGGAATGATACTTTTGAGATTTTGAGTAAACTATTTAGCATCAAGATGGTCTCTAAAAATCCAAAAGAAAATGCCTAAATTCATATTTAGAAAAGTACTAAATAATCAAGCCATCTCCCAACATAGGTTTTATGATAAAAACATAAGTTCCTTCACAAGGTACATGAAAAGGTAAATTTTTAATTTAATTTCAGATATAAAAATAAACCAAATGAACTCAATTAAGTGCAATCATGCTAGAGATTTTGGGTTGTTACAAATTCTCCCCACGTTGGAAAAATCCCGTCCCGAGATTTAACTAATCTAAGAACAATATATTAGGTAGATGAAAAGGAGTAAGATGCTTTAAAGATTCGTGATGAAACTAACTCATCTTCAAAGAGATTAGGATAATCTTTCCTAAGTTGATCTTCTTATTCCCAAGTCGCTTCCCGCACGGAGTGGCGACTCCATTGTACTTTCACAAATCTTGTATCCTTGTTTTTTGTCTTTCTCTTAGCTCGATCAGAATTCTTATATGATACTCTTTTTAAGAGAGATTTGGTTGAAGATTGATGTCATCAATATTGACAGCCCTATAGTTTGGGTTTGTCTCCTTAAAGCATTTTTTTTAATTGGGACACATGAAAAACATCATGAAGGGAAGAAAGTGTATGGAAGTTCCAATTGAGAAGTTACAACCCCACGCCTTGCTAGAATCCGGAATGGACCAACATAGTGAGGAGCAAGCTTTCCCTTTTCTTGTAATCTCTTTGTTCTATTAAAGGGTGAAACTTTGAGATAAACATAATCCCCAACTTGGAAATTTAATTCTCGACTCCGTCGGTCTGCATAGTGCTTTTGACGACCTTAAGCAGTTTGGAGTCTTTCTCGAATAGTTCTCACTTTTTCTTCGGCTTCATTGACAAATTCTAGGCCAAAGTACTGGCGTTCTCTGGATTCCGACCAATTGAGAGGAGTTCTACAACTTCGTCCATATAAAGCTTCAAAAGGTGACATCCCAATACTTGCTTGAAAGCTATTGTTGTAGGAAAATTCAACAAATGGCAAGCAAGGCTCCCAATCTTTCCCATAGATAATGGTACAAGCTCTAAGCATATCTCCAAGAATTTGATTTACTCTCTCAGTTTGGCCACCGGTTTGAGGATGATAGGCGGTGCTAAAAGTGAGAGTAGTACCCATGGCATCATGAAGACTCTCCCAAAAATGAGCAGTGAATTGAGGACCTCTATTGGAAACAATGGTCTTGGGTACCCTATAAAGACATACAATCTTGGTAAGATAGAGTTTGGCATATTTTTCTATTGGGTAGGTGGCCTCTACCTGTAAAAAATGAGCTGATTTTGTAAGTCGATCAACAATGACCCAAATGGAGTTGTAACAATGGAGTGTGCGAGGTAAACTAGTGATGAAATCCATAGAAATGTCCTCCCATTTCCATGATGGAATAGGAATAGGTTGGAGAGTTCTGGCTGGCTTGAGATGTTCGGCCTTTGTCGGTGTTTTAGACCGGCAACCTACCAAGGGGAGTACCCGAGGTAGATGAATGTGGCCTCGCCGAGATCGGTAACTCGAAGGAAGAGACACGTGGCACACAATTTAGACAGGTTCGAGCCGCGAGGTGCGTAATACCCTATGTCTTGTATGCTGCGTAGCTATGGATTGATTGGGTGTGTTTACAAGATGATGCATATGAGAGAGGTAAAGGTTCCTGCCTCGCCTTATATAGTCCGAGAGGCAGGGTTACATGTCGGTTTGGGGAGAGAGTACTAGTCGTGTACGTCTAGGAGTTCTCTACACAGTACAGGACATGCACAGCTTCCTATCCGAGTACTCTTCCACCGTAGTCCTTGCGCCCACGCCATCAGGTGTCGTGTGGCCCAAGTCGAGTAGTCCCAGGGGCCCACTGAGTAGTCGGTCCTGGTACCCACCGAGGTAGTGGGCCCAAGGAGGTCCATACAACAAGCCCCCGAGTACTTTGTAGTCAAGCAGGACGGATTCGAATAGTCTTGATGGCCTTGATGAGTAGTCCTCAGGCCTCCCCGAGTACTACAAGCCGAAAGTCCTCAAGAACACTTGAAGCATCCCGAGGCTGGAAGGTACTCCAGCTGATCCTTGGGTAGTCTTGAAGTCTTCTCGAGTAGTTCCCAAGCGTCCTCGTGTTTTTCTCTTGAAGGTCTTCAATAGTACTCGTCTTGTCTTGAAGAAGAAACCATATGGAAAATGCGATTCGAAGAATCGCATTCCATATGGAATGTAGCCCCCGAGCCTTAGGTCGAATAGTGGATTCAAGCTGAGGGTCAATCTGAAGTTCTGCCAAGATTATCCCGTAAAATCTGGAGAAAAAAATAAAGGACACGTGGCACGGAGCCCCCGAGCCTTGAGTCGAGTACTTCCTCTCGAATTGAAGGGTCATCTTGAATGTAAAATGTGTCCTGAGTTGCTCTCGAGTATTGTCGTCACCCAGGAAATCTAGCAGATGTAGCCGAGCCCCCGAGATGGAACTCATTGAGTACTGGAAGGTGAAGGGTCAGGCAGCCGCTGCTGAGTCGGCCGTCGATACTTATCCATCCGACCGTTGTGGTGCCGCTTGTTAGGTTATAAATAGACACCGAAACCCTTAGGGTTTTTCATTCCCCTTAGTAGCAGCCGCTAGATTAGATCCATTCAAGTGTCCATCCACTGTTGCTTCTGCTGCCGCGCCGTAGATTGCAAGTCAACGCACGCCGCCGCTGCTCGCCACCAGCGTAGCCCCCGAGCGGATGCGAGTGAAGACCCCGTGCACTTGGAGGATGAAGCTATCTCCGTCCAAGGGCCCAAAGGCTGGTGCCGGGAAAAAGAGATCCCACAGCGAAGCGCAAGGATCTGCTCAGGTGTCGTCGCCACCGACATCTCCCCCGCGCCCAATCCAACCAAGGAGTGGAAGAAGTCCAAGATGAAGACCGAAGATCTGCTGGCCCTGGTGAACAGCAGGTTCCTACGGGAGAAGGAGATGGACGTGTGGCGCGCCGCTGCCGGCAACATGTACCCCATGGAGAAGAACCCCGACGAAGTCCCCATGTTCGCCAGGTTCGTGGAGCGCGGACTAGCACTCCCGGCCAGCGATTTCTTCAAGGGGCTGCTTCAGTACTATGGTATTGAGTACTTGAACTTGAACCCAATGGTATTTTTCACGTCTCCGTCTTCGTACACTTCTGCAAGGCCTTTGTGGGGATCAAGCCCCACTGGATCATGTTCCGGAAGTTCTTTTGTGTGAAGCCGCAGCCAAGCGCCAACGACCCACGAGTAGTCGGAGGGGCTGGCATTCAGATGTGAGAAGATGCGGCCGACCAGTACTTGGCATACAAGCTCATTGATTCAAACCAAGACTGGAAGGCCAAGTGGTTCTATATGACAAACCACCACCAGAGCTGCCAAAGCCAAGCGGGAAGCAGCCGAAGCATCGGCCATGGTGGAACACAGAACCAATGATGCAAGAGGGTATCCAACTACCCGAGCTGATGCAGAAGATCAAGGCCTTGAGAGAGGCCGGGCTGAGGGCCGAGCATGTGGCCTTCAGCTTCATGAAGAGGAGAGTGCAGACGCTGATGGCTCGAGACACTCTCGGGTACCAGTACACGGGCGACGAATATACGCCAAGGATGCCCGGGAACTAAGTCGACGATGATGACATTGTCGAGAGGCTAGAGCAAGATATTCAAAGATATGCCACCGTACACTCCTTGCCCAGCCCCCGAGTACTCCGTGGCTCGTCCGCCGAACTAGGTACGTAGTTGAGACCTCTGCCCCTGAGTACTTATTGGTCTAGAGTAGTCGCGCTCACCCAAGTTGTGTTCTGCAGGATGACATTACCAAGTATGTCTCCGACCCGACTCCCCCTCCTCGACTTGTAGATATTCCAGAGGAGGGCAAGAGCAAAGCGAAGGAACGCTGTGAAGTCAGTGAAGGTGACGACACTGTCACCATAGAAGACACATCTGACGAGGAGGATGGGGAAACGCTCCAGGAGCGATTTCATCTACGGTCCAGGTTCAGCCGACCTGGACTACCCCATATTCCCCTCATTAATGATCCGCCGACTAGCCTGGAGGCTAGTCTCCCTGCGCCATCGAGAAGGCCACACAATGTGGCGCGAAAACATGTCGCCAAGAAGCTGAAGGTGACAGATATCACTTCCTAGGATGTAAGTTCCTCGAGTAGAGTAGTCGAGTACTTGTCTTGAAGCATTGCATGCTGACAGTCCAATTGCAGGAGATCCCATTGTCCGACCCCGTGGATCAGGGGGAAGAAGACGACTGGGACACGGTGGGCGGAGCGACTGAGAGGAGCCTCAGTCCAGCCCCCACCGTTGAAGAAGTCGTGTAGGTGTCACAACAACAGGCGACTAGTACTTGCGAGCCGCCAGCATCGACAGAAGGGAGGAGGCCAGAACCCTCCGCGACTACTGGAACTGTGGAGCCAGTAGTCGCCCATGTTGAAGAGGAGGCGCCCGCGGAAGCCGGGCTTGTTGATATCACCAGCATACTTGGCGCTCCGACCGTGATTGTTGTCCGATCCAGCTTGTAGTGAAGTCGATCCCCGAGTAGTACATTTAGTTTGGTAGTCTTGCTTGGCTGACCACCAAATTTGTACTGTGCAGGAAATCCACTGATCTGTCCTTGGAAGGAGAAGAACCCAGTACAGCAGCTGCCGAGGAGGACCCGTCTCCAGCTGTTCAGGAGTCCACTCCCCTTCCCCAAGCTGAGACCATGGCACCGGGCGCAGAGGCTACGCCGCCAGAGGCCACCATAGTGGAAGGTATGTAGACTGTGGTGACGCCGTCTGCCCGGTGTAGTAGTCATAGCACCCAGGTACTGACGTCGTATGCCTTATGATGACAGAAACACAAGTCGAGGGGACCGCGATCCCTGAAGCTGTGTCGGTAGAAGGCGTCGTTCCTGAAGCCGAGGTGCTGGAGGGAGTAGGTTCCGGACCGGAGGTGATGATAGCCCCCGAGGCCACGGAGGAGGTGCGTGACGACGCACTCCCGAAGTCAAGCATGGACGTTGTCGTCCGGTCGCCGGAGATTCAAGACGCTGAGCCAATCCGTTCGGTGCCGATGTCAGAGACCGCAGAGACTAGTCGTGGCGGGCTCGAGCTTCTAGCAGATGACCTCATCGACCCAGTGATGGCGGCCCGCAACTTGGAGTCGATGCGCCGGGCTGAGCAGTGGATGAAGGTATGTGACAATACCCTTGAGTAGTCGAATTCCGCTAGAACTGAGTACCCAAGTAATGGTTGTTGCCTTGTGCAGGATGTCATGGAGAGATCCCGACAGAAATCCGATATGCTCCAAGGATATGGCGACACAATGCTCCGGGCAGAGTCGCTGGAGAAGGAGCTCAATAAGGCCAGGAAGCACTCGGCCATGTTGCAATCCAAGATGGGTGGTGCTTTTGCCCAATACCATAATGAGGTAGAAGAGATGCAAGCGAAGAGCAATGATTTGATTCGCAAGAACAAGTCGTTGCACCAGAAAAACAAATGTAGGCCAACCTTGTTGAGTACTTATTGAGAGTACCTTGTGGTAGTCTGACATGCCTTATTTGAGCTGTTGCAGATCTTGAGGCCCGTGTAGACCAGCTGAAGGCATCGGAGACCGATCTGAAGAACATCGTCTACCGAGAAAAGGATGCCCGAGAGGTACTTGAATATGAATATAAGCAGCTGTCTCATGAGTGCGTCAAGCACATGGAGCTTCGTGAAGCCTCGAACCGTGATCTTGTGAACTGTTATAAATTTCTGCAGAAGCTTAATGAATACTGTGAGAAGCTGCGCGGCCAACTCAAGGAGCTTGAAGAAGCTGCGCTCCCCATTGCAAGACTGCTGTTGACGGATAAAAGACGTATCCACCTACGATCCGCAAGCGTACGGACCTACACCATTTTCACCACAAGATTCCCAAGGTTCTTGTCAATCTGTAGAGAAAGGGGATTACAAGCATTTGATCTACTTCTACTCACTAGCTACTCAAACCCTAACTATGATTAAACTAGAAAACGACTAAACTACACTAGAGAGAATGATTAAGCTATCAAGATAAAAGACACTCGCCCATGGGTCTACGATACTAGAGCATGCAATCGCTTCAAACAAGCCAATCTAATCTATCAAGGGTTGTGACCACGGTTTCGCCCTTTCCCTCCTCTCGTACTGTCACTACGCAAAGGTATTCGTGACTAGACCTGTGATGGACACGACGTATTGAATGGATCCAAGGGAGCATTGGATCTCTACTCCCTTTACGACATGGTAGCTAACCTTAAGCAATAAAGCATATTCAACACATGATGATAGATAGATAATCCAACAAAGTACGATTACATCTCAAGATCGATTACAACCCATGGACGAATAAGGAGATTACCCCATCAAGGTGCTAGGCATAGCACCGTTGATCATAGTCACCCTTCCGATGGTGTCTTCCTTCTTCTCCACTTGTGGGTGCTTCCTTCGAGGTGGTCGATCGCCCTCCGGAGATCTCCCTCCTCTCTCTCTAGCTTGTGGATGGCCTCCTGGTGCGAATGGCTCTCCTCCTCGCGAATGGCAGCGCCTCCAGGGCTTTAGGATTGAAAATCCTTCGGGTGCAAGGAAAGGGGGCCGAACCGACCCCCGAAGTGGGCTGGGCCGACCGGCCTGGGCCCATCTCGACCCGGTTCGGTCGCCCCTTCGCTCTCGTGGGTCCTCAGGTGATTATGCACTTTGCCCCTTCCACTTGCATGATTTTGATGATGTCATCCTCGCATCCAAGATGGAGGTTCTCCGCGCATGAAGTTCGATCTTTCGCTTCAATCCTCGAGGGTGTTCCTACGTAGTACTTAGGTCCTTGCCACCATTGGAAGTGATTTCATCAAGCTCATGAACACGAACAAGACTCCGTAAATGCTCCTTTGAACTTGTTGTGAATCCGTCTTTTATGTCCATGTTTTCCTACATAAACACAACACTTCCAAATGCATGCACATAGATGAACTAGTTATATGATTAGTGTGCCTAGTGGCAGGTTAGTTCCATAAACAAATCCAAACCAAAGTGTAATGAACATGTTTGGTGTACCAAAATACACTGTCAACAACTGCTGGTGCCTCACCCAGGCGGGCCGAAGATAGCTTCGTTAGTTGATCGACTAAAGGAAGCCCCCGGGCGTCTGGCAACTTATGTGAAGCATCTGGCGAAGTCCATCCCGAACCAGGTCTTGGCGTATATGAAGTCTTACTTTCCCAAGGCCCCGGTAGATGTAGTCGCGGGTGGACTAGCCGCCAATTGCACAGACGACCAGTACAAGGAGCTGCTGGAGCAGATGGCGCCCATCGCGGAACAAGTCGCGGAGAAGCTGAACCTCGATTATTTGTCCTGTAGGGTTAGCTTACAGCAGCATATGTAATATAAACAAAGTTATGATGAACTTGTTTAAGTTTGAATGAGAAGTTCCCATGATGTATGGCTGAAATGAGTACTCGTTGTCGCTGTTTGTATGTACGGAGTGCTCATCATGGAGGTGTTGTGAGTAGTAGTACTCGATAGTAGACCCATTGCGACTGACACAGTAAATGAGTTGACTGAGAAAACAAACTTTATTACTGAAAAATACACATGGATGGTCAGGGCCGTTTACAAGTGTAGTCACCAGGACGCGGAGGCCACCTACGGCTGAGGTAGTGCTAGGACCCATGGCCTCTTGCAGCTGTAGATCCGTTAGTAGCCGTATAGGCTAGATCTAAGAATACATGGTCTCTTGGTAGACCGCTGCTAGAGTCCTTGATGCTCTGAACATCCTGAGATCCATTAGTAGCCGTTGACGCTGGATCTTGGAGTAGAGTAGTCCGGAGACTAGTGCCTGGACCCGGAGGCCGCTTACGGCAAAGAGTCCAGGGCTAGTCGTATGGACTTGAACCACCAGAGTAGTCGAGAGAATACGCTAGAATTGACAGAGCTGGTCGATGTTCCACGAGTTGCTGACGTCGTCGCCTTCAAGTGTTTGGAGGCAGTACGAGCCTGGTCCAGTCACCTTTGTGATTGAGAAGGGAGCTTCCCGTGGCGAGCTGAGCTTGTGTAGTCCTTCCGTGTTCTGGATGTGTCGGAGGACTAGATCGCCAATGTTGAAGGAGCGTTCCTTGACATTGCGATCATGATAACGTCGGATGCCCTCATGGTACCTTGCTGACTGGACGAGGGCGGCGCAGCGAGCTTCTTCGAGTCCATCGATATCAACTCGTCTGTTGTCTTCAGAGATGCCTTCGTCATATTGCTCTACTGCCGGCGAATCCCACATGACGTCGACAAGTAGAATATCCTCGAAGCCGTAGACTAGGAAGTATGGTGACTGCCCTGTTGGATTTGTGGGTTGAGTGCGAAGCCCCAAGAGTGCATTGGGTAATTCCTTGATCCACTTGCCCCCTTTTGTGTTAGCAGCGTCGTGTAGTCACTTCCTGAGAGCGTCAAGTACCATCCCATTGGCATGCTGGACTTGTCCATTGGCCCGTGGATGGGCAACTGAGACATACCGAACGTCGATCCCACTATTCTCGCAGTACTCCCAGAACTGGTGGTTGTTGAAGTTGGAACCCAGGTTTGTGATGATGCAGTGGGGTAGTCCGTAGCGGTGCACGAGTTCATCCAAGAGGTCGAGTACCCTGTCGGCCTTTGGGCAGGTGACCGGCTTGACTTAGATCCACTTGGTGAACTTGTCGATGGCCACGAAGACTCTGTTGAATCCTCCTGGCGCAGTCGGGAGAGGCCCAATCATGTCGAGCCCCCAGCAGGCGAAAGGCCAAGTTGGTGGTATAGTGACTAGCTTGTAGGCTGGGACGTGTTCTTGCTTGGCAAAGTACTGGCACCCTTGGCACCTTCTGACGAGTTCCTCAGCATCACCCAGGGTTGTAGGCCAATAGAAATCTTGTCAGAAAGCCTTGCTAACCAGCGTACGGGAAGACGCATGGTTGCCGCAGACGCCTTTGTGGATCTTCTCCAAGATGTCCTTGCCTTCTTCTCGGGGAACGCACTTCATGAGGACTCCAGAAGTGGCGCCCCGCCTGTAGAGCTTGTCCCTGACTAGTACGTAATACTGGGTCCGGCGGATAATTTGCTCGGCCAAGTTCTTGTCGTTGGGAGCCTTATGCTCGCGGATGTAGTCGATGAAGGGTTGTCGCTAGTCCACGTCTATCATCATGACCTCCTGGCCAGCTTTAGGAGGCGCTAGGTCAGTGGTCATAGGCGCCGGCTCCTGGATGGATGGCTCGTGAAGTTCGTGGACGAAGACTCCTACTGGTACTTGTGCGCGAGTAGAACCAAGCTTCGACAGGACGTCCGCTGCGACATTGTTGTTGCGGACGACGTGATGGAACTTGAGACAGTAGAATTTGTTCTCGAGCTTGCAGACTTCTAGGCAGTAGGCATCCATGTTCTCCTTGTTGCGATCCCAAGACTTGTTAACTTGGTTGATGACCACTGCGGAGTCGCCGTAGACTAGTAGTCGCTTGATGCCCAGAGATATTGCGAGGCGGAGCCTGTGTAGTAGAGCTTCGTACTCGGCTTTGTTGTTTGAGATCATGCAGAAGATCTGCAGGACATACTTGAGTTGTTCGCCCTGTGGGGAAATCAAGAGTACTCCTGCACCCGCGCCCTCGAGCTTGAGTGAGCAGTCAAAGTACATCACCCAATGCTCTGGTCGCTCGGTTGGAGTTGGTAGTTGATTTTCCCGCCACTCCGCCATGAAGTCGACTAGTGCCTGCGACTTGATGGCTGTTCGTGGCTTGAAGTCGATGTTGAGGGCGCCGAGCTCGACTGCCCATTTGGAGATTCTTCCAGTAGCATCTTGGTTCCGTAGGATGTCACTGAGCGGGTAGTCGGTGACGACGGAGATCGAGTACTCCTGGAAGTAGTGTCGTAGCTTTCGCGTGGTGATGAGCACTGCATACAGTAGCTTCTGTACTAGTTGGTAGTGTGCCTTAGATTCCGACAGGACCTCGTTGATGAAGTAGACTGGTCGCTGGACTGGGTAGGCGTGGCCGTCTTCCTTCCGCTCGACGACGATGGCAGTACTGACCGCGTGAGTAGTCGCAGTGAGGTAGAGCAGTAGCTGCTCCTTTTTGCGAGGAGCTGTGAGGACTGGTGGCTTGGACAGGAAGTCCTTGAGCTGCGCCAGAGCTTGATCTTCTTCTTGTGTCCACATGAACTTCTCCTGGTGCTTGATTAGTTTGAAGAAGGGTAGCCCCCGTTCTCCAAGCTTCGAGATGAATCTATTCAGGGGCGCCATACACCCGGTAAGCTTCTGCACGTCTTTGATGCAGGTGGGAGCTTTCATCTTGGTGATGGCGGAGATCTTCTCAGGGTTGGCTTCGATGCCACGATGGCTGATGATGAAGCCGAGTAGTTTTCCCGACGGTACGCCGAAGACGCACTTGTTCGGGTTGAGCTTCCACTGGTACTCCCACAGAGATGCGAAAGTCTCTTCAAGATCGGTGATGAGAGTGTCAGAGTTTCAGGTCTTCACGACCATGTCATCTACGTAACCCTCGACGTTCTTGTTGAGCTGTTTCTTGAAACACTTCTGGATAGCTCGCTGGTAGGTAGCACTGGCGTTCTTCAACCTGAACGACATTGTCGTGTAGCAGTAGGCGCCAAATAGGGTGATGAACGCAGTCTTTTCCTGGTCTTCTTCCTTGATAGCGATCTGGTGGTACCCGAAGTAGCAGTCGAGGAAGCAGAGCAGGTCGCAACCCGCCATGGAGTTGATGACTTGATCAATCTGCGGCAACCCGAAGAGGTCCTTGGGGCAGTGCTTATTGAGGTCGGTGTAGTCGACGCACATCCTCCACTCGTTCGTGTTGTCCTTGCAGATGAGGACGGGGTTAGCAAGCCACTCGGGATGGAAGACTTCTCAAATCAAGCCGTCCGCGAGTAGTTTGGCGAGTTCCTTCTTGATGGTGTGCCGTCGTTCGTCGGCGAAACGACGGAGATGTTGTCGTTTTGGGGTAGCTTTAGGGTTGATGTTGAGTGAGTGCTCGATCAGCCTCCTGGGCACCCCTGGTATGTCCGCTGGCTTCCAAGTGAAGATGTCTCGGTTAGCCCGAAGAAAGCTGACGAGCGTGTCTTCCTATTTCGGGTCAAGGCCCGCCCCGATCATGGTAGTCTTGCTGCTGTCGCCTGTCCCGAGGTCGATCGCCTTGAGTTGCACTTCTTCAGATGGTTGAGGCTTGTTGGCTTTGTCAGACTTCTCTGGGATCTCGAATTCGGTCGGGGCAAGATTCTTGGATGCAGCATAGATCTCAATCATTGCATTGGGTACTTGATTAGTAGCTGCGAGTTCCACCGCCTCTGTGTCGCAGTCGAAGGATATCTTCAAGTCTCCTTGCAGCGAGAGAACACCGGCTGGACTTGGCATTTTGAGTACCAAGTATGTGTAGTGGGGTACCGCCATGAACTTGGCGATAGCTGGTCTGCCGAGGATGGCATGGTAGGAAGTCTTGAAGTCCGCAACCTCGAACTTTATGTACTCGGTGTGGTAATTCTCCCTGGTTTCCTCGAAGGTAACTGGCAGGACAACTGAACCCAATGGAATAGCCGCGTTCTCGGGGACGATGCCGTAGAAAGGCGATGTGCTCTTGGTGAGCATGTGAGTGATGTTGAGCTTCATCTTCTTCAAGGTCTTGGTGAAAAGGACGTTGAGCCCGCTCCTGCTGTCGATGAGTACCTTGTTGAGCATGAGGCCCGCGAGTACTGGTTCCTGGACGAGTGGAAAATGCCCTAGCTCGGAGAAACTTGTCCATTGATCCGTGCGGGAGAAGGTGATGGGTACCTGTGACCACCTGAGAGGGGTCGGGACCGCTGGTTCAATGTTCAAAACTTCCCGTCTGGTGGCCTTCAGAGACCGCCTGGTGGGTAGTCCGCCGAAGAGGACATTCAACGTCTTGTTGGGTTCTTGGAAGTCACCGTTGCCCTTGTCGGCTTTTTCTTGCCTTTCTTATCATGAGGAGGCCGTGGGTCTGGAGAGTCCTTGGGTGCTCACCGGAGTTGGTAGCACTACTCGGTGGTATGATTGCCCTCCAGGTGCGACGGTCACTTCTCTTTCAGCAAGTCTTTGAATCCACCAGAGGTCTTCTTCGAGTTGTCTTTCGCAGGGCGCTGGATAGCTGCGACTGTGTTGTCTGGCTTGCGCTTGCAGTTAGGACCCGAGTAGTTGTTGTTGCGACCGCCTTGATCCCTGTTGTTATTGCTCCACCCGCGTTTTGCTTGCTCTTGCCGCAAATGGCATCGTACTTGGCGTTTGCCTTGTCCTCTTCGTCGACCCATGAAGTGATCATGTCCTTGAGCTTGGTGATGGAACTCGGGTGGCGGCGACCAAAGTCTACAAAAGTGCGATGGTGATAGAGACTGTCTTGGAAGAGGTCGATGACCTCCTTGTCGGTAACATCGACTACAGTGGCGCGCTTGTCGAAGAAGTGTTGCATGTACTTGCGTAGGGTCTCGCCTTGTTCCTGCTTCACCATAGCCAGGTCAATGCGAGTACCCGAGCGTCCCATGGCGCCTGCGAAGTTGCTGGTGAACTGATCCTTGAGATGGTCCCACTTGTCGATCGAGTACTTCTCGAGCGACTCGAGCCATGTAAGTGGAGCTTGGTCCAGACAGAAGGTGAAGTAGAGGCACTTTGTATCATTGTTGCCACCAGCATTTTCAATGGAGAGGGCGTAGCATCTGAGCCATTGGACTGGGTCTTGCTTCGCGTCGTACTTAGTAATCCCCAGAGGCTTGAATTTCTCTGGAAGAAGCAGATTGCAAAGTCGAGCAGAGAAGGCGGGGAAGCCATCATTTTTTCCTGCCGTGGAGGACTTCTTGCATCGTATTTCTTCAATTCTGTGGCAGGCATCGTAGCCGCCACGTGAGGCACCGGTGATGTGGCTGTCTGCGTGGCCTCGGCCTCCGTGATCGCCTCTGCCACCGGCTCCCTTGCCAGCCCCGTGTGAGGAGCTCCCGCCACCGCTGCCTCCGCCGCCAGCATCACCATGATTAGTAGCGCCGCGACTACCGCCGGCGCCGCCAGCACTGTTACCACCCTGAGAAGGCCCACCGGCCGAAGCCCTGGCACGGTTGGGGTTCTGGGGCAGTTCTCCTCGAGTACGGTTGCGTCCATTGTCTGCTGGACTGTAACTTGTGGCTTCATGGTTGTCGGGTTCATGAGTTCTGAGGGGAGGCACTTGAGTGACTCTGTTGTCGACTCTCATGAAGTAGGCATCCTCCGTGAGCTTGGCGATGACTTCACTCGCACGCATCCCCTGAGCCTGACATGCTATCGTGGTGATAGACATGAGTAGAGCTGGGACTTGGGTCGTGCCATTTTTGGGCGGGCCGTGGCACGACCTTTTAGCACGACCCGAAGCACGGCACGACACAAAAAAATTTGGGCCGTGCCGGCACGACACGAACACGAGGGTCATGCCGTGCCTAGGATCTCAGCCCGATGGGCGGCACGGCACGACACGCGTTTTGGGTCGTGCTTGGGCCGGCACGGCACAAAAAAGCCCATGAGCACGTGAATAGCCCATTGTACTTATTCCACTCAGTTCATATTTATTTCTAATTGACAGCCGTGTCATTCAAGGAAGGAGTGATTTGAGGAAAAAGTCATCTAAGGAAATCACCAAATTTGTGTTCCATGCTTGGTATGTGTGGCAACGGTGAAAAAATCCTAAATTCCTAATATACGATACCTTCCTAATATACTATACAACCTGCACAATATTAATATTCTCCTTTGATGCATATAGAGCGAGCATCGTCTTCCTTCTAGCTCGTATATCGTTAGTTCATCACTGCCAACACAAAAAATGATCCGTGGTAGGCAAAAACAACTAGCAAGGCGCTTCCGCTGCCCGCGCTCACCTAGTCCAATCGACGTCGATCCACAGCGCTCACCTAGTCCGATCGACATTGATCCACGGCCGCAGCGTTCGCCTACTCTGATCGATCGTCAGATGGGCGACCTTGAAGACTCCGAGGATGAAGAGCAGCTTGGAGGCTCCCCGGAGACACCGACCACCGACAAGGATACTGTCGAGCCATCCGTTGGTTGTAAGAGTGGGGGCACCGTGTGCTGGAATCATTTCACCAAGAACAACGAATTGATCAAAGGTAAGTGGGTTACAATTTCAGCAACATGTAATTATTGCAAGAAACTATATTCTACAGGATCACGTGGTGGTACTGGGTATCTTAATCGGCATTATCCAGTATGCTTGAAAAGATATAGCATGAAAGAACAAGGCGGAAGAGTGCAAACTCAATTGAACATCGCAGCAGATGGCTCGATAAGTACATGGGTATATGATCATGAAGTTGCTCGCCAGGAAATTGCAAGGTATATAGCTGTGGAAGATCAACCCATTAGGATGGGTGAAAGTTTTGCTTTTGAAAGAATGATCCAACGTGCATTTTGTCCGCAATATTCTAACGTGTCCAGGAAAACCACCAAGAAAGATATAGTCAAAGCTTATGATGAAAAGTTAGCTGCTCTACGACAGAGTCTTAGTGCAATAACTTTTTCAATCGCTTTGACATCTGATATCTAGACATCCTCGCATCAGAGAACATCCTACCTCAGTGTAGTTGCCCATTACATTGACAGCAAATACAGACTGAACAAAATGGTTATAGGATTCAAGGGCATGGATGAGTCCCATACTGGAGAGGCCATTGCCTCAAAAATTATGGAGGTTATTCGGGAATACAAGATAGAAGATAGAGTTGTTTCTATTACATTGGACAATGCATCAGCCAACACATCAGCCTGAACACTCTTGAACCACATATACAGAGCTATATTGGTGGATATGTTCTCCACCAAAGATGTGTGTGTCACATAATCAACCTTATGGTGCAGGCAGGTATGTCACAGGTAAGTAAACATTTAAGCAGTATTTGTAGTGCTATTCGCTTTCTTTCGACCTCACCACTTGCTTACAGCAAATTTAAAGAGTATTGCAAGGTTAGAGGTAAGAAACCAAGAAAATTTGGCCTGGACATGAAGGTAAGATGGAATTCCACTTATCATATGCTAAAGCAGGTAAAAGGGTACGAGAATATTATCACCACTTTTTTCAATGCTCAAGGTACTGGAATTGTGCTTACTAACATAGATTGGCAAGCTGCTGCAAGTTTGTGTGATTTCCTTGAACCATTCTACAACGCCACAACACAATTGTCTGGTATTTACTATCCCACTTCTCCTATGGTTCTTGAATGGCTTATGAAAATTGTTGACACTTTTCATGAAAATAGTACTGACAAAATACTAGCTCCCATCGTTGCTGCAATGAAGGAGAAATACATGAAATATTTTGATGGTATCCCACATCTGTACTGTTTTGCTGTCGTCTTTGATCCACGTAAGAAGCTAGATGGTTTAGATGCTGCCTTCCATTTCATTGGTGATGCACTTGATCTTGATTACTCATCTGCTTACTCACATGTGAAATCCGAGATATTTCAAGTTTTTTGTATGTATCAGGATAAGTTTGGTCAAACTCGTTCAAGGTCAGAGGTAGCAGGGAATGAGAGGCCTAAAAGTACTACAACAGCTAACATGTGGAAGAAGCTGAAGAGCAAGGAGTCTTCTTCCTCATCACAGACACCTAGAACATCTTGGAACCACAGAGCAGAGTTCAACCACTACCTTGAAATGGACCATGTCTCCCATGATCAACGACTTCAAGAGGAGGACGACCAGATCGACCTTCTTGGATAGTGGAGGGACAACGAATGTCAATTTCCTGTGCTATCTCAGTTTGCACGTGATGTTCTTCTAGTTCCAGTGTCTACTATCTCTTCTGAATCCACTTTGAGCACAGTTGGAAGAATAATCGAAGAACGGAGGTCATCCCTTGCTCCCAAGATGGTTGAGGCACTCACATGCTTCAAAGATTGGGAGGCAACAGATGCACGACAACAGCATCAACTAGAGGACGAAGAGATTGCACAGACGATGGCAGATCTTGAGCTCGAGGAAGAGTAGTAGTAATTATCATTGTAATAGTACACTGTACTCTTTTCCTTATCGAGGAGCCCTGTAATGGGGTGTAAGGTTTTTAACGAGGCTGTGTACTAATGTAACATGAAATTAATAAAGAATATTTTCCCCAATTTTATTTCTTATGATGTTTTTAAATATACTTTTTCCTTTACATTAGTTAGAACTTTGCAATATTGTGAGGGCCGTGCTTGTGTCGGCACGGCACGAAGCCGTGCCGGCGTGCCACGGGCCATGCTTGGGCCAAGTAAAAGTCTTGTCGTGCCGGCATGGCACGGCACGACGTGCCTAGCGTGCCTAGAAGTCTTGGCACAACGCGGCACGAGGCACGAGAGGGTCGTGCCGGGCTGGCACGGCACGGCCCAAGTCCCAGCTCTAGACATGAGGCACTGTTCGAGGGTTGTGTGCACCCGGTTTTCGACTTGGTCAAGGGCCTCTGAGATATTCCGTATGGGGAGGGTTTCACGGAGATGTCTACGCTGTTCGTTCCGCTTCCTGTTGCGCTCTCGTCGAGCGTTCTTGTCGTCGTTGGTTTCATCAGCGGGTGCATTTGCAGACAACTCGTCTGCTGAGATATCTTCAAAGTACCGGTCAGGGCGGGTCCCTGAAGGTCCTGGCGTCTCGCCAGTAGCCATGAAGACTTGGCGATCAGGGGTGCCGAGACCGGAGTCAGTAGTCGCCACCTCTGTTGGGGTGTGCTCCTCTATTGGAGCTAGGGGTGTTCCCTCCTGGAAGGGAAGCGAGTCGAGGTAGGCAACGCAGCGTGAGTTCCCTCCTACCAGGTCTGCAGGCTTGCGGTCTGGCCAGTACACGAATCTCCCGGCGGGTGTAGATGTTATAACCAAGTCGGTAGATGGTCCTGACAGTGGTTGCTCAGTCGTGGAGTTCTCGGACTCAGGCTCGTCCGGGTCCGATCCGAAGTCGAACTCGTAGGAGGAGTCCGAGCAGTAGACGGAGGCGGGGTTTGAGTCCGAAGTGTAGTCGGAGACGATCTCCTTGCCGGCCCGACGTGCAGTGAGAGCCTCCGCATGGGCCCTACTAGCATTGCAAAGGCCGTATGGGAAGTGCTCATGGAGTGGGATGTCAGCACACGATGGCTCGGTAGTCGGCGTGTTGGTTGTAGAGCGAAATTTCACCGAATTTTCCGGCGAGATCGCCCGTGATCACTCGGGAAGTGTCACGAGCCCAGTCTTCGGGTTGAGTGTCATGGTGATGCGGCGTTGAAAGGATCCAGCGCCATCAGTAGTGCAGACTCAGGACCCGAAGACGAAGGTGTCGCCACGGTTGAAGGCGACGGTTGGCTTGATGCAAATTGGAGCCTTCGAGTTCGCCATGAGATCTTCGGCGAGATCCGCTACCTGGCGCGCTAGCTGTTGGTGTTTTAGACCGGCAACCTACCAAGGGGAGTACCCGAGGTAGATGAATGTGGCCTTGCTGAGATTGGTAACTCGAAGGAAGAGACAAGTGGCACACAATTTAGACAGGTTCGGGCCGCGAGGTGCGTAATACCCTACGTCCTGTATGCTGCGTAGCTCTGGATTGACTGAGTGTGTTTACAAGATGATGCATATGAGAGAGGTAAAGATCCCTGCCTCGCCTTATATAGTCCAGGAGGCAGGGTTACAAGTTGGTTTGGGGAGAGAGTACTAGTCGTGTATGTATAGGAGTTCTCTACACAGTACAGGACATGCACAGCTTCCTATCCGAGTACTCCTCCACCGTAGTTCTTGCGCCCCACGCCATCAGGTGCCGTGTAGCCCAAGTTGAGTAGTCCCAGGGGCCCACCGAGTAGTCGGTCCTGGTACCCACCAAGGTAGTGGGCCCAGGGAGGTCCATACGACAGCCTTCACCCTCTGGCAAGTATCACATTCGGCTACATATTGAGCCACCTCTCTTTTCATGTTAGGCCACCAAAATTTCTTGCTCACATCTTGATACATCTTGTTGCTTCAAGGATGGATTGAGAACTGAAATTCGTGAGCTTCGGCAAGAATTTTCTGTCTAAGCTCAAAATTTTTGGGAACAACCAAGCGTTTCCCAAACCAAATAGTGCCATCATCATCAATGGTGAGCTCCTTGATTTCACCCTTCATTTTTCTAGCTCGGATCTTTCCCATTCCTTCATTTCCCTTTTAAGCTTCCTTAATTTCATTAATAAGATCCAAAGTTATCACAAGAGAGGCAAGCGACCCATGCTCGACCATGGAGAGGTTGAGCTTCCGAAAATCTTCACAAAGTGTGTCGACTCCGGATTGGCACGCAAGCAATTTCAATGTGCCTTTCATCTCAATGCATCGGCCACCACATTGGCCTTGCCGGGATGGTAATGAACTTCAACCTTATAATCTTCGATCAATTCTATCCACCTTCTTTGCCTCATGTTAAGTTCAGATTGTGTAAAAATATATTTGAGGCTCTTGTGATCAGTATAGATATTGCAAGGATTACCAAGAAGATAATGGCGCCAAATTTTTAGAGCATGAACAACAACAGCAAGTTCAAGATCATGAGTAGGATAATTTTCTTCATGCCACTTCAATTGACGAGAAGCATAAGCAATGACATGACCTTCTTGCATGAGAACACACCCTAAACCAATTCTGGAATCATCACAATAGACAACAAAGCCTGATATCCGGTTGAGCTAGGATAGGGGTGGATGTAAGCTTGGTTCCTCACAAGCATCCAACCACTTAAAAGGAATACCCTCCTTCAACAATTCAGTCATAGGCTTGGAGATTTTTGAAAAGTTCTCAATGAACCTACGGTAATACCCCACAAGTCCAAGAAAACTCCAGATATCTTTAACATTTTTGGGTTGTTCCCATTCAAGCACATCCTTCACCTTGCTTGGGTCAACAGCCACACCATTTGCAGAGAGAACATGGCCAAGAAAAGAAACTTCCATTAGACAAAATTCACATTTGCTAAACTTGGCATAAAGGCGATGATCATGGAGCGTTTGAAGAATAATGCAGATATGCTCAGCATGCTCTTCTTCGGTCTTGGAGAAAATAAGAATTTCATCAATGAAGATCACCACAAAGACATTAGGCTCCTCAAAGAAGTTAGAGTTCATCAAGTACATGAAATATGCCGGGGCATTGGTTAACCCAAAAGACATCATCGTGTACTCATAAACCCATATCTCGTAGAGAAAGCCGTCTTCGGAATATCTCCTTCGCGGATTTTTTATTTGATGATAACCCAAGTGAAGATCAATTTTAGAAAAGACCTTAGCACCGGATAATTGATCGAATAAGATATCAATCCTAGGAAAAGGATATTTTTTCTTCACGGTTACTTCATTTAGTGGCCGATATCCACCACCATTTTTAGAGTTCCATCCTTCTTTGACACAAACATAGCCGGGCATCCCCAAGGTGAGGAGCTTAGACAGATATATTGCTTTTCAAGGAGATCTTGCAATTGTTTCTTTAACTCAGCAAGTTCATCGGGTAGCATTCAATATGGTCTTTTGGAAATTGGGGCCGTTTCGGGGAGCAATTCAATGACAAACTCCACTTCCCGGTCGGGAGGCATCCCCGGTAATTCTTTAGGAAAGACAACCAGAAATTCACATTCAACCGGAATAGCCTCTAATTCCAGTTTGACATGAGCATTAACTATATAGAGTTGAAGGCCACTTTTTCCACAAAGAGAAAGAACAACCCATGAACCGGATGGATGTTTATGTTCAATAGAACGAGGATTGCATCTAATGACCCCATCATGCTTAGTCAGCCAATTCATACCAACAATGATATCAAAGTCTTCTAGATCAATAACCACAAAGTTTATTATGAACATGTATCCCAAAATTTCAAATCTAGCAAGAATTACCACTTCTCTTGTCACTAAGTTTGCACCCGAGGCATCAATATGATAGGGGTAGATACTTGTCTAATTGGAAATTGATGCTCTATGGCAAATTTTCTACTCAAGAAGGAATGAGATGCACTAGAATCAAATAATGCTCGAGTATTGATTGAGTTAAGTGAAACCATACTAACAGGCACTTGATCATCCTCATTAGCTTCTTCAGCAGTGATATGATTTAATTTGCCTCGCTTGGGAGGCTGAGCATTCTTTATTTTTTTGAAAATTTGGAGGAGGCATAGGAGGCTTGGGAGCATTGTTTCCTCCATTTTTCTTGGGAGAAGGGCACTCGCGGGAGAAATGTCCATGCCCGCCACAATTATAGCACGGCCCCTTGGAAGAAGAATATTTCCCACCACCACCTCCCGACTGTCCACTAGGGCGGGGAGGTTGCCCTTGCAGCGCCGGAGGATGTCGTGCCTTCCACATTGGTTGAGGAGCACCAAATCCCGGAATTCGGGGTGGAGGAGAAGGTCCCGTGCGCGGACGTTGAGAGCTTGAGCTACCACCCATGGAAGAAGGGGCAGCCCGCTTGCAGTTATCCGCCTCAAGTGCATTCAAATTATACTCCGCCTTGATTGATTTTCTCACAATATCATTGAAATCCTTGGAACCAATGTTGGAGTGTTGGGCTTTAAGTTTCAAAGGTAAACCCTCCATATAGCAATCTTGTTTCTTCTCATCCTCATCAACATCATGAAGAGCATATTGAGAAAGGTAGTTGAAAGCATTAGTATATTCTTGTACCGACTTGTTTCCTTGTTTAAGCTTGCGGAATTCATCTTTTTTTCATTTGAGTACACTATTGGGAATATGATGATTACGGAAAGCCTTGCGAAATTCATCCCAAGTTATATGATGTCCTGCACCCACTTGGGCCTTATAGCCTCTCCGCCATACTTCCGCGACATCTTGAAGTTGATGTGCCGCGAAAGTTACTTTCTCTTCATCGGTATTTTCAAAGAGCCCAAGTTTATCCTCTATAGAGGAGATCCAATAGTCTGCGTCTAGGGGCTCATCTGACCCTTAGAAGAGTGAAGATTGTGTTTTCATGAAAGTGGAATGGCCCTTATTTTGAGGTCCACCATTGTTATTGCCACCACCACCGCCACCACCTTGACCTTAGATGGCTGCATTAAGAGCTTGGAGAATTTGATTTTCAACCAACCGGCCCTCATTTGTGCTCCTAAGAAGCTCCTCAATGACTGGGCCCAAATTAGGATGAGGTGGTAAGTTATCCTCATCATCACCCTGACCCACTGGCTGATTATTAACCATCCTGCCACCAACCACACCTTAGGTTAGTGACAAGAATGAAATTTGATATAATACAACTTGCATAATAAAATTGCACAACAAGTATACTTCAACCACAAATGTGTGAGAATTTTTTTGATACAATGGAATAGACAATGTTGATCATGGAAGGATGATACTAAAGAATTTTGGACAGCAAGCATAGAATTATACATTCCTTGAAAACTCAAGAATATAAACTCATAATAATTCGCACATAAAATAAATTTATGCATGCATGAAAATGATACATGATGACATGCCCCAACATGCGAATATCTCATAACTACACACATATAAATAACGGAGGTCCACATATATAATAATAGTACATTACATAGGCATGATAGCTAATTAGTGTCTAACAATGTCTCACCAATTAACTATTTCGATTACATAAAATAGGCGGTACATTACAGCAAGTCACATAGCTTGCAAAGTCTCATAACTGCCATGAGATTACACAAATAATTTAGTTAGGACCGTAGGGAGCTCTCATGAAGAAAGGTGGGAACACATCAAAAAGTTGGGCGTTGGGTGATCCGGTGTCACCGAGATTGGCTTCCGGGTGGGTGAGATTCTCTGTTTGGCCACCATAGACAATCTCTCTAGTCCAATCAGTAGGAGCAAAGTGATGAACACTCAACCCATCTGGCATTTGAACTTGCATCCCACCATGTTGGGTGGTGTAATGCTTGAACAAAAGGATAGGTAAAATTGTGGAAAGCTTCTTCGTGCACGGTAGCATCATTGGCATAGAGCACATGCTCTTGAACATGCCCTGTAAGGGCACAAGGTTCTACAACATGTTGCAGCTCATTGAGACGACGTCTTGTTTCCCTTAGCTCCCAACGAAGGCATCTCATATTGTGGTCTTGAGCTCTCACTAATTCTGACATGAGCCTTTCATACAATGGAGCACCCACCGGGGCTATGTCAACCACATTCACACCCGGTTGCAGTCCTCACATTGGAAAGTGTTGAAATGGTTGCATCCATAATTCCCTAATTTCTTGGCGGAGGTGTGTCATAGCTTTATATGCCACTTCTTGAATTGCCATGCCCACTGAGGTACCATGGGAGACAAAGTGTGGGAGTGATTCACCCCTCCACTAGGCGCTTAGGGATGAACATGGTGGCAAAATAATTCACCAAGCCCGGCCCAAGCCCCCTCACTTAAACCAAATACTCCGGTAGATACGAGAAGTTGCCCCGCCATAGCATCTCGTTGAGGATGGAAGGGAAGCCTTGCTGTTTATGGTGTAAAACCGTGCTCAAGTTCACCGCAAGCCTACTGGTGACTTGGTGCCTTTTTCACCAAGGAGGGTCCTCCCTAGATTTTTCAATCCAAGGATCGGAAGCAAACCACTAAAGTTCTCTATCTAACCTACCGGCTAACCCTATGTGAAGCATTGATTGCATAAAGGTAACATACAAACACGAAATGATGTATGGATCACATCCACCTAGCCATAAAGGTAAGCAAACCAAAGGTAAACCTAGCCTATCGTCTTCTTGTTGCCGTTCCGGCCAAGGTGATAAACCAATCTAAACTTATACTATGATAAGGATTACACTCGATATGGAGTACCCGATATGGAGTGGTCCGATGCACGTTCACTCGCCGCTTTCTCCCCTCTCGTACTGTCACTACGCGAGGATAATCATCACCGAGCGATAAACCTCGGTCCGTGCACTACTACGGTGTATCCGCAAGACAAGACTAATCACCATGATTCGATCTAGTCCTACTAAAGGCATATGGTAGCTACACATATGAATAAGTATAACTCTTAGTAGATCAAAGTATGACAAGATATAGTTACATCACCGGATGTTGAAGGTACAAACGACTTGACGAATTGAAGTCGCAGCTCCGGAACTCCACCATGGCTTCACCACGCAGGGCTAACCATGGTGGCTAGGGCATGGCCTAAGCCATCTCCTATGCAACTCGAGGACTCGCGGCGACCGTCGGCTTCGTTTCGGTGCTTCTCCTTCGTCTCGATGGCTCTCTGATGAATGGATGGATGTGGCGGCCGGCGGAGGCAGAGACAATTTATAGACAAGCACCTAGGGCAAAAGGGGGACACGAACCGGGCTCGGATCAGGTTGGGCCGGCCGGTTCAGCCCCGTCTCGCTCCCCGATGCTTCTCGGTCAATTGTTGACTTGCTCCCTTATGCATGTGGGCCCTTGACGTCGTCTTCTCCACGGTTTGGACAGAGCTCCTTGTCGCGCAAGCTTCAGCATCTTCTGTTGAGGTCTTGGAATTTCACGGCTTCATGCTTCGGTCCCTGGGCCCTTTGGAGTCATGTTCATGATGTGTTTTGACTTGTCCCGGGCTTCATGATCGTCTCTTGAAGTGCTTGATGAACTTGTCCCGAAAGTCTCCCTTTAAGATCTTGTTTCCTACATAAACAACAAACTCCAAAATCGACATACGAGAGTGAACTTGATACCTCCGGGGGGTTAGTACCATTGGTTAGAATATCAAATATGTGCAAATGTTGACGGTAAACTTATAGCTAGGTGTACCAAAATCGACCGTCAACATACCCCCATGCTTAAAGCTTGCTCGTTCTTGAGCAAGTCCAAGATCTTTGCTTAATTTGGAAATCAGCGTTGCCCTTCAATGTCTTCCCTGCACTTAGTTATACACAACAAGACATATTGCTCTCTCAAGTATTTAGCATTTAAGGTTCAAGTTTTGACCGGCTACTTCATTATGGAAGATAGACTATCATTAAAGAACATGCCACAATAGAATAAAACAAATATAGTACTCTCGAACTTAAGCAAACTTCAAACCTTTACCTTTTTGCATCGTGAAGAGTTTTCAAAAGGTTGCACATCTAACATAAGTGAGGTTCTCTTGCAAAAGCTCAAGGAAACACTCCTCTCGTCAAGTCACTCAAGCCTACACTAGATTATTCTCAACCTATTCTTCTCATATATGGAAGTGAAAAGCTTATGTGGAGCTTGGAAGGTAAAAACAATCCTAGCAAAACATTATACTTGAAATATTGTCAAACTAAGAGAGAGATCTATTGGAATTACCGAGACTAGTCAAAAAGGCCATGGAAAATAAATGTTGGAAAGGGAGAGAGATGGAACACACACATTTAGAAAGGTGGACATGTGCAAGTGGCAAATAGGTGATCCCGAGACACGGATGTAGTTCTCGTTATCGGATTGCACATGGTTGGAAAAGTTTGAGTATGGACTTGTCTTCAAAGCTCTCTAAGATTTAAATGAAGCTAAAAAGAGCCGAGGAGCATTTTTATTTTTCTCTTTTTTTTGTTTTTTCTTTTCTTATTTTTCTTTCTTCTACATTTATTTCTTCTTTCTTTCCTTCATTGTTTTCTTCTTCTTCTTTTTTATTGTTTTATTCATTATTTTTATGCTCCTCTGAACTTTTAAGCAACATAGTACTTGCTATAGCAGTCCTCCCCCATGCTTAAATGATTGCTCGTCCTTGAGCATAGAAGTGAGGGGGCCTATGGCTGCTAAAGAAGTACAAAATACTTGTATTCCTTTATAAATCTTTTGAAATCTTCAAGGGCATCCTCCATGTCGAAACTCGCATAATCACTGATGAGTCCCTCCATATGTTATTTGTCTTGAATCTTGCTAGAAAATCTTCAGAAAATTCGTTGAAAGATCATCCATACTCAATTTGGGTTGTGGTCAAGGAGGTAATCACAAAAAGATGTTTTGGGTTTAGGGTGGATGCCCAACGAAGTTTGTGAAATTTCCAATGTAGAAACTCACAATGCGTGGACAAGAATGGCTAGAATGAAAAAGATACGCAAAGGAATGACCTGCTTCTTAATCTCGTACCACAGAAATCAATCCTAATCCAACTCATCAAGATATAAGTTTGCAAACTAAAGGTTATATCATTAAAGTACTTGTATGTGTATAGGATTTGGTAGGTAGAGCCTTGCAAGAGATTCACAAATGTAGATAGCATAATAATTTTAAATAAAACAAGTACAAGGCATAGGTCATCTGTAAACTTAAATCAAAAGCAACATAAAGTATGTGGGTCTAAAGATTAATCATTTAACCTCCACAAATGAAAGAGCCGGTATTTAATCAAATTAAGTTCTATTTAATAGAGAGCAAATAGTCATGTTATATAAAACATCATGCAAGTAAAACAAGGCGGCAACTTTCATCATTCTTCCATAATCAAGATGTACAAATAATATCATCATGCTAAGCTCAAAAGAGATGGTGATTTATTTATTGAAAAGTAAAAACTAACTAACCTAGGTTGTCCTCCTAGTAGCCATGTTATCGATAGAGAGATAAATACAAAGGTTGTCTATGGTTGAAAGCATATATGTGCAAGCATTTAAAAGGCGATGAACAAAGATAAAGTTAAGGGTGAGTTACCATCCTTTTCGATGCTCGTAATGAAGTGCAGCGATGCCTCCACCATGCTTAAGCATTGTGCTTATCATGGAAAAAGAATGATGAACATCATGTGGTGAAGGTGATCCATGTACTCCACGTGGCCTTTTCCTTTCATCCTTCAAATTCTCCCCCATGCTTTGCTAAGTGTGGAAGAACTTGAATTGCTTGTAATTCGCCATGTGTTTGAGAATCGTCTTCACTTCCTTGCCTTTGTTGCTCATTTTTCCCTCAACTTTTTCTTATCATCATCAAGCCATGGTTCCAATCCTTCGTCATATCATCATCACCGACTTCAATGACGTCCTTTGTTGCTGCCTCATCTTCCACAGTTTTTATTTTTCCTCCAGAACAGAAAATGTACTGAAACACCCCTCCACGTTGAAGTTTATGAAATTATCTTTCCAATGAGCCATCATATGCATGAAACGGGTTCCGAACAAGAGAGTTGTGTCAATTTTACTCCGGCGATGCAATCTGTCCAAGGCTGATTTCAGACTGCCCGGCGCTCAATGGTTTTGCCATATCTCATTGGACGGGTCTTCAAAATTGATTATTCTTGATGTGTTGGAAACAAGGTTTGAAGGAGCTTCTTAAAATTAAATTTTCTTCCATTGTACATCTCTGAACGTGTGCTCAAATCTTGATGGAAACAGCAACTTCCCTCTCAAGCCTTGTAGATAACTAGCGATCTTGATTGCAATTGGTCAAAAACTCATGGGAACACTTCTCCATGCCTACAAAACAAATCTAATGCACATTCTACCCCAGGGGTTATGGTTGGGAGTAGAAACAATTGCCAACAAACCAAATGCATCCCTAAGATCTTAGCTTGTGGCATAGCTCACCTAGTAAATAGAAAAGTAAGAACCTAATGAGTGCACGTGTGTAGGTGAAAATGCAAATGAAATGAAGGGATATAAACAAAACAATGTTTACACCAAATTCTAAGCTCCATGCTTACAAAGTGGTTGCCAAACTTCTCCACCGCCATAAAGATTTATCAACCACGGTCAAAACACCATGTTTATCCCAAGATTAACAATTCTTAATAGTGTAAGAGAGGTAGGGCGCATTGTGAAGTCTATAAACCAACCAATGCAAGATAAATTAACAAGGCTAAAAACACTCAAATGATGATTGTCCGTAATCAAATCTAAACACCATGTTTACACAAGATTACAAAAGAAAATGCCTCGCGCGCGCGAAGCACCATTATGGAAATAAAGCATTCATCAAAAAGTATTGCGAAGAAGCCAAGCTAACATATGCATGATAGAACAAAGGGGGTTGATGCAAAATGCAAATGCGAAAAGGAATTAGTGAAAAGGTCAGCAATGTTTGAAAAAGGCTTTCAAAGTTGTTCCTTATAATGACAAGCAAGTCACTTTATGAGAGGTAAAGTCTTGTCATCAAAGCATTTTATCAAAAGACCTTAAAACATGATAACAAAGTTTTAAGGTAAGGCTTATGGGTATCCTATATTTTTGGCTTAAGACAAGAATTTTGAAAAGATAAGTCGGGTGAAGAAATTCTATCTAAGGTGGTTTTGAAAAAAGAAAAAAACGAGGGTTAGATTTTCGGATGAAAAACAAACCTATGGTTTTAGGATTACTAAAGGTATGAGGGGTTTTTCTAAGGGTTTAGGATGAGGCTTGTCAAAACTTTAATTAGAAAGGGATAGAGATAGACTTTGTCGACTTGACATAAGTCGATCCCTCCCTTTGTTGGCTTAGGTTCTAGGTGTGATTTGATAGGAAGGTTTAGGTAAATATGAGATTTTTTTAACGGTTATAAAAGATGAGATGCAACATGCAACATAATATAAGATGGAGAATAAAGTGGAATGAAGTGCAACATGATTATGAATGAACAAAATGATATGACATGATATGGTGGTGATCTGAACCAAAAGCAAAAGTTAGCCTAAGTTAACTAGCCACAAGTTTAGAATCAAAATGGATCATGCTTCATATTTCTCTCTAAAGAGACAAATAAAAAGACTAAACACTAATAAGCACACAAAAAAGGGGTCTACAAGTTTCCCAAAATTCAAGTAGCAAAGTACTCACTCAATGTATATATATATATATTAAAGCATACAACATGTGGTTGTGACATTTATTAGAGCAATGATATGATCACTAAAAAAACCTTGTGATCTATGACAGTCGATTTTCATCACGGATCATCCAATTTTCGTCATAAAACAGCATCTATGACGAAATGAAATTTCGTCATGGATTGAGCGTCACAAATCACCTCTCGTGACGTATTAACAGTTTCGTCATGGATTGTCATAATCCATGGCGTTTTCAGACCATCATAGATTAGCGTAAAGCCCATTGAACCCAACCGAAGCCCAAAATCTATGACGAATGTGATCATCATGAATTAACTTGCCACATCACTTATAGAGCTGAGGAGGCTACTGGCATGGCAGAGCTGATGTGTCACTACCGTGGCTGCCACGTGTCGCTGTTGTGGCTGCCACATGGCGCTGTCGTGGCTGCCACATGGCACTGTCATGGCTGCCACATGGCGATGACATGACATTCACGTGGCAATTTCAGTAGAAACCGTATTTACACAAACCAGAATACAATAATAAAGCCACACATTTGAATAATAATTCTTCAATTAATAAATCTCCAGTACATTAACACTACCTCAATGGCAAACAAAATATAATTTCTGCCAACAAAGCTCAACAGGCCTAGTTTTTAAACCTAGTCATTCAATAATAAATACACAGTCTCTATAAAATTTAACCCAACAAGCCTAGAAATCACAAAAAAACAGATCAGATGTCGTTGTAGCATCACTAGCAGTCCAGCGGCCCAGGTCCATTGTTTACGGATCACTTCTAATGGCTTGCTCCTTATGCATATAATCCATAACCTGAAAGAGGAACATTACCAAACACTTCTCAGTGGGTAGTATCAAATGATCCCTAATCCAGTGAGAAAATTACATGAGTAATATAGCCTAATCCAGTGAGCAAATTTCATGAGTAATATAGCTTTTGAAGCACAGACAATGAGCAAATCATAGGTAGATATAATGAGTGCACATGCTACTCCAAATTAATGAGCAAATCACATTGGGAATAAGCCAACTGGAAATTCAAGTTACAACGAGCTCCTACCTCCTACCTCCATTAACAGAAAGCAAATGTCGTACCACTAAGAAACAACCAAGCAAAACACTATTTGATTTCTAAAAAAACCTTGATAAACAGCTCAGAGTACAGTGTTTACAAGAAACAAGTCACTGCGTAAATAGAGATGTCTGTGATGTGAACCTTCTAGAGCATGAGCATCAGAGTGGAGAGGGGGTATGTGAGCACAACAGGCCTACAATAAATAGATGAAGGAAACATGGAAGGTACAGGGTAAACAAATAAACTGAAAAGGCCATAACAGTACTCAGCAGCAACAAGCCATAGGTAACAACCACAATATTGTTTAAAAACAAGCTGGAATGAGTGGGGTGTGCTAGAACCGTACATGATAAGTAATGGCAAGCCATTGTCGTTAAGCTTTCACCATTATGCATCCTGTCCATGGCAAACTCAAAGACTCAAGCATCTTCTGGCCTACAGAACACAAGAGTGCATTGCCATCTGAGAAGCTGTTTCATCCATGATAAACTCCAGTTTGAGTTCACAAAGTGAGATGGGATTTGCACAATTAAACAAGACGATAGCTCATAGTTCCATAAGAAGTATCAATTTTGAAACTAAACAATAAGGCTCTATGGATTTTCAATGGCAATTGTTTCAAGATATCTGAACAGGACTGTATGCATTTTTCAATTTCACCCTTGATTATTGGTCTGAACAGGAATAGTGCAATGAAACTATCCGTTCATGACTATATACATTACACATAAGTTGGGCCACTACTAGTACCAGCATGTCTTGCTAATAAATAATCTGAAGCATAAAAAACATATCACTAAAGAGGTTTCATGCCAGGTCATAACAACCTATCAAAAAGAAAGATCGACCGATATAGATGCAATACAGACAATTGCATCCTTGCATAACCATTGTATCCAACAAAGATTTCTCCATAGCTCTAGCAGAAGTATAAGGTAGAGATCGAAGTAAGGTAGAGCTTTATCTGTTGCAGGCATTGATGCTCTTTGCTGCTTCCTAACCACCGCCTGCCTGTTGCTGTTGCTCTGCAACAACCAAAACAAACATGATCACATATCTAACATATGCTAAAAAATCTTAAATTTTGACTCCCAGACTTGCAAACTGAATATGCAATAGGAACAGTGAAACTGACACAATGAGTTAACAAACAGCCCTAATGGATAGTCATTAGTTAATAAGTGAATCCGAGAAAATTTATATGATGGATGATCATTAGTTAACTACTGAGATACATTCAAGCTTTTAATATTCTATATGCACTGCTTTTTCTGATTACTTTTCTCAAATTTATGATGGCGAGACTACTCACTTGTCTTTGCAAAAACCATTGTTGAATTATGAGGGGCCAATGCGATCGACAAATCAAACCCGCCCAGGTGACAATCTCTAAAGCCAATTAGATGCTGCATCCTGCAACCACGGTAAATCAATCATGCGGTCAAACAAACCCCGAGAGTGCGGAGATCGCTTATGAGAGCGGTAAAAAAATGGATCTCTGACTCGGGAGCACCAACCATGGGTGCGAAATCACCCGAATCAGAAGCCTGAGCGCAGAGGAACATGAGGTAGGGAGAGAGAGAGAGAGGCAGGTGGGCGGCATGGTTACCTGGAACTCCTCGTCGGTGGCGAGCGCGTAGAAGGTTTCTCGAGCTCGGTGAGCACGTGCATCAGCGTCTTAGGCACGTACTTTCCCCCGAACCTGCCGAACCTCCCCATGGTGTCGGGCCTCGCCATCCCCGCGACCACCACGCCGTTCTCCACCGCCGACGGGGCCTCCGCGGCCACCGCCGCCTTCGCCGGCCGCATTGCCACCGCTACCACCGTGGTGCCCCTCTGCGCACCAGAGGCCGGCGCCACCCTCAGCACTGCCTGAGGGGAGGGTGCGGCGGCGGCGCAGGACAGGGCTGCTGCGGCTGCTACTACGGCGTGGCTAGGGCTCCCGATTGCAGCGGCCATGGGGTGGGTGGTAGAAATGGCAGGCAGGGCGCAGGGGAGGCGCGCGGCGGGTAGTAGGGATAGAGATGCTAAGGCGGATAGATGCGGTTGGGAGGGAGCTTTGCTGGGCCGGCCGAATCAGCCACAAGGAGCAGCGGCGGGTGGATCTGAGGAAGGGGGAGGAGGGGAAGGTGGGCATCCGGTGGGGAGAGGAGGAGGTCGAGAGGGGGCGGCGGCTGCGAAGGAAGGGGTGACGGGAGGCAAGAGGGTAGCGGTGGATCTGGGGAGGAGATGAATGATATAGGGATGTTAGGGTTTGGCTGGCTGCCCATTTTATGCACCTCCGTATCAATAGGAACCGTTGAATCGAAGATGGATGGTCGAGATGTGTTGGGCTATTTGGGCCATCATGGACTTCTTTCCTTTCCTTCTCAGCATAATGTTTTTCTTTTTCTTTTTCATTTTATTGCACCATTGTGAAGTAAGACGCATAAAAAATTATGTTATACACAGAAACTTATTTTTTTCGTGTAACAGACTACATAAACGTTCTCTTGTACAAGTTTTAAAAATTTTAAACCAAATTATTATTTTTGGTACATTAAATGATTTTCTAGATGGTTATCAAAAATAATTCCAAATTGAAATACATGTGTGTCTAATAAAATAAAAATAATTACACAAAAATATTATTATGATCATTTGCTCCATTATATTACATGTCCTAGAGATTTATGAAAGATTATGCTTTATTCTAGGGGAATTCAAACTTCTACTAGCCATCTTATTATAAAATAATTTTAATAATATCTAAAATTTCTCCAAATATTATGTAAGGAATACAATCATTTTATGGATAAAAAATCTTGCCATAAAAGTTTTATACGATTTTACGAATGTTGGAGTATACATTGTTCACAAACTATACATGTCTCTCACATTGTTTCTTACAACACAATTTAAACTTTGAAGTTTGTATACCATAAAGTATTTTCTTGCTCATGTACACCTCAATTCTAGACATAACCTTACATTTACTCTTCTATTAACTTATGGGCAATCACATTGCCATTTGTTGTGCAAAAAAGTTGTTTTTTATATTTTTTAAATCACTAATGAGTACACCCTTGCGAAGGAAGTTGCAAAATTGTTATCTTATATGATCCCAATTTATTTTTCACATGTAACACACAACATATAAGTTGTCACCTAGGAGTTTTAAAATTTTCAAGTAGATTTGGTATTTTCTATCATTTAAATGATTTTCTGCGTGTTTATCAAAAGTAAAGCCAAACTGACTTATATGTACCTCTAATAAGATTAAAAAAATTCAAAAAAATATATTTACACTTCTATGGTCCATTCTAGCCCACATCTAAGAGATTGACAAAAAATTCAATTCACTTAACTTCTACTAGTCACCTTGTTATACAATAATTATAACAATACCTAAAACTTCTTTATTAACTATGTAAATGGACATAGAATCATTTTATGGATGTACAAGCTTGGAAAAAAGTTTCATAAGATTTTGTGAAAAATGGGGTATACATTGTTCACAAACTATATAGGTTTCTTACAATGTTTCATACAACTCAACTTAAACTTTGAAGTTTGTATACCGTAGAGTATTTTCTTGGTCATGTGCACCTCAAATCTACACATAACCTTACATTTACTCTTCTATTAACATATGGGGATTCACATTTCTATTTGTTATGCAAAAAATATATTTTCTATTTTAAAGTACCTAATTGAGACACCTTTATGCATTAATTGGCAAAAATAATTATCTTATATGCCCCAACTATATTTTTCACATGTAAAAGAACACATTTAAGTTGTCTTCTAGAAGTTTCAAGTTTTGTTGAACCAACTGCTATTTTTATCATTTAAATGAATTTATGCAAATTTATTGGAAATAATTAATTTTTGAACTCATGGATGTCAAAAAGTCTATTGGTGGCCCTCCATTTTTTGCGGACCTGGGTCGGCCTATTGGGCGCGCAAATGGGCCGACCTGTTGTGTTGCGTGGGCAGAATTGGGATCTCAGGGTGGTCATCTGATCCCGTTAAGGAGTTACAGGGCCAATAGAAGACTTCGAATCTGGTTAGCAAGCCCAAGTTACTTTGACACTTGTACATTTTTCATGAAAGTCTAGTTTTCGGCCCTAAACTTAGTAACTACACAAAGTATATCCTTCAACTTTTGAAACCGTCCATATTACATCCCGAGCTTGGTTATGTGCGTTTAAGAACGGTTTGGTCTTTTTCTTTTTTATTTAATTCAGCTTAATATTTAGAAAATAATAGTTATGAAATTTTATGAAATTTTTTTGGCAAGCTTCTACACCCCTACAATGATTGTGTTCCAATTTACGGAATGTTTGGAGCAGATTTAGATATTATTACAAATGATTTTCTATCATGTACTAAGATGAAAAAGAACAAATCACACAAATAAATCAAATAAATAATAATTTAAGTATAAAAAAATTCATAAAGTGAAAGGGCGTGATTTTACAAAGAAACAGAAAAAAGAATCATGAAAATCGGAGTTCATATGTGAAGGAAATACTAATTACCAAATTTTATTGTGAATCAAAAAAAAAGTGAATCATCCGTCTGTTCTTCATCTTCTCCTCGACGTTGCCACGTGGCAGAACTTGATTGGCCCACGCGGTCGTCCCAAGCAATAGCGCACTTATGTTGTATGAGAAACGCAAATACATCACTATAAATTACAGAATACCAAGCTTTTGCACAACAACACTTGTAGTGTAGTGGTGAGACACATTAGTTGTATTGCCACAACAAGGGTTCAAAATCCAGGGTTGGCGTTTGACACAAGTGTGGCATCTTTTTTTAATTCCAACATGGGTGGGTGTGGGGCCTGTTGGCTGGGTGACCTGGCATTCTGGGCAGGTGATGTGGCGTCGCTACGGGGGCCACGTGGCCCGTACGTTGGCGAGTGATGTGGCATTTGTTGCCTGGTTGGAGGAAAAACTAAGTACAAAACATTTATATGCATACAAAAGATAGAAACTGTTGACGCAAAATCAGCACTTCGCGCCAAGCACACACCAAGCCGAACAAAGCTGGCTTAACATACGTGCCGAATCCGAAGCGTGCCAGTAAATTTTCCTGAAAACTGACAAGGGATGAAAAGAAGTTGGATAAAAACCTGGAATTTACCGGGTGGTACCAGATAGTTCCGCATTTACGGCTAGAAAGCCAAGAAAAAAGACATATAGCAACAACAAGCTATCTGTCAGTATTTTAAACATCATTCGGGAGCTCTAAACGTGAAAGCAGGATATAGCCGAATGCATGACATAAGCATGATGAAAGATCGGTCTTTGCTTAAACAACATTGCTCGCACATGATCATGACCTATTTTTGATGATAAAACTAAGATACATAAAGCCAAAGCATGATTATAAACTTGAAATAAACAAGTATGCATAAGCCAAAAGCACTAGTCTACAGCATGTCTAGGTACTTTCAAACCCGTCAAGCATGACACCAAACAAGTTAATCCACCGCATCATACGACTTGTTTGAAACCACACCACCAACCAAGATTAGATCAATCCACCGCATGATACAATCTAAACATGGAAGGCTAAAAGCAGAAGTTGTTTAAAGCAAACTCATGAGCACGTTTCACTCGTGGTAGAATTGCCGAATACGGCTGTACAGCCGAATCGGGTTCCGTGGAGAAGGAACAAACATTGCCAATGATGATAAATCTATCAGATTGGACCGAAATCTAGTCCACCAGATGACTAGCTCTAAGACAATCAAAAACCTGCATCTACCGCATGATACCCGATTCTGTCAAGATTTAAACAAGATCAACAAGCTTGAACCCGCAACACGTGACAATCTAGATTGATTTGAGTTTGGCTATTAAAGATCACGTGATCCATGCACTACATTGAGTTGAGAATTTGAACGTGCATCATATGGATCGTAAACGAGATAAAACCGAATCTAATCAATCTAAATTTGTCAATAAGAGTGTTACATGAATTAAACATAAAGTAAAATTCAAAGCAATACATGATAACTTAATGAATCTATTAGATCTTGCTAAATCTAATAGAGCCGATAACTAGCTCCAAGCTAGATCTTAGCCTACCACATGGCTCATGATCTAACAAGAAACCCTCTTGATCCAAGCTTAAATCCACCGCATGATACTAAGCATGGTAACAAGACTACTTGCATCACGATCTAAATCCACCGCATGATACTAGACATGATACAAGGTTGCCGGTACTTACGGAGGTCGACGGATCGATGGCTCCTCTCGAAGAACTCGACGACTCGACTAAAGGACTCGCAGGTTGGCGTAAGATCGGTTTTGTTGTGAAATTATTCGATCCTTATTACAGACACCAAGGGTTTATATTTATACCCTTGTCCTAACACGACTCCTGGTCGACTACGAGTACAACATTTATTATCTAAATTAATGTCCCGACGTCAATGTCCATCTCGCTCCCGTCATCAATTCGTCCCTTTTTTATGTCCAGGCCACATCATCACGTGTTCCTGAAAGCTTCCTTTCTTAAGCGCAAATAGCCCTTCTGCCAAATGATGGCGTACTGCCGACCGCAAGTATCTTTACTGAATCCTTTGAGGAGAACTTCCTGCCGAATAGCGCTTCCTTACCAAACTCGGCCCACAAGTCAGTCCCTTTCCTGTACCAATTTTTGGTGTTAACATATGCCACTTCAATTACGGGATAAAAGTGATTTTATTTCGTAATTGACTATAAATGCTCAACGTCTCCAAGCTAAATCTGTTCAACACCCGTTCTTTCCTCTTGCGAACTGTTGGAATATTCCTCAGATCCAAACCCTAGTTCATCAATCCTTCAAGCTCAAATCTTCAAATGGCGGACCAAGACCAAGCTCTTCAGGTAAATCCCGTCCTCCGAAAGCTCATTCGGTATTACTTTCTCGAATCCCATCTTAGATTTTTCGTTTACCTTTTCTTGTTATTGATAGGCTCTAGCCACCATGATTTTGATTCCCATTGAGGATCAATCACCATCTTATTTCCTTCGACCCGTGGGAAACTCTGACCCTCTCGAGTTCATCGAAACCGAATCTCAGAGGATCCCCTTCAAAGCAGCCTTGTCAAGACCCCATGAATGGCAAGATACCTTCAAAGACTGACCCCTTCCCCCAATTGCAGGTTGGAGAAACTGGTATAAAAGGATGCTTGATGATGACAGTGCTAAAACCAGCAATTGGGACAGCCTTCGCATTGCCTAGTGTCTGGAACTATCCTTGGCCGAAACTCCCAAAAATGAGAATCTTCTGATTGAAGCTTGTCATGTTTGGTCAAATGGTGTCAATGCTTTTCTTTTTTAGTCATGGACCAATGTCTCCCACTTTGGCCGATGTATATATGATGACCGGCCTTGATATCACAGGATCCGTGTATCCTCACAAATTCAAAGGCTCCTCCAGGCAAAAAGGAGTGAAAACAGGAGTTGGATATAAGATGTATATCCAAAAATATATGTCTGATGGCCCTTTGTCTGAAGTTGAGTACAGGGCCTTTCTGAACATGTGGCTATGCAGATTCATCTTCTGCGGCAAAGCTAATGAGCCAACCCTAAACCATATTGTAATGGCTGAAGACTTGGCTATTGGTAATCTCATTCCTCTTGGAAAGTACCTCCTAGGTAGTGTATACCACATGCTCCATCAAAGAAGCGAACCATCCAAGAGTAATCTTTTCTTTTCAATCTTTTCTCTTGTTCTGGACTGCAATCTCATGATTCACCTTCCTTCGTTTTTTTAGCCTCGACTTGCTCCCAGAGGAGATCTTTGGAACTGAAGAGGTTCCCGAGTACATCCTCTCTGATTCCTCTACTGAAGAAGAAGACGCCACGCCGGAACAGAAGATCATCCACCAACTGCGCCGCCGCATTCGGCATCTAGAACACAACCTGTGGGACATCACCACTCGCTGCAGTGCCGAACGCGAACGCCGCATGAACTTGGAGGCGTTGGTAGGGGGTAAGATCTTCATCCTCATTTGATTCTCATGCTTAGGTTTCAGATCTCTTATTCAACAAACCGTTCCCTTCTTTAGATGTTTCTGACAGGTACAACAACTTGAAGGCTTCCTGGGATAGCCTGATGGAAGCTGCACGTCATGGCAATCCCCGAAGCTTCTATGTTGTTGTTACGGTGGTCCAGAACAGTTGAAGAGGGAAGAGCTGAAGAGGAAAAACGCAGAATCAAAGAAATGAAGCATACTTTCGCTTCTTCCTCCAGGCTTTCTGCATTCCACCCTCTTGTAATCTTAGGTGTCTGGGTTGCCAAAGAAAGATCCTGCAGGAAACGTTTGTAATGTAGAAGATTTTTCGTGCTAAGGGCAATACACTTCAGTATTGGCCATCTCCTCTATTAGGATTTCTGTTCTGAAGGCGGCTTCTTGAACGCCGACTGTTTCTATATTTCTGATGCTTGTAATCTTGATGCTTGTAATCAACGATCAATTTCAATACTAGGATAATATTTCTTCAAGTATCTCCCATTTGTAGCAGCAGTAAACTCTTCTCCTAGTAAAGTTTTCAAGATATAAGCATTTCCAGGTGTACATCTAACTACCTGAAAAGGACCTTCCCAATTCGGGGACCATTTGCCGAACGTACTGTACTTAGTCCCAATCGGCAGTAATGCTTTCCAAACCAAATCTCCTTCTACAAATTGCTTGACCTTCACCTTCTTGTTGTAATATTTAGCAACTCACATCTTGTTCTTCTCAATATTTTCCAAAGCCCTAAGATGAATCATATGCAAATTCTCTAACTCGTCCATCATTAAATCACTATAATCTTTGGAACTAAAATCCTTTTGCAAAACCACTCTCCTAGAGTTTGATTGCATTTCCCATGGCAAAACAGCATGGTGCCCATAAACCAACTCACAAGGAGATGTTTTTGTAGCTCCATGAGGGGCCATTCGGTAAGCCCACAAGGCTTCATTGAGTACCGAATGCCATCTTCTTGGCTTTTGATCAATCTTCTTTTGTATAATCTTGATCATAATCTTGTTAGAAGCCTCTACCTGACCATTAGCTTGAGCATAATAAGGAGAAGAATTCAACAATTTGATTCCCATGCTTTCAGCAAATTCCCTGAACTCTGAAGATGTGAATTGACCTCCTTGATCAGTTGTAACTGTTTGAGGAATTCCAAATCTGTATATGATGTGCTCTTTAATAAATTCAACCATGTTTTCTGATGTTACTTTCTTCAATGGAATTGCCTCAACCCATTTGGTGAAATAATCTGTTGCTAAAAGCACAAACTTATGCCCCTTGCTAGATGGAGGATTTATTTGGCCAATCAAGTCTATACCCCAACCTCTGAATGGCCATGGCTTGATAATAGGATTCAAAGCTGATGCCAAGACTCTTTGAATATTCCCAAACTTCTGGCAATCTTGACACCCTTTGTAATACTCAAAGCAATCTTCCAGCATCGTCGGCCAATAACAACCAGTGTGCCTGATAACCCACTTCATTCGGTAAGCCGATTGATGCACTCCACACAGCCCATCGTGCACTTCACTCATCATTTTCTTTGCTTCTTCTTGACCCAGGCATTGTAGCAACACCCCATCTAATGATTTGTAAAACAAACGCCCATCAAGAAGAACAAACTTTATAGCTTTATACATGAGCTTCCTAGAAACATTTCGGGATGGATTTTCCAGATAATCAACAATTTCTTTTCTCCAATCATCTTCGGCTAGATCACTCCCGAAAACACACACATCGCTGGCAAACACTTCTTAGTTTTCTCTGTAACCCGAAGCACTTTGGGCCAACCTGTTTGCCTCTTCATTGTGTTCACTAGGAATATGTTGCAGAATCACTAACTGAAAACTTTTCAAGATTTCCTTGCACTCCTCGTAGTAATTCCTCAGGATATCATTTCTACATTCATATTGGCCATTCAATTGTTTGATAACCAGCTCTGAATATCCATAAATTTCAACTGAAATAGCCTTTGCTTCTTTCAAATATTGAAGTCCTCTAAGCAATGCTTCATATTCTGCTTGATTATTTGTGACAGTAGGTTGAATAGGGATAGCAAATTCAAACATCTCACCTCTGGGCGAAAACAATAAGATCCCTACTCCACCACCTTTGCCACATGAGAATCCATCAAAGAACAAAGCCCAAGGAGTGATTTCAAGTAAATCAATTGATGGATACGATGTTCATTAATGAAATCAGCAATAATATGTCCTTTAACAGCTTTTGCCGATTCGAATTTGAACTCAAACTCAGACAAAGCCAAAATCCACTTGCCAATCCTTCCATTCAAAATTGTCATAGACAGCATGTGTTTAATTACATCAAACTTAGAATATACAACGCATTTGGCATTCAACAAATAGTGCCAAAACTTTGTACATGAGTAATAAACACACAGGCAAAGCTTCTCTACAGCTGAATATCTTGTTTCGGGATCAAGCAATTTTCAGCTAAGGTACGCAACTACTCGTTCCTTTCCCTCAAATTCTTGTATAAGGGCCGATCCAATAGTTTGGGTATCGGCCGCCACGTACAACTTGAAAGGCTTGTTCAATTGTGGAGGCACCAACACTGGTGGTTCCTTCATGTATTTCTTGATCTCATCCAAAGCCTTTTGTTGTTCGTCACCCCATACAAACTTCTGATCCTTATTGATCCTCAATAACGGAGAAAAAGGCAACACCTTTTGTGATAAATTGGAAATAAATCTTCTCACAAAATTGATCTTGTCGAGCAGTGATTGCAATTCCTTGAGATTGGTTGGAGGAACAACTTCATCGATAGCTTTCATGCTTTTCTTGCCAACTTCTATTCCTCCCTCATGCACCAAAAATCCCAAGAACTCTCTAGCTGAAACCCCAAAAGCACACTTGTTCAGGTTCATCTTAAGTCCATGCTTTCGGGTGCACTTTAGAGTTTTCCTTACATCATGCAAGTGTGATTCATGATCCAAAGACTTGATCACGACATCATCAATGTATATCTCCACAATTTTGCTGATCAACTCATGAAAAATATAATTCATATATCTTTGATAAGTTGCACCGGCATTTTTCAACCCAAATGTCATAACAATCCACTCAAAAAGGCCTATATGTCCAGGACATCTGAAGGCTGTCTTTGATATATCTTCTATTGCCACAACAATTTGATTGTACCCTGCATTGCCATCCATGAAACTATTAACTTTATGTCCAGTAGCGGCATCAACCAACAAGTCAGCAACAGGCATTGGATATCCATCCATGGGTGTAGCTCTGTTTAGATCTCTAAAGTCTATGCAAACCCTACATCTTCCCGTTTTTCTTGTAAACAGGGACAATGTTAGAGATCCACTCTGCGTATCTGCATGGCCGAATGAAATTTGCCTCGATCAATCTCTCAATTTCTTTTTTCACGTCAGCCAAAACTTCATCCTTGTAGATCTTCCGGGGAGGTTGCTTGTAAGGTTTAAAACCAGGCTTGATTGGCAACCGATGCTCAACACCAGGCACCTCCGAATAATCCCAAGAGAAGCAATCTTTGTATTCTTTCAATAGCTTGATCAACTCTTTTCCGAAACTTGAATCTAAGTTAGCACTGATAAATGTCGGCCTTGGCTTATCACCATCTCCAATATCAATTTCTTCCAATTTGTCAGCTGACATGAATCCACGTCCTAACTTTCCATCAGTTCCATCAATTGGATTATCCATTAAAAATTGCTATAAGAGCCGACTGCTTGAATCGGCTGTTGATCACTGCTGACCGGTTCAACAGGACCTTCACCCCAGTCCTTGCCTGAGAAGCAATCTATACCTTGATACACCCAGAAGGCTGATTCCACGTTAGCCACGCTCACTGAATCATCTGCATGGACCACTTCTATATCATTATCCACCCATTGAACAAGATGTTGATGCATGGTAGATGGGATGCAGCAATTTGCATGGATCCAGTCGCGTCCAAGTAGCAAGCTATATGCCTCTTTGCCCTCAATGACAAAGAAGGTCGTGAGCAAGGTCTTAGACCCAATCATCAGATCCACATGTACACAGCCCTTGGTGTCTGAAGGATTCCCAGCAAAATCATTCAGAACTATACTTGTTGGCATCAAATCCCCAGGGCCCATGCCAAGCTTCCTGAACGTGGTTTATGCCATCACATTGACCGCAGCTCCACCATCAATGAACATCTTGGTCAATGGCTTCCCATTGACATATTCCCTCAAGTATAGCGGTCTCATGTGCTGATTCTTGGCTGGCTTGTCAAAGGTTGCTTGCTTGGCCAACACCAGCTGTGCCATCAGTCCAAGTTGCTCAGCCTCATCGATGTCTGGCGATGCCTCTTCCTGCACAACCTGATTAGCTGGAGCCATGAATTCATTCGGCAAGAAACATACCATGCACGCTGGAGCCGAACGATCCAAACCATCAGGCTTATCCTTGGGACGCCACACCTGTTTCCTCTTGATCCCTACCTGCTTCAACTCCTGATTCCTCAAGCGTTGAACTCCTCTTTTGGCTCCTCCTCAAGCCAGGTGGGCACCATTGTCCTTTCTGCCAGACGTATTCACGCTCTTGTTCCTCATGATCAACCCATCTATGATCAGCATACCTTTTTCTAGGGTGATCATTGACTTCATTTATTTTTATGTGCTGACCGTCACTAGGGTGCATCCTCCCAATTCTTTCATGGACGGATCGGCGATTGATAGTATCCTGCCTATACTCAGTATATTTGTCAATGCATTCAGGACAATTGTTCAACGTGGGGAGCTTCAAACCCTCATTCCAGCAATGCCTAAAGAACGCACATCCCCAATGCGCACGCTCTTGCTCTCGTGCGTGCTCTTCTCGTTCTTTCTTGTGTGCTTCTTCTTCAAACCTTCGTTTCTTCTCCTCGTACTTTTGTTGCTGGTAGCGTTCTTTCTCTTGCTGACGCTGCCACTTGTTAAGGAGAATACGCGAGGTCACCCTGGGTTTGGACTTAGAGGATTCCCCTACTTCAATCTGACTTTTCAGGATGCAAGGCATTTCCTTGTGGACTTGTTCCACTGTTACTTGTTGAGCAGGGTCAACTGATCCATCTTGCTTTGCTCTCGCTGAAGTCAAAACCTTCACTTTCCCTTTTTCCCCAGCAGTCACCATGTTGACCGAAAACCCAATCATGTTTTGAGGAAAAGGATTGGCATCCAGCTTCATCTTGTTGTCAAACTTCAGATGACCTTCTTGGATAGCCTTCTGAATTCTCATCCTGAAAACCCTGCACTCATTGATGGAGTGAGAATTCCTGTCATGGAACCCACAGTATCTATTTTCTTTGACTCCATCAGGCCGAAGCATAGAATGCCCTTCTGGCAACTTGATTCGGCCTTCCTTTACAAGGAACTCAAAGAGCTTATCAGCCTTGGTCACATCAAAGTCATAGGTGCCCTTGGCTTGTTTGATCCATCTCTGGTTCACTGTTAAAGGTTCTTTGCCCCACACCATTTCAGCTGCAGCTATTTCTTCTTCATCATCAAATTCCTCTCCTTGATGAGCTCTTTCGAGGAATTGGTGGTAGATATCAGCTATATCACTATGTTTGGCGAACCTGGAGTCTTTCTTGAAGCCATAAGCTTGGTTGCTGATCAATGACAATCTATGTGACAGTTGACCAAGATTGTCGAACTCCATGCCGAATAGCTTTTCCCGAATAGCTGGCAACATACCTGCTGCAGCCATATCAGCCAATTGATCATCTGGTAGATTCAAAGAGAAGCACATGCTTTTAGTCTCTCTAAACCTCCTGAGAAACTCCATGGGTGTCTCATTATGCCTCTGTCTCAGGGTGGTTAGATCAATTAGCTTTTTCTCATTACTACCAATGAAGTAATGAGCATGAAACTTTTGTTCCAGATCTTTCCAGGAACAGATCGATTGAGCAGGCAAAAAAGCGAACCATGTAAAGGCCGGGCCTATCAGTGATAAGGGAAAGTATCTGATCCTGAATGCTTCATCAGCTAAAGCTTCCCCAAGCTGCATCAAATATCGGGCTATATGCTCCACAGTGCTTGTATCATCTTGCCCAGAAAACTTCGTGAAATCCACAGGAGCTTTCACTCTGTGTGGCAAAGTAACTCTGTTGTACCATTCTGGGAAAGGAGGTGTATAAACATGCCCTCGATTCTTAGGTTTCAAGCCGAATTGATTTTGCAACACATCGGCCATTTTCTGTACCATGAGATCAATGTTAGCATCTTGATCCCCTGGCCTTCCAGTAGGCCCAGTAGGCATTCTTGTGGTCGTACCATATCCAGGATTCGGGAAAGTATCAATGGCACCATAATCCATGAATTCCGAGTATCCATCCCCAAACATATTCTTCTGTAGCCTGTTATTTGTTGGGGCTATTCTATAAGTAGAGTTGGGTGGAACTCCAGAAGAGCCGAATGCCAATTCTCCATAAGTAGGCCTGTTGGGCATTGCCTGATACGGGTTCTGCTGCTGGATTGGACGGCTCCCCGTGCTTTGCAAAGGCGGCTGGATTGGCTGACCTCCCGCGCTTTGCGGAGGTGGCTGGATTGGCTGACCTCCTTTACTTTGCAAAGGTGGCTGAGCATTTGCATCTAGTGCTGGTTGGCTATTAACAGCAGCACTTGTTTCTCCTATCTCCACAGTAGACCCTTGAGGTGATACTCGACCAAGCACCCTTTCCATGCCTGGGCCAAAGACACCCACCATCATTGTCGAAATAGATTCAAGAAAGCAGTATTGTGTTTGGCCATTATGCTTTCCATAGTTTGCTGAACTGCATTCATAACTTCCACCTTTTCTTTAGCAGATGTAGTGTCAGGTTCTCCTAGTAGTAGAACTCTTGGCATGTCAGATTTAAGATATGGCACACCACTTCTATTTTTACCAAACGACATCAGACACTTCTGCTGAAATTGATCAATGGCATCCTTTAATTGCACTTGTTGTTCTGGAGACAGCTCGTCTATGGTGACATCCATGACATCATGTATATCAGGCATCTTGATCAGCTAGATGGGTCCCACTGGGTGTGCCAAAAAGTGTGTTGACGCAAAATCAGCACTTCACGCCAAGCACACAGCAAGCCGAACAAAGCTGGCTTAACACACGTGCCGAGTCCGAAGCGTGCCAGTCAATTTTCCTGAAAACTGATAAAGGATGAAAAGAAGTTAGATAAAAACCTGGAACTTGCCGGGTGGTACCAGACAATTCCGCATTTACGGCTAGAAAGCCAAGAAAAAAGACATATAGCTACAACAAGCTATCTGTCAGTAGTTTAAACATCATTCGGGAGCTCTAAACGTGAAAACAGGATATAGCCGAATGCATGACGTAAGCATGATGAAAGATCGGTCTTTGCTTAAACAACATTGCTCGCACATGATCATGACCGATTTTTGATGATAAAACTAAGATACATAAACCGAAAGCATGATTATAAACTTGAAATAAACAAGTATGCATAAGCCAAAAGCACTAGTCTACCGCATGTCTAGGTACTTTCAAACCCGTCAAGCATGACACCAAACAAGTTAACCCACCGCATCATACGACTTGCTTGAAACCACACCACCAACCAAGATTAGATCAATCCACCGCATGATACAATCTAAACATGGAAGGCTAAAAGCATACATTGTTTAAAGCAAACTCATGAGCACGTTTCACTCGTGGTAGAATTGCCGAATACGGCTGTACCGCCGAATCGGGTTCCGTGGAGAAGGAACAAACATTGCCAATGATGATAAATCTATCAGATTGAACCAAAATCTAGTCCACCGGATGACTAGATCTAAGACAATCAAAAACCTGCATCTACCGCATGATACCCGATTCTGTCAAGATTTAAACAAGATAAACAAGCTTGAACCCGCAACACATTGAGTTGAGAATTTGAACGTGCATCATATGGATCGTAAACGAGATAAAACCGAATCTAATCAATCTAAATTGGTCAGGAAGAGTGTTACATGAATTAAACATAAAGTAAAATTCAAAGCAACACATGATAACTTAATGAATCTATTAGATCTTGCCAAATCTAATAGAGCCGATAACTAGCTCCAAGCTAGATCTTAGCCTACCGCATGGCTCATGATCTTACAAGAAACCCTCTTGATCCAAGCTTAAATCCACCGCATGATACTAAGCATGGTAACAAGACTACTTGCATCACGATCTAAATCCATAGCATGATACTAGACATGATACAAGGTAGCCCGTACTTACGGAGGTCGACGGATCGATGGCTCCTCTCGAAGAACTCGACGACTCGACTAAAGGACTCGCTGGTTGGCGTAAGGCCGGTTTTGTTGTGAAATTATTCGATCCTTATTACAGACACCAAGGGTTTATATTTATACCCTTCTCCTAACATGACTACCGGTCGACTACGAGTACAACATTTATTATCTAAATTAATGTCCCGTCATCAATTCGTCTCTTCCTTATGTCCGGGCCACATCATCACGTGTTCCCGAAAGCTTCCTTTCTTAAGCGCAAATAGCCCTTCTGCCGAATGATGGCGTACTGTCGACCGCAAGTATCTTTACCGAATCCTTTGAGGAGAACTTCCTGCCGAATGGCGCTTCCTTACCAAACTCGGCCCACAAGTTAGTGCCTTTCCTGTACCAATTTTTGGTGTTAACAGAAACTAGTTTATAGTGTGGTGGTAAGGGCACCTTTACTTGAGTGAGTAGGTACATGATTCAAAACCATAATCCCTCCAATTTTTTTCATTTTTTATTTCTCTACTTTTTTGCATACTTTATTATATTTTTTCTCATGAATTTTCTACTGAAGTTTTTTTATGCGGCTGTTCGGTTGATTTCAAAGGTATCGGCCGCACTTATTTTGACGATTTTCAAATAAATAAGTAAAACATAATAAATAGTTTTTAAATTCCTCCAAGGTCGCAAAGCCAACTACAGTCTAGTGCTATGATCCTCCAAATGTGGTCACCAACATCTGAGTTTGAATCCTTCACAGGACTAATTTTTGTTCCAATTTTTTCGACCCCTCGGCCTGGCGCGGCCACAGTTGGTTAGTGGCAAAACTAAGTACAAAAACGTTGTATACAATGAAAATTATAAAATGTTATATAGTGGTAGGAGTGATTTAGTTCAAACTGTAACCCACCCAAATTTTTTTCTTGCCTACGCATACATATTTAATTACTATTTTCCCCCAACCCACTCCTGTTTTATGAGAAAATTAAAATAGTAACACATCTTAGTTACTTCAAGGGACACATTTATTTTATTATCTTCAACTCCATGATGTTTTCAATTTTTAATCTATGACAGACACAAAATTTTCGTCACAGAAATCGGGTTCATTTTTCAATCTATGACAGACACAAAATTTTCGTCACAGAAATCGGGCCCAGTTTGAGCCTGAGTAGGCTATTCGTTGATCCGTGACGATTTCTGATTTCATCATGACAATTTTGTCATAGATCACAGTATTTCTTGTAGTGATGTTACTTGAAGTTTTCAAATAAAAAACACAATGTAGACTTGTCATAGTTTATATAGATATATAAAAAGATCGGGTTGCCTCCCGCAAAGCGCTTTATTTAAACTCATAGAGCTTGACTTTCTCACGTACCTTTTTATTGTCGTGAAGCCATGGTTACTTGTGCGAGAATCCAAAGTAGCCATGCAGCTTGATGTTGCCTTTAGGAAATCCGTCGTGGTTCGCTTCCAACATCATCATGTGTTGAGTGGTGCCTCTTGTGTCTTCATTCATCCCAGCTCCGGAGGGTTTGTTTTAGTCCTTAGCTTCTGAATTTCATTATGTACGTGTTGTGGAACCGTTGCCCCATCTTCTATTTATTATCATTGTGTCCATCTCCTCTATCTTGTCGTCATCACCTTGTTGCTACCTCTTCTTCGTGGATTTACCCCTGCATCCAGAACAAAACATATACCAAAATATAGTTCTATTGAAAACTTTATAAAATTACCTTTCCAACGGGTACTCATTCGCCTTAATCGGACTCCGAATGAGGGAGCTATGGCTGTTTGACTTCAGCACTGCTTGCTGTCCAGAATTTCAGCATGTGCAACCATCGGTGATTCGGCCATATCCGCTTGTAGGAACCTCCGATTGCCTTGCCGCTTGATTCGTTGGAGCGTAGACTTCATGCAGCTTCTGAAAATCCAAATATATCTAATTTTTTTCTGCTGAGGCTCATGCAAACATCACGATGACATCATTATCCTTTCGTCCATCGATCCGGAGATGTGCGTGTGGTCTTCATCTTGAAGTCTTTTAGGGCACCATGTCACGCATCCTTTGGCTTCAAAAATCATAACCATCGCTGCATGAGCATGATGGTAATGGAATCCTTCTCCATCGTGCTTGACATGGTCGTTTCCGAAACCTATAGCTTGGATAAACATCCTCCAAATGACATTAATCTAAAAACTTAATCGACACATAGGCATACCTTGTTCATCATCGTTTGCTTCGAATGTTGCAAACTTTTCTCGATCGCTTTCTGTCTAGTTTTCCACCTACTTTCAAGGACACAAACAAGAAAGCAAGCATATATGCAATGATAAAAATTAGGGTTAGTTAAAAGAAAGATAGATCTCCCTAGGGTTCGAGTTGCCGATCCCCGGCAACGGCGCCAGAAAAGGGGCTTGTTGACGGTGTAAAACCGTGCTCAAGTTCACCGCAAGCCTACGGGTGACTTGGTGCCTTTTTCACCAAGGAGGGTCCTCCCTAGATTTGTCAATCCAAGGATCGGAAGCAAACCACTAAGGTTCTCTATCTAACCTACCAGTCTAACCCTATGTGAAGCACTGATTGCATAAAGGTAACATACAAACACGAAGGGATGTATGGATCACATCCACCTAGCCATAAAGGTAAGCAAACCAAAGGTAAACCTAGCCTATCATCTTCTTGTTGCCGTTCCGGCCAAGGTGATAAACCAATCTAAACCTATACTATGATAAGGATTACACTCGATATGGAGTAACCCGATATGGAGTGGTCCGATGCACGTTCACTCGCCGCTTTCTCCCCTCTCGTACTGTCACTACGCGAGGATAATCATCACCGAGTGATAAACCTCGGTCCGTGCACTACTACGGTGTATCCGCAAGACAAGACTAATCACCATGATTCGACCTAGTCCTACTAAAGGCATATGGTAGCTACACATATGAATAAGTATAACTCGTAGTAGATCAAAGTATGACAAGATATAGTTACATCACCGAATGTTGAAGGTACAAACGACTTGACGAATTCAAGTCACGGCACTGGAACTCCACCATGGCTTCACCACGAAGGGCCAACCATGGTGGCTAGGGCATGGCCTAAGCCATCTCCTAGGCAACTCGAGGACTCACGGCGGTCGTCGGCTTCCTCCCGGTGCTTCTCCTTCGTCTCGTCGGCTCTATGATGAATGGATGGATGTGGTGGCCAGCAGAGGCAGATGCAATTTATAGACAAGCACCTAGGGCAAAAGGGGGACGCGAACCGGGCTCGGATCACGCTGGGCCGGCTGGCCTGGGCCGACTGGCCCAGGCCCATTTTGGCTCGGTTCGGCCCCGTCTCGCTCCCCGATGCTTCTCGATCAATTGTTGACTTGCTCCCTTATGCATGTGGGACCTTGACGTCGTCTTCTCCACGGTTTGGACAGAGCTCCTTGTCACGCAAGCTTCAGCATCTTCTGTCCAGGTCCCTAGAGTTTCACAGCTTCATGCTTCGGTCATTGGACCCTTTGGAGTCATGTTCATGATGTGTCTTGACTTGTGCCGGGCTTCATGATCGTCTCTTGAAGTGCTTGATGAACTTATCCCGAAAGTCTCCCTTTAAGCTCTAGTTTCCTACATAAACAACAAACTCCAAAATCGACATGCAAGAGTGAACTTGATACCTCCGGGGGGTTAGTACCATTGGTTAGAATATCAAATATGTGCAAATGTTGATGGTAAACTTATAGCTAGGTGTACCAAAATCGACCGTCAACACTTGCACACCCTCAGCCCAAGTGACCATGATGAGGTTGCCATAGTTCTCAGCCATCTATCATTATCAAGAGAAGATGAGTTAGAGAGAATTTTAAACTTGTGATATAAATGCAGCACATAAGATAAGACAAGCTCTATGAAGGATAAGAATTACACTATATAAAGAGATATAAACTTAGAAAATGAAAAATTTAGAAACACTAAATTAATTTGGTGATCACCATTTTAATTACGGGCCTCACATCATTTATTGAGTGATAAACCATGCTTAAAATGCTAACTGAGCTCTGATGCCACGCTGTGAGGAACCTCCAAGTTAATACCATTTAATCGAGTCATCACCATTGATCAACTCAATTAAAGAGGAATAGCTCCGGTCGTCCTTGAGATGTGTCATGAGCAATGCCAAGGATTTATACACACCTCACTAAGCACAACAAGATGAACATCATCATCACATAGCAATCCAAACATAGTCCATCACATTACAAAGATAGATTCAAGTTTACATTACAATAAGTCTTAGAGTTTTGAAGTGGAAAGTTCCATCATCGCTCTCATACGATACATAACAAAATAAGAAGGTAGCACTATATGCCGATAGTGCCCTTCCTAAGCCATGGCCACCTACTTCCTCCCCGGACCTCCGTCCTCGGCAAGGAAGTACCCAAAGATGGGCTCCGGCTGCGCCTTACCTGCAATCAACTTATCGGCAGCACCGTGAGTACAAAAGGTACTTCGCAGGACTTATCCACATATGGGTATATAATTACCCGACTCTCAAGGAGTATGCATTTGGTTAAGTGGCAAGTATTGGTATAGGTAATTAAATTTGCATAAAAAGCATCTACATTTGATCAAGTTATAGTAAACAAAAGACATAACATTCTATGAGCTCTAAGCTAAAAATCAAGCAAATTGCAATAAGTAAGGTGATATCTTAATCATGGGCTCAATCTTTCAAGAACTCCATTCGCAACTCTACGTTAAAGGGAAAGTACAGCAGCGTGCTCCGTAACCTGGAGCGAGGCTATTGCAATAGATCTTAACCCTGCAGGGGTGTACAACTTTTGCCACATGAAGCGCCAGACCAACGACCACACCCTTGATCGAGGATAAGTGTTAATTCATGCCCTCAACCTTTCACATACCCGCACCCTATTATGATCGGATGGTCGTAAGTGTATAGGTGCACTGAACACGGTCGATCACACCTCATCCCACTCTGCTCCTAATTCATTCAAGATACGGTGCGACTTATGCTACTTAGCTTGCCATGCCCATTGTAAGCATGTGGTTTATACAAAAAAATGTCCAAGTACAATTCAATAACAGACGAACCTTAACCGACTTAAACAGGACTAAGTGAAGTGAGCTCCAATCTCCACATGACCCTACCATTCTTGCTCATGTCTCGAATCATCATATCATGGAGTCGAATTTTAGTCATTCATAGCTAACTATAGGTTTAAGTTTAATTAAACAAACATTCTATAACTCGCAAGTGGTGGTGACCTTGCCACCTCTTGACTTCTACCGAAGCTAAGCATGTATAAGCAATTAAATTCATGACTCCTAAACAATCATACTCATCTAATGAGGGTTATTCTAGATCAAGGATGGATATGCATCAAATAGGAGCTAGCTAAGCAATCATATACATAAATAGTACTTATGCACAAACAAGACACATATACTCCAATTGATACAAAATAGGTTTAAAGAATGCTTAGGTGCCTGCCTTGATTCTCAAAAGGAGTGTTGTCGGCAACGGACTCCTGCTCGGGCTCACCCTCTTCAAGTTCCGTCGTCTCGCTCTCTACACGAATGCAATGATGCATAATTAACAACAATGCATGAAAGAGACTGATGATGTATGAGATGCATGAAAGAATGTAATCTATTTTTGTAATATACTAGTACATAATTCCAAGCATCTAATATATGATAGAGTAATTAAATCCTACACAAAACAAGAATTTATTCACATTTTCCATAATGGCAGAGTTGTAAATATCTCGTCATGTGCCCGAAAATGGTCGAAAATGGTTTTGCCGGTGATTCCGGTGACCGATTGCAATGGGTTTTGATCCTAGAGATTCCTGAGCTGATGGAGATTCAATTTTAGGCAAAAGAAATGACATGCATAGAGGTTTGGATCATATGCATCAACAATGGAGTTGAACCTGCATTGGAGCCTAATGGAGAAGCTTCCAAAGCTTGAGAGAGGAGGGGAAAATCACAGGGGGACCTCACCTATGATGGGGAAGAACGATTCAGAGGCTCGGAAGTTGAGGGAACTGAGCAACGGAGGCGATCAGGCTCTTGTTTCACCAGAGTTGGGGGAGAACTGCGAAAAACAGTGTGATTGAACTGGTCCTTGAGGAGATGAAGGGAACCATGGAGAGGAGAAGGAGGAACTCACCTGAGGACCAGGAGCGTCCCAGTGGTCGATGGATGACCGCTCCTCAGTAATGAGTGATTGACAACGGGTGTTGGACTGACTCTTAACTTAGTGTGCAGGTGTAGGCTGCGGCCTAGTTCGTGTTGTTGCAGATGAAGAACGGGCGCGAAAGGTCTTCAGCCTTGAGGGGCCTTTGGGAGATGGAGAGACAAGTAGGCTCGGTTCGAGGGACCCGGTGGACAGCGGGACTAGGTGCGGGCCACATGGTGGCGACACGAGCAAGACGAAGTCATGGACAATCGAGCCGGTGCACGGTGGCGGTCGAGTCAAGTGGTTTGGCAGGAGGCCGGACCGGGCACGCGGAGTTTGGTGGTTTGCCCACAAAACCATCGGCAGACGGTTTCTTGGTTTGGGCCTCAAAACCAAGTCCGAGGGCCCAACACGACGGAGACGGGATTCGGGCGTGTCGGGAAGCTTCGAGGCGGAGGACACGCGGCGGGATCGCATGGCTTGCGTCGGGAGGACGCGGGGTGCGGCAAAGGCGTGGCCGTCCGATGGCAAGACCCACAAACATTACCTAAATGCCCCTACGTGGGTTGTATCGCCAGTAGTTAAGTTAGGGGTAGTCGAGTCATTTACCACTCCGGCGGGACCTGATATATAAGCCATGAGTGTGTGTGGATGGCTCTCTCTCTCCGCAACTCAGGGTTTCATTTCCTCCCTCCCATTTTCTCATTTTCGTAGCTATTTTTCCTTCCATTTTCTCTAGGCTAGCATGAGAGCTTCATGAGAGATTTGTTGAGAGGGATGGATGCTAGGGCAGCATGCTAGACCTTGTGAATGTTTCCTGGTTTGTATAGAAGATTCGGAGTTGTGTTTTTCGTGGTCTTTTTGTGCTTGTTTTTGTGCCTTTGTTTTCGGTGCGATTCCGCGGATTTGAGTGGGTTTCTCCCCGAATTTCTTTGAGGGAAACATGGATAGATGTCTCGCGCATCTTGGTGATTGATCTTGTGCCCTCAAACGCCGGGAAACCACTTCGATTCGAAGTTTTTCGTTCGGTGCTCTAGCTTTTGGTGGTGCTCAAAGGATTCGCGATTCCCGGTGATTTAGGGAGTTAGGAGGCAAGATTTTTGGGCTATAGCATCCTTGTGTGACTCTTTTCAAGTCCCCAAACCCTTGTCTCCACAGCTTCAACCGTTTGGGAAATCCGATGATGATTTGGGGGAGTTGACTTTCGGGGTCGGGCTGTTTTCAGTTCTGTCCGTGCCTGGCGGACGGTCCGCGAGGGGCAGGCGGACGGTCCGCGTGAACAGTGTTCGTCAGGTGTTCTTCGTGTTCTTGCTCGTCTTTTGTTTCGATCCGTCGTGGCTTTGAGTTTTGGTTGGACGAAGTTTCGGACGGTCCGCGTGTGCGGGGCGGACGGTCCGCGGTGCACGGCGGACGGTCCGCGTGCTCCCCGCGGATGGTCCGTTATTCGGGTGCGTCCCTGTTGGTTCTCGTGTGCTTTATCGGACGGTCCGCGGCGTAGGGCCGGACAGTCCGCGAGGTTGGCGCGGACGGTCCGCGGCTTCGGGGCCGGACGGTCCGCGAGGCCAGTGCGGACGGTCCGCCCCTCCTGGTCGGACGGTCCGCCAGAGCCTGTGAGCTTTGCTTCTTGGTTCGATTCCTCCCTTCCTTTCTCGTGCTTTCGCGTGTGCTTCAAGGAATCATTCCTAAGGCTAGAGGTTGATCCATAACCTCGTTGTCTTGGCGATTGGTGTGTGATTCGATCCATCGCTTGTGTGTGACCGGGGTTTGACTAGGGCATAGGCCGGGTTCTTTGGGAAGAATTTTTACCGGCTCCTATTCACTCCCCCCCTCTCTAGTCGCCATCTGATCCTTCAATTGGTATCAGAGCTTGGTGCCGGATTCTTTGCGACTTTGACAAGTCTCGAATCCTAAGATGGCGTACGTTGAGCGGGGCGGTCCGCCGCACTTCGATGGCAAGGGTTACCACAAGTGGGCGGCTCGTATGATGATCTTTCTTCGTGGGAAGTCGTTGGATTTCATTGTGCTTGACAAGACCTATGCTATCCCGGTCAACATCCATACTCTTATGGTGACCGATGCCGGTGCTAAGGCCAAGTATGAGGCTAATGCAAAAGCCGTTGATCACTTGGTCCGAAGCTTGTGTGATCCAGAGTTTGAGCGTGTTCGCCATTTGAATCTTGCTTGGCAAATTTGGGAGAAGTTGCTGGTTGCTCACGGTGGTGATAACCATGTGAAGGCTCGCCTCTTTGTCTCTTACCGGATGCAATATGAGAATTTCACTCCACTTCCCGGTGAGGACATTGATGCGATGTTTCAGAGGTTCACCGCCATCGTGAACAACATGAAAGCTAATGTTGAGGATTTTCCTTACACCGAGAATGGTCATGCTTTGAAGCTCTTGCATGTCTTGGATCCAAATGTTTGGGGTGCTAAGGTTGAGGCCATCAAGGAGTTTGGGCATTATTTGACTATTGAGTTGTTTGACCTCTTATCTAAGCTCAAGTCGGCTGAGGTTGACAGGAAGTTGCAATCCAAGCATGAGGGCTCGACTGACCATAGTCTTGCTCTTGTGGGCGGATCAAAGGGCAAATCTAACCCTTCCTGTCGACAGTTTTCCTTGTCTTCTCTTATGTCTATTCCAGATGAGAAGTTTGATGTGCTGGGCGAGGAGGAGCTGGCCTTGCTCTCAAGAAGGTTTGATCGACTACACGAGAGTCGGAGGAATGCAAGGCGGAGCTCAGGGACATGCTACAAGTGTGGCAAGCGTGGCCACTTCATCGCCGAGTGCCCGGAAGCAGAGGAGAACAAGTACAAGGTGAACGAGTACAAGGCGCACCCGAGGCGTGAAGACAAGTACTCCTCCAAGGGCAAGCACTTCAACAAGTCCAAGAGCAAGGACAAGGACAAGCGGCGACCGAGCAAGAGCGGCTACAAGAAGAACAAGGCAAGAGCGATGGTGGCCGGTGCGAGCGACGTCGACTCAAGCTCAAGCGACGAGCAGTCAAGCTCAAGCAGCGAAGATGAAGACGCCGGGAGGCGCAAGGGAAAGAAGAGTGCAAGTCGGAACCTCAGCGTGTTGAGTTGTGTGGCGCTTGAGGGCTTTTGTGGCATGGCCCATAGCTCAAGCAGCAAGAAGAGCGAGAAGGAAGACAGCGACTCCGACTCGGAGGATGAGGTAAATCGTGACCCCGACTCTTTGCTTGCTGAGATCGCTAGGTTGAATGGCTTGATTGACAACCGTGATAGTGTGCTAAGAGATGCCAAAAAGATGAGGAAAGATCTTAGGGCTCAACTTGAGAATGCTAGTGAGAAAGTAGGAGAGTTAGAGTCAAAATTGCTTGAATTGAAACTTGAGAATGACTCTTTGAAACTTGCTCCTACTACTCCTGATGATGTTGAATGCCTTGAGTGTGATGCTTGGTTGAATGAGATCAAGTTGCTTAATGAGAAGAATGCTTCCACTTTGGCTAAACTAGATGCTCTTAGGACTGAGTATGATGAGCTTAAGGCTAGACCTACTTTGCTTGGTGCTTGTAAATCATGTCCTACTATGAATGCTAAGCTTGTTGATGCTCGTTCTACCATTAGCTCTTTGGAAGCTTCTTTGAAATCTCCTGTTGTCAATGCATGCACTAGCTTTGATGAAGTTACTTTGCGCAATCTTGAACTTACTTCCCGTTTGGATGTTGTTGACGGTGAAAATCCGTCAACCTAGCCATGAGTTTACCTTCGGTGTTGGCATGAGTTTTATACCTTATCTATTGGTACTAACCCCCGTGGTATAACAAGTTCACGTGTCCATGCCGGTTTTGGAGTTTAATGTTTATGCAGGGTTTTAGTGTTGAATGCAAGACTTTTGGGATAAGTTCATCAAGCACCTCATGACAAGACCTTGAAGCCCCGTACAAGTCAGGCAATGAAGCAAACTTAACTCCAAGAAGCCAGGGACTTGATCCGAGAAGACGACAGACTCCGAGGACCGACCGTAAAAGTGCTTGAATCTTGCAAGACAAGGAGTTGAGTCCAATTCGGAGAGAAACCGACGACATGGACCTACATGCGAAGGGGGGAAACATCCGGGAAGCAAGGGAACCGACGTGGAGCGAAGGAGCCCTCGGGCTGGGCCTAGATGGGCCCAGGCCGGCCGGCCCAGTCCGGTTGGCCCAGGCCCATCCAGGGCCCAAATGCCCCCTCCTTTGCCCTAGCCGCCAATCGGGCTATTTATAGCCCCCTGACCGAGAGCCTCACAGAGAAGAATTCGTCATCGGCCGCCGAGGAGCAGAGAAGAGAGGGACACCATCTCGGAGAGGAGAGGGTCGAGCTAGTTGACTAGGGTTCCCCTAGCCGACGTGGGAACCTTGCATGGAAGACCACGTCGGAGTTCCCGGAGCTAGAAGCAAGATCAAGGAAGGATCCCGGTGGTGATCTTGTGTATGTATCATTGTTATAGTTGAATTATCAAGTTGAATCTTTTCCTAGCGATCAAGTGTTTCCTCGAAGATTTCGTTTTTCGATCGGCTTTGCTTATTCCAATTCTATTCTCGAGATAGATTACATAGGGTGTTCTTGTAGCCGCGGTGGCTAGAGGTACACGCCGGATCTTCCGAAAGAATCTCGACTTGTCTTTTGACTCGCCCTAAACTCCCCGCATGAATAGGGATACGTTGTGACAGAACGGGGGTCTCGAAAGGCGGATGTTTTCGGATTTGGACGGGAAACCACGATTTAAAGAGGCTTCTATTAAGATTCGATTTGCTACTTCTTCTCTTGCTTGGAACTTCAACAAAATGCTTACCCCGATCCCTCTAGATCGGTTTATCTACCCAATCTTACTTTGTTTTCTCCAGTCTTTAGTAGATTAGATTCGTTTCATGTCTTTTACTTAGATGCATTAGGGTTTCTTTTATCGAAGATTGAAGTTACTTGGCTTTATTAGATTAAGTTTTGCGTCACACATTTGTTCCACGGATTCGATACCTTGGGTTCACCACTCGAGGGAAGAAGGGTCCCTTGACTACGACGGGAGACTTGTACGCTTACAAGTCACAAACGAACTTTGATACAATTATTAACCGTCAACAAGCCCCTTTTTCTGGCGCCGTTGCCGGGGAACAAGTGATCAAGATTTGATTTTTTATTGCCTTTTTGTAATTTTCAGTTTTCTCTTTGTTTTTATTTTTGCATCTACTAAATTTTGATCATCCTCAAAATACATCTAATCTAGTTTGTCTAACCCTAGTTTTTATAGATTTGTTTTTACTTTCTAGTTTTTTGCATACTTTGTTTATTGCTAACCCTAACGAGAGATGGACGGCTACCTCTCCAACAAACCCAATAATTTTGTGGATGATCCAGAAAAACTTTACAGGCTAAGGAGACGCGAAGCACATCAAGCTAAAAAGCTGGATTTTGTAGATTCGGAGTCGGAAGACAAAAGATCGCAGGAATCTCCGAAGAATTCACCACCTCAAAGTCCTCGAGAGAATCGACTTCCACCAATGGGTGACCAACCACCGCAAGAACGCAAGATTGGGGAGCTATGCACCCCAGACATCATTGACCTACCAATCTTGAACCTTGAGGAGATCGGAAGACCGTTCAAGATCAAGACCTCAACAATCCGCATGGTGCAACATTCACCCTTCACCGGTAAAGAGGATCCGAACCTTCACCTCCAAGCATTCATTCAACTATGTCAGACTTTCAACATGGATGGGGTGACTCAAGACCAAATGAGGGCAAGACTTTTTCCGTTCTCACTACTCGGGAAGGCTTTGCAATGGTTCCACTCTCAACCGGCGGAGACGGTGCAAAATTGGAACACGTTGATGAAGGCTTTCATGAAGGAATACTACTCACCGGGTAAAACTTAAAGCTTGTGTAATAAGATTGCCACCTTTGTTCAATATCCTACGGAAACTATCTTGGAGGCATTCGAGCGCTTCAACGAGTACACCTGGGCGGTTCCACATCACAAGTTCCCGAAGGAAGACCTCGTGCAAAATTTCTATCAAGGACTCACGATGGCGTCAAGGACGATCATCGATGCATCGGCGGGAGGATCCATCATCGAACTTACACCGACGGAAGCTTTCACTCTATTCAAGAAGGTCGCGGATAATGACACGTGGGCGTCGTCCGGGCGCCTACATCCGGTTCAACCCATGGGGAACGTCAAAGGAGTCTTGCAAGTGGAGAAGGAGAACATACTTGAAGGCAAGATCGACTCGCTCATGAGGAGGTTGGAGAAGATGGAGATGGAAAAGAAAGAGGCTCAAGACTTGAAGGCCGCCGAAGCAAGGTCCACATGTGAAGAATGTGGAGAGTATGGCCATGTCCGCAAAGATTGTCCGGAGGAAGCCAAAGTGCTCGACTACATGAGGAAGGGAGAATTGCCGAACTTCCGCTACGGGCAAGGTAGGCCTCAATTTAATGCAAGCTCATCTATTCCTAACGCGGTTCCGCTTCGTATACAATTGAAGGAGTTCATGGATGAGCAAGCTAAGATCAACAAGGACACCGTCACCAAGTTCAAGACCATAGACAAGGTGTTGGAGAACATCGATAGCAAAGTGACGGAGGTCGGAAGTTCCAATCATCAAGTGCTCAACATGATGAAGATGCTCGAGACGCAAGTTGGACAACTTGCGGGGCGCCTTACTAATGATGAAGGGAAGCTTCCAGGACAACCCAAATGTCCCGAATCGGCGAAGGCCATTCAAACACGTTCGGGGAAGGAGACCGAAGACCCGGAACGTTCCGCGGGAGCAAGGAAGCTTAAACCATCCACCGAGGTGGAAGGAGTTGCTAAAGAGAAAGTTACGGGGATCGTCACCGAGGAACCCGAATTCGAGATGCCGGAGGAAGACACGAGGATACCGCAACTCAAGCCACGCTACTTCCGAGGTAAACTTGACAACCACTTTGAGAAGTTTGTGGAAGTTGTGCGTAGACTTAGCATCAACATGCCATTACTAGATGCCCTACAAGTACCTACATATTCTCGTTACTTTAAAGACATACTTGCAAATAAATATGAGATAGCAACACTCGGGGTAGATCATGTCAAGATGTCCGAGGAGTGTAGTGCCGCTATTGCTAATGGGCTAGAGAAGCAAAAAGACCCCGGGTGCCCCACAATTCCATGTTCGGTTGGTTCTTTCAACTTCGAGAAGGCGTTATGCGACCTTGGAGCTAGTGTAAGCATCATGCCGAGGGATGTGTTCGAGAAGCTACGCCTACCAATGGAGCCTACGGGAATATGTTTGGAGTTGGGTGACAACTCCATTCGCTATCCCTTGGGCATTGCTGAAGATGTACCCGTGAAGATTGGACACCACTTCATCCCCGTCGACTTTGTTGTGCTCAAGATGGGAGAGAGGGAGAAGCCGCCGCTCATCCTAGGGAGGCCATTCCTCAAGACCGTGGGAGCTACTATTGATGTTGGCAAGGGGGAGATCATGTTCGATATCAACGGAGAAAGGAGTTCCTTCAAGTTCCGTCCAAGGATTGAGGCATGCAACATGATTGGAGTGAAAGGAGAACCAAAACAAACGGAGGGGCTGAAAAAGAAGAAGGAGCCGAAAAAAATGAACGTAAAGAAAATCAAAGAAGGTGTTGCATCCGTCAAGACAAAGGAAGAGAAGCCGCCGTGAAGACCAAAAAAAATGACTAAGCCGACTAAGCCGGAAGACAAGCCCGCGCCCAAGATGGTGCGGAAGTGGGTACCCAAGATTGCAACGCCGCAAAGAGCGTTGATCGGAGTAATCAAGTGAAGAAGTCTAGCTATAGACTATAAACGAAGCGCTAGGCGGGAGGCAACCCGTTTCGTCGAGTCAAGAATAAGCTACGGGAGGACAACCCGATTCCAGGTTTTTCGAGTATTTTCAATAATTTAGTTTTTGAGTTTTATTACGCAAAGACATTAGACTTAGAAGTGGTTGAACAATATTAGAGACATAATTCTTGATTGAATGTTTGCTTTATCATAAACCCTTTGCATGAACCCTCCTATGTGCTTGTTTGTTCTTTTCTTTTTGAGAAACCTCAACCAAATAATTTCAGAACCTAACTCAACCTTTCACCCTCATTATGGTGCTGAGGTTGACTTATTTTTCATGCTAAAACCACACGAGTAGAGCCACGATTTATATTTAAGTGTTAATAAAATTCAGCACGTGGTAGAACTCGCGTGAACTTAGAAATCAAAACTTTTGGTTGGTTTTAAAAATCTTTATCCTTGGTTTCTCTAGGATTAGAATTTTTCTAAGCCTATTCTAATTTTGTTTTATTCAAAATCTTTCTTATTTAGCCAAAATTAGAACCTAAACCTATGCCCCCATGATCAAGCCGGGAAAATGTCTGCTCTCAACCAATGAAGGCAAACTATACCGGTGAGACCAAAATCGACGTAGTCGAAAAATATTTTCGACTTACATTTGTTTTTAATGGTTTAAAAACTTCTCTAAAATTGTGTTTGAGCTCTTGCATGGCTCTGAAAAATATTTTAAATTTCAAATTAGAGGAGTGCTTAACCTTAAACACACCTTAATGGAGGCAATCTAGTTTGAATTAATCATGCATGCACCATTGGATTCCCTTTTATCAACTTTCACCAATTCCACATGCAAAGAACAAGCATGGTGGGCAGCAAGCATCAACTTTGCAGGAATTTCATGGTGGCATGTGAAGCAAGTGGAGCTAGGGAGCATGGACATGACCCAAAGCATGGAGCATCAAGTGGAAGGGCCAATAATGCAAGAAAAGGAGTGGACGAGAGCGTTTGGGCAGTGCAACTCGTGGAGCACGCGGGCAGGAAAGTTGCAGAGGTGAAATGATCGTGCCGGAAGAAAGACGAGGCGGGGAGGAGCCGGGGAGGACCCCGGGCCGCCGGCCCGGCCGGCTGGCCTCACCTACATAAGGAGCCCCCCGGCTCCCGTTTTCTGCAGGCAAGCTTCCCTCTCCTTCCTTTGTTTGTGTGTTCAAGTTTGTGTGCTCAAAACCTTCGTAGACATAGCCAACCTTCCCAAGCTTGATAGCTCAAGAAAAAATCCACATCCTTAATCCACTCAAAGTCCACATCCGAAGCAAAGAGTTTAAGTGCCTAGTTACCGGTTGCAACCCGGAGTTTTAGTTGAAGAAAAGAGTGCAGCAACCATGTGGAAGAAGACCACAAGTCTCTTCTCCAAGAAGAAGAGTTCGTCGTCATCCAAGCCGTCATCAACCACGTCTTCGAGGAGGCACTCGGTTTCCGAGTCTCCCGGAGCATGGAGACGGATACGGCACCACCGAGGAGGAACGATGCTCTCCTCCTTGGTGGTATGAGGGCTGCAAGAAGCACTTCCATGAGGTTTACCGAACCTCGTGGGCACACGGAGGAGCAGCCCGCGCCACCACGACGATCGACCCGCTCAACCGCGCCACCTCCTTACACCCCGACATACTCTTCGTACGGCTTCATCATCTTGTCGGCGGAGGAGGAGGAGAGGCTCTCTAATCTTGAGAAGAGGCTTGTGCCCAACGTCGAGTTCGACGACCAAGCACTCTACACCTTGGGTTTTGGCACCGACATATACTATATGTTGGGGCACCTTGGATGGGTGCAGTTCTCCAACGGAGTATTGGTGGACACCCATTTGGGGTTCGCCTTGGAAATTTTGATGACTATTGCACCCATCATTGATGATGATGGGGTGCAAAGCTTGTCATTCCGTTTGGAGGGAGTCCAACAAGTGGTTCCCTACGAGCACGTTAGGGAGCTGCTTGGATTCCACAAGGGAGCTCCGGAGAAAGTTGATGTGCCACCCGGCATGTTAGCGGGATTTTGGAATATGGAGCGGTAGTTTGGTTAACTAAGCTTTTTAACCTTATTTTTCGGTCAAACAAGATGCCTAAAGAATGGAGGAGAAGCATATTAGTACCGATCTTCAAGAACAAGGGAGACGTTCAGAGTTGTACGAACTACCGTGGAATTAAGTTGATGAGCCATACGATGAAGCTCTGGGAGAGGGTTATCGAGCATCGCCTAAGAAGAGGGACGAGTGTGACCCAAAATCAGTTTGGGTTCATGCCTGGTAGGTCGACCATGGAGGCGATTTTCTTAATACGCCAATTGATGGAGAAATATAGGGAGCAGAAGAAGGACTTGCACATGGTATTTATTGACCTCGAGAAGGCATACGACAAAGTGCCGAGACATGTCATGTGGTGGGCACTGGAGAAGCACAAGGTCCCAACTAAGTATGTTAACCTCATCAAGGATATGTACAGGGATGTGGTGACGTGTGTCCGGACATGCGATGGCGATACTAGTGATTTCCCAATTAAAATAGGACTACATCAAGGGTCGGCGTTGAGCCCTTATCTATTTGCTTTGGTGATGGATGAGGTCACAAGGGACATTCAAGGTGATATCCCCCGGTGTATGCTCTTGCCGATGATGTGGTGCTAGTTGATGAGAGTAGGGCGGGGGTAAATAGGAAGTTAGAACTGTGGAGGCATACGTTAGAATCGAAAGGGTTTAGACTTAGTAGGACCAAGACCGAGTACATTAGGTGCGACTTTAGCGGTACGACACGTGAGGAGGGAGACGTCACCCTTGATGGGCAAGTGGTGACCAAGAAGGATACTTTTCGGTATTTAGGTTCGATACTACAGAAGGATGGCGACATCGACGAAGATGTTAGGCATAGAATTTCAGCTGGTTGGTTGAAATGGCGTCAAGCCTCTGGCGTCCTCTGTGACAAAAGGGTGCCTCAGAAGCTAAAAGGTAAGTTTTATAGGACGGTGATTCGCCCGGCGATGTTATACGGTGCGGAGTGTTGGCCTACAAAAAGGCGACATGTCCAAAGAATTGAGTGTGGCGGAGATGCGTATGTTGCGTTGGGTTTGTGGGCACACGAGGAGGGATAGAGTACGGAACGATGATATTCGGGACGGGGGTCGGGGTGGCGCCAATTGAGGAGAAACCGATCCAAAGATCGGTTGAGATGGTTTGGACATGTCCAACGAAGGCCTCCCGAGGCTCCGGTGCGTAGTGGGGTCCTAGAGCGGGACGACAATGTGAAGAAAGTTAGAGGTCGACCTAAACCGACCCGGGATGAGTCGGTTAAGAGAGACCTTAGGGAGTGGAATATCTCCAAGGACTTAGCTTTGGATAGGGGCGCTTGGAGACTAGCCATCAACGTTCCTGAGCCATGACTTCTTCTACGTGTCTTTATGTTGATGGTACCTTTGGGTTTCATATCTAGCCTACCCCGACTTGCTTGGGACAAAAGGCTAAGTTGTTGTTGTTGTTGTTTATCTCCGGAGAAGCCCATCAACAACGCAATTGCATCCGCAACCCCATTATCTGGATATTTCACTCTTGGATGTGCAAGAGGGTATTGGGGAGGATGAAGGAGACAAAGGTGACCGACACAGAGTTGAATTGGCTATACTCGGCTTTAATTGCCAGGCAGCCAATAGACCCCTCTTACCTCATGATCAACCGTTGGTGTTGTGAAGCAACATCGGGGGCGGGTAATATTGGTTCGGGGTGCTACCTCTCCATGTTGGCCTTCTCCTTGAGGCCGGGGATCGCAAGAAACCCCGACCACCTTTTGCGTGGTACCTCTCTCGGCATTGAGTATTTGCGGCAAGGCAAATACATTAGTGGAGATGAGAGAGGAGGTTATCGGTTGGCCATAGTGAACCTACCCCTTCCCAACGAGAGGCTTAGGCTTTTCAACGAAGGGAGAGAAGATTGGTTGGAAGAGGGACTACTTGTCCCTGCAAGGAAGAACAAAAGAGGAAGAATCGTAGAGGAGGGAACATCCTCCGCACAAGCGAGTGGAGCACAACCCAATGTGCAACCATTCGGCGGGGTCCCTCCTCCGCCAAGTTATTACGGAGGGCCACATGAGCAAGCATGGGGGGGTGGTGCACCGGTACCCCCACCAAATTATGTTGTGCCCAACGCTAACTTCGCGGAGTCCTACGCTCATCATCCCCAACCACAACAAAGCATGGCCATAATTGGAGGGTATGCTGCAAGAAACGCCCAAAACATCGCAGCCATCCAAGCTAATGCAGCTCAACTTGGTGAAGGCAACGCAAATATTGCCTTTGAGCTTGGACGCCTTCACCTTGTGGAGCCAAATCAATTCGTCGGAGGAAATGTCCAATCATATTATGAACAAGGGTATTATTATCAAGATCATCAACATCAACCACCGGCGGAGGACTAGAAGATTTAGGAACTTTAGTTTTCTTTTCTTTTCTTTTTCTCTGTAATTTTCAGCTTTTGCTTATGTGTGTTTGCGTAGTATTTTCTGTTTTATTTAAATTTCAGCAAGCATGTTTGTTTATTTTCAGTTTGTATTTCAACTTGATGTCATCATTAATAAAGACACCACCTTGATTATATCATTGGAAAAGTTACAAAATTCGTGCCATGATGATATATGATTATAATTGCAGCTTTGTTTATCTTTGTAATTGATTTATGCATGTTTAAGCTAGTGTTCTCTTAAAAATACAAATCTGAATTTATTTAAATGCTAGCTTAATTTTCAGCGGAGGTTATGATTAAAATAAAGACCCATAGTGTTTTATGTGCTCTCAAGTTATGAATAGATTAAAGATGTCTTTTATGCTCAAAAATATCGCTAACCTTGTCACAAATATCGCTTGTGTGTTGCTCAATCTATCCAAAGCCTTATATATATTTGAGTGCATAAACCTTAGTGTACAAGATTTATTTTTGAGTGAGTTATTGCAGGCCATGATTTCTCTGGCCCGAGACTAAGAAGCTGGTCATTCCATTTTTGCGTATCTATCTTTTTGCTAGCCTTTTATCCGTGCATTGTGTATCCCCGCATCGGAGATCTCACAAACTTCGCCGGATATCCACCCTTAAACCAAATATCATCTTTTGTGATTACCTCCTTGACCACAACCTATCGTTGAGAATGGATCATCAATTCAAGGAAGATCGCAAGACGGTGCCAACATTGAAGATTTCAAGTATCTCTCCAAGGAAAAATACTCCGGTACCTACCTTATTTTTCGCCTCTTTGCTCGAGGACGAGCAACGTCTAAGCATGGGAGAGGAGGTAGGTACGGTGCAGTTTTAGAGTTAAAAGGGGAATATTTTAAAAAAAATGATGATGAAAGAAAAAAAATCCGGCGATGATCATGACTTTCAAGGTAAAGAAAAAAAATATATATAATGAATGAAAGAAAGAAAGAAAGAAAAGAATGAGAAATATGAGAAAGAAAAAAATATACGTAAAGTAAACTCCCCGGTTCTCTAAGAGTGCATTCAAGGCTTCAAGTTAAAAAGATCCATTCTCATTTTCCAACCATGTGCAATCCGATAACGAGGACTTCCTTTGTGCCTCGGGATCACTCTTTGCCATTTGCACATGTCCACTCATCTAAAAGTGTGTGTATTTTTCTCTTTCCCCTCCTTGATTTAACATTATTTTCCAATGACCTTTTTGACGAGTCTCGGTAAGACCATGAGAAGCTTGTCTTGTTTTGACAACACCTCATTTATAAAATCTTGTTAAGACTAAACTTTCCCAAAGCTCCATATAACGCCTACCACATATATATGAGAGGGAAAGGAGTAGAATATATAGGCTTGAGAGACAAGTGAGATGAGAGTTCATGAGCAATATACGAGATGATTTAAATTTGTGAACTTGGTTTAGCTTTTCTTTATCTCGTTCTTTATTTCAAAAATTCTGAGATCTATTTAAACTTTGTGAGCATGTTAATACTTGTGGTATAGGCTTAATAAGAATCTACCCTCCGTAGAGATGAAGGCTAGCACATTATGGAACTTTAATGAATTAAAATTTTGAGAGCATTAGGTTTTCTCATGTGTGATCAAGTGCAAAGTTTAAACATTGTTTGGCAATGATGATATCCATCGAAGGCTTACTCGAGGACGAGCAAGGTTTAAGCATGGGGGAGATGTTGACGGTGAAAATCCGTCAACCTAGCCATGAGTTTACCTTCGGTGTTGGCATGAGTTTTATACCTTATCCATTGGTACTAACCCCCGTGGTATAACAAGTTCACGTGTGCATGTCGGTTTTGGAGTTTAATGTTTATGCGGGGTTTTAGTGTTGAATGCAAGACTTTCGGGATAAGTTCATCAAGCACCTCATGACAAGACCTTGAAGCCCCGTACAAGTCATGCAATGAAGCAAACTTAACTCCAAGAAGCCGGGGACTTGATCCGAGAAGACGACGGACTCCGAGGACCCGACCGTAAAAGTGCGTCGAATCTTGCAAGACAAGGAGTTGAGTCCAATTCGGAGAGAAACCGACGACATGGACCTACATGCGAAGGGGGAAACATCCGAGAAGCAAGGGAACCGACGTGGAGCGAAGGAGCCCTCGGCCGGGCCTAGATGGGCCCGGGCGGCCGGCCGGGGGTCCGGTCGGCCCTGTGCCCATCCGGGGCCCAAATGCCCCCTCCTTTGCCCTAGCCACCAATCGGGCTATTTATAGCCCCCTGACCGAGAGCCTCGCAGAGAAGAATTCGTCATCGGCCGCCGAGGAGCAGAGAAGAGAGGGACACCATCTCGGAGAGGAGAGGGTCGAGCTAGTTGACTAGGGTTCCCCTAACCGACGTGGGAACCTTGCACGGAAGACCACGTCGGAGTTCCCGGAGCTAGAAGCAAGATCAAGGAAGGATCCCGGTGGTGATCTTGTGTATGTATCATTGTTATAGTTGAATTATCAAGTTGAATCTTTTCCTAGCGATCAAGTGTTTCCTCGAAGATTTCGTTTTTCGATCGGCTTTGCTTATTCCAATTCTATTCTCGAGATAGATTACATAGGGTGTTCTTGTAGCCGCGGTGGCTAGAGGTACACGCCGGATCTTCCGAAAGAATCTCGACTTGTCTTTTGACTCGCTCTAAACTCCCCGCATGAATAGGGATACGTTGTGACAGAACGGGGGTCTCGAAAGGCGGATGTTTTCGGATTTGGACGGGAAACCACGATTTAAAGAGGCTTATATTAAGATTCGATTTGCTACTTCTTCTCTTGCTTGGAACTTCAACAAAAGGCTTACCCCGATCCCTCTAGATCGGTTTATCTACCCAATCTTACTTTGTTTTCTCCGGTCTTTAGTAGATTAGATTCGTTTCATGTCTTTTACTTAGATGCATTAGGGTTTCTTTTATCGAAGATTGAAGTTACTTGGCTTTATTAGATTAAGTTTTGCGTCACACATTTGTTCCACGGATTCGATACCTTGGGTTCACCACTCGAGGGAAGAAGGGTCCCTTGACTACGACGGGAGACTTGTACGCTTGCAAGTCACAAACGAACTTTGATACAATTATTAACCGTCAACAGATGTCATCTATGAGGAGAATGACTATTTGAGGCAGGTGTTGGGTTGGTTGTCTGGGCAGGAACCTCAATTGAAAATCATGATTGAGGAATTCAATAGAGCGGATGGTCGTGGTTTGGGTTTTGAGAAGTTGGGTGAGAAAGTGGGAGAGAACAGTGGGGAGAGTGTGTATGAGAAGTGTGTTGAGTTTAACCCTGAGTTTGAGGTGATCAGAGACATCCAAGTCCCACTTCCAAAAGCACCCAAGAACTCTTTCACACCAAAGCCCAACCACCTTTGCAACAAGCTTGACACAACCCAAGATCCACCCAAATTCCCACCTAAGACAAATGACTTTCAGAAACCGGTGAGGTTTGTGAGTGAGAAGGGTGAGAAGCATAGAGAGAAGCCAAAGCCAAAAACAAAACCCATCCCCTTCAGGTGTGAGTATTGTGGCAAGGAGAGGCATCTTGCAGAGTTTTGCTACAAGAGGAAGAGGGATGAGAGGCTTGCTAGGGAGCAAGCAAACCAGGACAGGTATCGCCAGTCTCATGGTATTCCTGAGCCTAGAGTGCCACTTCCACGGGGTGTGGGAAGTGTGAAGAGTGTTGGTAGAGTTGGAGCTCAGGGTGGTAGGTTTGTTAGGAGAGATGATGGTGTGCGTGCTGGTGAGAGGTTTGATCGAGCTCGTGGTGGTTTTGCTGGACGTCCTCCTACTCGTTCTCAATACGGGTTTAGGGGAGATGATCGCAGCTTTGGGTTCCAGAGGAACTACGGACCACGTTTCCCCCTCGTGGTGCTCGTACTCCTCCCATGGGACATGGGAAGTTGGTGGCAAGGGAATGATGTTTGCTAACCCCTCTTTTGAGCAGATGGCTCGACACTGGTTTAACTTTCTGTGTGCTAACCCCAGTGTCGAGTCGCTAGCTCATTCTCGTTCTTGTTTCGGCGCAGCGGGGAGGCTTGGAGGACATTTGGTTGATCGACTCCGGTGTTCTCGACACATGACCGGAGATAAGAAGTGGTTCTCGCGGCCTCACCCCAGTGAAGGAAAAGATGTACATCACATTTGGGGACAATGGACGAGGAAGGGTGATTTCTGAGGGTGTTGTGCATGTGAGTGACAAGGTAACGTTGAAGAGAGTGGCTCTTGTGAAGTCTTTGGGTTTCAATTTGCTTTTGGTTTCTCAGTTGCTTGATGAGGGTTTTGAGGTGCGTTTCAAGTCTGGCGAGTCTCGTTTGCTTGATTCTCGAGGTGATCTTGTCTGTATGATCATCCCCGAGGGTCGATTTTCGTGGCTGATTTTTCTCGTTCTTTGGGTCCTCGCTCGCCGTTTGATGGCCGGTCCTTCTTCTGATTTGTGGAAATGGCATAGGCGGTTGGGACACTTGAGCTTTGATTTGGTTTCCTGCTTGAGTGGTCTTGACCTTGTCCGAGGATTGCCGAGGTTGAAGCTTGAGAAGGATTTGGTTTGTGCTCCATGTAGGCATGGCAAGATGGTAGCTACTCCCCATCCACCCCTTTCCGATGTCATGACCGAGCGTCCGACAGAGCTGTTGCACATGGACCTTGTTGGGCCAGCTCGAGTTCGCTCGGTGGGTGGGAAGTGGTATGTCCTTGTTGTGGTGGACGATTACTCTCGCTATGCTTGGGTGTTTTTCTTGGAGGACAAGAGTGAGACTTTTGGTTTTGTTCGAGATCTGATCGTGAGGTTGAAAAACGAGAGGCATGGGAATGCTATTCGAGCTATCCGCAGTGATAATGGCTCTGAGTTCAAGAACTCTCGTTTTGATGCCTTTTGTCGTGATCTAGGTCTTGAACATCAGTATTCGACCCCTTATGTGCCCCCTCAAAATGGAGTCATGGAAAGGAAAAATCGGACTCTTTGTGAGATGGCTAGGACGATGCTCGATGAGCACAGGACTCCTAGGAGGTATTGGGCTGAGGCGGTCAATACGGCTTGTCATGTTTCCAACAGGATTTTATTGCGAGCTTTCAAGAAGAAGACCTGTTATGAGCTTATGCATGGTCGGGCACCCAAGGTGAGTCATTTCCGAGTCTTTGGCTGCAAGTGCTTTATTCTTAAGAAGGGAAACTCGACAAGTTTGAGGCTAGGTCTAGTGATGGTATTTTCTTTGGATATGCTAACCACTCCAGAGCCTATAGGGTGCTTAACCTTGAGACTAACAAAATCATGGAGACTTGCGAGGTAACCTTCGACGAGACAATGCCATGTACCTCTCTTGGCTTTGAATGTGCAGGTGATGAAGAGATGGCCGAGGACCTCTTTGAAGAGGAGAAGGATGAAGCTGGAGATGATGATGGAGAGAACCATGCGCCTGAAGCTGAGTGTGTACCCACTACTTCCCCTACGACCACTATGGAGCGTGGACCGTCTACTTCATGGACAACGACGGTACAACAAGAGGATCAGGCGAGAGAAGCTGAAGTTGAGGGGGAGGTAGTCTCGAGGCGTGGGGCTCCCCAGCGGATTCAAGAAGTGCATCCCCTGTCGAAGATCATTGCGAACATCGACGAACGCACTACACAGTCAAGGTCCAGGAATTCCTCTCATTTTTCTCATGCTGCTTTTGTTGCCACCTTTGAGCCCAAGGACATTGGACACGCTTTATCTGATGCAAACTGGGTCAATTCTATGCATGAGGAGTTGGAAAACTTTGAGAGGAACCAGGTGTGGGAGTTACTTGAACCACCTCCAAATTTCCATCCCATAGGAACCAAGTGGGTTTGGAAGAACAAAAAGGGAGAGAATGGGATGGTTGTGAGGAACAAGTCCAGACTTGTTGCTCAGGGGTTTAGTCAGAAGGAGGGGATCGACTATGAGGAGACCTTTGCTCCTATGGCTCGTCTTGAGGCAATTCGGATCCTTCTAGCCTTTGCCATGGCTAAAGGGTTCAAGTTGTTTCAGATGGATGTGAAGAGTGCCTTTCTGAATGGGGTAATAGAGGAGGAGGTGTATGTGTATGTGAAGCAGCCACCTGGGTTCGAGAGCGAGTTGTACCCACACAGGGTGTACAGGTTGAAAAGGGCTCTGTATGGGTTGAAACAGGCGCCCCGTGCTTGGTATGGGAGATTGAGAGGTTTTCTGTTGAGCAGAGGGTTTGTGATGGGTACCGTGGATAGGACCTTGTTTCTCCTCAAGCATGGAAATGACTTGTTGATTGTTCAGATATACGTGGATGCTATTGTCTTTGGTGGCTCGTCACATAACCTTGTTGCCAAGTTTGCAGATGAGATGAGCATGATGGGCGAGTTGCAGTATTTTCTCTGGTGCAGATCAAGCAAGTGAAGGATGGAACATTCGCACCAGACCAAGTACACGAAAGACATGCTGAGGAAGTTCCAGATGCAAGATGTGAAGCCGATGTCGACTCCCATGGGGAGTACGACCACTTTGGATGCGGATGAGGATGGAGAACCAGTGGACCAGCGGGAGTACAGGAGCATGATCGGCTCCCTCCTCTACTTGACGGCGACGAGGCCGGACATACGGTTCGGCCGTGTGTCCGTGCGCTCATTTTCGAGGCTTCGCCGAGGACATCACATCGACGGGCCGTCAAGAAGATTTTCGGTACCTACGACCGCCCCTAGTCTTGGCCTTTGGTATTCTTCCTCCTCGACTCTTTCTCTTCATGGTTTTTCGATGCGGATTTTGCCGGTTGTCGAGTCGAGAGGAAGTCTACTTCGGTACTTGCCGGTTTCTTGGTTCTTCGTTGGTTTCATGGTCTTCCCGCAAGCGTCTAGTGTAGCTCGGTCCTACCACCGAGGCGGAGTATGTTGCTGCCGCGAGTTGTTGTTCCCAGCTGTTGTGGATTTCATACACTTTGAGAGACTTTGGTGAGGAGTGCACCCAGATCCCACTTCTTTGTGATAGCACCAGTTCCATAAGCGTAGCCAAAAACCCAGTCCTTCACTCCAGAACCAAACACATAGAAGTGAGGTATCATTTCTTGAGGGACAATGTGGAAAAAGGAACCATTGTGTTGAGCCATGTCCTTACCCAAGAACAGCTTGCAGACATTTTCACAAAGCCTCTCGACCAAGCTACATTTGTGCGCTTGCGGGGGGAACATGGGGTTTGTTGCCCTTTCTAGTTGTTTCTTGGGGGATTTCCTTTTTGTATCATATGTATCATACCATGTTTACTTTGATGTATATACATGCTTTGCTTGATGTATAAACCATGGTAGGATAGCCATCTTGTTATATATCATGTTGCATTTGTATCATATTGCATTTTAGGATGATGAGCTTCTTTCATATGCCTTATTTGAGTCTCTTTGGCTATTTGTGAGATATTGGTCATATGTGTGGAGAAATGGAGATGTGAGGCTATGCTCTTGAAATATGTGAGATATATGTGTGGTGAGATAGCCCTTTTTGAAAGAATTGCTAATCTTGACTAATTTTTGGTGAAATGTGCTCCACTCATGTGTAGTAGTGTATCCATGTCACATTTTGGTCTCAATGTGCTTTCTATGCTTAGATTGTGCTTGGATGCCTTTTTCTTGCATTTGGGCCAAAGGCCGAATATCATTGTGAATGTTTAGCCTATGTTGCATTCATGGGGGAGCATAAGCTTCTTTTTGCCGCAAAGGCACTTCATGTACCATGAAATGATTTAATCTTGAAAAGAAGTGTATAATGCTTGAAAAATGCTCCATCCATAATGTCTATGCTTAAAATGTCTTATCTTTCACATATGGGTGCAAAACATGTTGCATGATGTTCACCAGTGGAGAAGTCTCCCCGAAGTGGACACATGGCTCATGAGCTTTGACATGACATGCTTTGCTTTATGGGTGTTTGCCATGATCTTTTGCTGAGAATTTGATATCCTTGTATGATCTTTGAATGGTATGCATGTTTGTGGCTCAAGTGTGACATGGATAGGCTTTTATATGTGAAGCGAGCCTTCTTTTGGTAAAACTGCTTAAATCTGAAAATTTTGCTTTGTCACATGCTTGTATTTTCATATATTACTTGTGGCGATGCTTTTACTATGCTATGATTCATATGTGTGATCTTTGTCTCATTTTTAGCCTTTGACACTAGATTTGGCCTATTTGCGAAGCTCATGTAGATGTTTATATGCTTTGTTTTGCATTTCTGCATTTTCACCTTGATTCATACATTGTCAACAAGGGGGAGATGAGGTGAGCTTAATGAAAATTCAGAAGAGGTGAGCGGAAATTTGGGAGTTTGCATCCACATGTTCAGGGGGAGCTTGCATTTGTTAAGGGGGAGCTTTCTTGCTGTTTTCGGTGTGGAGTTTGTGCTTTGCTTGGCTTGTGACCTTTCTTCGCCTTTCTTTGGTTTTGGTCATGAGTTGAGCTTCTTTGTTTTTCTCTCTTCTTCCTTTCTTTCTTTCTCTGAATTTCATTTCGCGTTGTGTGTTGTCAATGCACTCATCAAGGGGGAGATTGAGGACCAGGAGCGTCCCAGTGGTCGATGGATGACCGCTCCTCAGTGATGAGTGATTGACAACGGGTGTTGGACTGACTCTTGACTTAGTGTGCAGGTATAGGCTGCGGCCTAGTTCGTGTTGTTGCAGGTGAAGAACGGGCGCGGAAGGTCTTCAGCCTTGAGGGGCCTCCGGGAGATGGAGAGACAAGTAGGCTCGGTTCAAGGGACCCGGTGGACAGCGGGACTAGGTGCGGGCCACATGGTGGCGACACGAGCAAGACGAAGTCATGGACAATCGAGCCGGTGCACGGTGGCGGTCGAGTCAAGTGGTTTGGCGGGAGGCCGGACCGGGCACGCGGGGTTTGGTGGTTTGCCCACAAAACCATCGGCGGACGGTTTCTTGGTTTGGGCCTCAAAACCAAGTCCGAGGGCCCAACACGACGGAGACGGGATCCGGCGTGTCGGGAAGCTTCGAGGCGGAGGACACGCGGCGGGATCGCATGGCTTGCGTCGGGAGGACGCGGGGTGCGGGAAAGGCGTGGCCGTCCGATGGCAAGACCCACAAACATTACCTAAATGCCCCTACGTGGGTTGTATCACCAGTAGTTAAGTTAGGGGTAGTCGAGTCATTTACCACTCCGGCGGGACCTGATATATAAGCCATGAGTGTGTGTGGATGGCTCTCTCTCTCCGCGACTCAGGGTTTCATTTCCTCCCTCCCATTTTCTCATTTTCGTAGCTATTTTTCCTTCCATTTTCTCTAGGCTAGCATGAGAGCTTCATGAGAGATTTGTTGAGAGGGATGGATGCTAGGGCGGCATGCTAGACCTTGTGAATCTTTCCTGGTTTGTATAGAAGATTCGGAGTTGTGTTTTTCGTGGTCTTTTTGTGCTTGTTTTCGTGCCTTTGTTCTCAATGCGATTCCGCGGATTTGAGTGGGTTTCTCCCCGGATTTCTTTGAGGGAAACATGGATAGATGTCTCGCGCATCTTGGTGATTGATCTTGTGCCCTCAAACGCCGGGAAACCACTTCGATTCGAAGTTTTTCGTTCGGTGCTCTAGCTTTTGGTGGTGCTCAAAGGATTCGCGATTCCCGGTGATTTAGGGAGTTAGGAGGCAAGATTTTTGGGCTATAGCATCCTTGTGTGATGCTTTTCAAGTCTCCAAACCCTTGTCTCCACAACTTCAACCATTTGGGAAATCCGATGATGATTTGGGGGAGTTGACTTTCGGGGTCGGGCTGTTTGCAGTTCTGTCCGTGCCTGGCGGACGGTCCCCGAGGGGCAGAAAGACGGTCCGCGTGAACAGTGTTTGTCAGGTGTTCTTCGTGTTCTTGCTCGTCTTTTGTTTGGATCCGTCGTGGCTTTGAGTTTTGGTTGGACGAAGTTTCGGACGGTCCGCGTGTGCGGGGCGGACGGTCTGCGGGTGCCTGGCGGACAATCCGCGTGCTCCCCGCGGACGGTCCGTTATTCAGGTGCGTCCCTGTTGGTTCTGTGTGCTTTATCGGATGGTCCTTGTGTGATGCTTTATCTGGTCTACTTTTTATTGATATAACAGTAATCACCAATCTATATTATTGTAACATGACATGTATGGAAAAACATATATATCAAACTAGTAATCTTCATCTTCGTCATCTGGAGACATGTCATCGTTGTTATCGTTGGCATCGTCACTACTACGATATTGCAAAAGACTTGTCTCATCCTCCTCCTCCCCCTCGCCGTCGACATCAATAATTGCAGCTTCCTTCTTGTTTCTTATTAATTCTTGCAAATTGCCTTCAATTATAGTGCCTTCCCCACCTTGAATATTTGGTAATGGCACATCGACGCCACCTTCTTGCACCACATGCTCGTATCGAATGGTAATCGTCCCGATGCACATCATGGCTGCCCTCATCTTTTCTCTCGCCACATCATAAATGTTTCTATGTTCAAACTTCTGCACAACTCGCCAATCTTTACCTAAAGATGTGTCTTGAATGTAAAAAAAAATTTTCTCTTGAGAAGATAGGATGAAAGGATCTGTCTTGTACCATAATGACTGCACATTGATGGATTTGAAATGTCCGTCATCTTGAAGGCCTTTCCCCCTCCCTTCTTGGTTGTACCAATTGCATCGAAATATAACCACAGTTCGACAAACTTGAAGATTCGAGTTATACAACAACTCAATCATCTCTTGAAGTTCTCCATAAAAATCTATAATGTTGTTATTATGTTCACCTGGAGTCATGACACCACTATTTTGTGTACGGGAATTTTTCGCGTTCCGTTGTGCTATACCGAACACCATTGATCTTGCATCTTGCGTAAAACTTAACTCGTATACATGGTCCACAAGACAGTGCCCACAATCCTTCGCTAACCGACCCTGGGTTCACCTTGCGTTGGTCCTCAATCTATTGCAACAAAAATAATAATTAGAAAAAATACGTTTCCACTTAATATCTAAATAGTTGTAGTTACTAACGTGGTGCCTGAACCACTTGGCAAATCCTTGTTCAACCATTTTGTCAACATTATTTTGTTGTGCACCTTGCTGCAACAGCTCGTCTCTGTACAACCTGCAAAGACAAGATTATTTAAATCAAATTTTAAAAATAAATTAACAAATCAGCAAGTCTTAAAAATAATACTTACTCCTTATATTCATCAGCTTCTTCACAATTATGTAGCACATACCAAACTAACTTGCCCATTAAATCATCTTCAATACTGACCCTATTGCCTCCAACTAGAGTAACACCATGCTGAAAAACAGAGATGTCATGAGGCAATGGTACCTCTGCACCACTATCATCCCCCGAGTTGAATGTAGTGTCCATATCCTCCATGTACCTAGAACAAAATGTCAAGGTGTCACTTGCCACATATGCCTCAGCAATTGATCCTTCTGGCTTCGCCCTGTTCCTTACAAAATTCTTCAAAGTGCCCGGGCGTCTTTCTATAGGGTACATCCGGCCGTATTGAACGGGACCTCTTAGCGAGTGCCTCGTCGGGTAGATGGACACACAAGTGAACCATGACATCAAAGAAGGCGAGGGGGAAAGATTTTCTCAAGCTTGCATAAGATCAATGGAATCTGTTCTTTCGGTAGTTTGACAACATCAATCCTTATATTTCTCTGCATAGCTCCCTAAAAAATGTCCCGAGCTCGGCTATTGCTTCATACACATCCTTCGGCACCAATCCTCTTAGTCCAGGCAGAATGATTCTTTGAAGGAGTATGTGGCAAGAATGTGTCTTGAGCTTTCCAACCACCCTCGCACCATCTTCACTTATGTACCTTGCTAGGTTAGCAAGATATCCGTCGAGAAACTTGATACCTCTGAGAAACTTGCAAAACTCGACCCTTTGCTGCTTCCCCAACACATAAGGAGCGGGTGGAGCACTTACTGAGTTGTTCCCTTTCTCCTGTAAGTGCAAATGGTGTCTGATGCCCATATCATACAAATCTAGCCTAGCATTATGTGGAAGCTTCAAATGTATCCAATAAGGCAACCTCCACAACACAGATTTTCGGCTATAAATCTTTGGACCCACATCACGCTTCCTTTTTCTTCCAGTGTTTTGAGTTTCATTCACTGCCTTCCCTGGCCTGACATCTCTCACCTTATCTAGCTCGTCTAGGACCTCACCCAAAGTGAACTTTTCTGGTGCATCTCGGTTTTCACGCTTACCATCGAAAGCCAAGCTTCTCCGCCATGCATGTGACTTTGGAAGGTATCGACGATGTCCAATGTAACATATCTTATTCCTTATTGACCGAGACGAGAGGATCCTTGTCGCAAGTAAATACATGCATAATACCCTTTTGTTGTTCGGCCGGACGGGGTGCTCAACGCGGGGTAATCATGTATACACCATAGCACAAAGAAGACGAAGGTCAAACTTCCTACCGATACATGCATCATAGGTACTTACACCCTTCCATAGCTCTAGAAGTTCTTCAATTAAGGGCTCCGGGAACACATCAAAATCCTTTCCTGGAGATTTTGGCCCTGGGATGAGTAAAGACATAAAGCAATTTGCAGGATTAACACATTCCCAGGGTGGGAGATTCAGTGGAGTCAGAAGCACTGGCCACATACTGTACTGGGTACTCATGTTGCCAAATGGATTGAACCCATCTGTAGCTAAAGCAAGCCTCAAGTTCCTTGGATCGGATGCAAATGATTTTTCCTTATTGTCAAAGTACTTCCATGCTTCCCCATCGAATTGGATGGCTCATTACATTCTCCATCGGCGTCCTAACTTTCATGTGCCATCGAGTTTCCTCTCGAAGTACGCTTTGAAGCATATATTCTCTTCAACCTTGGCAACAAAGTGGGAAAATGCCTCGGTACCTTATGTGGAACCTGCTTCGTCCCGGTTTCATCTTTCCATCTAGACTCCTTGCATATCGGGCACACATTCAACTTCGCATACTTGGTTGTTTTTGAATCCCAAAACAACACACAATTATTCTTGCACACATGTATGTTTTCGTATTCAAGGCCCAACTCTCGAAGGTATTTCTTCGCCTCGTCATAAGAATTTGGCAACTCACTCTTAGGGTATCCGATGAGATCAAGTTCATCATCGTTGAAAATCCTGCATTGCTGATTCGATAACGAGACTTGATATACAACATCCTCACCATAAAAGAGAATTTGGAATGCCTAGATCCCGGGCTAAGTGCCTTCTTCGCATCCTTAAGTACTCTTGCAAACCTTGGCTGCTCTCCATCGCCCTGCGCGAGCATACGGATCTCCAATCATCTCTCGGTACTCCAAGATCCTCATCAAGATGACCATCATCGTCCACATCCACATGTATCCCATAGTCATGATCACCTTCCACATCCTGTCGCTCGTATTCCGAACTTCAGGACTATCTGCGAGCTCCCCATGATGAATCCACCGGTATATGTAGCCGACATTCCAAAAATGTGTATGTGGTTTTCAACATCATGTTGGGGTCGCACCCTTTGATTCGGACAATTGCGGCAAGGACAACGTATCTCGATGTCTTGTGCGTATCTTGCTCTAACAAATTCCATAAACTCTTCAACTCCTTTCAAATATCGCGGTGTGAATTGTTTCCCAAATATCCAGCTTCTATCCATCTGCCTTCAAAAACATAACACTTAATTTAAAAATACCCAAACAGAGATTAAACTTAACACAATACAAAAAAGTGCAAATTACAACAAGTAATTGATAAACAAAACTTTGCATCTTAGTTTGAGGATTAAGAAATTCAATACACTGATGCACATAAGAATTAAACTTTCAAACCCCTCTGCATATCTCCCCAAGTTATTCAAACATGAAAAACATCCAACCTTTGCAACCGCTGCCGCCCTTCTGATCACGCAAGGACGCCGGTCCGTCGCCTCGCCCTTGTCTCGCGCGCTCGACGCCGCCGGCCGACGGGGCACACCGCCGTCGCCCCCTTTCACGTACGCGAACAGGCAACCTCGACAAAAAAACGAATCGTACTGGGACTCTACACAATCACGAACTGGATCGGCCCATTAACATGTCACGATGTGGCCCCAATTTCAATTATTATGTACAAATAGATACAATGCAAAGTCTAAATAACTTGCAACGAGTAGTCCAGTGGTACATCTATTACTTGCGAACCCTCCGGTCCCTGGTTCGAATCTCCACAGGAGCACTTTTTTGGCATTTACAATTAACGATAGTTAAGTGCATAATAATGGGCCTAATCAGGTGTGGAGAAAGTGGGCCGACTGCCATATTTTTCCCACGCGCCCACGCCGTCAAGTACAAACCAAACTTGTGACCAATTTGTTTCATCATTAATTGTGTCAGACGATGCAAATAAATTATGACGATATCAAATATAATTTGTGACCAAACCATTTCATCATAACCATACGCCGTACCAAAACATAATCTATGACGTTTTCCTTTTGCTGTTTTGTGATGAAAAATTCATTTTCGTCATTATTCTTTCATTCAAATCATCGTCACTTGCAACTTATGACGAAAACATACATTTCGTCATGGAATACATACCATTCTGTGACCAAAATTAGCAGCGTCACAAGCAAATCGTCACAGATAGCAACTTCTCTAGTAGTGTAGGGCCGGACAGTCCGCAGGGTTGGTGCGGACGGTCCGCGGCTTCAGGCCGGACGGTCCGCGAGGCTAGTGCGGACGGTCCGCCCCCCTCTGGCCGGACGGTCCGCCGAGCCTGTGAGCTTTGCTTCTTGGTTCGATTCCTCCCTTCCTTTCTCGTGCTTCCGCGTGTGCTTCAAGGAATCGTTCCTAAGGCTAGAGGTTGATCCATAACCTCGTTGTCTTGGCGATTGGTGTGTGATTCGATCCATCGCTTGTGTGTGACCGGGGTTTGACTAGGGCATAGGCCGGGTTCTTTGGGAAGAATTTTTACCGGCTCCTATTCACTCCCCCCTCTCTAGTCGCCATCTGATCCTTCATCACCCTTGGCTGGCTAGGCTCTAGCTAGCCGGCAGCTGTCCTTGGCGATGGGTGGAAGGGGCGAGCAGGGAGCGACCTGCTCTTAGGTCAACGGTGAAAAGAAACTAAGAGGGAGAGAGAACGGTAGAGGACGGGCGACTTCGGTCTGGCAGCCACGGCAAAAGGAACGGGTCGCGTGGGACCACGTGACCCACGGGCCACGCACGACACGCATCAGGTTGCGGTGCCGCTCACCCCCCAAGCAGACATGTAGGCACCGAGCTAGGATAAATTGCTGGAGAGTGCAGACATGTCTTGGGTGTCTAGCAATTTTATGAAGAAGTATGTCTGGGGTCTCCAGGATTGTCACTGGTGTGCAGAAAGTTTCCCTCGGTTGAGGAATGAAGTGATCTAACACTTAGATGATGAACTCATATAAAAACTACTTATTTTGTAAAATCAAAACAACACTTCTAGAGATCGTTAAAAATCATGAAACTTTTTAAGTAGATTTGATAAATCATAAGTATCCAGTTTGCTTGGATTTGGCATCATAGGTGTTGCAGATTTCAAATTAAAATTCTTCCTGGAATGATACTTTTGAGATTTTGAGTAAATTGTTTAGCATCAAGATGATCTCTAAAAATCCGAAAGAAAATACCTAAATTCATATTTAGAAAAGTACTAAATAATCAAGCCATTTTCCAACATAGGTTTTATGATAAAAATATAAGTTCCTTTACAAGGTACATGAAAAGGTAAATTTTTTATTTAATTTCAGATAAAAAAATAAACCAAATGAACTCAGCTAAGTGCAATGATGCTATAGATGATGCACATGTATGCTCCATGACAAGATTATTTGTTTTTCGCTGTTACAAGACCTTCCCCAAAGAGGGGCCAACAACTATGAAAACTAGAATGCAAGAAAGTAAAGAACACCGAAGACAATTTGAGAAACATAACTTTAGTTGAGAGTGAAGAAACTCAACCTCAATCCCATCGCCCCCTTTCCATTCAGTGCGGGTTCCTTATATAGGCCCATAACATTTTCTCTTTACAACACATACCCCTACCTTTTCACATTATGCGAGGCATCTCGAGGGTATTTCCGTAACCTTGCAAGGCCCATATGAACACACTTTACAGATAGACACTTTACACGTTGTCACTCTATGTGCCTGCTCGTGTGGAATCTTGATCCTCGGTTGCTCATCTTCGAGTCATCACGCTCCCCTTCAGTGAACACCTGGCTTCAAGCCACTGCGCCCATCTTCGATCGACATTCGCCATTCTCTGGTTCTCATCTTCGGCCGTGATGAATTTTCTCTTGGGTCGGGAACTTCTCCTTTGTCTCTCGGACTCGATCTCCTCCAGTCTTCTCTTCGCTGGGGTCCAACTCTTCCTCTTCGCAGCGTCGTCCAAGAGTCATGCCTTGAGTGCTTGAATGCCTTAGTTCTTCTACACCCAACCCTTCGTCGGTCGAAATCCACTAGTTCTTCACCAGTCACCTTCGATTTTAGCCCTACATCCACTCATGCAAAAATGAACATCTCCTCTGCTCCTCTTCGGTGAGCCGAAACGAAAGGAGGGGGTTAGTCATGAAATATTTACCCAAATACTCATCCCCTTGCTAGTGAAGGTTGACCCGAAGATGAGCCAAACTAGCAAACCTCTTAAGGAAGGGTGAAAATGTTTCACCCCGAAGCACCTCCCTTCTTCGACCAAATCCCAAAGAGAAATGCCTCGAAACTGCCACAAGAAAATCGCCAAGAAAGGGCTCTGAAAATCACCAAAAAGGAAAAACGGGAAAGACACATCCAAGCCATGAGGAACCACCCCGAATGATCTATACATACCAAAGAGGTTTATACAAGGTCTAGCTTGCCGCCCGATCATCCTTCTCTCTCATAAGATCTCACCGTGAAGCTCTCAAGCTAGTCCTAGATATTCCAAAGGAAAAAGAAAGGGGAGAATAGGAAAAAAATGAGATAGGGTTCCAAGAGATGGATGTCATCCTCTCACCCCTTGGGTTATATGGAGGCAACCGGAAGACTAAATTACCCTTACTAGATAACTAGGGATACATGACCCTCAAGGGCGAATTCGGAAGTCTTTGTCTTTGCACCATCGGACGGATGCCTAGCGACCAAAAACTTGCTTAGCCTCGACGCAAGCCTTGCGATCCCGATGCGTGTCCTCCACTTCGAAGTCTCCGGACTGTGTCATCACACACTCCAGACCGGTCTGATGCTGCTGCACCTTTGCCTTCAATTCTTCGGTCTTGGCTTTGTGTATCATCCGAGGAACCCAATGGTTTTTTGGTGAACCACCAAAAACCCCACGAATTTGGTGTAGCCTCCGCCAATAAGCACTCATGACTTGGCTCCCACGTAGTCCCAACTCAACCTTGGTTTTGAGGCTCAACCAAGAAACCATCCATGACTTCATCTCGTTGTTATTGCCACCATTGGGCCCGCACTTGACTCCACTGGCCACCGAGTCCCTAAAACCATGCCTACTTTTCTTCTCCACACCTAGAGGCCTCACCGACAACAACCTTTCGTGCTTGTTCATCACCTGCACCAACACCAGTCAAGCGACAATCTGCACCTGCAATACTTAGCCAAGAATCAGTCGACACCACGTTGTCAGTCACTCATCACACTAGGAAGCGACCATCCACGAATCCTCGAACTACACATGGCTCTCAGAAGCCCAACACTCATATCTTCGGGGATTCAATGAGGAAGGTGCTTCAATTCTGTAGTGATGATCGGGAGCGCCCTTTGTTCAAGAAGCTGGTGATAGCTTCAGCTTTCCCATCATGGAGGATGAACTGAGCAAGGGTAGTGCCGAATAGATTTTATATAAGGCTTAAGATTTAATTATGAAATCCTTTCTGGTTTGTCGTGCTGCTCAACGTCGCTGTCGTGCTGATCTTCGGTCCCGTTAGCTTTCTGAGAAGACATTTGCTACTACCCTCTCTAAAGAGATCGAGGTTGTTAAAACCCTTCAAGCTGAGAAGATTTCTATTGCTTCCTCATTGGAATCGGAGAAGAAAAAATACCTTGACCTCTATAAAGAAAAAGATGATCTTCTTAATAAGAATGCTAACCTAGAGCTTTAATTGACTGAACTTCATTGTTTGGCTGCTACTGCTGAAGACGAAAAGAAGAAAGCCGAAGGTCTGCAAAATCTATATGACTCCGAACGTGCTGAACTTGCTGAATTAAAGAAAACTCATTCCAATCTTGTTACCGAGCATAACACCTATTGCGACGAGGTTGAGCTTCATGTTGGTCATGTTTGTTAGAACGTTTACGATCTTCTTGTGGACCTTGGTATCACTCCTGCTCCACATGATGTGAAGACTATGTACATTGGTCAAGTGTTCCAGTTTCTGTGTAATGGTGTTAGCTTTCTCGCTTCAACTGAGTGATCTTTTCGGGAGCTTGGAGCATCTATTTTTGCATGAAATCTTGCTCATTTTATAAGCTCCCTGTTCAAATCCTTTGTAGATGGAGAACCTAGTGTTACCAAGTCTGATCTTCGCCAGCTTCGTGACGCATACTTCACTTAGCTGACAGAGAATTCGGTTGACAAAATTCCTACTCAGCTGAAGAATATAGTGAAGAATTTTATGCAAACATTGTTCAAGAGGTCTGGTTACGGTTTGACTATTGTCGAAGGTCATCGCATGATTCGCAAGGTTATTAACGATTCTTCACATTTTTGCCTCTATTAAAAATGCATATGTTGTTTTTCTTATGTTTGATTTTTAGTGCTCTCAAACGATGTCTGGCTTTGTGGTTACCCGTTCGCCTGCTTCGCTTCTTCTGGAGGTGGGGCTGATCCTTCTTCGGCTGCACCTTCCGTTCAAGATGCCTCTTCGCACGAAGCTCTTCTACTGACATTACTTCAGGAGCCCCTGAGGTGTGAGAGAGTGTGTAGTTTAGCGGTTTGGACACTTAGGATATTTTGTAGATGGTTGTTCTAACACATTTGCAATTCTGCGTAGGTGCCGGAGGTGTATCCTGTGTAGGTTGCCGAAGATGTTTGTCCTGTAACTATGAACTGTGGTGATTACTTTAAGCTGATTCTATATAGTGCAAGTTTTGTTCTAAGTTTCCCGATGTTCCTTTCATGCCCGATGCATGGGAAAGTCGAATGAGGTGAGCCAATCTGGAGTATCTCCGACGAGCACTCAATCCCTTTCGACCACTCCTGAGTCAAGATAGCGGTCAACTCCCGAATAGTGTCCTGGAAGGCAACTTCATCCGGATCTAGGGGAGTGACTGGGGTCATCAGTTTTATTTTATATTGGTAATTTGAGGTGTTTTCAAAATTTTCAAAAGGTCATCCTCAAATTCCAACTAAGGTTCCTGAGACTGAGGGGTCTCATCCTCTGACATTGATGGTTCATGGGGATCTTCTAGAGCTGGATTTGCAGATGTGGAAGGTGGAGAATTGGTTTTAGCTACTAGAACGGCCCATTGTTCGGGTGTACACTCTTCTAAGGGAGGCTCATGATCGGTTGTGAAAGAACGGTCTCGTAGCATTCTCCCCAAGGTTTCCTTCCCCTGACTTACAGATAGATGGGAGAACGATCCTTTAGAAGATGCATCGAGTTGTGAGGTCAAGCTTTTGTTTAAACCCACATTGAAGTGTTCAAGCATTACGTGCTCAGGTAGATGCAAGACCGGGCATGAGCTCATCAAATGTGAGAATCTTTCACAGGCTGGGCTCAAGGATTCCCTTTCACCTTGCCAGAAACTGAGGATATCCCTACCAAGGTGACAACGCGAAGGGGAGGGAAAAACATCTAGCAGAACTCGCCCACTAGCTTAGCCCAACTTCACTGCGCTTTTTCTACATTGCCTTTGTACCATTGTTTTCGTTTATCCATTAGAGAGAAAGGGAATAACTTCCACCTGAAGGTTTCAGGTGTCATGCCAGCGATAGCGTAGCACGAATCGACAATCTCAAATTTCGGTAGGTGCGCATAAGGGTTTTCATTAATTGACCCCGAAAAGGAGCAAGTCTTTCGAACTAGGTTAATTAGGCTAGGGCTGAATTCATAGCTGGATGTGTGAATTGGATGTTCATATTGTGGTGGCTCAAATGAATCAGATCTAGGAGCCGAGAGGTCATGAATCAATTGTTGATCCATGGTGGTAGTTAAAAGAAAAGAACCGAAGGAGTTGAAAGGAAAAGAAGAAAATGGGGGGGGGGGCTAAACATGAGGACCACTAGGTTCGAAGACAGATGCAACAACTGTTCCCTGGCAACAGTGCCAAAAATGCTTGTTGGTATTTCTTAAGTCACAACCAACGACGCCTTGTTAGTGTGAGTGTAGGATCCACCTGGGAATACCGACAGGTACGAAAGAATCCACAAGTGCACGGAAATACCGTTGCTGCATTTCACCTAAGGAGTATTCCAAAGGGTATCGAATCCAAGGAACGGTGTTTACTACCTTCTATCCTAGAAGAACGGTCCAAGGACACCACCCTATAGGGTGAGATAGATATGGAAAGGATCCTACTAATAGTGGGCAGAGTTGAGAGCAGCCACTCGATTAGGGACTCTCGTTTCAGACACCGGCCCTCCTGAATATAACAGTCGGTTCACAGCAAAGGGTTGCCTACACCTGTATCCAGACGTGGGGAGTTCCGTAAGGGTCCAATGGCTGTCACCGCTGCGGCCTACCCCAAGACAAACCGTGGGATACAGGGCAATCAAAGCATAACCCGTAGTTTAGACACCACGTCTGCACCATCGGTTACTACTATAGCACGGCTACGTCTGTCGACCCGTAACAACACTATAGCACTCCGTACGAAGACGGAGCAACGATCCCACGAGAGAGAGACCAGAACTCACCCGGGTAACACTATCTAAACAAGGATCACGAAAGGGTCTAAACTAGAATGCGGGAGCATCCACTTTACTCTAATTGGACTAAAGGGCATACAAACAGAATTAGCAACTTATGAACTACACCAACAGATCAAAGGGTAAGCTTATGAAGAACGCAAGCCTCTAAATCATGAACAAGTGAAGAACACAAGAACTATTCACCTATGCATGAAGGCTACTTTAGTCTAAATAGAGAATGTCGAAATACTCACTTTATTCTAAATGAAGAATGGAAGCTTCCGATGATGTGTGTTCTTGGGAAAAGGTGCCAAACGCCATGGCACTTCCCCAAGTCACCCCCACCTACCTTTTAATCTCTAAGGCACTAGCAAGCCAACACTAATCCTGTGCAAAAGCACTCCTCTCCTAGAGATGTAGGAGCCCAAGGGCAAAAATGAGGAGAAGAGGTGTGTGTCTCTATTCCTACCCCATCCACTTCTATTTATAGGCTCGGAAATCGGTGTGAAGAGCAACGAAACACCCTAGGGTTTGCCTCTAGGACCAATGGACAGGCACCACGTGGAGGCCCGGGATCAGCCGACCAAAGGTCCGTTCGGCCGATCCCAGGGTCGGCCGACCCCCACGGGGCCTTCCTCGGCATGTGCCTCCTCTGAGTGGTTGATTGGTGGGCCATTAGGTCAGTTCCCGGTGTACACGTGTGTTGGAGGCGGTTTAGGTGCTCTGGTGGGCCCATAGATCCATGTGATGTACGCGTGGCAGCTTCTGATTCGCCGGAGTCCTTTCTCTTGGATTGATGACATCATTGATCCAAGGGATTCTTGCATGCCAGCCTCCTATTGGCTGAGGTGGAGAAGCTTGGCTTGATGAGGTGGAAGGATAAGGTGTGATTTTGCTCCATTTCTCACACTAATTCCCTGCATTTGAATATACATCACAACTTATGGAAATTATTAGCATAAATCCCTATTCTACTGGTGGTATACATTTATAACACAAAAATGCAGGGGCTGACAGTCGTAAATTTTGTGTTTAACGGCCGTCAACAACAACATTTTCAATCACTCATCACACCAAGGAGCGACCATCCACCGGTCCTCAGACGCTCCGGTCCTCAGGTATTACCCAAGAAGTCTGCCTCGTTAAAAACCTCGCATCTTCAGTGTCACCGTTGTGACAACACTGAAGACCCTCCTCGCGAGGAAAAGATTACGGCTTCGGATACATATTTTATAATAGATGAAAGTACAAAAGAACTTGAAATGAAGATTATAAAATGTGCAAAAATGAAGAGAAACTTAAAACAAAGAAACTTAGAAAATGTTATGCTTGCTACACTTATTCTTATATCCAGTACTTCTGCAATTCATGTTGATTCCAGGAGTAAGGAACCTCTTCCCCTTCTAAGGTTTGTAATTTGTAAGCCCCTTGTCTTCTCTCTGATACTAAGAATGGACCCTCCCATTATTCTTGCAAAATTTCCAACACCTCTTGTTTTTCTTGTTAAAACCATATCTCCTGTAGATGTTTTTTTCTCACGGACCTTCTTGTTTCTCCACTTCTTTGTCTTGTTGATATTTTTCTGTATTGCTCAGAGTGTGCAACTTGCCTTCCTCTCCTATATCGATTACCAAATTCATGTCTTTGGTGTGTGGTTCTTGCTTTGTTCTCATTGACCCAGTTTGATCTCTTCGGGTATGACAACTTCTTCTCCATACAACAACCTGAAAGGTGTGAAGTTTGTGGCTCTTGATGTAGTTGTGTTGTAAGACCATATGACTCTTGGTAGCTATTTGGCCCACTTCCCCCTTGCCAATTCCAGTCAAGTTCTTTTTTATTCTTATAAAGATGATGCCATTGGCTCTTTCTACTACTCAATTATATTCTGGATGATATTCTGAAGCGAAGCATAGCTTCTTCCGAGGTTGAAGCAAAACCTCCTGAAATTTGTGCTGTCAAATTGTTTGCCATTGTCTACAGTCACTTCGTATAGTACTCTAGAAGAATTTTTGTAGTATTTGCAAAGTGATTCTTTGCACTACCTTCTCTTCTATCCACTTTCAAAAATATTCTACCGCTACTATTGCATACTTGTAGTTGCCTGCAGTTGTTGGCAGCTGCGCAACTATATAATTCCCCACCTTGCAAATGGACATACTTGTGGTAGTAGTTGTATCTCATATGGGGAGGTTTTCATGTAGTAGCAATGTTTTTGGCAATTATCACACTTTCTCACTATACCTTCGCCATCTCGAACTGTTGTAGGCCAATAAAACCCTTGGCGAAATGCCTTGACCACCAATCTTCTGGTTCCAATGTGAGATGAGCACATTCCTGAATGTATCTGATGCAAGAGGTCTTGCCCTTCTTCTATGGAGATGCATTTTAGCAATGGTGCACAAACTCCACTTTTATATAAGTTGTCACCTCTTATCTCGTATGCTCTCGCTCTTAAGTCCATTCTTTTGCTTTCTTCTTTGGATTGAGGTTCATAATGGCCCCTCAGAAATGCCATTATCGAAGATCTCCAGTCTTTGATGGATATTGCATTTATGTACTTTACCAGTGCTTCATCACAATCTACTGTCTTGCTGTTGACGTATAAAAGACATATCCACCTACGATCTACAAGCGTATTAACCTACACCTTTTTCACCACGGTATTCCCTAGGCTCTTTGTCAATCCGCATAGCAAGGGGATTACAAGCATTTGATCTACTTCTACTACTAACTTACCCAAACCCTAATCTATGGTTAAACTAGAAAACAACTATACTACACTAGAGAGAATGATTAAACCGACGAAATATGAAAGAGACACTTGCCCATGGGTCTATGATACTTGAACATGCAACCGCTTAAAGCATGAAAACCAATCTAATATATTGGGGGTTGTGCGGTTTCGCCCTCCCCCCCCCCCCCCCCGTACTGACACTACGCGGAGGTATTCGTGACTAGACCTATGATGGACACGACGTATTAAATGGATTCAAGGGAGCATTGGGGCCTAACTCCCTTTACGACATGGAAGCTATCCTTAAACATTAGAGCATATTCTGAAGATGATAGATAGATATTCGAACAACGTAGCTATTACATCTCAAGATCGATTACAACTCATGGACAAATGAGAAGATTACCCCATCAAGGTGCTAGACATGGCATCGTTGATCATGGTGATGCTTCCGACGGTGTATTCCTTCTTCCCACTTCTGGGTGCTTCCTTCAAGTTGGGCAATCCTCCTCCGAAGATCTCCCTCCTCTCTCTCTAGCTTGTCGATGGCCTCTCGGTGCGAATGGCTCTCTGTATTGCGAATGGCGACACCTCCATGAACTTAGGGTTGAAAATCCTTCAGGTGCAAGAAAGGGGGGGGGGGGGGGGGGGGCGAACCGACCCCCGGAGTGGGCCAAAGCGGTCCGGCTTGGGCCGACTGGCCCAGGACCATCCCGGCCCGGTTCAGTTGCCCCTTCGCTTCCGTGGTTCCTCATGTATTTATGCACTTTGCCGCCTCCACTTGCACTATTTTGACGATGTCATCCTCACGTCCAAGATGGAGGTTCTCCTTGCATGAAGTCCGGTCTTTTACGCTTCAATCCTCGGGGGTGTTCCTTTGTAAAACTTCGGTCCTTGCCACCATTGGAAGTGATTTCAACAAGCTCATGAACACGAACAAGACTCCTTAATTTCTCCTTTGAACTTGTTGTAAATCCGTCCTTTATGTCCATGTTTTCCTACATAAACATAACACTTCCAAATGCACACACGAAGATGAACTTGTTATATGATTAGTGTGCCTAGTGGCGGGTTAGTTCCATAATCAAATCCAAACCAGTGTAATGAACATGTTTGGTGTACCGAAATACACCGTCAACATCTCCCCCACACTTAAATCTTGCTCATCCTCAAGCAAGTACTCGTAAAAGAACTTTGTCCAAGGTGTTGAAATCGTGCTCCGCTAATTCTTTCTTCACAAGTTAGTCAATCCTTTATCTTTAATACAATAAACATAAAGCAATGATCATCATACATAAACATAGACATTTAGAATTTTTACCAAATCAAGATTTACCCCACAACTCAAACTCTTCAATTGAGGTCTTCAAATTCAGCCATGGTTACTTCTTTGCTTCCATTGGAGGGTTTTCATGTTTTTTCAAAAATAAAATTCCTGCAACAAGTATTACACAAAAACCTTTCTCCAAGTTATCACATGTCGCTAATATAAAGTGTCTATCCTAAACAATTTTTATAAAACTCTCACGTCCCATAAGTCTCTCATATAACATGTAGAGTGGAGCTATAGGTATGGCTAGCACAATCAACACAAGTATTGTCAAGCTAAGAACTTCCTCTAATGGTTGCTTACCTTTCAAAGCCAATAATCATGAGAATTAAACCATATGTGGGGATATCAAGGATAAGAAGATATAGAATGGTGGACATGTGCAAGGGCAAAAGAAAATAAGACTACGAGGCACCGATGACGTCCTCGTTGTCGGATTGCACATGGTTGGAAAAAAGAGTGGAAGTTTCGTCTCTCAACAATGTGACATCCTTCCTTGCACTTTATTTACTTGATTCATCCACTTCGTATCTTTCTTGCCGTTCCTCTTCCTTTATTTTTCTTCTTTTTCTTTCATTCTCTCTCTTTTTTTCTTTTTTCTTTCTTTTCTTTTCCATACACATATTTTTCTCTTTACTTTTACTTCCCTTGACATCTTTATCTCTCTTTTCAAAGCTCTCAACTCCTCTCTTTCTTGCATAGACACAATCTGAATTTTAAAATAAAACTATGCTAGAGACGAGACAAAACTCCGACAATAGGTTGTGTTCAAGGAATACGATGTACAAAAGAGATATAAAGGTTTGGGTATGGAATTCGGCGATGTACGAGACTTCTGATGTGAAAGTCACGTTACCGAATGCATGATGAGGCTAGCAATAAAAGATAAGCACAAGGACATGATCATTGCTTGAAATTAAAACTTCCAAGAGAGAAGGATCCTAGCCCAACTCATTGTGCTAATCGCACTTATGGTGGAGCGAAAAATTAAATTAGGCCTAGTAGGATTTTTCTTAAACTCTCAACTTGGAAAAAGAGAATTTGCTAACCTTTATTACAAGGGGTTTTAGATAATTTTCAGAATTAAACTCCTCCAAATTTTAGCATCAAACATAGCACAACCAAAATATAAAGCTCTAGATCGAAGCATGATGCGGGTACTTTTAGAGGTAGAAACTCCACTAAGCACCATGATAAATGTTTCAAACCAAATACTTATGTTCATTTATCAAAAATTAAAGATGAACAAACGAGTAAAGTAAGAAAAGCATCACAAGAGACAAAAAAATTAAATGACTCTTGTTATTTGATTTTCTTGACACTAACACTAACTTTAAGACACTTCAAACTTTCAAAATTTTTTAAAAGCACACTCCTAAAACTTAAGACTCTAAGACTCTCACACTCTCGCAAAAACTAAACCGAACCAAAACTAATCTTAAAGCAAAAGGCTAGCTAGCTAGCTCTCCCCCACGCCAAAATCATACGACGTCCTCATCGTATCTTACAAAAAACCTAAGGGGGGAAACTCTATCTAATGGTACTTCCTGCAGCTATTGCACTACTTGCCCTTCATGTTCCCTACCATGCCGAATAACTTCCGCACGTTGCAATTCAGAAACATGTAGTCGTCTTCGACCACACGTTCAAATCTTCAATGCGCTGCCTCATCGCCTCCATGGCCTGGAAACACTTGTCGACCGATGCGTGGAGTTCCGAGATGGAGTGACGGCAAGCCGCACAACACATCGGATGCATCCCGAAAGGGTCGTCATCGCCAGGGTCTTCGCCGTCGTCGTCATCACCATCATCGCCATCGTCGCCACCGTCGTCGTTGCCACCACCGTTGGTGCCTTCGGGAGTCTTCTCCTTGGGCACCTCTTCCCAATAATAGAAATCATTATCATCTCTTCCGGCAGCCGCCCACGAGCTCAGGCTACGACCATCGGAATAGTCACTCCCCCATAGTCTTTAGGCTCTGGCGACACCTCCTAGTAATCCTTCCTCTTCATGCCTCGGATGCTGTCGGTGTTTTGGACCGGCAAACCTACCAAGGGGGTACCCGAGGTAGTAGATTGTGCGGTGGTGCTCGTGATCGGGAGACTGAGAACTCGAAGGTATGCGCAAGGACACGGGACACAAGATTTATACAGGTTCGGGTTGCCAAGGTGGCGAAGCCTACGTCCTATTTGGAGATCAAGTATGGCACCCTGCGTTTGGTGTTGGTTGAGATCAGGTGCCCAGCTAGGTACCCTGCCCTCCTTTATATAGTCCAGGGGGCGGGTTCCTAATCGGTTACAAGGCAGGAGTCTGTTGACGGTGAAAATCCGTCAACCTAGCCATGAGTTTACCTTCGGTGTTGGCATGAGTTTTATACCTTATCCATTGGTACTAACCCCCGTGGTATAACAAGTTCACGTGTGCATGTCGGTTTTGGAGTTTAATGTTTATGCAGGGTTTTAGTGTTGAATGCAAGACTTTCGGGATAAGTTCATCAAGCACCTCATGACAAGACCTTGAAGCCCCGAACAAGTCATGCAATGAAGCAAACTTAACTCCAAGAAGCCGGGGACTTGATCCGAGAAGACGACGGACTCCGGGGACCCGACCGGAAAAGTGCCGAATCTTGCAAGACAAGGAGTTGAGTCCAATTCGGAGAGAAACCGACGACATGGACCTACATGCAGAAGGGGGAAACATCCAGGAAGCAAGGGAACCGACGTCGGGCAAAGGAGCCCACGGGCTGTGCCTAAATGGGCCTAGGCCGGCCGGCCCAATCCGGTCGGCCCAGGCCCATTTTGGGCCCAAATCCGTCCTCCTTTGCCCTAGCCGCCAATCGGGCTATTTATAGTCCCCTGACCGAGAGCCACGCAGAGAAGATTTCGTCTTCGGCCGCCGAGAAGCAGAGAAGAGAGGGACACCATGTCGGAGAGGAGAGGGTCGAGCTAGTTGACTAGGGTTTCCCTAGCCGACGTGGGAACCTTGCATGGAAGACCACGTCGGAGTTCCCGGAGCTAGAAGCAAGATCAAGGAAGGATCCCGGTGGTGATCTTGTGTATGTATCATTGTCATAGTTGAATTATCAAGTTGAATCTTTTCTTAGCGATCAAGTGTTTCCTCGAAGATTTCGTTTTTCGATTGGCTTTGCTTATTCCAATTCTATTCGTACGATAGATTACATAGGGTGTTCTTGTAGCCGCGGTGGCTAGAGGTACACGCCGGATCTTCCGAAAGAATCTGTACTTGTCTTTTGACTCACCCTAAGCTCCCCGCATGAATAGGGATACGTTGTGACAGAACGGGGGTCTCGAAAGGCGGATGTTTTCGGATTTGGACGGGAAACCACGATTTAAAGAGGCTTCTATTAAGATTCGATTTGCTACTTCTTCTCTTGCTTGGAACTTCAACAAAAGGCTTACCCCGATCCCTCTAGATCGGTTTATCTACCCAATCTTACTTTGTTTTCTCCGGTTTTTAGAAGATTAGATCTGTTTTGTGTCTTTTACTTAGATGCATTAGGTTCTTTATCGAAGATTGAAGTTATTTGGCTTTAATAGATTAAGTCTTGCGTCACACATTTGTTCCACGGATTCGATACCTTGGGTTCACCACTCGAGGGAAGAAGGGTCCCTTGACTACGAGGGAGACTTGTACGCTTGCAAGTCACGAACGAACTTTGATACAATTATTAACCGTCAACAAGCCCCTTTTTCTGGCGCCGTTGCCGGGGAACAAGTGATCAAGATTTGGTCTTTTTATTGCCTTTTCGTAATTTTCAGTTTTCTTTTTGTCTTTCTTTTTGCATCTACTAAACTTTGATCATCCTCAAATTACATCTAATCTAGTTTGTCTAACCCTAGTTTTCATAGATTTATTTTTTCCTTTTTAGTTTTTGCATACTTTGCTTATTACTAACCCTAACCGGAGATGGTTGGCTACCTCTCCAAGAAACCCAAATTTTTTTTTGTGGATGATCCAGGAAAACTTTACAAGCAAAGGTGACATGCAACACAAGCTAAAGGGGTGGAAACCCTAGATTCAAAAGTGAAGTCGAAGGACCGTCGAAATCTCCAAGGGAATCACCACCTCCAAGTCAAGACGCCGGGAGGCCGTTCAAGATCAAAGTCTCAACTATCCGCATGACGATTGCGAGAGCTGAATGCATACGAGTCGGATTCCTTGAGTGGCATATCGGTTTACTTAAGAGGAGGATGGAGAAGATGGAGATGGAGAAAGAAGCTCAACACCTAAAGGCCGCCGAAGCAAGATCCTCATGCAAGGAGTGTGTGGAGTGCGACCATGTCCAAGGACGCCGTCACTAAGTTCGAGGCTATGGAGAAAATATTGAAGAATTTAGATGGCAAGGTGACGGAGGTCGGAAGCTCTATACGTGAAGTGTTCATCGTGATGAAGATGCTAGACGCAAGTGGGACAACTTGCCGGGCGCCCGATGGGTAACGAAGAAGAATATCCGAGACAACTCCAAAGTCCCAAGACGGCGAAGGCAACTCAAGCTCATTCGGGAGAGATGAAGGATCACACTAGAGACCATGAAGATCACAACCGAAGGACCGGAGTTCGAGATGCCGAGCCACAAGGAAGTTGTTGCATCCGTCAAGACCAAAGGACAAAGCCAGTCTGTGAAGACCAAAAAAATTGACTAAGCCAAAGCGGGTACCCAAGATTGCAACGCCCACAAAGAGCGTTGATCCGGAGTAATCAAGTGAAGAAGTCTAGCTATAGACTATAAACGAAGCGCTAGGCGGGAGGCAACCCGTTTCGTCGAGTCAAGAATAAGCTACCGGGAGGACAACCCGATTCCAGGTTTTTCGAGTATTTTTAATAATTTAGTTTTTGAGTTTTATTACGCAAAGACATTAGACTTAGAAGTGGTTGAACAATATTAGAGACATAATTCTTGATTGAATGTTTGCTTTATCATAAACCCTTTGCATGAACCCTCCTATGTGCTTGTTTGATTCTTTTCTTTTCGAGAAACCCTCAACCAAATAATTTCAGAACCTTAGCTCAACCTTTCACCCCCATTATGGTGCTGAGGTTGACTTATTTTTCATGCTAAAACCACACGAGTAGAGCCACGATTTATATTTAAGTGTTAATAAAATTCAGCACGTGGTAGAACTCGCGTGAACCTAGAAATCAAAGCTTTTGGTTGGTTTTAAAAATCTATATCCTTGGTTTCTCTAGGATTAGAATTTTTCTAAGCCTATTCTAATTTTGTTTTATTCAAAATCTTTCTTATTTAGCCAAAATTAGAACCTAAACCTATGCCCCCATGATCAAGCCGGGAAAATGTCTGCTCTCAACCAATGAAGGCAAACTATACCGGTGAGACCGAAATCGACGTAATAAAAAAATATTTTCGACTTGCATTTGTTTTTAATAGTTTAAAAACTTCTCTAAAATTATGTTCGAGCTCTTGCATGGCTCTGAAAAATATTTTAAATTTCGAATTAGAGGAGTGCTTAACCTTAAACACACCTTAATGGAGGCAATCTAGTAATCGTGCATGCACCATTGGATTCCCTTTCATCAACTTTCACCAATTCCACATGCAAAGGACAAGCATGGTGGGCAGCAAGCATCAACTTTATAGGAATTTCATGGTGGCATGTGAAGCAAGTGGAGCTAGGGAGCATGGACATGACCCAAAACATGAAGCATCAAGTGGAAGGACCAATAAAGGAGTGGACGAGAGCGTTTGGGCGGTGCAACTCATGGAGCACGCGGGCAGGAAAGTTGCAGAGGTGAAATGATCGTGCTGGAAGAAAGACGAGGCGGGGAGGAGCACCGAGGCCGGCCTCCCCTACATAAGGAGCCCCCCACCGGCTCCCGTTTTCTGCAGGCAAGCTTCCCTCTCCTTCCTTTGTTTGTGTGTTCAAGTTTGTGTGCTCAAAACCTCCGTAGACATAGCCAACCATCCCAAGCTTGATAGCTCAAGAAAAAAAAATCCACATCCTTAATCCACTCAAAGTCCATATCCGAAGCAAAGAGTTTAAGTGCCTAGTTTACCGGTTGCAACCCGGAATTTTAGTTGAAGAAAGAGTGCAGCAACCATGTGGAAGAAGACCACAAGTCTCTTCTCCAAGAAGAAGAGTTCTTCGTCGTCCAAGCCATCATCAACCACGTCTTCGAGGAGGCACTCGGTTTCCGAGTCTCCCGGAGCATGGAGACGGATACGGCACCACCGAGGAGGAACGATGCTCTCCTCCTTGGTGGTATGAGGGCTGCGAGAAGCACTTCCATGAGGTTTACCGAACCTCGTGGGCACACGGAGGAGCAGCCCGCGCCACCACGACGATCGACTCGCTCAACCGCGCCACCTCCTTACACCCCGACATACTCTTCGTACGGCTTCATCATCTTGTCGGCGGAGGAGGAGGAGGAGAGGCTCTCTAATCTTGAGAAGAGGCTTGTGCCCAACGTCGAGTTCGACGACCAAGCACTCTACACCCTGGGTTTTTGCACCGACATATACTACATGTTGGGGCACCTCGGATGGGTGCAGTTCTCCAACGGAATATCGGTGGACACCCATTTGGGTTACGCCTTGGAAATTTTGATGACTATTGCACCCATCGTTGATGATGATGGGGTGCAAAGCTTGTCATTCCGTTTGGAGGGAATCGAACAAGTGGTTCCCTACGAGCACGTTAGGGAGCTGCTTGGATTCCACAAGGGAGCTCCGGAGAAAGTTGACGTGCCACCCGCATGTTGGCGGGATTTTGGAACATGATCTCCGGAGAAGCCCATCAACAACGCAATTGCATCCGCAACCCCATTATCCGGATATTTCACTCTTGGATGTGCAAGAGGGTATTGGGGAGGATGAAGGAAACAAAGGTGACCGACACGGAGTTGAATTGGCTATACTCGGCTTTAATTGCCAGGCAGCCAATAGACCCCTGTTACCTCATGATCAACCGTTGGTGTTGTGAAGCAACATCGGGGGCGGGTAATATTGGGTCGGGGTGTTACCTCTCCATGTTGGCCTTTTCCTTGCGGCCGGGGATCGCAAGAAACCCCGCCCACCTTTTGCGTGGTACCTCTCTCGGCATTGAGTATTTGCAAGGCAAGTACATTAGTGGAGATGAGAGAGGAGGTTATCGGTTGGCCATTGTGAACCTACCTCTTCCCAACGAGAGGCTTAGGCTTTTCAATGAAGGGAGAGAAGATTGGTTGGAAGAGGGACTACTTGTCCCTGCAAGGAAAAACAAGAGAGGAAGAATCGTAGAGGAGGGAACATCCTCCGCACAAGCGAGTGGAGTACAACCCAATGTGCAACCATTCGGCGGGGTCCCTCCTCCGCCAAGTTATTACGGAGGGCCACAAGAGCAAGCATGGGGGGGGGGGTGCACCGGTACCCCCACCAAATTATGTTGTGCCCAACGCTAACTTTGCGGAGTCCTACGCTCATCATCCCCAACCACAACAAAGCATGGCCATTATTGGAGGGTTTGCTGCAAGTAACGCTCAAAACATCGCAGCCATCCAAGCTAACGCAGCTCAACTTGGTGAAGGCAACGCAAATATTGCCTTTGAACTTGGACGCCTTCACCTTGTGGAGCCAAATCAATTCGTCGGAGGAAGTGTCCAACCATATTATGAGCAAGGGTATTATTATCAAGATCATCAACATCAACCACCGGCGGAGGACTAGAAGATTTAGGAACTTTAGTTTTCTTTTCTTTTCTTTTTCTCTGTAATTTTCAGCTTTTGCTTATGTGTGTTTGCGTAGTATTTTCTGTTTTTATTTAAATTTCAGCAAGCATGTTAGTTTATTTTCAGTTTGTATTTCAACTTGATGTCACCATTAATAAAGACACCACCTTGATTATATCATTGGAAAAGTTACAAAATTCGTGCCATGATGATATATGATTAAAATTGCAGCTTTGTTCATCTTTGTAATTGATTTATGCATGTTTAAGCTAGTGCTCTCTTAAAAATACAGATCTGAATTTATTTAAATACTAGCTTAATTTTCAGCGGAGGTTATGATTAAAATAAAGACCCATAGTGTTTTATGCGCTCTCAAGTTATGAATAGATTAAAGATGTCTTTTATGCTCAAAAATATTGCTAACCTTGTCACAAATATCACTTGTGTGTTGCTCAACCTATCCAAAGCCTTATATATATTTGAGTGCATAAACCTTAGTGTACAAGATTTATTTTTGAGTGCGTTATTGCAGGCCATGATTTCTCTGGCCCGAGACTAAGAAGTTGGTCATTCCGTTTTTGCGTATCTATCTTTTTGCTAGCCTTTTATCCGTGCATTGTGTATCCCCGCATCGGTGATCTCACAAACTTCGCCGGATATCCACCCTTAAACCAAATATCATCTTTTTGTGATTACCTCCTTGACCACAACCTATCGTTGAGAATGGATCATCAATTCAAGGAAGATCGCAAGACGGTGCCAACGTTGAAGATTTCAAGTATCTCTCTAAGGAAAAATATCTCCGGTACCTACCTTATTTTTCGCCTCTTTGCTCGAGGACGAGCAACGTCTAAGCATGGGGGAGGAGGTAGGTACGGTGCAGTTTTAGAGTTCAAAAGGGAGTATTTCAAAAAAATATATAATGATGAAAGAAAAAAAATCCAGCGGTATTCATGACTTTCAAGGTAATATATATATATATATATATATATATATAAAAGAAAGAAAGAAAGAAAGAAAAGAATGAGAAATATGAGAAAGAGAAAAAAATATATTTGTGCGTAGAGTGAACTCCCCGGTCCTCTAAGAGTGCATTCAAGGCTTCAAGATAAAAAGATCCATTCTCATTTTCCAACCATGTGCAATCCGATAACGAGGACTTCTTTTGTGCCTCGGGATCACTCTTTGCCATTTGCACATGTCCACTCATCTAAAAGTGTGTGTATTTTTCTCTTTCCCCTCCTTGATTTAACATTATTTTCCAATGACCTTTTTGACGAGTCTCGGTAAGACCATGAGAAGCTTGTCTTGTTTTGACAACACCTCATTTATAAAATCTTGTTAGGACTAAACTTTCCCAAAGCTCCATATAAAGCCTACCACATATATATGAGAGGGAAAGGAGTAGAATATATAGGCTTGAGAGACAAGTGAGATGAGAGTTCATGAGCAATACATAAGATGATTTAAATTTGTGAACTTGGTTTAGCTTTTCTTTATCTCATTCTTTATTTCAAAAATTCTGAGATCTATTTAAAACTTTGTGAGCATGTTAATACTTGTGGGATAAGCTTAAAAAGAATCTACCCTCCGTAGAGATGAAGGCTAGTACATTATGGAACTTTAATGAATTAAAATTTTGAGAGCATTATGTTTTCTCATGTGTAATCAAGTGCAAAGTTTAAACATTGTTTAGCAATGATGATATCCATCGAAGGCTTACTCGAGGACGAGCAAGGTTTAAGCATGGGGGAGATGTTGACGGTGAAAATCCGTCAACCTAGCCATGAGTTTACCTTCGGTGTTGGCATGAGTTTTATACCTTATCCATTGGTACTAACCCCCGTGGTATAACAAGTTCACGTGTGCATGTCGGTTTTGGAGTTTAATGTTTATGCAGGGTTTTAGTGTTGAATGCAAGACTTTCGGGATAAGTTCATCAAGCACCTCATGACAAGACCTTGAAGCCCTGGACAAGTCATGCAATGAAGCAAACTTAACTCCAAGAAGCCGGGGACTTGATCCGAGAAGACGACGGACTCCGGGGACCACGACCGAAAAGTGCCGAATCTTGCAAGACAAGGAGTTGAGTCCAATTCGGAGAGAAACCGACGACATGGACCTACATGCGAAGGGGGAAACATCCGAGAAGCAAGGGAACCGACGTCGGGCAAAGGAGCCCACGGGCCGGGCCTAAATGGGCCCGAGCCGGCCGGCCGGTCCGGTCGGCCCTGGGCCCATTTTGGGCCCAAATCCGTCCTCCTTTGCCCTAGCCGCCAATCGGGCTATTTATAGTCCCCCGACCGAGAGCCACGCGAGAGAAGATTTCGTCTTCGGCCGCCGAGAAGCAGAGAAGAGAGGGACACCATGTCGGAGAGGAGAGGGTCGAGCTAGTTGACTAGGGTTTCCCTAGCCGACGTGGGAACCTTGCATGGAAGACCACGTCGGAGTTCCCGGAGCTAGAAGCAAGATCAAGGAAGGATCCCGGTGGTGATCTTGTGTATGTATCATTGTCATAGTTGAATTATCAAGTTGAATCTTTTCTTAGTGATCAAGTGTTTCCTCGAAGATTTCGTTTTTCGATCGGCTTTGCTTATTCCAATTCTATTCGTACGATAGATTACATAGGGTGTTCTTGTAGCCGCGGTGGCTAGAGGTACACGCCGGATCTTCCGAAAGAATCTCGACTTGTCTTTTGACTCGCCCTAAGCTCCCCGCATGAATAGGGATACGTTGTGACAGAACGGGGGTCTCGAAAGGCGGATGTTTTCGGATTTGGACGGGAAACCACGATTTAAAGAGGCTTCTATTAAGATTCGATTTGCTACTTCTTCTCTTGCTTGGAACTTCAACAAAAGGCTTACCCCGATCCCTCTAGATCGGTTTATCTACCCAATCTTACTTTGTTTTCTCCGGTTTTTAGTAGATTAGATCTGTTTTGTGTCTTTTACTTAGATGCATTAGGTTCTTTATCGAAGATTGAAATTATTTGGCTTTAATAGATTAAGTCTTGCGTCAGACATTTGTTCCACGGATTCGATACCTTGGGTTCACCACTCGAGGGAAGAAGGGTCCCTTGACTACGACGGGAGACTTGTATGCTTGCGAGTCACGAACGAACTTTGATACAATTATTAACCGTCAACAGAGTCCTAATAGGATTACACGGAACGAGCCCTAATAGGATTACAGGGGAATTCTAGTAGCAGTCCGTCTTCATCCTTCCTTGCATGGGTACCCGGGTTGTATGCCCGACAAGCCCCCGAGCACATTGTAGTCGAGAGTAGTAGTTCGAGTAGTTTGAAGCCTCTGCGAGTAGTTCTTGAGCATCCTCGAGTACTGCTTGGAGAAGTCTTCAATAGTACTTGAACTGCCACGAGGCTGGAAGGTGGTCCAGCTCATCAGTCTTGAAGTCGAGATTATATGGAAGTGAGGTTGCAAAATCGCACTCCATATGGAGTAGCCCCCGAGCCTTAGTTTGAGTCACGGACTCTAGCTGAGGGTCAGTCTTGATTCCAAATCTTCCGTCTTGAAAAAATTGAATGATGGGTGTAGCATAGCAGCCCCCGAGCCTTGAAATGATTAGGTAATCAATCCAAGGCTCTTCAGTGTTCGCGAAAGCCATCATCCGAGTACTCTTGTAGTGTGTAGCCCCCGAGATAAGAGAGCCGTATGAGCCACGTCGAGTAGTTGTTGGTGCGGAACCCCCGAGCCTGAGAGCGAGCAAAGCCTGCTGAAGTTATCCTCAAGTAGTAATTTGAGTGTAGCCCCCGAGCTGGAGAGATTCCGAATAGTAGTTTGATGTCGAGCCGTGTAGCTTAAAAAGTAGCCAAGTCGTCAGAGCAGACTTTAAATGCGACCGAAGTCGACTTTAGATGCCGGCAGTGCGGACTTTAGAATGCGACTTAAAAACCAAAGTCGACTTTGTGTCACGCGGAGCAGACTTTGAGATGCGACTTGAAAACCGAAGTCGACTTTAGTTGCCGCACAGAGCGGACTTTGATATGCGACTTTAGAAGTCGACTTTAGGATGCCGCGAGGAGCGGACTTTGAGATGTGACTACAATAGTCGACTTTGTGCCACACGGGGTGGACTTAAGATGCAAAAACGAAAAGTACTTTCCGGAAAGCCAAAGCGAATGAAAATCAGAGGAAACGAGTAGTTTTGCCGCCGGAGCAAGCTTAAGATTGCGACCGAAGTCGGCTTGTGCCACCGGAGTGGGCATGGATGCGATCGTTAGCGTCGACTTTTGCCACCAGATTTGGCTTAAGTACCTGAGCCATGGATTTCGGACCCAAGGTACAGTTGCCACCAGAGAGGGCTTGTGCCATCGGAGTGGGCTTGGATGTGACCGTTAGCATCGACTTGTGCCACCAGAGTGGGCTTAAGTACCTGAGCCATGGATTTCAGACCCAAGGTACAGTTGCCGCCAGAGCGGGCTTGAAGGTGCGACCGGAGTCGACTTGTGTACCTGGGCCATAGATTTCAGACCCAAGGTACGGAGCGCGAGTACTTAGGGTACTTGGACCATGGTACAGAGCGTGAAGACCACGTGCAACTAGGTTCCATCATCGCCAGGACCTGAGGGCCACTTACAGCTAGGTTCTATCGAAGCTTACACATGTAGTATGCCACTGAAGCAGGAGAACATGCGACCGGAGTCGACTTTAAGTTGCCGCACGGACCGGACTTTAGGATGCGACTTTAGAAGTCGACTTTAGATTGCCGCGCGTAGTGGACTTTAGAAGCTGCCTCCTAGGGATAGCCCCCGAGTTGATGAAGTAGACTCGTGGTGACTTGATTGATATACCCCAAGAATAGCCAGCAGAGTGTAGCTCCTGTGAAAACCCGTCGAGAAGCGTACACAAATGGGTAGTCGGCAAGTAGTCCTACATGATGAGGAGAACAAGCCAAGAAAAGAAAACAGTAATCATTTAAATAAATGATTTAGCTGTTGCTGCCTGGGCAGACTGTTGATGAAGCCGTGGCGGTCGGCGATGGAGCCGCGACGGTTGTTGCTGAAGTTGACTAGTAAGAGTTGATTCCGACTAGTTGTTGGGGGCGTGACTGCCTGTTGACGGTGTATTTTGGTACACCTAGAATGTTCATTACACTTTGGTTTGGATTTGATTATGGAACTAACCCACCACTAGGCACACTAATCGTATAACAAGTTCATCTATGTGCATGCATTTGGAAGTGTTGTGTTTATGTAGGAAAACATGGACATAAAGGACGGATTTGCAACAAGTTCAAAGGATCATTTACGGAGTCTTGTTCGTGTTCATGAGCTTGATGAAATCACTTCCAATGGTAGCATGGATCGAAGTGCTACGAGGAACACCACCGGGGGTTGAAGCGTAAAAGACCGAACTTCATGCGAAGAGAACCTCCATCTTGGACGCGAGGATGACATGGTCAAAATCATGCAAGTGGAGGGGGCAAAGTGCATAATCACCTGAGGACCCACGGGAACGAAGGGGTGACCAAACCGGGCCGAGATGGGCCTAGGCCGGTCGGCCCAGGCCTGCCGGCCCAGCCCACCCCGGTGGTCGTTTCGGCCCCCCTTTTCTTGCACCTGAAGGATCTTCAACCCTAAAACCCTGGAGGCGCCGCCATTGGACAGGGGGAGAGCCATTCGCGCCAGGAGGCCATTCACAAGCTAGAGAGAGAGGAGGGAGATCTCCGGAGGGAGTTCGTCCACTTCGAAGGAAGCACCCTCAAGTGGAGAAGAAGGAAGACACCGTCTGAAGGGAAATCATGATCAACGGTGCTATGTCGAGCACCTTGATGGGGTAATCTCCTTATTCGTCCATAGGTTGTAATCGATCTTGAGATGTAATCGCACTTCGTCGGATTATCTATCTATCATCTTGTGTTGAATATACTTTAATGCTCAAGGTTAGCTACCATGCCGTAAAGGGAGTAAAGGCCTCAATGCTTCCTTAGATCCATTCAATACGCCGTGTCCATCATAGGTCTAGTCATGAATACCTTCGTGTAGTGACAGTACGAGAGGAGGGAAAAGGCGAAACCGTGGTCACAACCCCCGATAGATTAGATTAGTTTAATGTCTTTAATTGATTCCATGATCGTAGATCCGTGGGTGAGTGTCTCCTATCTTGATTGCCTATCGTTCTCTCTAGTGTAGCTTAGTTGTTTTCTAGTATAATAATAGTTAGGATTTGAGTAGCTAGTGCGTAGAAGTAGATTGAACGCTTGTAATCCCCTTGCTCCGCAGATTGACAAGAACCTTGGGAATCCCGTGGTGAAAAAGGTGTGGGGTCCGTACGCTTGCGGATCATAGAGGGATACGTATTTTATCCATCAACAAGCCCCTTTTTCTGGCGCCGTTGCCGGCGAGCAAGCTAGTTTACATCGTTTGATTTGCATTTAAATAAGTTTTATATTTTAGTTTATCTTTTATTTGTTTTATCTAACACCTATTATCTAGAAAAACCTTTGTTTTGTTTTTGTTTTTGTTTTTATCTTATTGTCTAGATGGCATTCGTTAATCAACTCGTGGAAGAACCGGAGAAATCACTAAGGGATTACGCTAGCCCTCGATGGGAAGACATAAAAGTACAAGAGTCGGATTCGAAGCTCGAAGCGATCGAGTATGAGATTAAATCCAATATCATCGAGATGGTGGCGGCAAACCCCTTTGAAGGGATGGTTACGGAGAACCCATATAGGCACATAAGGAATTTCACGACAATATGCAACACGGTGCGCCAAGGAGTCCCCGATGAATGGTTCAAATGGAATCTCTTTCCCTACTCACTTGCCGGCAATGCAAAGACGTGGTACTCGTTTGCGTCCTTCGAAGTTGAAGGCAATTGGAACAAGTTGACGAAGAAGTTTTGCGAGAAGTTCTTTCCAATTAGCAAGGTGCAACATCTAAGGAGGCAAGTGATCAATTTCATGCGAGGAGAAGAGGAAGGAATAGACAAAGCCTGGGATAGGTTTAATGGGTTGATCGAACAAGGACCAAGACTCGGTTCTCCGGTGACGTACTCTTGCATACATTTTTCTTTTCCCTAACCACTAGTTGCATGCAACACGTCGAAATGTGTGCGGGTGGGGATCTCATGGAGAAAACACTCACGGAAGCCGCTCAACTTCTACAAAAAATTAGTAAAGCGGCTGCCATGCGAAGAGATTGGGAAACAAGACTTGCGGAAGAGCCGAAATATAATTCGAGGAAGAAGAAGTGTGCTGAATTTTCTAAAGAGGCAACCCCGGAAGTCACAAAAGAGGAACCAATCACGAAAAATCTTGAACAAGAACACATCAAGTCAAGAACTACCCCGAGCATCGACTTCGCTGTACCAAATGAGACAAACAAGAGAAGCATGTCAAGCGCGAAGCCACTAAGGGAGTTCCAACCAATGGATTGGGTTCCTATCGATTACAGAGAAGTATTCGACAAGAGAAGACCATTCCCTAATCAAAAGGGAATGACGAGAGCATTGGAAGTGGATTTCCCACCGGAGAAGAAAGCGGAAAATTCATACAACCTTGAAACCACCGGTGAGATTTTTCAAAAACTCTTTGGAGATGACATAGTGGATCCGGAACACATAGATGAGGTGAAGAGAATCATGGGGATCAAGCCCGAAGCATCACCATACGCTCGCCTCGCCGAAGTTTACGCGATAGGATCCGAAGAAGAAGAGAAGATGACACCACACTTGAGTTGCGAGATCAACAGAGTTCAATGCAAGGCTTTATGCGACATCGGAGCACAAGTAAGTGTCCTATCTTCTAAAATTTACGATAAAGTTCAAGACCACAACCTAGACTTAGCTCCAACATCAACAAAATTAATTATGGGAGACGGTAGAACTATTAAACCTCTAGGTATTGCTTGCAACATGAAAGTAAAAATCTCTGGAAAATGTATACCGACCGATTTCTTTGTTATTGATGCTTACCATAGTAATCATGATCACATAATCCTAGGTAGGCCCTTTCTTAAGTTGGTTGATGCCGTGTTAGATGCCGGAGAAGGCAAAGTAACAATGAACCTTAATGGAACAAAGTACACATATAACTTTCTTCGTGTTTCTAAACACCTTACACCCTTTCCTCCCGAAGATGAAGAAGTACAAGAGATAGATAGCCTTTGTTTTGTTGAAACCCTTAGAGACCCGCTACAAAGAGCGAAGGCAAATCAAATTAGTAATCAACAAGATGAAGAACTAGAAGAAGCAACGAAAAGCTTGGAGCCACATGATGGAAGCGTGGAGGAAGGAAGAATTGAAGACATAGGAGAAATAAAACCCGAGGAGCCACAAGCGCCCGGGGTAGACCTTAAACCTTTGCCCAAAGGATTAAAGTATGAATTTTTGGGCCCAGACAAGACTTATCCAGTCATCATGAGCGACGAGTTGAGTCCCGAAGAAAATGAGAAGTTGCTGATTTTATTAAAAAAACATAGGAAGGTGATTGGATATTCGATTAATGATCTCAAAGGAATTAGCCCAGCCTTTTGCACTCGTCGTATACCAATGGAATACCAATGTAAGCCTGTAGTGGACCACCAAAGGAGGCTAACTCATGCCATGTGAGAGGTAGTAAAGAAAGAGGTCATCAAGTTACTTGATGCCGGAATCATCTATCCGGTTCCGCATAGCGAATGGGTGAGCCCGGTACATTGTGTACCAAAGAAAGGAGGTTTGACCGTGGTGAAGAATGAGAAGAACGAATTGATACCACAAAGAACCGTGACCGGGTGGTGGATGTGTGTTGATTATCGTAAGCTTAACAAAGCGACGAAGAAAGATCACTTCCCCTACCATTCATCGACGAGATCCTTGGGAGATTAGCAAACCACACTTATTTTTGCTTTCTCGATGGGTACTCACGGTTCATGCAAATTCCCATTCACCCAGACGATCAACACAAAACAACGTTTACATGCCCTTACGGAACGTTTGCATATAGAAGGATGCCCTTCGGCCTATGCAACGCTCCGGCCTCTTTTCAACGTTGCATGATGGCCGTATTTTCGGAATTCATTGAAGAAATTGTCGAAGTGTTCATGGATAATTTTTCCGTTTATGGGAAGACGTTCATGGATTGCTTGGCAAACTTGGAAAAGGTCCTCACGAGGTGTGCGGAGGTAGACTTGGTGTTAAATTGGGAAAAGTGCCACTTCATGGTTAAGCAAGGCATAGTTCTCGGACATGTTATATCCGAGAGAGGCATTGAAGTGGACAAGGCTAAGGTAGAAACGGTTGAGCAACTCCCACCTCCGACGGATGTTAAGTCCTTAAGGAGCTTTCTAGGCCATGCCAGATTCTATAGAAGATTTATTAAGGACTTCTCAAAGATCACTAAGCCTTTAACGCATCTTCTTCAAAAGGATGTGGCTTTCGACTTCGATGGGAAGTGCCTAGCGGCATTCCGGACCTTGAAAAGTGCGTTGGTGAGTGCTCCCATTATTCAACCTCCGTATTGGAGCCAACCTTTCGAGATCATGTGTGACGCAAGTGACTACGCCGTAGGCGCGGTTTTGGGTCAAAGAAAGGAAGGCCGAGTTCACGCCGTTTACTATGCTAGCAAAACTCTTAGTGGGGCGCAATTAAATTATGCCACTACGGAAAAAGAGTTGCTAGCGGTGGTATTCGCTTTCGAAAAATTCAGGTCATTGTTTACACCGATCACGCAGCCATCAAGTATCTCTTGGCTAAGAAGGAAGCTAAACCACGTTTGATTCGTTGGATCCTTCTTCTCCAAGAATTTGATGTTGAAATTCGTGATAAAAGGGGGGTGGAAAATGTTGTGGCCGATCATTTGTCTAGGATGAATCGTGGACAAGATGATAAAGAGCCCATAAAAGATAAGATGAGAGATGACCACCTCTATCGAGTGCTCGATAAAGACACTTGGATGATTGATATCATTTGAGCGATTCGGAAGATGCCTCTCGATCATCTAGATAAAAACTCTCAAAAGAAGATAATCTCCGAAAGTAGGAAATACTATTGGGATGCACCATACCTCTTCAAACTTGGCAATGATGGGGTAATGAGAAGATGCATGCCAAGAGAAGAGAGGGTAGAAATTCTAAGGAAGTGCCACTCGGCGGAGTACGGTGGACACTATAGCCATTTTCGAACCCAAGCAAAAGTATGGTCGAGCGGATTCTTTTGGCCGGAGATGCATGAAGATAATAAAAGATATGTTGCATCATGCCCCGAATGCTAAAGAACCGGAAACATCTCTCAGAGAAATTCTATGCCTTTGAAATACAACCTACAAATCGATATATTCGATGTATGGGGTATAGACTTCATGGGGCCTTTCAAAAACTCATGCGGATATGAACATATTCTAGTCATGGTTGATTATGTATCCAAATGGGTAGAGGCTATGCCATGTCGTAAAGCTTCCACGGAGGAGTCCATTACTATGATCAAGAACATGATTTTTCCTCGTTTCGGTACACCGAGAATCTTGATAAGTACTTCACCGGGAAGAATTTCAAAAAGTGCTTGTCCAAGTTGGGAATCGAACATAGGGTTTCGATGGCCTATCACCCACAAACCAACCGACAAGTGGAAACGTCGAATAGGCAATTAAAAAGCATCCTCAACAAAACCATAGAGAAGGGAGGCAATGATTGGTCAAAGAAATTAGACGGAGCTTTATGGGCTTATCGAACGGCGTTTAAGACACCGATAGGTATGACCTCTTATCAATTCGTCTATGGAAAAGCTTGCCACCTTCCGGTTGAGTTGGAACATAAAGCCTATTGGGCGATTAAAGAGATGAACCTCGATCTCGATGCCGCGATGGTGAAACGAAGGATCCAAATAAGCGAACTAGAGGAGATGAGGTTGAAAGCATATGAAAATGCAAGCATATACAAAGAGAGAATCAAAAGGTGGTATGATAAAAGATTGAAAAGAAAGAATTTAAAGAAGGAGATAAGGTCCTCCTCTACAATTCGAGGTTTAAAACCTTTGGAAAGGGGAAGTTGCAAAGCAAGTGGGACAGACCATATGTTGTGCATTCGGTGCTCTCCAACGGATCGGTAACCATTATGGATATAAAAGGCGATCAATTTATGGTGAATGGTCAACGGGTTAAGGTTTACTAAGAACCCGACGCTGTGCCCCTTCATTATGTTGATGTCTTCACCATGGAACAAGAGCCCGAACGTCCCGCCTAGGACGAAAAACAAGGCATGAATTTCTGTAAATAGTTTTTCTTTAAATTTTCCGGAGTTTCTCGCGAAGATTTACTAGGCCAACGTTTTCTCATGGGCTAAGGAGGTAAAAAGAGGGTGGTGAGCGAAAAACCGGACCGGCCCGGCCCCCGAGGCAGGGTGGGCCGACCGGCCTGGTCCGACCGGCCCAGTAGGGTCCTGGTGGCCGGCGGCCCCGATTTTTGCCCGAATTGCTCCTTTTCGACTTCCTTCTTCGGTCAGAAAATTTTAAGGGAAGTTTAAAAAAGGAAAATGTGGTTCCTAGGGTTTTTCTCTTCGGACTATTTATTTGGCCGAATTGGGAGCTCGGGAATCAACCCCTTCAAGCAATATTTTGCACCCTTGCATCGGCCATTGTGTCCCCAAGAAGCTTAGAGTTGAAGCTAGAAGCCAAGGAGCCATCGATGGAGGAGGCGAAGCGATGCGAGCTCAAGCTACCCGTCGAGATCAAGAGGACCGCCCGCATCCGTTGCGGAGGGCATGTCCCGACCGGAGCTATTGCATCTCGCAACCCCGTCGAAGGAGAGAAGGTCCCCGTTCGAAGGTCGGCGCGCATCCAAGGCATGAAGCGGAAAGACTACAAGGAGGTGTCGCCCGAGCCTAAGGATTATGGGGGTAGCGACTACTCCGACGAACGTAGCCCGAGCTCGTGGGCGGCCATCGGAGGAGATGATAACGACCTCTACATTTGGGATGAGGTGCCCAAGGAGAAGACTCTCGAAGGCCCTAACGGCGGCGGCGACGATGGCGGCGGCGACGGCGATGTCAATGGTGGTGGCGACGACGGCGGTAATGATGGTGGAGATAATGGCGATGACGACCCCTTCAGATTGCATCCAATGTATTGTCGATCTTGTCATCACTCCATCACGGATCTCTACGCGTCAGTCGACGAATGTCTCCAAGCCATGGAGGCGATGAAGCAGCGTTTGGAGGATTTGGAGCGCGTAGTTGAAGACGACTACAAGTTCCTAAACCGTAATGTGTGAAAACTTTTTGGCATGGTTGGAAACATGAGATGCAAGTGGTGCAATTCTTGCGGGAAGTACCACTACGTCTAGTTTTCCCCTTAGGAATTTTGTAAGATACGACGAGGACGTCCTATGTTTTTAGCGTGGGGGAGAGCTAGCTAGCTAGCCTTAGCTTTTGAGTTTCAAAGTTTAGGTTTGGTTTAATCTTCGAGCGAGAGTCTTAGAGTTTAATGAGTCTTAGTTTTCGAGTGTGTTTTTAAATTTTTGCAAGTTTGAAGTGTCTTAAATTAGTGTTGAGTCAAAGAAAATCAAATAAAAAGAGTCTATATATATTTTTTTTGTGTCTTGTGTGATGCTTATATTTATTCACTCTTTTGTTTATCTTTGATTCTCGATTATGAACATAAGTGTGTGGTTTGAAAAACGTTTACCGTGGTGCTTAGTGGAAATGCTACTACTTAAAGTACCCATACCAAACTTCGATCTAGAGCTTCACATGTTAGTTGTGCTATGTTCAATGCTAAAAGATGGAGGATTCTCGTTCTGAAAATTATCTTAAAACCTTTGTAATAAAGGTTAGCAAAACCTCTTTTTCCAAGTTGAGAGTAAGAAAAAAATCCTATACAAAGCCAATTTATTTATTTTTTTGCTCCACCATAAGTGTGATTAGCACGATAAGTTAGGCTAGGATCCTTCTCTCTTGGGAGTTTTAATTTCGAGCAATGATCATGTTCTTGTGCTTATCTTTTGTTGCTAGCCTCATCATACATTCAGTAACGAGACTTTCACATCGAAAGTCTCGTACATCGCCGAATTCCATACCCAACTATATACATCTCTTTTGTACATCGCATTCCTTGAACACAACCTACTCTCAAAGTTTCGTCTCGTCTCTAGCATGGTTTAATTAAAATTTCAAATTGCATGCATTCGAGAAAGAGGGGAGTTGAGAGCTTTGAAAAGTTGTCAAGAGAGAAAAATAAAGAGAAAAAGTATGAGTATGGAAAAGAAAGAAAGAAAGAAAGAAAGAAAAAAAATATATATGTGAATGAAAGAAAGAAGAAAAAAGAAAAAGAAAAAGAAAAAGAGAAAAGAGGAGGTAGCAATAAAGATATGAGAGGGATGAATCAAGTGAAAATAATAATAATAAAGTGTAAGTAAGGATGTCACGTTGTTGAGAGACGAAACTTTCATTCTTTTTCCAACCATGTGCAATCCGACAACAAGGACGTCATTGGTGCCTCGTAGTCATAATTTTCTTTTGCCCTTGCACATGTCCACCATTCTAAATCTTCCCATCCTTGATATCCCTACATATGGTTAATTCTCATGATCATTGGCTTTGAAAGGTAAACAATCATTTGAGGAAGTTCTTAGTTTGACAACACTTGTGTTGATTGCACTAGCCCTGCCTATAGATCCACTTTATATGTTATATGAGAGACTTATGGGAGGTGAGAGTTTTATAAAATTTGTTTAGGATAGCCAACTCATATGAGTGACTTGAGAGATCTTGGAGAAAGGTTTTTGTCTAATACTTGTTGCAAGAATTTTGTTTTTAAAAATCATAAAAACCCTCCGATGGAAGCCAAGAAGTAAGCATGGCTGAAATTGAAGACTTCGAGTGAAGAGATTGGGTTGTGGGGTAAATCTTGACGTGGTAAAAATTCTAAACACCCATGTTTATGTTTGATGATCATTACATTATGTTTATGTATTAAAGATGAAAGGATTGACTAACTTGTGAAGAAGGATAAGCGGTTCACGATTACAACACTTTGGACGAAGTTCTTTTATGAGTACTTGCTGGAGGACGACCAAGAGCTAAGTGTGGGGGAGATATTGACGGTGTATTTTGGTACACCTAGAATGTTCATTACACTTTGGTTTGGATTTGATTATGGAACTAACCCACCACTAGGCACACTAATCGTATAACAAGTTCATCTATGTGCATGCATTTGGAAGTGTTGTGTTTATGTAGGAAAACATGGACATAAAGGACGGATTTGCAACAAGTTCAAAGGATCATTTACGGAGTCTTGTTCGTGTTCATGAGCTTGATGAAATCACTTCCAATGGTAGCATGGATCGAAGTGCTACGAGGAACACCACCGGGGGTTGAAGCGTAAAAGACCGAACTTCATGCGAAGAGAACCTCCATCTTGGACGTGAGGATGACATGGTCAAAATCATGCAAGTGGAGGGGGCAAAGTGCATAATCACCTGAGGACCCACGGGAACGAAGGGGCGACCAAACCGGGCCGAGATGGGCCTGGGCCGGCCGGCCCAGGCCTCGCCGCCCGGCCCCCCCCGGGGTCGGTTCGCCCCCCCTTTTCTTGCACCCGAAGGATCTTCAACCCTAAAACCCTGGAGGCGCCGCCATTGGACAGGGGGAGAGCCATTCGCACCAGGAGGCCATTCACAAGCTAGAGAGAGAGGAGGGAGATCTCCGGAGGGAGTTCGTCCACTTCGAAGGAAGCACCCTCAAGTGGAGAAGAAGGAAGACACCGTCGGATGGGAAACCATGATCAACGGTGTTATGTCCAGCACCTTGATGGGGTAATCTCCTTATTCGTCCATGGGTTGTAATCGATATTGAGATGTAATCGCACTTTGTCAGATTATCTATCTATCATCTTGTGTTGAACATACTTTAATGCTTAAGGTTAGCTACCATGCCGTAAAGGGAGTAAAGGCCTCAATGCTTCCTTGGATCCATTCAATACGCCGTGTCCATCATAGGTCTAGTCATAAATAGCTTCGCGTAGTGACAGTACGAGAGGAGGGAAAGGGCGAAACCGTGGTCACAACACCCGATAGATTGGATTAGTTTAATGTCTTTAATTGATTGCATAATCGTAGACCCATGGGCGAGTGTCTCCTATCTTGATTGCCTATCGTTCTCTCTAGTGTAGCTTAGTTGTTTTCTAGTATAATAATAGTTAGGGTTTGAGTAGCTAGTGCATAGAAGTATATTGAACGCTTGTAATCCCCTTGCTCTGCGGATTGACAAGAACCTTGGGAATCCCGTGGTGAAAAAGGTGTGGGGTCCGTACGCTTGCGGATCGTAGAAGGAGACGTCTTTTATCCGTCAACACTGCCGTTCTCGACTAGTTTGGAAAACTAGTCGAGATGAATGGTCGACGTGATGCGACCGGAAGATGACATTGCGGCGGTGCGCGGCGTACTCGAAGTAGAGCCAGTGTTGCCGTGAGACGAAGTCGCAGCGCACGGAGCAGTCGACGGTGAGCCACGTGACGGGCTGCGCGACGTGCCGAGGCACCCGGATGCGAGGCGTAGGTGAAGTAGTCGACGACGAGCGGCGCAACGAGCCACGCGACGAGCCTGCGCGACGCGGAGTAGTCGACGATGAGCGATGAGCCGCACCACGTGCCGAGGCACCTAGACGCATGGCGTAGGCGAAGTAGTCGACGACGTGCCCGCGCGAGGCGGAGTAGTCGACGACGAGCAGTGCGACGGGCCGCGTGACGAGCCGCGCAACGTCCTGAGGCACCCGGGACGCGCAGCCGTAGGCGAAGTAGTCGACGACGAGCCCGCGTGAGGCGAGTAGTCGATGACGAGCGGGCGCGACGAGCCGCGTGACGAGCCGCGCGACGTGCCGAGGCACCCGGGACGCGCGGCGTAGGCGAAGTAGTCGACGACGAGCCCGCGCGAGGTGGAGTAGTCGACGACAAGCGCGCGACGAGCCGCGCGACGTGCCGAGGCACCCGGACGTGCGCGTAGGCGAAGTAGTCGACGACGAGCCCGCACGAGGCGGGGGTAGTCGACGACGAGCTGCGCGACGAGCCGCATGACGAGCCGCGCGACGTGCCGAGCCACCCGCACGTGCGGCGTAGGCGAAGTAGTCGACGACGTGCTGAGCCACCCGGACGTGCGGCGTCGGCGAAGTAGTCGAGGACGAGACTGTGCGAGGCAGAGTAGTCGACGATGAGTGGCGCGACGAGCCGCGTGACGAGCCGCGTGACGTGCCGAGGCACCCGGACGCGCGGCGTAGGCGAAGAAGTCGACGAAGAACCTGCGCGAGGCGGAGTAGTCGACGACAAGCGGCGCGGTGAGCCGCGTGACGTGCCGAGGCACCCGGACGAGCCTGCGCGAGGCGGAGTAGTCGACAATGAGCCTGCGTGACACGGAGTAGTCGACGACGACCAGTGCGATGAGCCACGTGATGAGCCACGCGATGTGATGAGGCACCCGAACGCGCGGCGTAGGCGAAGTAGTCGACGACGAGCCTGCGCGAGGTCGTGTAGTCGACGACGAGCGGCGCGACGAGCCGCGTGACGAGCCGCGTGACGTGCCGAGGCACCCGGACACGCGGCGGAGGCGAAGTAGTCGACGACGAGCCTGCGCGAGGCGGAGTAGTCGACGACGAGCGGCGCGACGAGCCGCGTGACAAGCCGAGCGATGTGCCGAGGCACCTGGACGCGCGGCGTAGGCGAAGTAGTCGACGATGAGCCTACGCGAGGCAGAGTAGTCGATGATGAGCCTGCGCGACATGCAGTAGTCGACGATGAGCAGCGAGACGAGCCGTGTGACGAGCCGCGCGACGTGCTGAGGCACCCGGACGCGCGGCATAGGCGAAGTAGTCGACGACGAGCCTGCGCGAGGCGGAGTAGTCAATGACAAGCGGGGCGACGAGCCACGCGACGTGCCGAGGCACCCGGACGCGCAGCGGAGGCGAATTAGTCAACGACAAGCCTGCGTGAGGCGGAGTAGTCGACAATGAGCCTGCGCGACACAGAGTAGTCGACGACGAGCAGCGCGACGAGCCGTGGGATGAGCCGCGCGACGTGCCGAGGCACCCGGACGCGCGGCGTAGGCGAAGTAGTCGACGACGAGCATGCGCGAGGCGGAGTAGTCGACGATGAGCCTGCGCGAGGTGGAGTAGTCGACGACAAGCGGTGCAACGAGCCGCGTGACGAGCTGCGCGACGTGCTGAGGCACCCGGACACGCGGCGGAGGCGAAGTAGTCGACGACGAGCAGCGCAACGAGCCGCGTGACGAGCCGCGCGACGTGCCGAGGCTCCCCGACGCGTGGCATAGGCGAAGTAGTCGACGACGAGCCTGCGCGAGGCGGAGTAGAGCGACGACGAGCAGCGCGACGAGCAGCGTGACGAGCCGCACGACGTGCTGAGGCACCCGGACGCGTGGCGGAGGCGAAGTATTCGACGACGAGCCTGCGCGAGGCGGAGTAGTCGACGATGAGCCTGTGCGACATGGAGTAGTCAACGACGAGCAGCGTGACGAGCCGCGTGATGAGCCGCGCGACGTGCCGAGGCACCCGGACATGCGGCGTAGGCGAAGTAGTCGACGACGAGCCTGCGCGAGGCGGAGTAGTCGACGACTAGCGGCGTTACGAGCCGCGTGACGAGCTGCACGACGTGCTGAGGCACCCGGACACGCGGCGCGACGAGCCACGTGACGAGCCACGCGATGTGCCGAGGCACCCGAACGCGTGGCGGAGGCGAAGTAGTTTACAACGAGCTTGTGCGAGGCGGAGTAGTCGACGATGAGCCTGCGCGACACGGAGTAGTCGACGACGATCAGCGTGACGAGCCGCATTATGAGCCGCGCGACGTGCCGAGGCACCCGGACACGTGGCGTAGGCGAAGTAGTCGACGACGAGCCTACGCGAGGCGGAGTAGTCGACGACGTGCGGCGCGACGAGCCGCATGACGAGCCGCGCAACGTGCCGAGGCACCTGGACGTGCGGCGTAGGCGAAGTAGTCGATAACGAGCCTGCGCGAGGCGGAGTAGGCGACAATGAGCCTGCGCGACACGGAGTAGTCGATGATGAGCAGCGCGAAGAGCCGCGTGACGAGCCACGCGACGTGTTGAGGCACCGGGACGCGCGGTGTAGGCGAAGTAGTCGCGACGAGCCTGCGCGAGGCAGAGTAGTCGACGACGAGCCTGCACGAGGTGTAGTCGACGACGAGCGGCACGACGAGCCGCGTGACGAGCCGCGTGACGTGTCGAGGCACCGGGACACGCGGCGGAGGCGAAGTAGTTGACGATGAGCCTGCGCTAGACGGAGTAGTCGACGATGAGTCTGTGCAACACGGAGTAGTCGACGATGACCAGCGCGACGAGCCGCGTGACGAGCCGCGCGACGTGCTGAGGCACCCGGACACGCGGCGTAGGCGAAGTAGTCAACGACGAGCCTGCGTGAGGCAGATTAGTCGACGACGAGCCTGCGCGAGGCGGAGTAGTCGACGACAAGCGGCGCGACAAGCCGCGCGACGTGCCGAGGCACCCGGACGCGCAGCGGATGCGAAGTAGTCAACGATGAGCCTGCGTGAGGTGGAGTAGTCGATGATGAGCCTGTGTGACACGGAGTAGTCGACGACGAGCAGCGCGACGAGCCGCGGGATGAGCTGTGCGACGTGCCGAGGCACACGGACGCGTGGCGTAGGCGAAGTAGTCGACGACGAGCCTGCGCGAGGCGGAGTAGTCGACGACGAGCCTGCGCGAGGCGGAGTAGTCGACGACGAGCCTGCGCGAGGCGGAGTAGTCGATGACGAGCGGCGCGACGAGCCGCGGGACGTGCTGAGGCACCCGGACACGCGGCGTAGGCGAAGTAGTCAACGACGAGCCTGCGTGAGGCAGATTAGTCGACAATGAGCCTGCGCGAGGCGGAGTAGTCGATGACAAGCGGCGCGACGAGCCGCGCGACGTGCCGAGGCACCCGGACGCGCAGCGGAGGCGAAGTAGTCAACGACGAGCCTGCGCGAGGCGGAGTAGTCGACACAATGAGCCTGCGCGACACAGAGTAGTCGACGATGAGCAGCGCGACGAGCCGTAGGATGAGCCGCGCGACGTGCCGAGGCACCCGGACGCGCGGCGTAGGCGAAGTAGTCGACGACGAGCCTGCGCGAGGCGGAGTAGTCGACGATGAGCCTGCGCGAGGTGGAGTAGTCGACGACAAGCGGCGCGACGAGCCGCGTGACGAGCTGCGCGACGTGCTGAGGCACCCGGACACGCGGCGGAGGCGAAGTAGTCGACGACGAGCAGCGCAACGAGCCGCGTGACGAGCCGCGCGACGTGCCGAGGCACCCCGACGCGCGGCGTAGGCGAAGCAGTCGAGGACGAGCCTCGCGCGAGGCGGAGTAGTCGACGACGAGCGGCGCGACGAGCCGTGTGATGAGCCGCGCGACGTGCTGAGGCACCCGGACGCGTGGCGGAGGCGAAGTAGTCGACGACGAGCCTGCGCGAGGCGGAGTTGTCGAAGATGAGCCTGCGCGACACGGAGTAGTCGACGACGAGCAGCGTGACGAGCCGCGTGATGAGCTGCGCGACGTGCCGAGGCACCCGGACACGCGGCGTAGGCGAAGTAGTCGACGATGAGCCTGCGCGAGGCAGAGTAGTCGACGACGAGCGGCGCGACGAGCCGGGTGACGAGCTGCGTGACGTGCTGAGGCACCCGGACACGCGGCGGAGGCGAAGTATTCGACGACGAGCAGCGCGACGAGCCACGTGACGAGCCGCGCGACGTGCTGAGGCACCCGGATGCGCGGCGTAGGCGAAATAGTCGACGACGAGCCTGCGCGATGCGGAGTAGTCGACGACGAGCGGCGCGACGAGCCGCACGACGTGCTGAGGCACCCGGACGCGTGGCAGAGGCGAAGTAGTCGACGACGTGCCTGCGCGAGGCGGAGTAGTCGACGATGAGCCTGCGCGACATGGAGTAGTCGACGACGTGTAGCGTGACTAGCCGCGTGATGAGCCGCGCGACATGCCAAGGCACCCGGACACGCGGCGTAGGCGAAGTAGTCGACGACGAGCCTACGCGAGGCGGAGTAGTCGATGACGAGCGGCGCGACGAGCCGCGTGACGAGCTGCGCGACGTGCTGAGGCACCCGGACACGCGGCGGAGGCGAAGTAGTCGACGACGTTCATAGCGACGAGCCGCGTGACGAGCCGCGCAACGTGCCGAGGCACCTAGACGTGCGGCATAGGCGAAGTAGTCGACGACGAGCCTGCGCGAGGCAGAGTAGTCGACAATGAGCCTGCGCGACACGAAGTAGTCGATGACGAGCAGCGCGACGAGCCGCGTGACGAGCCACGCGACGTGTTGAGGCACCGGGACGCGCGGCGTAGGCGAAGTAGTCGACGACGAGCCTGCGCGAGGCAGAGTAGTCGACGACAAGCCTGCACGAGGTGTAGTCGACGGCGAGCGGCACGACGAGCCGCGTGACGAGCCGCGTGACGTGTCGAGGCACCCGGACACGCGGCGGAGGCGAAGTAGTCGACGATGAGCCTGCGCTAGACGGAGTAGTCGACGATGAGCAGCGCGACGAGCCGCGTGACGAGCCGTGCGACGTGCTGAGGCACCCGGACACGCGGCGTAGGCGAAGTAGTCAACGACGAGCCTGCGTGAGGCAGATTAGTCGATGACGAGCGGCGCGACGAGCTGCGTGACGAGCCGCGCGGACGTGCTTCGAACACCCGACGTGCGGCGTAGGCGGAGTAGTCGACGGACGTGGGCCGCGACGAGCCGCGTGATGAGCCGCGCGACGTGCCGAGGCACCCCGACACGCGCGTAGGTGAAGCAGTCGACGATGAGCCCGTGTGAGGCGCAGTAGTCGACAACGAGCGCGCGACGAGCGGCGCGACGAGCGGCGCGACGAGCCGCGTGACGGACGAGCCGCGCGACGAGCCGAGGCACCGACGTGTGGCGAAGGCGGCGTAGTCGACGACGAGCTCGCGCGAGGCGGAGTAGTCGACGACGAGCGGTGCGACGAGCCGCGTGACGAGCCGCGCGACGGCCGAGGCACCCGGACGCGCGGCGTGGGCGAAGTAGTCGACGACGAGCCTGCGCGAGGCGGAGTAGTCGACGACTAGCGGCGCGACGAACCGCGTGACTTGCCGAGGCACCCGGACGCGCAGCGAGGCGCAAGCAGTCGACCGACGAGCCTCGCGTGAGGCGAGTAGTCGATGATGAGCCTGTGCGACACGGAGTAGTCGACGACGAGCAGTGCGACGAGCCGCGGATGAGCCGTGCGACGTGCCGAGGCACACCGACGCGTGGCGAGGCGAAGCAGTCGACGACGCAGCTCGCGCGAGGCGGAGTAGTCGACGACGAGCTCGCGCGAGGCGGAGCAGTCGACGACGAGCCCGCGCGAGGCGAGCAGTCGATGACGAGCGGCGCGACGAGCCGGCGGACGGCCGAGGCACCCGGGACACGCGCGTAGGCGAAGAAGTCAACGACGAGCCCGGTGAGTGCAGATTAGTCGACAATGAGCTCGCGGGAGGCGAGTAGTCGATGACAAGCGGCGCGACGAGCCGCGCGACGTGCCGAGGCACCCGACGCGCAACCGAGGCGAAGTAGTCAACGACGAGCTCGCGCGAGGAGGGGAGTAGCCGACACAATGAGCCCGCGCGCGACACGCAGTAGTCGACGATGAGCGCCGCGACGAGCCGTAGGATGAGCCGCGCGACGTGCCGAGGCACCCCGACGCGCGCGTAGGCGAAGTAGTCGACGACGAGCTCGCGCGAGGCGGAGGAGTCGACGATGAGCCTCGCGCGAGGTGGAGTAGTCGACGACAAGCGCGCGACGAGCCGCGTGACGAGCCGCGCGACGTGCCGAGGCACCCGGACACGCGGCGGGAGGCGAAGTAGTCGACGACGAGCGGAGCAACGAGCCGCGTGACGAGCCGCGCGACGTGCCGAGGCACCCCGACGCGGCGAGGCGAAGTAGTCGATGACGAGCTCGCGCGAGGCGAGTAGTCGACGACAGCGCGCGACGAGCCGTGTGATGAGCGAGCCGCGCGACGTGCCGAGGGCACCCGGACGCGTGGCGAGGCGAAGTAAGTCGACGACGAGCCCGCGCGAGGCGGAGTTGTCGAAGATGAGCCCGCGCGACACGCGAGCAGTCGACGACGAGCGGCGTGACGAGCCGCGTGATGAGCCGCGCGACGTGCCGAGGCACCCGGACACGCGCGCAGGGCGAAGTAGTCGACGATGAGCCTGCGCGAGGCAGAGTAGTCGACGACGAGCGGCGCGACGAGCCGGGTGACGAGCTGCGTGACGTGCTGAGGCACCCGGACACGCGGCGGAGGCGAAGTATTCGACGACGAGCGCCGCGACGAGCCACGTGACGAGCCGCGCGACGTGCCGAGGCACCCGGATGCGCGCGTAGGCGAAATAGTCGACGACGAGCCGCGCGCGACGCGGAGTAGTCGACGACGAGCGGCGCGACGAGCCGCACGACGTGCCGAGGCACCCGACGCGTGCGAGGCGAAGTAGTCGACGACGTGCCCTCGCGCGAGGCGGAGTAGTCGACGATGAGCCTGCGCGACATGGAGTAGTCGACGACGTGTAGCGTGACTAGCCGCGTGATGAGCCGCGCGACATGCCAAGGCACCCGGACACGCGCGAGGCGGAGTAGTCGACGACGAGCCTACGCGAGGCGGAGTAGTCGATGACGAGCAGCGCGACGAGCCGCGGGGTTAGGGACGAGCCGCGCGACGTGCCGAGGCACCCGGACACGCGGGCGAGGCGGAAGTAGTCGACGACGTTCATAGCGACGAGCCGCGGGACGAGAGCGCCGCGCAACGTGCCGAGGCACCTGGACGTGCGGCATAGGCGAAGTAGTCGACGACGAGCTCGCGCGAGGCGAGTAGTCGACAATGAGCCCGCGCGACACGCGGTAGTCGATGACGAAGGGCCGCGACGAGCCGCGTGACGAGCCACGCGACGTGTTGAGGCACCGGGACGCGCGCGTAGGCGGCGGGAGTCGACGACGAGCTCGCGCGAGGCAGAGTAGTCGACGACAAGCCCGCACGAGGTGTAGTCGACGGCGAGCGGCACGACGAGTCGCGTGACGAGCCGCGTGACGGGTCGAGGCACCCGACACGCGGCGGAGGAGGCGAAGTAGTCGACGATGAGCCCGCGCTTAGGACGAGTGGAGCCGACGATGAGCAGCGCGACGAGCCGCGTGACGAGCCGTGCGACGTGCTGAGGCACCCGGACACGCGGCGTAGGCGAAGTAGTCAACGACGAGCCTGCGTGAGGCAGATTAGTCGATGACGAGCGGCGCGACGAGCTGCGTGACGAGCCGCGCGACGTGCCGAAGCACCCGGACGTGCGGCGTAGGCGGAGTAGTCGACGACGTGCAGCGCGACGAGCCGCGTGATGAGCCGCGCGACGTGCTGAGGCACCCGGACACGCGGCGTAGGTGAAGTAGTCGACGATGAGCCTGTGTGAGGCAGAGTAGTCGACGACGAGCGCGCGACGAGCGCGCGACGAGCGGCGCGACGAGCCGCGTGACGAGCCGCGCGACGTGCCGAGGCACCCGGACGTGTGGCGTAGGCGAAGTAGTCGACGACGAGCCTGCGCGAGGCGAGTAGTCGACGACGAGCGTGCGACGAGCCGCGTGATGAGCCGCGCGACGTGCCGAGGCACCCGGACGCGCGGCGTAGGCGAAGTAGTCGACGACGAGCCTGCGCGAGGCGGAGTAGTCGACGACTAGCGGCGCGACGAACCGCGTGACTTGCCGAGGCACCCGGACACACAGCGGAGGCGAAGTAGTCAACGACGAGCCTGCGCGAGGCGGAGTAGTCGACAATGAGCCTGTGCGACACGGAGTACTCGACGACGAGCCTACGCGAGGTGGAGTTGTCGACGACGAGCCTCCGCGAGGTGAAGTAGTTAACGATGAGCGGCGCGACGAGCCGCGTGACGAGCTGCGCGACGTGTTGAGGCACCCGGACACGCGGCGGAGGCGAAGTAGTCGACGACTAGCAGCGCGACGAGCCGTGTGATGAGTCGCGCGATGTGCTGAGGCACCCGGACGCGCGGCGTAGGCGAAGTAGTCGGCGACGAGCCTGCGCGAGGCGGAGTAGTCGACGACGAGCGACGCGACCAGCCGCGTGACAAGCCGCGCGACGTGAAGAGGCACCTGGACGCGTGGCGGAGGCGAAGTAGTCGACGACGAGCCTGTGCGAGGCGGAGTAGTCGACGATGAGCCTGCGCGACACGGAGTAGTCGACATCGAGCAGCGTGACGAGCCGCGTGATGAGCCGCACGACGTGCCGAGGCACCCGGACACGCGGTGTAGGAGAAGTAGTCGACGACGAGCCTGTGCGAGGCGGAGTAGTCGACGACGAGCGGCGCGACGAGCCGCGTGACGAGCGCGCGTGACGGCCTAGGCACCCGGACGTGCGGCGTAGGCGAAGTAGTCGACGACGAGCCTGCGCGAGGCAGAGTAGTAGACAATGAGCGCGCGCGACATGGAGTAGTCGATGATGAGCAGCGCGACGAGCCGCGTGACGAGCTGCGCGACGTGTCGAGGCACCGGGACGTGTGGCGAGGGCGGCGGAAGTCGACGACGAGCTCGCGCGAGGCGGAGCAGCGACGACGAGCTCGCACGAGGTGTAGTCGATGACGAGCGGCAAGGCGGGCCGCGGTGACGAGCAGCGCAACGTACCCGAGGCACCCGACACGCGTGGGAGGCGAAGTAGTCGACGGACGAGCTCCGCGCGAGGTGGAGTAGATGGACGATGGAGCCCCGTGCGGAAACGAAGCAGTCGATGACGACGGGCCGCCGACGAGCCGCGTGACGAGCGCGCGAGGGCCGGAGGCACCCCTGGGACGCGCGGCGAGGCGAAGTAGTCGACGAAGAGCTCGCGCGCGAGGCGGAGTGGTCGACGACGAGCGCGCGGAACGAGCCGCGGGACGAGCGCGCGACGCGGCGCAGGCACCCGGATGTGTGGCGAGGCGAAGTAGTGGACGCCGAGCTCGCGCGGGTGCGGGGCAGTTGTCGACGATGAGCCTGCGCGACATGGAGTAGTCGACAACGAGCAGCGCGACGAGCCGCGTGAGAAGCCGCGCGACATGCTGAGGCACCCGGACACGCGGCGTCGGTGAATTAGTCGACGACGAGCTCGCGTGGAGTGCGCAGAAGCCGCCGACGAGTGGCGCGATGAGCCGCGGGGACGAGCCGCGCGACGGCCGAGGCACCCGGGACGTGCGGCGTAGGGGGCGAAGCAGTCGACGACAAGCGGTGCGACGAGCGCACGACGGCCGAGGCACCCGGACGCGCAGTGAGGCGATGTAGTCAACGAGGGCCTCTGCTGAGGCGCAGTAGTCGACGATGAGCTCGTGCGACACGGAGAAGTCGACGACGAGACACGCGACGAGCCGGGGAGGATGGGCCGCGCGACGTGCCGGGGCATACGTACGCGTGGTGTAGGCGGCGAGTCGACAACGAGCTCGCGTGAGGCGGGAGAAGTCGACGACGAGCTCGCGCGAGGCGTGCGCAGTGGTCGACGACAAGCTTCGCGCGAGGGAGAAGTCGATGACGAGCGGCGCGACGAGCCGCGTGACGAGCCGCGCGACGTGTCGAGGCACCCGGGACACGCGGCGAGGCGAAGTAGTCACCGACCGAGCAGCGCCGACGGCCGCATGACGAGCCGCGCGACGTGCCGAGGCACCCGACGCCGCGCCGGAGGCGGCGTAGTCACCGATGAGTTCGCGCGAGGCGGAGCAGTCAACGACGAGCGGCGCGACGAGCCGCGTGACGAGCCGCGCGACGTGCCGAGGCACCCGGACGCGTGGCGGGGGCGAAGTAGTAGACGACGAGCAGCGTGACAAGCCGCGTGAGGAGCCCCGCGACGTGCCGAGGCACCCGGACACGCAGCGTAGGCGAAGTATTCGACGACGAGCTTGCGCGAGGCGAAGTAGTCGACGACGAGTAGTGCGACGAGCCGTGTGACGAGCCGCGCGACATGCCGAGGCAACCAGACGTGCAGCGTAGGCGAAGTAGTCGACGACGAGCCCGCGCAGGGCGCAGCAGTCGACAATGAGCCTGTGCGACATGGAATAGTCGATGCCGAGTGGCGGCGGCGAGCCGCATGACGTGCCGAGGCACCCCGACGCGCCGGCGAGGCGAAGTAGTCGCCGACGTGCTCGCGCGAGGTGGAGAAGTCGACGACGAGTCGCTCGAGGTGTTGTCGACGACGAGCGGCCGACGAGCCGCGTGACGGAGCCGCGCGACGTCGAGGGCTCCCGGGACACGCGGCGTAGGCGTGAGGCAGTCGACGACGAGCTCGCGCGAGGCGCGGAGCGACGACGAGTGGCGCGACGAGACGTGTGACGCAGCCGCGCGATGTGCTGAGGCACCTGGGACGCGTGGCGGAGGAGAAGCAGTCGACGACGAGCCCGCGCGAGGGCGGAGTAGTCGACGATGAGCCCGCGCGACACCGAGTACTCCGACTGCCGAGCCGTGACGAGCCGCGTGATGAGCCGCGACGTGCCGAGGCACTCGGACACGCGGCGAAGCGAAGTAGTCGACGACGGAAGCTCGCGCGAGGCGGAGTAGTCGACGATGAGCCCGCGCGAGGCGGAGTAGTCGACGACGAGCCGGCGCAACGAGCCGCATGACGAGCGCGACGTGCCGAGGCACCCGGGACACGCGGCGGAGGCTGGGCAGTCGACGACGAGGGCGCGACGAGCAACGGGACGAGGCGCACGACGTGCCGAGGCACCCGACGCGTGGCGGAGGCGAAGTATTCGACGACGAGCTCGCGCGAGGCGGAGTAGTCGACGATGAGCCCGTGCGACATGGAGTAGTCAACTACGTGCGCCGTGAGGAGCCGCGAGAGAGCCGCGCGACGTGCCGAGGCACCCGGGATGCGGCGTAGCGGCGGCAGTCGACGACGAGCCCGGGCGAGGCGAGCAGTCGACTGGTGCGACTACGGCGTTACGAGCCGCGCGACGTGCCGAGGCGGCGCGGGACGCGGGCGTAGGCGAAGCAGTCGACGACGAGCTCGCGCGAGGCGGAGTAGTCGACGACGAGTGACGAGACGAGCCGCGTGACGAGGCCCCGAATGCGCGACGAGGCGAGGCACTCGGACACGCGGGGAGGCGAAGTAGTCGACGATGCAAGCGCGACGAGCCGCGTGACGAGCCACGCGACGTGCTGAGGCACCGGACGCCGACGCGGGCGGCGAGTCGACGACGACCCTGCGAGGCGGAGTAGTTGACGACGAGCGGCGCGACGAGCCGCGTGACGAGCCGCACGACGTGCTGAGGAACCCGGACGCGTGGCGGAGGCGAAGTATTCGACGACGAGCCTGCGCGAGGCGGAGTAGTCGGCGATGAGCCTGCAAAACATGGAGTAGTCGACGATGAGCAGCGTGACTAGCCGCGTGATGAGCCGCGCAACGTGCCGAGGCACCCGGACACGCGGCGTAGGCAAAGTAGTCGACCGACCAGCCTCGCGTGGGGCGAAGTCAGGCGAAGACGAGCGGCGCGACGAGCCGGGTGACGAGCCGCGCGACGAGCCGCAGAGCACCGAGGCGGAGCGCGACGGCCGAGGCAAAAGTGCGGAATCGACGACGAGCCTGTGCGCGAGGTGGAGTACTCGACGCACGAGCGGCGCGACGAGCCGCGCGGACGAGCCGCACGACGTGCCGAGGCACCCCGACGCGCGGCGGAGGGCGAAGCGAGTCGACGCCACGTGCCGCCGCGAGGCGTAGTAGTCGACGACGAGCGCACAACAAGCCGCGCGACGTGCCGAGGCACCCAGACGCGGTGAGGCGGCGCGGACGGACGAGCCTACACGCGGAGGCGAAGTAGTCGACGATGAGCTCGCGCGAGGCGGAGAAGCCGACGACGAAGCGGCGCGATGAGCCACAGCGACGTGCCGAGGCACCCAGACGCGCGGCGTAGGGAAAGTAGTCGACGTAGAGCCGCGCGAGGCGAGTAGTCGACGACGAGCGGGGCCGCGACGAGCCGGGAGGTGCGACGTGTCGAGGCACTCGAGACGCGGAGGGGCGGCCGAAGTCATCGAAGAAGGCGACGAGCCGCGTGATGAGCCGCGCGACGTGCCGAAGCACCGGAAGCGCGACGTAGGAAAATTGATTCGCTTGGAGCAAGGCGACTCGCTAATGGATCACTGAGTCGACTTCCAGTAGATTGATCTTGTTGATGAGGGTCCTTCGAATTCGCCTTGGCAGTGATGATCACCCCTACCGCGCCGGTCGTCGGTGTTTTAAACCTAAACCTTCCGCGGGGTACCCGAGGTAGTAGATTGTGCGATGTGAGGATCGTGATCGGGAGACCGAGAACTTGAAGGTATGTGCAAGGACACGGACACAAGATTTATACAAAGCTTATGCCACCAAGGTGGCGAGCCCCTAAGTCCCTGTCCGGGGGATCGTTATGTTTGGTGCCCCCGCGCTTGTGTGCCGGTTGAGACTGTGTGCCGGGCTAGGTACCCGGTTACAAGGAAGGAGTCCTAGTAGGATGAGACAGAACGAGTTCTAGTAGGATTGTGGGAATTCTAGTAGGAGTTCGTCTTGTTCCTTCCTTGCATGAGTACGCGGAAGTCCGCACGACATCTCAGCCTTCGGTTTGACCTTCTGCCTATGTTCAAAGCATGTTCTATGACCGAGCGGTGGACCCCCGCCGGCGTCCGACTCTGGACCATGCAAACACATCCCGATTATGATGAAGGAATTGCGTGAGCTTATCTTCCTCCTTCTTGCCGACCTCGGTGCATATCATGACGGTTCTCGCTTGGCACATTCGCAAACCAAGGGACCGTCCTTGTGTCGTCAACCGCCACAGCGCCTCGCCTTCTCGCTTGCTTCATTGATCGCCTCATTTGCGCTCACTTTCCGTTCGCTTCCGGCACAACTTCACCGCCCTCATCTTCATCAATAACATGCACCCACCCGTTATGCGCCGGTTCCGTCGGCACGCCGAGCCTCCTCTTGGCCACCGTACACCGAAATCACCCCCCGCATTGGTATCTTCATCAAACAGACACCCTTGGTGAATGACCGCCGCGAACTTGTTGATGGTGTTGTGTCAAAAGATGGTGATTGGTATCATTACACTAAGTCAACAACATCAATGGTTATGACTCGTCCTCAAGGAAAGGCGTCCTTGCCCGAAGGTCGCATTGACATCAATCTTGCCCAAAGGTCTCAATTTTTTCGTTACCGGGGCCATAGTGGGTGCTCCGTTTGTGGCAGTCTTTTCTTTTAAAATCCATGCTAGAAAACACTCCGCCAGTTAATATATCCCCCGAGTCGCCATTATCCAAATAGACTCTTCCTCGACGTCGTTTCCGAAATAGTACTTCTTTGTGTTCTCGCTATGTTCGCCCTTATGACGAGTGGGTCATTGTGGGGGTTGTTTTGGCAGCTCCTAATGTCGGCCGGTTGTGAAAGTTATTGGAATGTGAGACCAGGGAAAGTGGAAATATTTTTCGGGGCGTATATGCGACACAACTTCGGTAATACTCCCGGATCCGATGCATCGTCGTGAGCACCACCTCACGGAGCCGCCCGAAATTGCGTTGATGATGTTGACCATACCCATCATTCCCGGCTGCCAGAATCAAAAGCGTTTCTTTGCTTTGGTGGGCCGTGGGGCGTGATGGTGGATATGTGGGTTCGGCCATGAAGGCACAAATACCGAAGGTTGCTGCGTGTACATGGGTCCGAGCGTGGCAGTTGTGGCACCAAAGGAGCGTATGCTTGCGTTGGCCGGAACACTTGCAGCGGGCGCCGTTGTGCCAGAAAGACCGGTGGTGACACGGTGGCGGTAGAGCCCTCGAACCGGTCCCGGGTTAGCGTGCACTTCATGACGTGGCACGCCCAAGCCCGCCGCCTTCGCCTTCTCTCTTCTTCCCACTCCTCGATTTTCTTTCTTGATCGCCGAAGGGCGTTGATTTGTGTGGTGATATGCATTAACTCCGTGGAGCCAATAGAAAAACCTTTTGCCCCCTTGGGGTGGTGGAGGTGGTTGCGGAGGTTTCGGTCCCCGTCCCGTCCTTATGCGGTCCTTTGTGCCCACCGCCGTTTCTGCCTCCCGGTTTTGACCGTAGGGCGCACCACATTGTTGACCGACGTAGCAGCTCGGCCGCGGGTGATTTTGCTATCCCTTCGTGAGTCCCACTGACCCCGGCTCGCTTTTGCTTCTTGGCCGTGTTAACTTCCGTCCAGCCTTCGGCGACGGCCCTTATCGTACTTGTAGTATTGTTGCATTACTTCAAACGCTCCCCCGTAGGGATATCAGCTTGATTTTTGTTAAGCATGTCCCCGGCAGTTTCCAACCCTCAAACGCCCTACGATAGCATTTATGGATGTTTGTTGACACCCTGTGCGCACGCTTCTCCGTCGGGCCCACCATTCTGGCATGTACTCCCGCAAGCTGACTCCTTATCCCCCGGATGCACATGTTGAGGAGGCCATTGGAACTCCAGCTCCTCGACTTGCATGCCTTTGAAACTGGACAATAGCTTGTTGCGCAACTGCCTGAAACCATGAGGTTAGCAGGTCTTCGGCATGTTTACATACCACGACCGAATCTTGCCTTGAGGGCCATCACAAGCGCCTTTCGCTCGTGGGGGCGTCGCCACCCTTGGATTCTACCAGTAGTTTCGAACTTCATAAGGAACTCTTTGGGGTCTTAATCTCTCGCCGTAATCGAGGAGGGTGTTGGCGTTGAAACGACAAGGGCCACGACGCGCCGCCGGGAGCTCGACCGATAGCGGGGATACCGGGACAACGTCGCGGAATGGGGCAGCATCTCGGCACTTACGTGTTCCTACCGCTCGCTCGCGTTCCTCGCCAATGACCGATGCTCGCTCTTCGAGACGCATCCTTCTACCTCCACCGATCCGGGCCTCGAGCTTATATGGCCTCGCAAGGTGTGCCGATGTGCCGCCGAGACGCCGGCGGCCGGCCGCGCGGCGCCGCCGGTGGCCGGGAGCTGCCGGTGTAGGGATGACTTGCCGAGGTAGGCGCCGCGTCGGCGATTGGACCGGGAGCGCAGCGAGATACCGCCTCGCCCTTTTCCGCATGTTGAAGCGATTTCGACGGCCGTCCGGGAGCGGCATGCACGATGCCGCCGCCCTCGCCGCTCGGGACGGCCGCGCCAAGGACGAAGACGGCCGCACCTCCCCGCTCTTGTCGGGCCGCCGTGGCCTTGCCCGCGATGAGAGCTCGCATCATTCGTAGCACTCCGATGTCTTCCGCGGAAGCCCCCCCCCGCCCTCACAACGAAACACCCCCGAGGCGGTAGGCTCGACCTCCGAATACTCGCCCCCAGCACCGGGTCCCCGCCGAAGGCCGGGACGGCCGAAGTCGAAGGGGTTGGCGGTGTCTCCGGCGCTAGCGGGCGGGAGTTGACGTCGGGCCATAGTGGTTTTGGCACCAGCTAATTGCGTCCTTGCCATGCGGTCTTGGATTTTTCCACGAGGTGGGCGCTAAACTGCATGGTGGAAATCGGCCCGAAGGTGGACGCCGACACAACACCCCCTTGAGCACTCTACCCCTTCTCCGAAGTCGATACGACCGAAGGCCCCCGGGAGACTCGGCGTGAATGCCTTGCCAATTCTACTACCTTCGCTAAGCAAGCTACCGTTATTCTGCGCTACTTCGACCTCTATTGCTACCACTATCGCTTCCTAACACACTAAAAGAGAAAAACGAAGTAATCAAAAGTCGAAGGTCAAGCACTAAATTGGGAGCCCCCTTCGCAGCTCTCTTCTCATTAATGTATGTCCATCCGATTACAAGGGGAGCCTATATATAGGAGGCCCCCGGTATGAATGAAACCCATCAATTACACCTTTTCCCGTTTCCCCGACAAACAACTTTACATGCTTTACAAGGTATTATTAAGAACTACCGTCTTGCGCAAGCCTGCATTGCGATCGCACGCCGAAACACCTTTACACGCGGTGCCTTTTATCTCTCGAAGCTTCGTACGGCGCCCTTAGCACGTCCAAAGATGCTTACATGTCTTTGTGCTCCGAGCGGATCGAGCCAACACTACCGCCGCACACCCGCACCTTCGGCGACAAACGGACCACGACACCACCCCGACAAAACTAGGGCCCGAGGCGCACCGCACGCATCTGCCCCCACCCTTCGCCATGGAGCATCCGACACGTGGCGTTTTCGACCCACTCCCGCCTTCGGGCCGAAGGTGCGCTACCTTCGCAGCCGCCGAGGATAAGAACTCCTACCGCGAAAACACCGGTCGGCCAGGTCGAGCAATATTGCTGTCATTAATAAATCATTACCACATGCTCAAAGAAAAAATCCCATCCCATCCAACACCCGAAGTCAAGGCATCCCGAGCAGCCCATGGCGTAATGCTTCCGAAGGCCGTATTCCCCAAATGAAGAAGGTGATTGGATATTCGATTCATGATCTTAAAGGCCTTAGCCCAGCCTTTGCACTCATCATATACCAATGGAAGACCAATGTAAGCCTCGTAGTCGACCACCAAAGTGTCGATGGTGAGATCCGTGATAGATTGGCTTAGTTGTTCAGGCGGGGAGAAGTCTAAGGCTAAGAACTCGAAGGCCGCACACGAGTACGCGAATACAGTAGAACACGACGAGTTTATACCGGTTCGAGCCTCCGGGAGAGTAATACCCTACGTCCAGCTTGCTCTGCATGTAGATTGCTTGAGGGTTGGTCGAGATGATGATCTTACAAGGGGATCGCCTATCCGCCTTATATCGGCGGGATTAGGCTTCCGGTTTCGTACTTTTGGTCGGCCACGACCTCGAGACCCAAGTCTACATTACACATCTTGCCATATCTCGTCGATCCGCTTGAGACGAAATCCACCGAGGTCTTGTCTTGTATGCCACGTCTTGAGGTCGTAAGGATCATGTCGTTCGGGAGAATCTTCTAAAAGGTCTTCGGAGGTTGTGTGGGCCACCAACTAGGCTCTTGGCCGGGGCCCACAGTTGTGCTCGAAAGTCTTCTAGTAGGGCTCGGACGCACTTGTCTTGGACGACCATGAGCCCGGTCCATGGGGATCCAGGGGTACCCATGTCTCACAAGCTCCCGAGTGTAGGTAGGCTAGCCGACCTTAGAAAGGTCATGACGAGTCGTAGAGCTATCGACAAGTCGAGCCGCATGCACGCGTCCAAAAGAAAAAAAGAATGAAACGACTTGGCAGCCGACCCGTTTGTAGTCTTATGCTGAACGACGTGAGGTCGTAGTGTCGACCTATAGGAAGCAAAGCCTCCAATAGATTGAAACGACAATGAAAAAATTCATAGGGCATCAAAGATGCACTCATAGAGTAGTATCCGAGCATCGTGGCGGGGTGATGGCCGGTATGGTGGTCCAAAAAAGAGAAGAAAAAAAGTGGGTCGATTAACGACGTGATGAGAAACGGGTTTCCCAACAAGTCGGTACGACGAGAAAAACAAGAGGGCGTCGAAGACGCACTCGTAGAGTAGTCCTCGGGCATTGAAGCAAGTGCAGTAATTGGCTGGCCTGATGCTCCAAAAAAGAAAACTAAGGCATGGTCTTGAAGCAAACGAAGTGTAGGGACACATAGATCTCGGGCAGAGCATGGCGGCAAGGAGTCACAGCAGTCGACCTCGTGGAGGCTTTCTAGGCATGCCGACCTTAAAGATGCCTCAAATCAACAATGCCCAAGAGATCCTCGAGGATACCCGACAAGGTCTTGAAAGGTGCGTTGACCGAAGAAGTCGTTGAAGGTGTCGTAGTTGCTTGCGATGTCCGGGTTTGATTGACGATGAAGCCAAAAATCCATTGATCTTGAACGTATGGAGTGTAGAGACACCCGTATATCTTGCATAGCCGCAAAGAGTCCGGAAGAGCCACTGAGGCATGCCGACCTCTCGGGGAGGCCTCCTGTTCATAAGCGCCCACCACCGACGTACTTGGGCGAGGTCATTAGGCCGCGCACCCCCGGAGGCCTCTCATTCCAACATGGAATCCTTGGTGTCCGGAGCAGGGTCGGGCAGGTCACAAGAGCACACCGACCTCGGAAGGTCACGCATCCGGGTGCCCAACTAGGTTGGTAGAGTCGTAGTCACACCAAGATATTGCAAGATCTAGTACTAAGGAACGCCGACCGTGAGGAGGTCGTTTTGGTGTCTAGACGACCACCATGGTCGGCGAGCCATTGGCCGGAGCCGTGGTGACCGAGGCATTGTTGACCTTGGCAACAAAAGAAGTACACCGACCATGAGGCGCGACTAAAATTGTAGATCTCCTTGAATGCTTCCGATCTCTCGTGGCACTATTCATCTCCGGTGCGCCCCGAATGATCTAGCAGAACGACCAGGCACGCCACACCCTAAGGTCTTCAATTGAACTCACGACCATTCGCTCGTGAAACAACATAGGCTAATTGGAATAGGTCCGTTTATGTGCGTAGCCATACTGTGCACCAGTAGCTAGAGCCTAGCGGGTGCAAATAACATTCATCAAAGCCGTAGAAGAAGGTCGTGGAGTTGTCGTCGAAGTGGGGGTTAAGGTAGGCGCGGAGCCCTCTCGGACACAAGAATGCTTTGTCTTGTAGAGTAGACTATAGGGCCGTGGGTCAACAAAGGGTCGAAGATGCTCTCGCCGCCCGGAAAACGACAAACCGCCCACTTATCGAGAAGTTATTGTAGCCATGTGACCTCTCGCGGTGGGGCTCGGGCATCATTGATGCACAAACGATAAAGGCGTCGTGAGTCGCGGAAGGGAACACCGTCGCTTATAATGATGCAAAGGCTGCAAGTCCCCTCGGCACGTGGAGACGCAGCCGCAAGTCGCTGCATGCCCAAGGCGCGACCTTAGCCATAAATAGCACTCGTGGAAGTCAGTGGGAGGCAAGCGCCGATCATTGTTGAGCCATGAAGCCGCTATGGTAGTTCTTTGTCCATGGCGCATGGGCATGCGGCCATCCAACCATGCAGAGTTGTGTTCTTGTAGATGCTTGAAGCTAGGAGAATTCTCGTGAAGTGCGGTGCAACATCCCCACCGTCGGGGCCATCCCCCTCGCGTGATACCAAGTGCAGTTTGGAGGTGCTCCCGTTCGAGTCGGGGCTATATCGGGACGTCTCTAGTGAGAATCGGGAGCTCACCGAGCTTGGCGTCTCCGCATCGAAGAGCAAGCTCGTGTCTCCATTCCACTAGTTGTAGCCGAGCATGCCTTGGATTGCGTGTTGTCCTAAAGTTGTCTCCCACTCGTCCGCCAGAAGGTCCTGATGCTAGGAGAAGTCTCGTGACGTGCTCTGCTTCGGCGTAGTAGGTTGTGGTGACCGCTCCGGTGGGTCGTGCCTTGTAGTATATTTGTCTTGTGTGCCATGTGTTCTCGGGACCCAATAAGTCGCAAGCGACTTGAGGCACCTCGGATTGAGAATCCGTGGTGAAGGTCGTTGGTGGCTTGTACTCCTTGGGGGTTCCGGATCCGATAAGGCCGTAGGCCGATACGCCCCTTGGATTCTCGAGATCTAGTGAGGTCGGTAGATGGTTTGTAGCTTGAGAAATTCATGTGGTGTTCGCTATCTTCTCGTCATGTATATTTGGTCACGTGGTAAAATGATTCGCCAAAGACCTAATTTTATATGATGTGGGGGCTGGCAAATCAGGTCGGCCATCGGACGACCCGATGTTGTCTTCTTGTTTGGCCGACGACCCAAATTCATGTTTTGGTCGTGGCGCTGGTCTCGTTGGCGAAAGATCCGCCTTGATCTTCTCGGGCCGACTTCCTCGAATAAAGCCGTTGAGGCGTGTTGTACATAGCAAGGAGCCGCAACTGACAGATTGAGGGACCCCCGCTATAAATAGAGCGAGCCGGGCCGGTTTGACCCTATTCCCTTAATCTTTTTGTTCCCGTCGTCCTCGCGCTCGTCGCTCTCGCCCTTACTTGTGCTGCAAAGTGATTTTGCGGCCGCCTTTCTCCCACGTCCACGCGTCCATCCTACTCCTCCGCTACGCCGTGCTAGCGCCGCCGCCCTCCGTCGTGCTCCTCCGCCGCATGCGCACCAAGACACTCCGCCACATTATATCCACCGCGAACCCGAGAGGGGCCGCATACGGTGGAGACGGCTTGCATCCCGTACCCCCTCGTGCGGCGTGGGTTCGGTCAACGATGACCGAGGCCAAGATCCGTGCACCGTGGACCGGGTCCGCTCCGCCAAAGATGGAGGTGGAGTGGAGGGGCTCCGTTAACACCAAAAAATGGTACAAGAGAGTGGACTTACTTGTGAAGCTGAGTTTGGTGACGAAATACCATTTGACTAGAAAAAATCTTTTAGGAGGATTCGGTAGAGGGATGCTTGGGTTAACGTGCCTTCATTCGCAAAAGGACTATTTGCGCTTTTAAAGGGAAGTTCTCGGGAATGCGTGGTGACATGGCCCGATATAAGGAAGGAACGAGTTTATGGTGTGTACGAGATGGACATTGGCGTCGTAACATTAATTTAGGACATTAAATGTTGTACTCGTAGCTTCGACTGTGAGGAGTCGTGTTAGGACAAGGGCATAAACATAAACCCTTGATGTCCGTAATAGGAATCGAACATCTTCATAACAAAAAATGGCCCCGTGCCAAACATCGAGTCTTTTAGTCGAGTAGCCAAGTTCTTCGAGAGGAGCCATCGATCCGTCGACCTCCGTAAGTACCGGCAACCTTGTATCATGTCTAAGACGGTGCGGTGGATTTAGACCGTGATGCAAGTAGTCTTGTTACCTTGCTTAGTATCATGCGGTGGATTTAAGCTTGGTTCAAGAGGGTTTCCTGTTGGATCATGAGTCATGTGGTAGGCTAAGATCTAGCTCGAAGCTAGTCTTCGACTCTATTAGATTTGGCAAGATCTAATAGATTCATTAAGTTACCACGTGTTGCTTTGAGTTTTTGCTTTATGTTTAAATTCATGTAACACTCTTTGCCCAATCCAGATAAATTGGTTTTGGCTTTATCTTTTTGAGATCCATGTGATGTGTTTTCAAAGTCTTTTGTTTATTATAAAGGATCAAGTGCTCTCAATAGCCAAATTTAAATCATTCTAGATTGTCACGTGTTGCGGGTTCAAGGTTTGACTTTTCAAATGTTTGCTCCTTCTCCACTGAACCCGGACGGCTCGAATAACCGTATTCGGCAATGCTCTCATGAGTAAAACTTGTTCATAAGTTTTTTTTAAATAATGTGTGCTTTTAGCCTTCTATATTTAGATGGTGGTGTGGTTTCAAACAAGTTGTATCATGCGGTGGATTAACTTGTTTGTTATCATGCTTGACGAGTTTGAAAGTATCTAGACATGCGGTAGACTAGTGCTTTTGGCCTATGCATGCGTGTTTATATCATACTTATAATCATGCTTTTAGACTAGTGCTTTTGTCTGTTATTTATCCTCAAAAAATCGGTCGCGATCATGGGCGAGTAACGCTATTTAATCAAAGACCGATCTTTTGTCATGCTTACGTCATCCATTAGGCTATATCTTGTTTTCATGTTTTAAAGCTCCCGAAAGGTATTTAAACGGCTGCGTATAGCTTGTTGTAGCTTATATGTCATTCTAATTGGCTTTGTAGCCGTAAATATGGAACCTGCTGGGTACCAATTCGACAAATTCCATGTTTTATCTAACTATTTTTCATCCTTTGCCGACGTTCAGAAAATGACCGGCACGCTTCGGATCCAAAGCTCGTGTTTTATGCTAGTGTTGACGGTTACTAGTTGTATCAAAGTTCGTTTATGACTTGCAAGCGGACAAGTCTCCGTCGCAGTCAAGGGACCTCTTCGCCCTCGAGTGGTGAACCCAAGGTATCGAATCCGTGGAACAATGTGCAACGCAAGAATTCGATCTAGTAAAGCAAGGTAAAGCTATCTACCGAAGAATTATATCGCACTTAATCTACTAAGAAAACGAATCTAATCTAATCTACTAACGAGGTACTAAGAGAAAGCAAGAGATAACCAATCTAGAGAATCTAGATCATGCTTATGTTGTAACTCCAAACAAGATAGATGAAGATTGAAAAGCGAATCTCATTAAAAGCATCTTTAAATCGTGGCCTTCCATCCGACTCCGAAAACGCCCCGCCCTTTCTCGAACCCCGTTCCGTCACAACGTATCCCTATTCATGCGGAGTAGCTAGAGCAGTTCGATAGAACAAGTTGAAATCACTTGGTTGGTCCGGCATGCACCTCTAGCCACCGCGGCTTGAAGAGCACCCTATGTACTCTAGCCGCAAACTAGATCGTAGAAGAAGCAAAACCAAGAAGAAAACAAAATCATCGAGAAGGCACTTGATCGCTAGAAAATCTGATTCACTTACAAACTTCACCATGAATGATTACATGAACAAGATCACACATCGGGATCCTACCTCGATCTTGATCCTCGCTCTCCGGAGCTCCGACGGGTCTTCCTCCATGCAAGGTTCCTACGTCGTCTAGGGAGACCCTAGACAACTAGCACGACCCTCATCTCCGAGATGATGTCCCTGCTTAGCTCGCTCCTCGGCGGCGGATTACGACTTCGGTTCTCGTGGCTTCTCGGTCGTGGGGCTATTCTATAGCCTCCGAGAAGCACCAGGGTCAAAGGGGAGGCCGATTGGGCCCCGAATTGGCCGGGCCGGCCCCGCTCGGGCCCAACTCGGCCCATCCCGCGCCTCGCTTCGCCCGTTGCTTCCCACGTCTTCTGAGATGTTCTCCTTTGCATGCTATGGGCTCTGGACGTCGGTTTCTCTCCGAATTGGACTCAATTCCTTGTCTTGCAAGATTCAGGACTTTTCCTGGGGCTCGCTCCTCGGAGTTTATCATCTTCTCTCCGCTTGGTCCTTGGGCTCTCTTGGAGTCATGTTCACTTCATTGCTTGACTTGTATCTAAGCTGCAAGGTCTTGTCATGAGGTGCTTAATGAACTTATCCCGAAGTCTTGCTTTCAACGTTAAAACCCCGCATAAACACTTAACTCCAAAACCGACATGCACAAGTGAACTTGTTATACCACGGGGGTTAGTACCAATGAATAAGATACAAAAGTCATGCCAACACCGAAGGTAAACTCATGGCTAGGTCGACGGATTTTCACCGTCAACATCTCCCCCATGCTTAAACCTTGCTCGTCCTTGAGTAAGCCTTCGATGGATATCATCGTTGCCCATCAATGTTTAAACCTTGCACTTGATCATACGTGAAAAAAAAACATAAATGCTCTCAAAAGTTTAATTCGTTAAAGTTCCATAATGTACTAGCCTCTCATCCCTACAGGAGGGTAGATTCTTATTAAGCTTATCCCACAAGTATTAACATGCTCACAAAGTTTAAATAGACTCCTTTAATTTTTGAAATAAAGAACGAGATAAAGAAAAGCTAAACCAAGTTCACAAATTTAAATCACCTTGCATGTTGCTCATGAACTCTCATCTCACTTGTCTCTCAAGCCCATATATTCTACTCCTTTCCCTCTCATCACATTTATATGTGGTGGGCTTTATATGGAGCTTTGGGAAAGTTTAGTCCTAACAAGATTTTATAAAATGAGGTGTTGTCAAAACAAGACAAGCTTCTCATGGTCTTACCGAGACTCGTCAAAAAGGTCATTGGAAAATAATGTTAAATCAAGGAGGGGAAAAGAGAAAAATACATACACTTTTAGATGAGTGGACATGTGCAAATGGTAAAGAGTGATCCCGAGGCACAAAGGGAAGTCCTCGTTATCGGATTGCACATGGTTGGAAAATGAGAAAAGTGGATCTTTTAAACTTTGAAGCCTTGATTGCACTCTTTTAGAGAACCGGGGAGTTTACTTTATGCTCCATATTTTTTTTCTCTTTCTCATATTTCTCATTCTTTTCTTTCTTTCTTTAATTCATTATATATATATTTTTTGAGAGACTTTCACCCTGAAGTCACGTATATCGCCGAATTTTTTTTTTCATTCATCATTTTTTTTCAAAAAATACTCCTTGAACTCTAAAACGCACCGTACCCACCTCCTCCCCCATGCTTAGACGTTGCTCGCCCGAGTAAAGAGGCAAAAATAAGGTAGGTACCGTAAATATTTTTCCTTTGGAGAGATACTTGAATTTCTTCAATGTAGGCACCTTCTTGCGATCTTCCTTGAATTGATGATCCATTCTCAACGATAGGTTGTGGTCAAGGAGGTAATCACAAAAGATGATATTTGGTTTTAAGGGTGGATATCCGGCGAGGTTTCGTGAGATGTCCAATGTGGGGATACACAATGCACTGATAAAAGGCTAGCAAAAAGATAGATGACGCAAAATCTTGGGAATGACTAGCCTTCTTTAGTCTCGGGCTACGGAGAAATCATGGCCTGCAATAACTCGCTAATTAAAATAAATCTTGTACACTAAAGTTTATGCATCCTCAAATATGCATAAGGCTCCGGATAGGTTGAGTAACACACAAGTGATATTTATGACAAGGTTAGCAATATTTTTGAGCATAAAAGACATCTTTAATCTATTCATAACTTGAGAGCACATAAAACACTATGGGTCTTTATTTTTATCATAACCTCCGCTAAAGATTAAGCTACCTTTATATAATTTCAGATTTGTATTTTAAGAGAGCACTAGCTTTAACATGCATAAATCAATTACAAAGATAAACAAAGCGGCAATTATAATCATATATCATCATGGCACAAACTTTGTAACTTACCAATGGTAAAAACTTGGTGGTGACATTATTCATGATGAAAATAAAAAAACTAACACACATGCTGAAAATTAAACTAATAATCACTTGGTTAGAAAAATTAAAAATAAAACTGGAAAACACTACGTTTACATAGGCACATCCAAGCTGAAAATTAAAGAAAAGGGGGTAAAGGAAAGATAGCTAAAGCTCCCTCCGCTCTCCAATCTTCCGCCTGGGTGGTTGATATTGATAGTCTTGGTTGTTGTACCCTTACTTATAATAGGAATGCACCACTCCTCCTATGAATTGTCCAACGGTGCTAGGGGTGTAGGTGCCCAAGCACAGAAGCCGAAGATTGTATTCCCTTCACTCCATTCGGTTTGCATTGGTTTGGACGGCTGCAATAATTTGCATGTTTCTTGCAGCGTATCCTCCAATGGTGGCCACATTATGTTGTGGTTGAGGAAGGTATGTAAATGGCTCCCGCAAAGGTTACGTTGGGCACCGCAAAAAAAATGGTGGGGGTATGGCCGCACCACTCCCCCATGCTTGCATTGGTACACCACCGTAGTAACTCTGGCGGCGCCGGGTTCCTCCCAATGGTGGGACAAAATTTTGTTGTGCACCTCCTTCTTGGGTCGTGGGAAAACCTTCTCCTAATCCTTCTCTATTATTTTTTTTTCTTTTCGCCGGCACAAGAAGTCCTTCCTCTAACCGATCTTCTTTCCCCTCAAGAAAAGTCTTAATCTTCAATCCTAAGGGGCAAATTCACCCAGGCCACTTGGAAGCCTCCTCTCTCATCTTCACTTTTATATTTTCCTTTCTTCATATATTCCTAGGGAAGTCCCGGTAGGAGATGATTCGGGTTCCTTGTAATACCCGATTTTAAAGAGATAGCCAATCTAGAGAGGTAACACCCCGAACCAATATCTCCCGAACTCGATGTTGTAACAACACCACCGGTTGATCATAGGTGAGTGGGGGTCTATTCGCCACTTGGCAATCAAGGCCGAGTAAAGCCAATTCAACTCCGTGTTGGTTATCTTTGTCTCTCTTGTTCTCCCAAAAATCCACTTGCACAAAAGTGACACACTTGGATGATGGGGTTCCCGATAGTATTTCTTCGTTGGTGGCTCTCCTCCCGTGATCATACTCCAAAAAACCTCTCTCCATGTGCCCTTCATGCACATCCACTTGTTCCTCGGAGCTCCCTTTTGAAAATAGGAGACACTCGCCCATGGGTCTACGATACTAGAACATGCAATCGTTTTGAACATGGAAACGAATCGAACCTATCCGGGATTGTGTTGAATGGATCCAAGGAAGCATTGAGACCTTTACTCCCTTTACCGGCATGGTAGCTAACCTTAAGCATTAAAGTATTTCCAACAAAAGACGATAGATAGATAATCCAACAAAGTATGATTACATTTCAAGATCGATTGCAACTCCATGGATGAAAGGAGATTACCCCATCAAGGTGCTAGAAATAGCATCATTGATCAAGGTTACCCTTCCGACGATGTCTTCCTTCTTCTTCACTTGTGGGCTCCCTCCACCCGAATGAGAGACTCAAAGCACTCCTTCATCAAGGGTATGCGCCTTGGTCATGAAAATTTCCTAGGCGAATTCCTTGTGGGTGTTCTGAGGAACACTCCGTTAGATAATTGCACCTGTGTCCCGTATGAAATCTCAATATGTGGAGAGTTGGATGAAAGACTTACCCTCTCCTCCTCTTGGCTCGGTTTTTCTCCTAGTGTGCATTCATGTTGCTTCGTGACCGCGTACACCTTCTTTCAAACGTTCCCGTCCAAACTCTCTTCGCTTGCATTATTGCTCCTTCCACTTGATATTTTCACTTGATTCACTTCCATACTCCCTTGCCTCACATACATCCATGATACTTCCTACAACAAGGCCTGGCTGCCCCCCATGCTTTTACTTTGCATCTAATTTAAATATGTTGAGGGGCATCCCATGATGTATCATGGTGCATGCATGGTTAAGGTTAACCAGATTGCCTCCCTTTAAGTGTGTTTAAGGCTAAGCACTCCTCTATTTTCGAAATTTAAAAATATTTTTCAGAGCCATGCAAGAGCTCAAGCATAAATTTGCGGATGCAGTTTTTAAACCATTAAAAACAAATGTAAGTCGAGGATATTTTCGACTACGCGATTTCGGTCTCACCGGCATAGTTTGCCTTCATTAGTTTTGAGAGCAAGCTTTTCCCGCTTGATCATGGGGGCATAGGTTTAGGTCCTAACTTTTGATTAGATGAAAGAGAGATTTTTGGACATGAAATAAAATTAAGTGAGGCTTTAGAAAAATTCTAATCTTAGAGAAACCAAGGATATGGATTTTTAAACCAACCAAAAATCAAGATTCTAGGTTCACACGAGGTTTCCTACCGCATGCTGAAATTTAAAACAATATCTTGTCGGGGGGGGGGGGATGTACTCTCTAGGGTCCCCCAAACGACGGGGAATCCTCACCTTAAGTCCCTTGCTTCTCCCCCCCAAAACACGCTAAGCCTAACCATGCAGTAACTAACCACGCAGACATGGCTCACGCCGCGGACCCTCGACTCGTCCACCAAGACGGCCCGCGCCGGAAGACCCCTTGAGCGTGCTCATCTCGGGCCGGGCCGAGGGGCGCGCTCACCCTCCTCGAACGGCTCCGCCCGTTCGAGGGGCGACCCCTTCCCTCGGGGGGGGCCCCCCCCTCCTCGCTCGGGGCCGAGGGCTCGCTCCCCCTCGAGCGGGTCTCATCTCGCCGAGGGTCCGCCCCGCCCTACCGGGGCCCGCCACGATCACGGCGCCCCGCACGCGTGCGCCGGTCCCGGGGGCACGCACGGAACGCCCGACGCCGCAGATCGCGCGCCATCATGCGCCCGGGGCCACGGTCCCGTGGCCCTTTGCCGCCGCACCAACTCCCCGTGAGGAGCTCATCCGGCCGCCACCGTGTGATGGACCGTGTGCGCACCCGCCGGCACGTCCCGTGACACCGTGCGCCCACTACAAGAGGACATTAACGCGCCCGGGGGACCTCGAAGGAGGCAACGCGCACCCCTCGATTCCACTTTCTTTCCCTTGACCCCCCGCAGTGCTAGGTGAGGGGCGCGAGGCTCGTGGATGGCCATCCCCCCCGGCCACCGTAACGGCGGGGGGCCCGCCGTACCCACGCGGGCAGTGTGCGCACGTCCGAACGCCGCGTGCGCACGCCCGACCGAACGCGCAAGGAACCACGGGCCGGCCGCGGAGCGCATTGGGAAGGAACGCCGTTCGGCCCGCGCCTCGTCCCTCGTACCCAGCCATCATCAAAGACCTCCCTCGAAGCCTACTTCCAGAGGACACCACCGCCATCCGCCGCCTTCCTACCCTCGAATCGCCACCGTTCTCGGCACGGCAGGGGCCATCATGGCCCTGACCGCTGTCGAAGATCGCCGTCCGACGGCCGCCCACTCTACATCGTAGCGCGACGTGCTCCCTCACGTAGCCAGGTAGCGCGCCGGCGGCGCGCATGTTAACGACCCGTCGTCCCCTTGGCCTACAAAAGGGGGAGGCGAGCCCCCGCCCAAGGGCGGGGGAACGAGTATCAGAGGACGGACGATGCTCCGCTCGACACAACACACCGGTGCACTCACTCTCTTATTCTCCCACAACATCTTCCACCACTTCACGCGCAGGACTTGGAAGCCACGCTCACTCCTCTCCCGCCTTGCTTGTACTTGCCCGCAGGGGGAAACTACCAAGCACCCCCGGTGCCGAGCAATATAGTGCCACGAGCACGCCCCCGCCGGACGACAAAACAGCTCAACTTTCGAAATCCAGATAAAACCTTGTGTCATTTGTTGCTTGGCATCGACCATTGAGGGATAGACCCAGGGCTATCTACCGGTTAGTGTCGGGGACCATATTCCGCACCGACAAGCTTGGCGCCCACCGCGGGGCAAACGAGCGCTCAAGGCTCTCTTCACTAACTCCCTCCATGGTGATCCGCACCGAGTACCGTGCTACGCGCTACAACATGGGTGGGCCGCACCTTCTCCCCGCCGGTGTTCGAGATCCGGTCTCGGGGACCTCGAACTTCTCCGTGCCACAAACGGGAACGGCTATCTCATGCGTCTCACCAATCGTGAGGAGCTGGCTGCTAGCCACAAAGCCGGTGGTCCGCCTTTTTGCCCCGCCGCACGCACGACACAACTCGCGTGGTGGCGCCCGGGGCAAGCAGTACGTATGCCGCGGTGGCCGCCGACGCCGCGACGCCGTCGTCGCTCTCGGGCCCCACGTCGCGCTGTGCCGCGGGAACCGAGCGGCGGCGGCCGAGCGCGGCCGCGTCCGTTTCCGCGGTGCGCCCATCGTTACGACGACCGCCAGCCGCCCCCGGGACCATGTCGTGCGTTGTCTCGGATCACCGCGTTCCGCGCCATCGGCCGCGTGGCGCCACCACGGCCCACACAACGCCAACGTGAACACGACGATGCGCCGGCTCCGAAACCGCCGCGGCCGCCACGTCCCTTCGTCAGGGGGACCCCGGCACCTCAAAAAACATGTTGCAAAAAGACGAGTCATTCCCCGGGCTCCGTTGGACACAAAGATGCCACCGCCAACCGCCATGGGTACGTCGAGTGGAACTCTCCTGGGACAGGGACACGGGGCCGCGTTCGTGCAAGCTTCCTCGACGCCGCCCCGACTACCGGCTTGGTCGCTCCGACGACCTCAGGGGGGCACCGGGAGCCAACGACCCCACGCGGGAGTGTTGCGCCGTCAGTCACCAACGACCCGGCGCCAACCTTCGCCGCCGGTGCGGCGGTGCGCGGGGGGACGGGGGACGCCACGCGGGCCGCCCGGCCGTGGATCGCGACGCGCCCGGCCGCGGGGGCTGCCGCCCCGCCGGGGCCAACGGAATCGATTCGCACAAACCGCCCAAGCCCGCGAGCTCGAGGCCAAGCCGGCAGAAAGGAAGGGGCACGGGGAGCGAGCTGTCGCTCCGCGCCTCGATGGCAGGAGAGGCCTCCGCGCGCGCGTCGAACGCCGCACGGAGCCGGGCCGACAAGTCCGCGACCGCCTCAACCCCGCTCCCAACGTCGACAACGCGTACACCTCCGCCGCCCGGCGAGCCAAAAGCTCATCACCGCCGCGAAAACGTCGCTACGCCGCCATGCGCCGGAACCCCTCGACCCCCGAGGCTCGAGATATGCACCGCGAGGTGCGTACCCTCCCTTGGAGAAAGCGGCTCGAACTCCGAAGGCCGAGGAGCTCGGCCTCACGCATTCGCCAACAAAGCGGGGGACGCGCGTGGTGATGATCCCCGCACCGTAGGCGACACCCAGCGGGCACGTGGGTCAACCCCGCCCACCTCGGGACGCACGCCGCCCAAGGAACGACCCCTTGGACACGCGTGCAAGGCGCCGGATGGTGATGCCCGCAACGTCATCAACGCCCCAACGGCGCACCTCGGCCATCCTCTGCGTACGCACGAGCGGCCGTGGGCTACCACCCTCGAAGGGGCCGGGACGCCACGGTCAGCCGGCGAGATCGCCTCCGCCGACACCGAGCGCCCGAACCCCGGCGTTCCCCGCTCGTCTGCCGCCCCCTCGGAGGGCGATCGTCAAATATAACGGGGAGAGAGCCCGACATCCTCGCGGTCACCATAACGACGGGGGACGCCAGCCTCGTCGCCTGGGCGGGGCCACCAACGACGAAGTGATCATCCGCAACTTGCCCCCACATCCGGGGCGACGCGGCCCGATTCATGGCTCGAGCACTTGCCCGCCAAATTTGCGGAATCCATAATCGGGACGATCTAGTCCACACCTTTGTAAGGGACCGGCCCTCCGGTGGCACATACGTGCGCCCCGGGGAACTCCCCGGGATCCGCGCTCCCCGCACGCAAGCCGGCGACCGCTGCGGACTTCTTACGGCGCTTTCTCCAAGCGCCGCTACGTAGCCCCCGCCGTGGCACAGCCTCCGAGATCGTGCACGCAATTCCTCGAGGGCACCACGGGGGGCCGGACCTTGTGCGCGAGCTTTAGGACGCAGCCCGCCTACGGACTCAAACGAGCCGTTCGACACGCGCCACCGCCCTCGCTCTCCGGAGAGGAGGCCGGGGGGCAATCTTCGACTTAAGAAAGGGCAAGTGCGCCGAGGACACGCCCGCGAGGGCGCGTGGGGGTCCCAAGGGAGCCGCGCCGCAACGACAAGCAAAGGCGGGTGCTGAAGAAGCTCGCGCCGCGAGGCGCGGCGAGGCAGGGCGCAACTGGGCTGCAACGCCGAGGCCCTCGCTCGTCGACCCGCACGACGGGGCCCTCGACCGGCCCTCGAGGCCCGGGGTATTTGAAAACATGATGAAGAAGCCATGCCCCTACCACAAGACCCCCCCCGTGAACCACACTCTTGAGCAAAGGCGATGCTCAAGAATAGTTCATGGCCGTGCCGCCGCGAAGGAGGCAGAGGCCAAGCACCATGGGGGCGATGGCGACGAAAATTGTGTGCTTCCGGCACCGTCGAAAATGTGTTCTCATCTGGGACCCACCGTCGATGTCGACCCGCAACGCAAGAAGGGAGCGCACGAAGTCCTCGATCGCGCAGAGGGCACTCCGCCTTTCTCAACCGGGTCGAAGGATGCCATCACCTTTAGCCGGGACGACCACCCAAACCGCATCCCGAACCCGGCCGCACCCTCGGTGGTCGATCCCCATCATTGGGAACGGCCCGTTTTCGAAGGTCCACGCGACGGAGTGCGCAGAACTCTAATATCCTCTTCGCGCATACTTTGCGCCCGTGGGGGATCGGCTGAGCCACCAAGTGCCCGCACGAAGCCGTTTCATGGCATCGAGCTCAAGAAAGTGTGTTCGAACCACTCTGCGCATCTAGATCCGCCGTCCGGTTTGGGACCCCCAAGAATTTCCGCAAGGAAACCCCCACCTTCGAGGTGGTGGGATTCGGCGGGGGCTTGGCTCATGCCATACTTGGGCGACCATGCCATGCCAAATTCATGGCGGTCCCCAACTACACGTACCCTCGAAGATGAAGATGCCGGGTCCAAACGGCGTCATCACCGTCGGGTCGTCGATCGAGCACGCATTCGTCCGCGACGGCCATTGGAACATGCAGAGGCACGGGCGCCGGATGAAGCGCTGGTGAACACACTCGGAGAAGATGGCCGAACGACGACCCCGCCCTCCGCCGCCAAAACACGTCGGCGCACCTTCGAGGCCGCCGAGCAAACCAAAGGGGTCCCCTCGACCCGTCGGCCCCCGAGGGCAAGGCATTGAGGGTCGCCTCGACCCTCGATCCTAAATAGGAAGCAAGGCTCGTCGACTTTCTCCTCGTCGCCAACGCTCGACGTCTTCGCGTGGAGCCCTCGCGGCACATGCTTCGTGCATCCGCGAGGAGGTCGCCGAGCACCCCCTTGGATATCCTCGCCAAACGGGCCGCGCCGTGCGCAAGCGGGGGCCGCGCCGCTTCGACGAGGAGCGGCGACGGCGATTCGTGAGCGGAGTCGGCTTAAGCTTCTCGAGGTCGTTTTTCATCAAGGAAGTGTTTCACCCTACGTGGCTAGCTAATCCCGTGCTTCTAAAAAAGAAAAATGGGAAGTGGAGGATGTGTATAGACCACAGCTACCTCAATAAAGCATGTCCAAAAGTTCCTTTTCCTTTGCCACGTATAGATCAAATCGTTGATTCAAGGGGCCAGGTGTGAACTACTCGTTTTCTCGATGCCTATTCGTGCTTATCACCAAAATTAAAATGAAGGAGTCCGACCCGGGCCCGCGACTTCGTTCATCACGCCGTTCGGGACGTTCGTTACGTCACAATGCCTTTTGGCCCCCGTAAACGCGGCGCAACATATCGGGCCGCATGCAAGACGTTTTTGGGGACCACATCGGCGACGGTCGAGGCCTACGTGGGACGACATCGCCGCCGCGGAAAAGTCCGAGGAAGGCGACGACCCTCGGCTAACGCAGGCGTCTCAAGGCCGCGTCGTCACCGTCCGTGGGCCAACGGGGTCGAAGTCAAACTCGAAAAATGTGTCTTTAGAGTGCCGCTGGGCATGCCCTAGGGGATACATCGTCTCCCGCTCGGGGAATCGAGGCCAACCCCCGAAAAGGTCGCGGCCCTCGAGCGAATGGGTCCACCCGGAGACCTCAAAGGGGTGCATGTGCTGGGGTGGCTCGCCGGCCTTGGGGGGCCGCTCTTGCTTTCGATGGGTTTTAGGCTCGTGGAATGGGAGCGGGGGCTCGCCCTCTACCGCCGCTCAAGAAGCACGAGCGCTTCTCTCTTGACCGCCGAGGCTCTAGAAGCGCGACAAGGGCCGGGGAAGGGGGGCGCGACGCACGCCCCAATCCTTACGCCGGCCACGAGACGACGAACCCTACAGCTCTCTACGTGGCCGCAACCACCCGTGTGGCCGCCGTGATTTTTGCGTCGTGGAGCGCCGGAGGAAGGGCACGCCTGCTCGTGCAGGCCGGCCCACCACCGAGATAGTCCCGTCGGGGGACACGAAGACGCGCCACCCTCGGGGCCCGTTTGTCGTTGTACGCAAGAGTCCTCGCACCTGCCGCAAGCTCCGCCACTACTTCGAGGCCCACCCGCACCCGTGGTCTCTTCCTTCCCGCTATGGGAGGAGATCATACGCAGGGTACTCCGACGCGCAAGCGTGATTTTGCCAAGTGGTCCGTGGAGTTGATGGGCGAGACGCCGAAAAAGCCTCTGCGCCCCCGCAAGGCACAGGGGGAATCGCAAATCCTAGCTCGCATATTTTTTCTGCTCGCCGAGTGGACAGGGGGACACGCAACCGCCGCCCCTCGGGGACCCGTTGCAGTGCCGGACTCGTTCTTCGACGGCTCGGTGATGAAAACAGGAGCGGGGGCGCGGGCTACTCTTTTTATCGTGTCACCCCTGCAGAGCATGCGCCACGTGAAGGCGCCCACTTCGTCGTCCAACAATATGGCCGAGCACGAGGCCCTCCTATTTCAGAGGGGGGCCTCAAATATCGCCCATCGAGCCGTGGGCGTCAAGCGGGCCTCGACGTGTGACTCGGCACTTTGCGGATCGATCAAGTCATGAAGAACGTTGATCTCGCCACGATGACAAAATGGAGGCCTACCGTAAAGCCGCGTGGCCCTCGAAGACAAGTTCTACGGCATCGGAAGCTTAATCATGCACTACCCGCCTCGGCGCCATGAACTAGGAAAGAACGGGGGTGCAACGGATCGCGTACGGGGGGGTCCTTGGGCTCCCCCAAGGCTAGCTGGTAGTTCTGTGAAGCCATTTTCGGCAGTCCGGTTGGGGTGTTGGGGGGGAGGCGAGGCTTGAGGCTGTATGGGATGTTGGCACGCTCTACTTGGCCGTTGGTCCGTGGGTGTGCCACGGCCGCCCAATCCACGCGGATGTGGAACTTATCACGAGACTCCAAGAACTTCCGGCCCGTGGGGAACGGGACCCGTTGGTTGCGATGATGGAGGTTTGGCCACTCCAAAGCGGTAGACGATGTCGATGAAGAACGTGACCGCCTCGCTCGGCCCTTAAATTCGTGATGGGGCGCACCTCCACCCATTTGGAGAATTTGTCAATCGCGACAAGCGCGGTGGGTGAAGCCTCCGGCGCCTTCCGCGGGGCCCGACGATGTCCAACCCCCACACGGCGAATGGCCATGTTACGGGGATCGTTTGCGGGCGTGAGCGGGGCAAGTTGGACTTGCGGGCGTAGAACCGGCACCCTTCGCAGGGTGCGCACGATCTCGCCCGGCGTCCGCGACCGGCGCAGGGCCAATAGAAGCCCCGGCGGAACGCGTTGCCACGAGGGTGCACGGCGCGGCCGTGGTGGCCGCGACCCCTGCGTGGATGTCCCGTAGGAGCTCACGCCCCTCGGGAATGGGTATACACCGCCGGAGGATGCCCGACGCGGCGCGCTTGTCGGCTCGCCGTCGACGAGGACGAAGGATTTGGCCATCCCCGGCGATGCGCCGGCCGCGGCCCGGTCCGCGGGGAGTTCCCCTCGAGCGATCCAGGCGGTGTACTTTTCCCGCCAATCCGTTTGGACGAGAGCCGGCTCTATATCCATCGCATCGACCTCGTGGGAGCCGTACCCCTCGAGAAGGGGAGAGTACGTACGCCTCGTTCGAGGGGTCCCCTTCCATGGGTTCCGCACCCGCCGGATTCGAGGGAGCCCCCCGAGGGTCCGCCGTCGCTCGAGGGGTAGGGCTCGAAGGCGACCGAGGGCTGCGCGATGTCGCGCGCAAAAACATTCGGGGGGACGGTGATCCGCCGGACGCGATCTTGGCAAGTTCGTTCGCTTCCTCGTTGTACCGGCGGGGTACATGATTAAGCTCGATGCCGTAGAACTTGTCTTCGAGGGCCCGCACGGCTTTACGGTAGGCCTCCATTTTGTCATCGTGGCGATCGCGTTCTTCATGACTTGATCGATCACGAGCTGCGAGTCCCCTCGCACGTCGAGGCGCTTGACGCCCAGCTCGATGGCGATTTTGAGGCCGCAGAGGAGGGCCTCGTACTCAGCCATATTGTTGGACGCGGGGAAGTGGAGGCGCACTGCGTAGCGCATGTGCTCTCCGAGGGGTGACACGAAGAGCAGGCCCGCGCCCGCTCCTGTTTTCATCACCGAGCCGTCGAAGAACAGAGTCCAGCACTCTGCTTGAATTTGAGGGGGCGGCAGCTGCGTGTCCGTCCACTCGGCGACGAAATCGGCTAGGATTTGCGATTTAATGGCCTTGCGCGGGGCGTAGGCGAGCGTCTCGCCCATCAACTCCACGGACCACTTGGCAATCCTGCCTGCCGCGTCGGGGTTGCGTATGATCTCTCCTAGCGGGAAGGAAGAGACCACCGTTACCGGGTGGGCCTCGAAGTAGTGGCGGAGCTTGCGCCGTGCGAGGACTACTGCGTACAACAGCTTCTGGACCTGAGGGTAGCGCGTCTTCGTGTCCGACAGGACTTTGCTGATGTAGTAGACCGGCCTCTGCACGGGCAAGGCGTGCCCTTCCTCCGGCGCTCCACGACGATCAGCGCGCCGACCACCGGGTGGTTGCGGCCACGTAGAGCCGTAGGGGTTCGTCGTCTCGTGGCGGCGTAAGGATTGGGGCGTGCGTCGAGAGCGCCTTCGCCTTGTCGAGCGCTTCCCGAGCCTCGGCGGTCCAAGAGAAGCGCTCGTGCTTCTTGAGCGGCCGTAGAGGGGCGAGGCC